>CM053647.1:29426113-30626113 GCA_028654395.1 Scutellaria barbata
TGATTCTTGTTTCTTTCTCTCATTTATTCTCTTTCATGGGTTTACATATTCCTATTTTGCACTACTATAAATACTCCAATGAGAGAAATGAAAGGGATATAATAATTGATTCTGTAATCAAATTTACCATGATGAATTCTTATTTCCTTAGAATATTTACACAAATATACCCATTGATATACCTCAAAATTAATTAACCACAAAGTAGGTTTTAGATATATAAGTAATTAGATTGGAAGAGTAATTGAAGTTAATGAATCAACCATCCTCAACTACTCACGGTGTTGAGTATATTTAGAATATTTATTAATTTTATTTTTCATATAACAAAAAAATAATATTATTACACGTTATTAGTGAGTATATTAAAAATTATATACGGTGTCCATTTAAGCATTATTTGTTGATGAATAGCCCACAAAAGAAAAAAAAAGTAAGTCCACTTGCTCAAAAAGAAAGAAAGAGGTAATCCAAGTGAATAAATCTAACAGGTTGAGTGGTGAACTTTACCGTCTTGCCCCCACCCTCCACTCAGTTTCTACTTATTTAATCAACGAACACAAAATTACATTCATTGGAGAATAGAGTGCTATGACATTGAATATTGATGATCCATGACAATGAAATAGTAAAAATAACTTAACTAAATACGTGGTTGGATAAAGTATTTTTTAATAAATATTCTCATATCCTAATATTATTGATATCATGATCTATGAAGATTCTAGTTAATATTGTAGAACTAGGACTATATGGTCATTTTCAGAACACAGCAATTTCTTCATTTGTAGGTAAGTTTACAATAAAGAATAAAGATTAATTGTCAAAGTGAGATAAAAATCTAAATAAATTTATAATATTGCAAAAATTTCAAAAGAATGTTTCAAATCCATACACGTTTTGCGGTTTGCATGTCCACATTGAGAGAGGAATGATTTTTAAAACGTTAGTGGCTGATTAATTTTCCAAGTCAACCTTATATTAATATAAATACTTGGGACAAATTATGTTACGAATCAAATTTGTTGAACGCATCTATCCATAAAATAGAGTTTAATTAATGAAATTTTATTTAATAATAGTGAATGTCATCATCAAATTATTTCATCAAACGATCTCATATAAAAAAAAATATTGTGTATTAAGAACGATAATCTCACAATGATTAGATACAATCTGGTGCCACTTGTTACATTTTATTAAATTCTGTTTTGATCAATCTGCATTAAATGATTCTTAAAGCACTATTTTTGATTAATAGTTTATTAATTGTAAAAGTATAATATGCTGTAGAATAGATCATGGATGGACTTTTGTAGAATAGATCATGGATGGACTTTTGGATGAACTACAGAAAAATTAATTATTTACGGCTTTCAAATGAGTAATTAATATTCATGAACATTTCAAGATAAACTCAAATTAAACTAGCTAATTTCTTTCATGGAGCAAAAAGTAATAGGAACCACAAAAGTAGGTAAATAGAATAAGCAAAGATTTAAATTAATCAAACAATAATAAAACAATATTTTTAGCTAAATTGATTAAAATATCCTTAATGAAATTGAGTCTCAATCGCATAATTAACACACACATAATACATGTGTATGCACGCCCATGACACGACCAACATGAACCACGCCGTACGAGACACACGACCTATGTGGTACAACATGCACAATCCTTGCAGCATGAATTGCACGATCTATAGCACGACTCACATGATTCACGCGACATTAACCACATATACATAAATATACACGGGTCCACCTCCATTTTAGTAAAAATGTTTTTGTTAAATAATAAAAATTAGTTAAAAATATTTTTTTTATGAATTCACTAGTTTAAACTTTTTGTTATTTTATTTTGCTATTTCTATTCATTATCACCGAAAATATGTCCTTTGCTTCTATATATATATGTTTTGCAACAGCTTAAGTCATCGTATTATATTTAGGTTCTTATAGGTGTATAACTTCGGATGATTAATAAAATAAAAAACTATCAAATCTGCAAAAAATAATTATCAATTGGTAGCACTTTCTTCTTTTTCTTTATTTTGGTAAAAAAAAAAAATGATACTTAATGGATTCCATAAATTAGTTTGCAACAAATAGCGACACGTCAATATCGGGAATATATTTAATTAACTCTTTTGCCACAAAATATATGACATAAAAACTAGAAAATATTTTTATATTCATAAAGTATGAGTCAGATCAGTTCGCTGTTAAATATGATTGTTGATATATATAATTAAATACACTACTTTATTGTTAATTATCGTACCTACTTCTGTCGTTTTGGAATTTTGCCTACTTTTCTCGTAAAATCAAATACTCATATGACAAGAACTTCAATGATCATAAACTCATAATTATATTTATATAATATTATTGATGTGGTTCTCCGTTATTAGGTATAGATGATCAGAATTAGAGATGCACATCTTTTTTCTTTAAACATGTTTTTCTTCCATTAGTTAAGTTGTGTAGGTGATTGATATTTTATCTACGAGTAAAATATCATATTTGTAAAATGAGTTTATATAAAAGCTTATGTATAAAGTTATTAACAACAATTTATTTTTCTTTTATGCAAATAAACCTTTTCCGATCTAGTAAACTAATTTATTGGGAAGCTAGCTAGTATATAATAAATGTTATTGTATCTCATAGATATAATAAATAAATATTATTCATGAGGATGATGGCCATATTTTTTTGGTACGACATTGCTTACCCTAAATTAATTCTTAAATATTGATAAAATTATGTAACAAGATTCAACTAGGCTGACAAATTTATTACTTGAATGTGAATACTTTAAAATTAAATTAAATAAGATGATAGTCAATATTTGCCATACATGCATGCATGCATCCATAGCGCGCCATACACCAAAATGCGACATTGATAAGATTTAATCACATATTTATATACTAATAATGGATAATATATAAAACCCAAAAATTTCTATTTTAAATTCCTAGCTAGTTTTGCTTCTCTTTTAATACAATTACTGTCGCTTCTTCCTGCAGTTTATGTGAGTAAATTTAGATCACCAAAATATGAAGTAATTATATCACATATATCTGTGGACATATATGTACGCGTACAATGACATATATTTGACATATATTTATCATTCACATTATGTGATTAGTTCTTCTCGTAGAAATAATTGTTCCCATCACTTTTACACAGTGGTCTCTCTTTTTCAGCTATTAATATAAGAAACCATTTTTAAGACGTTTTAAATCTAAAAAAACCAAAATATCCTTAAAAAGCACAGGCTAAAACAAATGTTTTTTTCTTATACTCTTTTTAAGTCAAATTGAAATGGTATTTTGTTTTAGAAAATAGAAAGTGACTAAAAATTAGACGTTTCCTTATATTTATGAGTAGAAAACAACTTTACTATCCATAATTGGTTACTTTAATATTTAATCCAATTTTTCAAACCATATAGATTAATTAAACCAGCCTTCTTTATTTAATTACATAGTTAAATAAAACATATAGGTGGTGGCATTTAAGTGGTCCAAAACTATGTAGCAAATTACATTGATATGCATGGCAAATGGCACCATCTCAAAGGCCTAACCCTAACCTCTATAATTAAAAAGCCTAGTACTAAGCTGCCATACTTATCGAAGTACAAAAATAATAATGAAGCAGATTAAAGGCAGCAGCCACAAATATTTAAAAAAATATCAAAAATTAATTCAATAATAAAAACATCAGCAATATTGCAGACTATTTTTTTATTTTTGTAGAAAAGGGTTTTAGTTTGTGCAAAAAATCATATGATCTTGAGATTAAATAGGTATGGCTTCCAGGTGCATCTCCAACTTGTACAGCTTGAGAAGACCATATTTGTCCAGGTTTAAGGTACGACGTCGTCTTCAGGCTACATCTCAGAGCTTTCCAGATGATGGTACGTATTTATACATTTTTTTTAATTAAACCCGGCCTCTTTTTTTATACTAAAAGTATTCAAGATCAATCTATAATTTTAGGAATCATCAAATTGGATTTTGGTCTGTAAATTTAAATTATCTCTCAAAGATATATTGTTGCTTAGAATATTCTTAAACCTATGGCATTTTTGGTCATGATCCAAATCATAATACGCTTTTTGTAACTTGTTTCTCAAGAGAGATCCTTTATTTTGAATCAACATATAATGATATTATCAATATATTTTTGGTTAATAGGTATTAATAATATTTCAATACGAGTTGAAACATTAATATTGTATGTAAGAGATAAATCTAACATATATTTTTTTACAATTTATTAAGTTATATCTTTTTCGCAAATTGAACCATGCTTCTATTTTTTTTTTAATATATAAATGAAAAGAGTATTGTGCCTTTCAATTTAAAGGACATTTTTGTTGGCCTTTCACGAAGAAAACCAATCAAATATGATGTTATTTTCATTAATAATTATTTAATGTTTATGGATGTAATATGAGTAGCAAAAATTAGTGTATAAAATAATGAGATGGAATTAATTGTTGAAACACAGTGGATGGAAACATGAGTGTTTTAAGAAGCAGAATGGAAGAAGTGAGAATGAGAGAGAGGTTGAGCACGTGTTACAAGTTAGGACATGGATGGAACTACAGATCCGGATACGACGTCGTACAGAAGAGACATAACATGCTTTTGATGTCTATTGAACTCATCACCATTGTTGCCACCTCTATCTGTCTTGTTTTTTTCACTGCCTCTCTCTGCATTTTCCTTGTTTCTTTCTTTTTTTCTTCATCCACTTCTTAATCCCAAATCGAATTACTATCTTCAAATTAATCAGACGTAAGATTGTATTTAAAAAGTATATAGTCATGAAAATAGGGATTTGCATGTGTCGTGTTGAGACAAGTTTTTGTGTATTTATAAAATTGGTGTAATTGGAAATAACCAAATTAAACTCCACGTGTCCCGATTCTTGAAATAAGGGACACATGAATTTGGTATAATCGGATTGCCTTTTTATTTATTTTAACTCAGCCAATTATGGGACGACAATAGTACTACTACTCTTCCAAGAATCAATATACACCTGCCCCTGCCTACACCTGGAATAACCTTTCCAATTTCCTTTCTTTCTTTTAATATTGTATACATTAATGAGTGATCTCGTATCAAATCATGAATTTGATTTTGTGAGACGGGTTAATTCTCATTCTACATTTTACAATTTACATATAAATTTATAAAAATGAGTTTTGTATATGAATAATAAAAATTTATAACTATCTGTAAAATCTTATCAAATAAGTTTTGTATTTAACATAAAAAGGAAAAAAAATCAAAATTAATCATATTATTATGCTTAACTTTTAGGGGAAATCATTTTGTTAAGTTTGATTGATGCCATTATTTCTTAGAAAATAGTGAAATGAACTTCAAATGAAACATTCCACCAAGCAATTGCAAATCATTTACTAGAGCAGCATGCAATCCAGCAAAGTAACCCTGCGGATTGCTTTCAAATCCAGCCCTTGATATGCATTCTCCTCCTCCTCCCGGCCCCTTCATCATCCCTGGCCCACAGCCGCCGCCGCCCTTCCCCCACCACCGCCTTTTCCACCACCACCCTCGCCGCCTTTTCCTGGCATTTTATATCTCGTAGATTAATCTTAATATGTTCATATAGAGTAGTGCTAAATGTATCAATTTGATTCCGATCAATTGCATTTAATATCATTATACTACTGTAAAAAAAGCTTTAATATCCTTTCATATTTTCTTTGCATCTTTTTTCCTTTTTGATGAATAAATATGTGTTGCGAGAAAGAAACATGCTTTAAGCCAATCTTTAAAAAAATAAAAAATCATTTCTTCTAAAGAAAGTATATATGAAAATTTAATTTGTTCAAGATATATGAAATTCTTTTATAACTTCTTCGGAATTATTTTAGATGAAATGCTATGAAATAGAAAAAAAAAAATAACTAAAAACTAATTTAGCAGACATCAACAAAATTTTATATATATACAACTAAAAACCAAATACTTCACTTTAGAAGGCACAAAGTTTCATAATTCATAATTTAAAAAGATATATGATTTCGTGATATGATGCATTAGAATATTATTTATTATAATTAATTATTAAAAAGTTGAAAATTTAAATTATCTGTAGCATTATATATTATTAACTTAATCAAATATAAGTTATATAAATATATTTAAGATATAAAAAAACAAATGATATATATAACTCTTTAAAATCGATTATTCAATTTGATCAAATTAGATTTAGTTTTGTCCCAATTTAATTCGACTCTCGGTTAAGATAAAAAAAAAATCTCCAAAATCAAACTAGAAAAAAAAAAAAATTTGGAAAATGTAAAGAAAAGTCACTTGATATTTTTAGTTAGGACTTGAGTTCGGTTATAGTAATCTCAGAGACCCGTGCCCAGTCGTACTATCGAGATAGTAATCTCTAATAATTTAAATGGATTTTGTTTTGGATAAATTTTATAACAACACATAATTTATAAATTAATTTTTAATTCTAAATCCAAATTTTAAAGTTTTTTAATAAGGAATTCAAATTAACATGTTTTCTCAATTTAAAACTTAAAAATTAGATAGAGTTCTCAATTTAAGACAAAGTTCAATTTTTTTCTGTTTTCTTTTTATTTATATTTATAAATTTATTTATATTTCAATAAGTATTTATATTTTAAATAAGTCTAGATAAGTTAGTGTAATTTTGAACGATCCTCATTCGACTTGTATTAATATATATATATATATATATATATATATATATATATATATATATATATATATATATAATTTATGCAATTCATAAAATTAAGAACTCTTTATTTTCTTAATTTTATGAATAAAAATATAAAAAATCGATTCTAATATAATATAAAATATATTATATGAATTGAATTAATTATATCTTTTTTCTTAATTTTGTTATATAAATTAAGACAAGTTGGATGAAGATTGTTCTTAAAGTACACTAATTTATTATAATTTATCTAAAATATGAATGCATATTAAAATATAAAAAAATATGTAAATATAAATAAAAAGAAAATGAGATTTTATCTTAAATTAAGAAATCAATTTAATTTTCAAACCTTAAATTGAGAAGAAAAAAGTTAAATTTGAACCTCTTATTAAAAAATTTTAAATTTTGAGTTTAAAAATGAAAACTAATTTATAAATTAATTGTTGTTATGAAATTCTATCATTTTGCTTATGACACGTCATTTGCAAATTGCCTAAAATGCAGTAGAGTTCGTAAGTTAGTTATGACGTTTCAAAATCAATACCACGAATTTGGAAAGCAAGGTATTTTAAAATAGAAATGTTTTAGTGCTCCTATTTATAAATTTCATCTCATAAGAGGGGACATAACTTGACCCGCAAGAAAAAATGAATTAACCTCTCTCCACCTATAAAAAAACTGCCAAAGCCCATTTATCGATCATCTTGATGATTAGGGTATAGTAAAATGCTTAAAAAAAAAAGAAAAATGTAATTAATATTCATGTTAAAGTTTGTGGTATGATCATGATCATAAGATTTTGTTTACTCAATTGTGATGACACGTGTCATCGTTTGATTCGTCGAGTATATTTTATTTAGATAATTACAAATTTCGATTTATTCATTTTTAAAAAAAAATTATATACCAAAATTTATAAAATAAAATTCTCTATAAATAGATACCAATATTGATATATTTTGGATCACAATCTCATACACTCTCTTTTCTCTTTTAACTTGTATCAAATCTCTTTTGTCTTCCAACTTGCGTCAAAAATCTAAATTTTTATCATTTTCTATATGGATCCAAATCAACCCAATTATTCTTACTACTCCCAAAATCATCCAAATTCTCAAAATGATCAAAATGATGAATTATTTTTTAATATTATTGATTCCCAATTTTCTCAATATTATCAGAATTCTC
Organism: Scutellaria barbata; assembly: GCA_028654395.1. Taxonomy (NCBI): domain Eukaryota; kingdom Viridiplantae; phylum Streptophyta; class Magnoliopsida; order Lamiales; family Lamiaceae; genus Scutellaria; species Scutellaria barbata. Next base: position 29,434,072 of record CM053647.1, read on the forward strand.
AATTTATTGTAATTTATTTTAACTGTAATCCCAATTTTTTTATTGGATGATGTAATATATTTTAACTGTATTCCCAAATTTTTATTATAATTACGATTTTTTAATATTAAATAATTGTATATATTTCTTAAATATTTAAAATATAATAAAAATTAATTATAGATATAATTGTTAAATTATAAAAGAAATAACTTATTAAAGGTTGGTTGTAGTTGTGATTGTGGGTGATTATTCATAAAGTATGAAAAAGATGAGATTTGATTGTGATATACAATGTGTATGTGGAGGAGAGAGAAATGAACTGTTTATTAGTTGATTGTGGGTATGGTTGGGTTCTTAAGGACATGGCTGATGCTCTAATCTAATGGGCCTCATCTGGGCCAGTTTCTTTATTCAGATTAAATAGCCCATTTTTAATTGAAGGCCCGCCCAGTATTAAGAATAGGCCTAAGGATTCGTAGCCCAGCCATGATTTGTTCTAACTATAGTTTGCCTACTTCTAACTTTATCTAAACTCACTGTTATGATGGAAATTTTATTAAGATCAGAATTTAAATTCTGGTACTGTACAGATTTAATTTCAAATTCATTATAAACAACAAACTCATTGAGGCAATGGACGTGTCTTTGTGTGATTAGATCCGTCAATTTTTATTTTTCAAATTAAATCCGTCAATCAAAACCCAACCAAGTTAGATCTGAAACTTATAACAACAAAATCTATTAAAGTTGTTTAAATAGTTCATTTATGGTAAAAATAAAAAAGAATAATCATGTATGGGCGTTTCATGAATTAATGGAGATTCATATGGATTAGTCTATACTAAGTCAATTCGACCAACACAATTAATACATCGGTTGATGGTGTACAATCTCAACGTTAACATAGTTAATGGACAAATTAAATCAACATATTACTTTTAACTTAACACAAAAGATTATTATGTGCACTTGTTGTGTGTATCTCATGTAAATGAGTCGATCTGATCCAAATTTGCATACTTTTAATTTTTTATTTTTTTTGGATTAATTACATGAATTTAGGACTTAGTTTCAATTGTAACATGAACTTTTGACTGTAACACCATAAATGCTCAATTTAACATTTATTTCAATTCAAACACGATTAGGTTTTAGATTATGAATTAGGTTTTTTTTTAACTTAAACAATTTAAATTGACACGTCAATAATTAACTTAAACAATTCAGACTCTATGTTAACAATTGGAGCTCGAAAAACCTAATCGTTTCTGAATTGAAATAAGTGTTAAATTGAGAATTTATGATGTTACAGTTAAAAGTTCATATTGTAATTGGAACTAGGTCCTAATTTCATGCATTTTTTTTATATAACTAACCCTTTTTTTTATTCATATGCTATCTTTATGTTATATTAGTATGACATACAAATATGTTTATGTAATTAAATAACTAAAAAAAAACAAATCTCAGCCATTTTTGGATCAAAATTACTTTATGTGATACCACTTATACATTTATATGATATTAAGTATTGTACCTCTAACCCAAGCCGAACAAAATCGAACACATGAAATATCAAAAACGATCGATCAGAAATTAAATCGGCTACAACTCTAAGTAAGGAGACCGACCAAAAGAGCTCGACTTGATCGGATTCTTAGCCAATTAAGGAAGCTGACCAGAAATGGACGAGCCAACCAGAAGAGCTCGACTCGATCGGACTCTTAGCCAGCTAAGAAGACTGAGCTCGGCTAAATCAGACTCTTAACTAGTTAAGCAGGCCAACCAAAAATGAATTTTTAGATGACCAATTTGGGATTCGATCAACCAGAGATGGTCAAGCCGATTCGAGATAATTGATCCGACCAAATATACAAAAATTTAGAAGGCCTGAAAATACTTAGCCAATCAGACAATCAACATTTCATGAAAATCGAAGAGCTAAATCTATGGGGAACTCATATGACCAGATAGCGCAAAATCAATCTCATCTGAGAAGAGTTCATTGGACCGCTCGGCTAGGACATAAGATCTGGCAGGTAATTAAGAAGAGCCGACCAGGATCGACTTAGTGCCGATTCTGAAATGATAATTACCGACCCCATCAAAACTTGGCGAGGAAGTCCAGAAATTAAGAAGAACCGACAAGATCGACTTAGTACCGATTCTAAAATAATAATTACCGACCCCACCAAAACTTGGCAAGAAAGACCAGCAAAATGAATAGACAGGCTTCGAGAAGACCATTCTAATAGTACAAAACAGGAAGAAGGGGATGGGATCCTCTGTATCCACTCCTGTGTACCAGTCCTATACCATTTAGAAAACGACGATGTTTTCATATATAATTAATAAAGATTTCAGCGGTAAGTAATCTTCAGCAGCGCTGCAACACGTTCAAGCCGTAATCTTTTTTTTATTAACTTTCAAGCAGTAATCTTTTTTTTTTATTTTTCCTCACACTGTAATCTTTTATATTTTTCTATTCTTTTTTTTTCATTTCACACGGCTGAATTCATTAACATCACACGCACTATCTTTCTTTTGTTCTTCATTAACATCTTCAAAATTCAATCGTGGATTCTCCGTGTTAATCTGAATACCAAAAAAAAGGTAAAAAATCAAATAATATATATTTAGACCCTAAGAACTATGAATGTAAAAAAAATATAAGGCAAACTATTGAGATTAGATATGCATGGAAGAATATTTGTCAATTTTTTCCTTATTTCTTTGTATTTTAAAGAATATTTGTCCATATTTTCCAATATATTTTCCTTTGATTTGTTTTTTTTGTATTTTGAAGAATATTTGTCGATATTTTCCAATAACTTTTGTATAGTTGGCAATATTTTAAAAAATATTTGTCGATATTTTCCACATGTTGTCTTCGATTGAATTAAAATTTCTCATCAGAGATCGGCCAATTGCAGTTTGGTTGAAAAGAGTTTCCGTGGTTAAAAAAAGTTTCAATGTGGAAAGAAGAAAGTGAAAAAGACCAATTGCAATAGTGAAAAAGGCCAATTGCAATTTGGTTGAAAAGAGTTTCCGTGGTTGAAAAGAGTTTCAGTGTGGAAAGAAGAAAGTGAAAAAACATTAAATAAGTAGAAAAAAGATAAAATATTTCAGCCGCGTAGAATGAAAAAAAGGAATAGAAAAATAGAAAAATATAAAAGATTAGGAAAAAATAGAAAAAAAGAAGGAATAAAAAAATAGAAAAATATAAAAGATTAGGAAAAAATAGAAAAAAAGATTACGACGACTTGAACCGCGCTACTGAAGATTACATACCACTGAAATCTTTATTAATTATATATGCTGAAATCTTTATTAATTATATATAAAAACAACGTACTTTTTTAAATGGTACAGGACTGACCATTGAAATCTTTATTAATTATATATAAAAACGTCGTTTTCTAAATGATACAGGACTGGTACACAGGAATGGATACAGAGGATCCCATACTTCCCACCTCCTAGGAGGCGGTTGAAGAAGTGATAGTGGAGAGGTGGATGTAACCTCCAAGTATTTTTTATCTATAAATAGTAGAAGTTGAAGAAGTGATAGTGGAGAGGTGGATGTAACCTCCAACTACTTGTATTTTTTATCTATAAATAGTAGAAATTAGAACTTAGAAACGGTTGGTTTTTTTGTTCGATATTTTTGTATACAAGCACTAGAGAGCTCATTCTTCTACAATATATTAAATAGGATTTTGGCCGGCCACATAAAACCAACCAGGATTAGCCGATCAAATTAGCCCGAGTAGGCTCCGGGCACAATGTTTTATATATTTTTATTCGATTTCTTTATCCGTTCGATTCATTTAAGCCGAATTTTCTTAATTTGAGTGTTTGGTTAGAAATTTAATTATAAACAAATTTCAACGTCAACATTAAATATACCTTTATATCAATATAATCATCATTTATGTAATTCATTTTTATATTTTTTAGTTATGTTAATCATACATTTAGTTATGTATTCATACATTTTAGTTACTGATGTTGCTCCGGTTTGATGTGCATCTTTCCGAAATTCATACATTTTAGTTACTGATGTTGCTCCGGTTTGATGTGCATCTTTCCGGAGTCAAAACTTGAAATCTTGAACGCTTGGATCTAACGAACTTGCAAAACAAACACCGGGAGGGGTTCCCGGCGAAGGGACTCCGATGCTCAAGTCAGTCGAAAGGCTCTGAATTCTAAATAATATGACAAGTGTATTTTTTGTGTAATGTGTGTGTAAAGTGAAAAGGACAAGGATATATATACTCTCTGATACTTGTTGTAGTCAAAATAGGAGTCCTAATTGTAGTTGAAGTAGGAGTCCTGAAAATCTGGGATTAGCTCGATATTACCCTAGAAATAAGGGATATGGATAACAAACCCGTGAAAATAGCGGGCAGTTAGGATTAATTCGTTCTCTTCCGATCAGTCAGTTTGTCGATACACTCCGAGCTAGTGTAGTTCGCCGGGACAGGCATAGCTCGCCCATGAGAGTAGTTCGCTTATAACGACCAAAGCAAGGTACGAAACCCGGTTCGATTCAATCAGGTCGGAAAGTAGTTCGGTTCGGTTATTGCATTTAGTTCGACCATAACAGTACTCCCCCCTTTCGAAGTGTATGTAATATACTTATGGGGCTCGCTAGGGTAGTAGTTCACTAAGTCGGTGATCGAACTGAATCGACGCTCCTTTTCGATGCGAGATGTCTTTTCCGCGTCTTTTCAACTGCAATCGTTCGGTTCGCATGACACGTGGCGAAAAAACTGTTCCCGCCCAGTGCTTTTTTATTTTCCGCCGTTGAATTTTACTCCATCCAACGGCGGATAGATCGCGCCTCTTCGGATTTTCCCCCCAAAAACCGAGATCTTCATATATATATGTCTTTATCGTCAACCTTCAGACACTTTTGTGTTCATCCACTGTAAACGTTCATCCTTCCCGATTCCTCGATTTAGATTTCTTCCCTTAATCCCAGGTACCCCTTCTTCTCTTTTCTACTCTTTATTATTTCAAATGGCATCTTCTTCTTCGGAAAAACCCGGAAGGAAAAGATCTGTAGAAGATGTCTTTTCTTCTACCAAGGTTACCCCGACTCATACTGTATTTCTAAGTTCATTAATGGCGGGGGGTTATGTGGTGGTGATTCCGAGTCCGGAGGACCGACCACACCGAGCGCCGTCGGGTCATCAGACTTAGTTTTTGAAGCATGTTACCATAGGGTTAGTTCCCCCTATTCACCCATTCTTTCTTGAAATCAGTTCGTTCTTTGGTGTATGTCCAAATCAATTACACCCGAACTCCATCAGCTATATAGTTTCCTTCTACATGGTCTGTAAGTGGATGGGAGTCGAACCGACCCTAGATCGCTTCCGATCTTGTTTTGTCCTAAAAAACTCCAATCCATTTCGTTTCTATCTTAGTCCTCGCAGTGGCGCAAGGTGAGCTGCTTTCCTATCTCCCGGGGATGATAAAATCAGTTCCTGGGAGAAATATTATTTTTTTGTGAAAGCGTCGGTAGATCGACCTTTCCATTCACTTCCCTAGACTCAGCGTTCGGGCCAAACCGAGCCTGCTCCTGCTCCGGACCATCAAATTACTATCCTGAATGAAATTTTTGCCAAGGATTGGTTCGACATCGCCCAGCTAAGCTCTTGTGGGGAGCTGTTGTCTTTTTAGGGTTTTTACCCGAACAGCCAAATCCCTCCTCGTTTTAACTTAGGTCATTTTATTATTACGTTTTTCCTTATGTCGAACTGGTTATCCTGTCGTCTTATCTTATTTATTTTCTTTTGCAGATCTCACCATGAATCGGTTTTTCTCCATCGCGGACGATGTGTCTGACGAGGAGCGAACTCCTATATCACCTGCTCGGCACGGAGTGGATCCTATTCTAGCTGCTACTTTTAAGCAGACTGAGGAAGCTCGTCTTGCCGAGCTGGCTGGTAGGGCTCCTGGCCCCTCCATCGACGTGGTTCAAGAGGAGGGCGTCCTTCCTCCTATTCCGGAATCTGCTGTTTCAGCTCCCTTTACGGTGACCCTGACTCCTCGTGGCCCGCTTCCCATTGTCGCTCCCACCTCTCAGCCGATCGACCTAACTGAAGAGACCGATGAGGTACCCCGGCTCGGATTCCTTCATCCAAAAGGAAGGGGTCTTCCAGCTCGAGGGCCTTCCGGCCGAAGAAAGTGCGAACTGAGGAGGTGACGGAGGGAGGTTCGTCAAAAGCCGAGGAAAAGGCTCCGGGGAGCGAAGAAGAAGAGGACGCGGAGGAGAAGGAACTGAGGAAGAACCTGACCCGCCTCTCGAACGCCCAGAAGTATTTTGTGGGTTATGCGAGGCAGGCTCTTCGTCGGAGGTATGAGCTTCGGAGGAGTCGGGTGCGACTGGAGGAGGTAACGGAAGAGAAGAAGACCCTGGAGAGTGATCTCTCACTTCAGTCCGAGAAGACCGATAAATTGTCAGCTCTGCTGGAGCAGGTTGAGGTCGATCTGGCCCTGGCTCGCTCGGATTCTGTCCGGAAGGAAGAGCAGTTATTGGCGAAGGAGAAGTTCGCCATGGAGAAACAGGATGCCCTTCTTCGGGTGGAGGCCGAAAATCACCGGCTGAAGGAAGAACTGGAACTGGAGAGGAGGGAGCGAGCTCGCTTCGGGGAGGAGATGCGGGCTGAGGGTTTCCAAGTTGGGACCGCTGCGGGCTACTATCAGTTCGCCAAAAGTCCAGAAATGGAGCTGATAGTCTCTGAATATCGCGCCAGGATTTTCCACCAACTTTGGAATTCCACTTTCTTTCTCTCCAAAGCGGCTCCGATGGCAGAGGCTTACTTCCGAGAAGAAATCCGCTTGCGCCAAGAGGAAGTGACTGAAATTGTTCGACGTTTTCAGGAGGAGACCGGTCAAACGTTGCCGGAGTCTGTCCTACGTTACAGCATTTCTTCTTTGTTCAAGAAATTGGTTCGGACTTTTCCTATTCCTCCAGGCTGGAAAGGGGATCCGAACGAGGATCCAACAGCGGATTGGTGGGCCGGGTATCTGGAACAGTCAATCAAGGAAATCCTTCCCGATCAACCAAGTGTTGGTTCGGCTGTTCCTCAATCTGGCGAAGCAACTTCGAGCTTGGCCGCTGATCTGCCCGAAGAGATGTTTGCCTCCCTGCCTCCTCTGCCTTCAGTCAGCGAACCTCCTCCTCCCACAGTTCCTTCGGAAGATCCTCCAACACCTACTTAGATTTTTTGGTCGTTCCTAGAATATTGTAATATTTTTAGTTTTTTTAAGAACATTCTGTAATGCATCCCCCGTACTGTAACTTTTAGTTTTGAATGTTATCAACTTTCAGTTCGAATAGATGTTTCGTTCTACTTAAAATAAATAACTGTTGATCGCAAGACTTAGAATGATTTATTCAGTTCACTCGATTAGTTCGTCCTAGGGAAAAGGTTCTTGATCAGTTCGGTCGATCAACCCTTCCAGGGAGAAATCAATTAGTTCGTTTCTGGAAAGGTTCTGTGGATCAGTTCGGTCGATCCACCCTTCCAAGGAGACATCAACCAGTCCGATCCTAGGAAGGTTTTGTTGATCAGTTCGATCGATCAACCCTTCCAGGGAGAAATCAATTAGTTCGTTCCAGGGAAGGTTCTGTGGATCAGTTCGGTCGATCCACCCTTCCAAGGAGAAATCAACCAGTCCGATCCTAGGAAGGTTTTGTTGATCAGTTCGGTCGATCAACCCTTCCAGGAAGAAATCAATTAGTTCGTTCCTGGGAATGTTCTGTGGATCAGTTCGGTCGATCCACCCTTACAAGGAGAAATCAGGTTGTTCCAAGGAAAGGTTCCTGATCAGTTCGGTCGATCAGACTTTCCAAGGAAATAATCAATCAGTTAATTCTCAAGATTAAATATAAACAGGATTGTAAAGACACAGCCATTTTAACATGGTTCGGCCAAATCAGCCTACATCCACGAGTCGGATACCGACTTGTTTTATTAAGTTAACAGAAATTTAAAAAGTATTCGTACAAGAGTGGCATATTACGCATAAAATTTCTTCAAATGGCTCACATGCTAAGGTCTTGGTAATAGTTTGCCTTCTCCATCAGTCAGTTCGTAAGATCCTCCTGAAAGAATCTTGGATATTGTGTACGGCCCTTCCCAAGTAGCGTCCAATTTTTCGATATTGACCAAGGCATCTGATTGCCTCAAAACCATATCACCGATTTGGAACTCCCTTTTCTGAACTTTTTTATTGAATGATGCCTGAACACGCCTTTTGTATAGCTCGTTCCGTACTCTGACTTTATCTCGAAGTTCATCTAAGAATATTGAATCGATCCTGATTAGTTCCTCGTTCCTCCAAGGTTCGAAACTTGTGATTCTCAGCGCTTCTTCCTGGATTTCTGCTGGCACGACGGCTTCCATTCCGAAAGCCAGATTAAAGGGGCTTTCTCCCGTCGTCCATCGTGGTGTAGTTCGGTATGCCCATAAACCGATGGTAGTTCGTCTGTCCAGTTGGACTTTTCTGACTCTAGTCGCTTTTTCAGTCCGTCCAATATGATTCTGTTCACCACTTCGACTTGCCCATTGGCTTGAGGATGAGCCACTGCTGTGAATACTTGTAAGATCTTCATCTCTTTGCACCACTCGACAATCTTCTTTCCACGGAACTGAGTTCCATTATTTGAAACCAAAATCCTCGGTAACCCAAATCTGCAACAGATGTTCTTCCAGATGAAATGGATCATTTCGGCTTCAGTAATCTTGGCTAGTGGTTCGGCTTCGACCCATTTGGTGAAATAATCTACTGTCACTACTACGAACTGCCTGCTTCCCCGAGTCTTCACAAAAGGGCCGACGATGTCAATTCCCCATCTAGCGAAAGGGCACGGCGAACAGATAGTTAGCATGTCAGCGGCAGGGGTATGAATTCACCAACTATGTTTTTGGCAAGCTTCGCATCTCTTGACTATTTCGTTCGCGTCATTCTTCATTGTGGGCCAGTAGAATCCAGCTCGTACTGTTTTTCGAGCTAAAGATCTAGCTCCCGCGTGTTCGGCACATCCCCTCTCATGGGCCTCTTCCAGGACTTTGATTTTTTCTTCTTGGGATAAACATCGGGCATCTGTCGTCAGGAAGGTTTTTCTATACAAAGCCTCTTGTAGTAGATAGTAAAATCGAGCTTGTCTTTCCAGCTTTTCTAGTTCTTTTTCTGTTCCCTCTCTCTTGCCTTCTAAAAAGCGTATAATTGGAGTTCTCCAATCCAGACTCTTCTCATTATCTATGCTCATTACTTCTCTCTCTCTCTTTCTACTCCCATTACTGTTATAGTCCTCTGCGAACAGTCTTGGAGCGAACTGTCTATCTTAGCAAGGAAATCTGCCTTTTGGTTCTCGAACTTGCTCTCAATTTCCCTGATTTTTTCCACATAAGAATTCATTCGATCTTCTTTGACTTCGCACCGGTTTTGCAGCTGTTGAGTTACCAGTTGCGAATCAGACTTGACTGTTACATGATGAGCTCCAACTTGTTCGGCTATTTTCAAACCCTGTAAGAAGGCTTCGTATTCTGTTTCATTGTTAAAGGCTTTGAACAAGAACTTGACAGCGAACTGTAGCTCATCTTTTTCTGGACTAATTAGTAAGATACCAGCTCCGGCTCCGTGACGGGAAGAGGATCCGTCAACAAAGAGTTCCCATTCCTTCTTTTCCTGAATCCTGGTTGTCTCTTGTATAAAATCTGCTAAAGTCTGACCTTTAATTGCTATTCGTGGGTCATACTTAATGTCGAACTGGCCTAGCTCAACGACCCACTTAACCAATCGTCCTGACGCTTCTGGCTTTCCTAATATGGTGCTCAACGGATGGTCAGTTCGTACTATGATCGTATGGCTCAGAAAATATGGTCTTAATCTTCTGGCCGCAGTGACTAATGCATATGCTACTTTCTCAATCTCCGTATAGCGTATTTCCGCATCTTGAAGGACTTTGCTGACGAAGTATATTGGGAACTGGTCCTTGTCTATCTCTTTTACCAGGACCGAACTGACTGATTTTTCTCCTATTGCCAAGTACACTATCAGTGGTTCTCCTTGAACTGGTTGTTTTAACAGGGGAAGTGTAGCAAGAAAAACTTTCAGATCGTCGAACGCCTTCTGACATTGCTCATTCCAGCCAAACTGACTACTTTTTCTGAGAATTTTAAAGAAAGGCAGCCCTTTGTCCGCCAATCTGGAGATGAACCTGCTTAAGGCGACCACGCGACCAGTTAGGATTTGTACTTCTTTCATAGTTCAAGGGGCCGTCATATTTTGTATAACTTGGATCTTGCTGGGATTGACTTCGATTCCTCTTTCAGTAACCATGTACCCCAGGAATCTCCCCGCTTTTACTCCAAAAGAACATTTTGCGGGGTTCAAACGCATTCCACTTCTCCGAATGGTGGCCATGGTCTCTCTTAAATCCGAAGGATGTGTGTTCGCTTTAACACTTTTTACCAGCATGTCATCTACATAAGCTTCCATGTTCCGACCTAACTGATTGGCAAACATCTTGTCCACCATCCTTTGATAAGTAGCCCCAGCGTTCTTCAATCCAAATGGCATCACCGTGTAGCAATATGTTCCTGACGAGGTGATGAAAGCTACATTGGGTTTGTCTTCCGGGTGTAACAGAATTTGATGATATCCATGTGCTGCGTCCATCATACTGAGAAGTTCACATCCTGCCGTGGAATCGACCAGCTTATCAATTCGGGAAAGTGGATAATAGTCCTTGGGGCAAGCTTTGTTGAGATCGCGGAAGTCAATGCACATACGCCACTTATTCCCTGGTTTAGGTACCAAGACAACATTAGCTAACCACCGAGGGTACAGAATTTTCTCAATATGTCCGATTTCCAATAACTTCTTGACTTCTCTCTCAATGATCTCATTCTGTTGCTCTCCGAAATGTCTTAATTTTCACTTGATGGGTCGAGCTTCAGGTTTGACATTCAATTTGTGAACAGCCACCTCTGGATCTATTCCTCTCATATCCTCTGGTTTCCATGCAAACAGGTCCACGTTCTCCCTTAATACTTGTATTATTTTTTTCTCGATTTGTTCGGTTAAGTAACAACCAAGGTGAACTACATGACCAGGTAGCTCCGGAATCAGTTCGACGCTCATCAATTCTCCTTTTTCGAACTCTGTCGTGTTCACTTCTCGTCCTTTTTTGTGACTAATGTCTCTTTCTCGATCAACATCATCCATTTGTTCCGAACTCCGCTTTCGGGACTCCAGCTGACGAACTGCAGTAACATAACATCGTCGAGCTGTCTGATGGTCCCCATGAACCATTCCTACATCTAGGATCCGGCCCTGATCATTTTCAACAGGAAACTTCATCATCAAGTGTGCTGGCGAGATAATTGCCGCGTAGGTGCCCAACGATGGGCGGCCTAAAATCACATTATACTGAGAGGGTGCGTCCACCAATAGGAAAGTTATGGTCTTATTCTGCCTTCATTCTCCTTCTCCTAATACCATAGGTAATTGTACCTTGCCCAAAATAGCCACTGCTTCTCCGGAGAAACCATAAAGAGAGGTTTCTACCGACTTTACTTCTACCGTCGACCTCATCTTCCTGAAACAGTCCATGAACATGATATCCACCGAACTCCCTGTATCCACGAATATCCTCTTAACCTCAAAACCTCCGATTTCTGCAGAAATTACCAAACCGTCGAACTGGGGACTTTGGATTGTCACCTTGTCGCGAGCTCCGAACTCTATCACTATGTCATAAAAAATGGTTTGGACTTCAACATCTTTCTGCCGAACTGAATTCAATCTGGCTTTGCGAGCCCTATTTGAATCCCCATCAGTAGGGCCTCCGATGATCATGTGTATGGTAGGCCTTTCTTCTCTCGCGGGCTCATTATGCTGTGGATTTGGTGGAGGTGGAGGGAGTTCACGCTGTCCTCGTCTTCTATCTCTTCTTGGGCCTCGCTGGCCGTTTCGGTTGTCTCTGTGTTCGCGCGCAGGCTGTTGAACGTACCGGGCCAGTTTGTTTTCTCTAATCAACCTCTCCAATTCATCTTGCAAATGCCAACATTCATCGGTACTGTGGCCGTATTCATTATGGAACTGACACAATTTCCCGTTGCCGTAAGTGGGTGGCTTTTTGGGATTCGGACTCCAGGTCGTCGGCCATTTTAGCTGGGGCAGATTCCAAATTTCCATTAGCACTTGCTCGGGAGGAATCGTCAATGGCGTGTATCGTTCATATCTCCGACTTCCCCTACTGTCTCTTAATTGCGGAGGTGCAAATTTTGTTCGGTGTTCTTCAGAGGGTCGTTTTCTCATACTTTCCTGTTCTCGGGTTTTATTCGCTCGGTTGGAACTCTCTCATTTCTTCATCCGAACTGCTTCTTCTAGATTGATATACTTGGCAGCTCGTTGCAACAGATCGTCAAAATTTAGGGGGGTCTTCTTCACCAGAGAAGTATGAAGATCGCCCTCTCTCAGTCCTTGAATAAAGGCACTAACCACCAGATCGCCCGAAGCCTCAGGGGCTTCAAGGTTTGCAACTGTAAACCTTTTGACGTAGTCCCTCAATGTTTCCTCCGTCTTTTGTCGGACTCCAAATAGCGTTTGAGCAGACCGCTTTTGCTTCCAAACACTGGCGAACTGATATAAGAACAGATCTGACAGTTGTTCGAAACTGTGAATCACTCCGTCGCTTAACTGACTGAACCAAGTCTGAGCAGCTTTGGTAAGGGTGGTGGCGAACACCCTACACTTAATTCCTTCAGAATACCTGTGTAAGAGGACGGTATTTTCAAATCGACATAAATGCTCCCATGGGTCAGCAGTGCCATCGTACTCGAAGTTTACTGGACGAAAAGAGACGGGCAGCTCGTCCTTCATAATCAGGTCGGAAAAAGGGTTCCCCCTTAGGTTTCGTGGAGCTCGACGAGCATTTTGATGGGCTTCCCTCAGCTCTCTTCGCAGTTCAACCACTTCCTGAGATAGTTCAGCACGTTTCCGCTTTTGACCTCTGGGATGATCAGACTGACTTTCTCTTTCATTAGCTTGCGACTTGTCCTCTGGTTGATTTTTCTCGACTTCAATTTCAACAATCTCTGGTTGTCCCTTGACTTGTGCAGTCAAGGCCCTTTGAACTGCTGTTGATATCAAATTGGAAAGCTCTTCAGGAGTCAAAGTAATAGTGTGGGGGGATTAGCTGGGATCGTGTTCTGGCTATCCCCTTCTTCCTCGTGATTCCTTGACGGTCCACCCATCTCCATTCTCTGCGTTCTTCTAGTATTTACCATATTTGCTCTCAACGTCTTAACTCAAATTTTTCCCACAGACGGCGCCAATTGATGTTGCTCCGGTTTGATGTGCGTCTTTCCGGAGTCAAAATTTGAAATCTTGAACGCTTGGATCCAACGAACCTGCAAAACAAACACCGGAAGGGGTTCCCGGTGAAGGGACTCCGACGCTCAAGTCAGTCGAAAGGCTCTGAATTCTAAATAATATGACAAGTGTATTTTTTGTGTAATGTGTGTGTAAAGTGAAAAGGACAAGGATATATATACTCCCTGATACTTGTTGTAGTCAAAATAGGAGTCCTAATTGTAGTTGAAGTAGGAGTCCTGCAAATCCGGGATTAGCTCGATATTACCCTAGAAATAAGGGATATGGATAACAAACCCGTGAAAATAGCGGCCAGTTAGGATTAATTCGTTCTCTTCCGATCAGTCAGTTTGTCGATACACTCCGAGCTAGTGTAGTTCGCCGGGACAGGCATAGCTCGCCCATGAGAGTAGTTCGCTTATAACGACCAAAGTAAGGTACGAAACCCGGTTCGATTCAACCAGGTCGGAAAGTAGTTCGGTTCGGTTATTGCATTTAGTTCGACCATAACAGTTACGTTAGTTACACATTTATTTATTATATAAAGATATGATTATGTTAATATAAAAATATAAGTAATATCACATAAATATATGAGTAATCTCATATAAATATATATATATGTATAAATTATGCTGAGATTTTTTTTTAAGACTAAAATATTACATAAACATAAGAACATCCGTACATAAATATCATATCATTAACTTAAGGTCAGAATAAAATAAAATATGAATAAATAAAAATTACAAAAGTGAACAAATTTGGATGAGAACCTAACTACACAAGAGACTAACTCTTAACTTCAAAATTACATTCTACAAGCTAACAAAGTCAATGATGCAGTTAATAGTTAAGTTTATTTTCCATATTTTAGTTATGTTTTAAGAGCTGGTAATAGTACTTAGTTCTAATAATAGTCATTTATTAGTTAATCCTAATGAGATCTGGTATTAAAATTACTATATAAATAATGTAGTTTTTTAACAATTGATTGTTGCTTTGCCAGGGCGTGATTGATTCAATATAGTGGAGATGGTCAAAAGAAGCGTTCCTTAATTTATGTATTTAGATAACCGATTCAAAAGATACCAACTACAAAAAATCACTACTGCAAAATAAAATGGAATCAACACCAATTATATTATATTGCAACAAAAATAATGGGCATAACCATTTGATTTCTCTTTATTTATTTATGTACACCACAATCTTCTCAATTAATTCAAATCTAATTTTCCTGCGCTATGAATATTCTATCATCCACAAAGAATGACACAAACCCACAAATCAACCACTAGTTTAAAAAACCAGAATATAAAATTGAAAAAAAAAAGGAATTTACTATTCTACCCTAAGCTAAAAAATATTATCTAGAAAAAACCGGTTCTTCTGCAATGGTATCCAGGCCGGGTCGCTTCGACCTGCACACCGCCAGTCTATACTGGTACGCCGGCGCCACCTCTTCCAAACTGAATCCTGGCCGTTCATCCTCACTCGAATCACCAACAGGCGACGCCGCCGCCTCCGGAGATATCCTCACGGCGTTGCCGCCGGATATCCGCTTCGGCGCGGAGTTAGCCGACATGAAGAAGACAGCCACGTCGGCGGCGGTGATTACCGAATTCGCTCTCCTCATCGGAAACATAACGTAGAGATTTCCGAACTCGAGCTCCTCGTCGGCGGAGAGCGGCGAGAAGCGTCTGCCGGCGTTCAAGGATTTAGTATTGACGAGGAAGAAACTCGGAGCCTCGAGCATGAGCTCCGCCGCCTTCACCGGGTGGCGGAACTGCCGAATCTCGCCGCCGGGGAGAATAACCCTAGCCGATTTGGGACTCTTCAATTTAGGAGCGACGAAAGCGCAGGAGATGTAGTTTCCCATGAATGAATGATGTTGAAAATGGAAGATTATGATTTGATTCTGGTGTGTGTGGACTCTTGAGAGTTGGGATTATATATGATGGATTTGTGGGTCAATTCATGCATAAAAGAATGGGTAAATACGCAGAGGTATATGCGCGTATGTGTACAGTCTGATTTCTGTTTTTAATTTATTTATATTGGAAAATAAAAAAAATTAAAACAAAATATTTATATAAAAAAAACGAAAAAGACGCGGGCAGACGGTTGTGGACTGTTGACGATATCACGCGGCCTAAATATTTGGCGAAAGTTTCCAATTCTGTCACGAGAAACTTCGCCGTTGATTCCATCTATGTCCAATATTTCTCTAATTCATCTCATATTCCGATTTCGATTTATTGGATTATAGTATTAATAACAAATTAATTTTAAGATTTCTTACACTTTCTAGCAATGCCAACAATTTCAATTCTCTTTTACAGAATGTTCAATTCTATTTTACAATTTTATTTTATGGATTGCATTTTAAAATTTAAGAATTTTTCACTTTAAAATTACTTAAGTATGACATCTGATTACTTTTTCAATCAAAATAAAATCGATGTTGTGATTTTTTTTTAAGACCAAAATGCATGGAACATAAGTCAAAAACACCTCATTGTCAAACCAAATGAAAATCTAAAATCAATTTTATGTTTTCTATTCAATCCAAGTTCATTTGATTAAAATAAAAATCATATGAAACTTTTGATTTCAAATGAAAAAATGATTAAAAAATGAAAATAGTTTGTAAAGCGAAAAAACCGATGAACTATATGATATGATTGGAATTACAAAATGTAAAAATGGATCCTACTTTTTAATTTTTTTCACTTTTTACCCCTATTTTTTTAAATGAAAGATTGACAACGATTATGCTATTTATCAAATCATGAAATATATGTGATTGTTTTTAGGTGCAATCAAAGTGAGGCTTTGGTGGAGTGACCATTTCTAACAGAAGCTAATAAAAATAAAAAACGTGTTAAGGTTTCGGTCCCAGAAGACAGATGTGTTGTTTGATACGGAACTACTTTCTAATTTACTACTAATCCAATCATTATTTCAAAATTTTTAAGCATTTGTGTGCAACTGTTATAAGGATCTTAGATATATAATGGGGTCGGATCGAGCCGAATCCTATCCGGATATATGTTTTTTTCCCCTGATTTTTAAGTTGTTTTAGTCATATATTTATATTATGTTAAGTTTACATTTATGTTATGTTAAATGTATCTTTATATAATACTTTAACTTAAAAAATAAACCCTAATTTCGGCAAAAACAAAATCCTAATTTCTGCGAAAAAATCCTAATTTGTACATATATACCTTTATATGATATTAAAATAATATTAGTCATATATTTATATAATACATAAAGGTACAACTAACATAATTAGAAAATATGATTAACATAACATAATTGTATGCTTAACATAAACATAAAAATCCTAAATGTATGTTTAACATAATATAAAAACTCTAAAGGTATATTTAACATCACATAAAGGTATTTTTAACATAATATAAAGGCCCTAAAGGTATGACTAACATAACATAAAGTTATGCTTAATATAATATAAAAATATGTTTAATATAATATAAAGGTATAGTACTTAGAGTAAATTTGGATGTTTTTTTAGCGCACCCACCCAAGGGTATGGGAGCGCTTGTGAGCGTGTGAGGGGTGCATGGATCAGGTCGGGTCTGTGCACCAATTACAAAAAAAAAAAAATTGTGTTTTTAATATTGATGTTCACGTTTAACAATAAATTCAATTATGCACAATCTTATAATAAACATAAATTTCACTCTTAATCATACTTTTCAAACATTAATATTTCAAAGTTTAAATTTTCTTAATCCTATTTAATGAGATTCTAGACATATATACCCAAAATCATTATTAATTAAGGTGCAAATGCAATACATGAGAAACATAGGTAATTTTCTATCATCCATATTCCATTAAAAATCTTAATTCTTAGACAGCACAAGAAACACCACACACACAAGAAACACCACACACATTGCAACCAACTCTGATCATATGATTCAAAAACTAAAATTAGTACAATTATTTAGATAGTGCATAAGAAAGTTGAACATATGATCATCTCATCACCGAATCTATCATCTTATTCTTGTACATTCTTGTTGACGAGTTTCTTCAAATTGAAGGGTCGGATACGAGTCGGGCCCCCGGCCCATAAGGCTTTTGAGATGAGCTTGTAAGTTCTCTCCGATGGATGGAAGAAATCCCAAAACAAATACTCATTTGGATCATTGCATACTTTGTAACCTTCTTTCCCACATTGTACCTCTCCTCCCAATGTCCCATATCCACAGCATGCACTATCTATATCACCAAATCCTGTCCAAATATTTTGTTAATGTTAACAAGAAAATAAATATGGAAGATCGATCTTGTATACATATGATACAAGAAGCCATGTATTACAATTGAACGAACCTAGCTCCAAATTTAGTGAGTTATATCATGAAAGAAAAATGCTTTCTTAAATTCCACTGCTTTTAGTCGGAAGAAATATTTTTTGGGTCAACTATGCACTTCTAGTCTTGGTGGTTGGGATTGGCTTCAACAACGTGATTTTTTGTCCAAATATCATCAATTTAGTTCAAATTCTACGTATTCCAATTAATTTAGGTAGCATGGTAAACCCTAAAATAATATAAACTTGATATGACATTACACAACCGACAATCGATAATTATATTTCTACACTAATACGTCAGTTATTTATAGTATGAAACGTCATACTACAAATAACTGATGAATGTAAGAACGAGAAATGCGGTAACTAAATTAGAGGAACTAGCTTGCCACTAAAAGAAATGATAGTTAGTTTTGTTAAACCTAATTTTACATCTTCCCTAATTTTGAGATTGGAATTAAACAAAAAGATTCAATTTTGGTCATAGTCAATTTTTGACAATCAAATTCATTTTTCATTTATAATTATTTATATTTTAATTTTTTCCAATTTCAGTAATTTTAGTTGAAATTTTCAACCTGCGCTAACATGGCCGCCACATCAGAATTTCCGATAGCCTCATCGGTGATTTTGAAAATTTCAACAAAAATTGGATTGAAATTGTAAAATATTAAAACATAGAGAATCACGTTTGAAAACGGATATTTGATTATAAAAAACAATGTCGTACGTACATAATCAAAATTGAAATAAACACTAAACGAAATAAAGTAAAAGAAAATAAATTACCGTAGGTTTTAGGATCGCCTCGAAAAACCTGGAAAGTTTTATACACAGCTCCATAGACAGCAAGTGCATGAAGGTGGGTGACTGGTAGATTTTTCACCATATTGTCCAATCCCAGATTATAATTCTTCACCATTTTATTCATCTTACCATAGCACTTAGTAACAGGTGCACCTGGTAAGAGTGCTCTAGCTGGAACACACCCAACCGGGCCCAGCCCGAAAATGGCGATCCGACGAGCTCCAAGTTTGTAAATTGTGTCCACAAAGATTGCAACTTGTTTGAGCATGGATTGTACATATGCATCAGGGGTTAACGTTGGAGGATCGAATGGCAAGAAATAGTTGAAGATGTCGTTGGAGCCCGATTCGAGGAAGAAAAGGGATCGATCAACAAATGCTTTGTCTATGTGATTTTGTTCAACTAGTCTTTGAAATTGTTGCAGCTGAACCTGGAGTGGAGTTACTCCCTGCCATGGACAATTGAGAAAATTGTCACCTCTTCTTGATCTGTTTTGATTAGGGTTTTGTGTTCAACTCTTTTCTTGAATAAAGTCAAACAATGTACTGCTTTTTATGGTTGAGATGAGAGTCTCGTGTGAAGATAAAGGTCCTCTTGAAGCTATGATTGTCTATTGAAGAATATTAAAAAATTAAAAATGAGAGTTGTGAAATTTATGAAAGTAGGGGTGGTATATTCCATATATATCAATTTATCCAGCTGAATTTCATTATGTGTGTTTGAATTCAGTTCAAATCCTCTTTATGATACCCACAATACATTCTCCATGTTGATTAATTACATCATTAATATACAAATAAGATCCTCTATTTCATATTGGTGTTTCATCGATATTCCAAAATAATCACCGCACCACGTGTAAAAGATAACATGACCAATTACATATGACATGAACTAAAAGCAATGGAATACAAGATGAAACACCAACTTAGAATAAAGAATCAAGTTCAATTAATATCAAATATCAAACAGGATCCAGTTTCTAGTGGTTATAATTTTAGAATATCGAATGAAACACATATTGAAATACAAGATCTCGTATGTATATTATTAGACAACGTCACCAAATGTGAAAAGGTTTCAAAGAGTGTTTTCCCCCTAGTGCTTTCTGGCGTTTTTAAATAACAAAAGTTGCTGAAACAAATGCAGCTGTTACAAGCTTTTCAGTCCATAAGCAGATTCCATTCAAATTACTCATATTTCATTCATTTTTCTCCTAAATAAAACAAACATCATCTTTAACGCCAATATTCAATTTAACCAAAAAAAGAGAGAATAATATTATCTTACAGAATCATTATTTGTAGCCGGTAGAACTCCACTGCCGGCGCTGGCAAAGTTGATCCCATTTGCCGGAAAATTCCTCCGACTTGTGTTCATAATCTCCAGATATGGCTTTTGCAATGGGATACCTATAAACTCAGCTGCCCACAAATAACACATGCTCATCAACTCCAAGAATACATATATACACACACATACGAATGCAAAAACACACAGACACACATGTTAGTGTGTGTGTGGTTCTTACCTACGAAGTCGGCAACGGTTCTGCCGTTGGTGAATCTTCCGGTGGGGTGGTGAAAGAAAGTGGATCCATAAGGAGGAAAATCAGCTTGAGCAGTGCAATTCTTGTTGAAGTGATTATTTCCAGCATCAAATATGGAGTCCCCAAATATAAAAATGGCTGGAACTAATTTCGATGATCCCATTCCCATTGCACTAACCAAATGGAGACAGATAATCAAGCACAGCTGTTTGATCTCCATTTCTGCAGAGCTTTTCGAAAGCTGAAATTAGTAATTATCAAATATTTTAAAAGTAAAAGATGGTGGAGATGAGAGTTATTGTGTGTGAATATATATCTCTGAAAACAAGGGAAAAAGTTGAGAAGGAAGACAAAATATTGAAACAAACACACACACAGGATGTAAATGCATGCATGGATCACCAAATTGATGATGACAATTTCAACTGCATTTTTTGTAGTTTTCTTATTTATAATTTATAATGTCTTTTTTTTGCCATCATTAATTTTATTATTCTTTTTTTTTTTTTAAGATGGTGAAGATATCAAATTCTTAATATTAAAAAAAGATATTAGGTGCACTTGCATGTGTGATTGATTTAAATATGAAATTTATTAGGTGGGGCTATTTATAATTTTGCAAGAAACCCAAAAGTTGGTCAAAAGATTTTAATGTTTTGTTGCAGCTTAAGACAAGAAGTTATGGTGTGTGCTAGTTAGAAACTTATAGGATGCAAAGTAGCTCCTTTTTACTTTTTGCAAGTAATATATATCAAGCAATTAGTTAATATGGATAACCCATATTTGGTAGAAGACAATCTGCTAGATTGATTAACATCCGCTTGGACTATATTACTAGTATGATAACGGAATATGTGATGTACATTATTAATAAATATTGTAATAAATAGTAAATAGATAGTAGAAATTTATAGACAATATAATATGTTTAATGATTGATAACTGCTTTGTAAGGTAGAAGTAAATATAAAGGTAAATTATGTGTATAAGACTATCCAATAGATCTCATTCCGTGAGACACAATGTACCGTTAAACAATGCATGAAGTGAAGTCATCCACAAAAGGACTAATTTATTGAGAATCCTATTCTCCAAATATACAAATATATATATATATATATATATATATATATATATATATATATATATAATATGGGCTAATAACAACACAAGTGATGCCATGCAATAAGTAGTATTATAGAAATGAATTTGAATTGACACGTTACTTAAGTTTGTTTGAATTTTTTATTGAACTGAATTTGATTATTTATTTAACAAAGAAAGTGAAATTTTGAGCCTTTAGGTAACTTGATTTTCTTCACATGTTACATATTCATTTATTGATGTACAAGGGTCTTAAACATTACGAACGCCAAATTTTATTTGCTATGGTTTTTGAATTAATTGGATGAAATAGACCGTATAGTTTATGGAGTAGTATTCTGAGATTTTAGAAGATGAGCAAGAATTTAAATTGTAACTTTATGCCTGATTATAATCATATGCAATTAATAACAGAATATCTTTCTAGCTACTTTGTATAAAAAACATTTTTAGCTACTTTTAGTGAGAATATCATACCCACTTTTATCACGAGCCGTATACTCCATTAATTTTCACCTCGTGTAATTTCATCAAAAATCCCCAATTTATCAGATTGTTACAAACTTACATCTTGTAT
Organism: Scutellaria barbata; assembly: GCA_028654395.1. Lineage (NCBI taxonomy): Eukaryota > Viridiplantae > Streptophyta > Magnoliopsida > Lamiales > Lamiaceae > Scutellaria > Scutellaria barbata. The sequence goes on from CM053647.1 coordinate 29,455,849, forward strand.
TAAATTTTTTTTTTTTTTTTTTAATGACAACCTATGAAACATTGGAGGCCCCTGTCCATCCTGAGCCCAAGGATTAAACGATTGTTATCAAATATCTGTCAAAGGCCCATCAAAAAAGTAAGCTGTCGTAGCCACTATTCATTAATTTAACAATAAAGGAATATTGTCGTCGACTTCAAAACAATGAATAAAATTCATAGTGGTTTCCAAGTGCATTATTAAATATGAAAATCGTCAAATCTATAGCATAAGAAAAATTGACATACAACCCAACCTTACTTGATACCATTTCGTGGATCCAATTCTATGAGACGAAGTCTCATTACTTACAATGCAAACGCATTTCTTCAAGTCAATTTTTATTTTACGTGTTTAAGGGTTGTGGGTTGACTCATCTAACAGAATTAGATTTACATGACCGGTCTCATAAGAATTCTACTCGAAAATTGAATCAGAAGTATAATAATACCTGGATGCAGATGTTGATAGTTGAAGCTGTATGAGTGTGGTCAGAGCCCTTAGCCGCCTGCCATTATATCACATTCAACCGTCAGCAAAAATATGGACTGTCATAGTCATAACCCAAATCAGATGAACAATAATGCTAAAACTCTTCTATAAGAGACAAGTTGAACAAACTCTGCAGCAGACAAGTTTTTCACAAATTACTCACTTGTGTTGCTATACCTGAAGCTCTCAATTGTATGCCATGTTGAATTGCTTCCAATTTCCGCGCACTTCGATCCATATGACATTGAGCAATCCATCAAATTCAAAACACAGAATTCAGAATCATATAGAGCTCAATGTGGGTGAGAAAAACAAACAAGAGTTGTCATTAGGCCTCTATGCCATGAATGGTGGAGAAGGGCCTAATAGCTATGCTCAAAACTCATCCTACCAAGTACGTATTAAAATATTATGAATACACATGGGAAGTTATTGTTTATGTTTGAAGTTTCTAACATCAATAAATTACTTTACGAGGTGACTAACCTTGCTTTTGTTTTCTGCAGGGAGGAGTAGTAGATGCTGCAAAAACAATCATTGAAGAAGAAATCACAAAGAAACTCGACATTAGACGTCATTCTTCAACCCACACAAGGACATTCCGAATTGCAGATTTCGGCTGCTCAACAGGGCACAACTCATTCCCAGCAATGCAAATTATCACCAACGCCATTGAGAAAAAAATTCAAACAGAAGGGTTAACCTCCCAAATCCCAGAATTTCATGTGTTCTTTAATGATCAAGTCATGAATGATTTCAACACCCTTTTCCGTTCACTTCCACCCCAAAGAAATTATCATGCTTCAGGAGTGCCTGGTCCTTTTCATGGTAGCCTTTTGCCAAACAAGTCCCTTGATTTTGCTTACTCATCTTGTGCCCTTAACTGGCTTTCTGAAGTACCCAAGGCAGTGAGAGACCATAACTGTCCAGCATGGAATAAAGGGAAAATTCACTATACAGGAGCCAAAAAAGAAGTTTTTGAAGCGTATTCTAATCATTATGCCAAAAATATAGTCTCATTCTTAGAAGCTAGGGCAGAGGAACTGGTGAGTGGGGGGCTAATGGCTCTTCTTGTCCCTGCAGTCCCTGATTTTAATAACTCTGAATCATCCTACAGTACCCCAACAGAACTGGATCTTCTAGGTTCTTGCCTTGCAGACATGGCAAAGAAGGTAAAGTCCAACATTCATTTTGGCACCAACCAACTGTTCACCTATTTTTATAATGAATTTGTTTTTAAGCATAATCAAAGCAGATTCTTGCAATTAGAATGATTCTAAAATATCAAATCCCACCAAGGTTCTGTCTAAAACCATAAATCTTCGTTGAACACATTATCACAAGTGGAAACCTAATAATGCAGAAACCTTCAGCAGTTAACTAAGTAATAAGAGTAAATTCAATCAACTACGCCATCCATACTGATAAATATTGCAACTACATAATAAAGTCATAATTCTACTTTTATTGCAGGGGATATTTAGTGAAGAGAAGGTAGACACATTCAACTTTCCGTTGTATTTTACCATCCCACAAGAATTGAAGGCAATAATAGAGAAGAATCACAGTTTCAGTATTGAAAGGATGGAAATTCTTAACAGTCCAGGAAAATGCACCTTGCGCGGCGCCAAAGCACGTGCCACATACCTCAGGGCAACCCTTGAGGGATTGCTGATAAACCACTTTGGCAGTGAAATCATGGATGAACTATTCATCCAGTACACAAAGAAGCTTGCAGCTTTGCCGCTTTTCCTAGACCCTGAAAATGACAAATCAACAATAATATTTGTCCTCCTCAAGCGCAAAATTGAATGATACTCATAATATCTTCTTTATATTATACAACCAAATCCTATAGAAATAGCCATCTGTTCTACACTGTTTCCACCTTGTAATGCTACCCATCTGTGCTTCACAGATGTTTGGAAAAATAAAGTTCAGACATTGTTTACCAGCTGCTTGCAAACGTATCAGAAGAAATGCACAAGAGCTTTTTATGCATCAGTATTCAGAATGAAGATTGCCATCAAACTTGGACTGGAAACTGAAATCTAAAGAATATAGAATATGATGCAACAATCAAATCAACTGCATCGTAAACACAGTAGTCTAAATTCCTGTGTCCTGATAAGAAATTATCAAAAATCTGTGACCTGATATGAGTATCTAACTCAAACACGTACCATAAAATCAAAAGCTCAAGATCATCTGATAGAATTTCTACTAATGTAATTTTCTTGCTAACCAATAAGCCAACAACACATGGAGGACTATTTAGGGCAACTAATAAATCACCGAAGAACACACAAAACTATTATCATATAGGGGATAAAGCTGTAGGCACAGTAGATTTGCAATATTAGTCACTATTTGATCTCAGAGCACCCAACAACTAATTTTCTCTGAACAATCCCACTACAAAAAATTCATATAAAGTCATTTTTACATCCATATTGCAACAACAATACAACATCAAAGGCTATATCAGTGTCTGAAAATTAATATAGCACGGGAACACCAAGGTATGGAAGAAAATACCACCGCGTACATACTGATGGCAAAACCTGAGCCTCAGGTTGCACAAATTACATTACACAAACAAATTGAACTCTAGGTCTAAAATTTAACTGTACCAGACCTATTGGACCGAGACCATTGAAAAGTGAATGACTAATGAAAACTTTATATGCACATAATATGCAAAATATCATTGTCTGTAGTAGCCACTCTGGTGGGAAGGTGGATACGGAGATGAAACAGTGTAGGGAGGGCGGGGCACTGATCCAGGCTGCTGAGGAGGTGCATTGTAGTATGGCCCCCGCCAACCAGGATACGCAGGTTGTCCATATTCATGGCTCACTGGAGGCTGTTGGTGCTGGGAAGGTGGGTAAGGACTTGAAACAGGTGGATGATAGGGAGGTGGTGGTTGTTGCTGGCTCCCATATGGAGGAGGTTGAGAATATGCAGGCATTGTTGGCTGCTGAGGCGGTTGGTAAGCAGGGGTTTGGGGATGAGATGAGTTGGGCATGTTCCCTGGATCCTGATGCTGTTGAGAATTCGCTCTTTGAGACAGATGAGGCTGCCCAGAAGGTGGAAATGAATATGTGGTAGTGTTTTTGCCATCTTGGAAACTAAGACCAGATATTTGCCTTTGAACATCATCAATCATCTCTCGGCACTGGATGTTTCTAGTCATCACAAAATCACTGCACTGTTGCTTTACAATTGTGATAGCGTCCTGTTTCACCAAAAAAAAAAAAAAACAAATATGGGGATAAATCTAGCCATCCATGTGGGACAGAAACTTAAGAGAACATTGTTGATTGATCTTGTTTAGAAAAATTAAGACAATTATGAAGAAGATAATGCAAATCAGACTAGACCAGCATGAGTTAAGTTCGCAACATCTGGAACTCTTCACGTGAATTTTTTTGTCAATTTATATTGCTTTCCCTTTAGCTTCAAGAGGCATCACAATCTCAAACAGTACAGGATAGAAATGGTGGAGGGTCTGCACATACTACCCGAGTCATTTGGTGCGTTCATGGTCAGTTAATAGGATTTGGTCAGATTGGTTTTAATTTTCAGACACGGACAGATCTGAGTGAGACAGTAACAAGTCTCATACCCATTTTATAAAATGCAAATACATATTTCTAGGTTCATAGCATCTAAATTTGATTGATAAGATTAATATGTTTGTTTATATAATTCATATAATAAATATAAATTTTTAAAAAAGAAAAAACTGTTTAATATGCATTTACACAAAATTTGAAACACATCAGAAGTATTTGCATTTTGAAGAAATTATGTAGTAGGGCCACATATATGAATGGTCTGGCAGAGTTAATAATATGGGTGGGTGGGTGTGGTCTACACTGAGTCGGGTTGAAACAGATCTTGGGTCTCCTTTATACCCTTGGTGAAGCGAGTCTCAAGATTGAGTGGAGCCGCCTCATACCCATCACTATATGGCAAGCAAACCACTGTCCCCATTGTCACAATCTTTCCACCAGGCTAACATATTTAAACCTGGCTAACATATTTAAACCTACAAGGCGGAGTATAAGGCACCTGAAAATATCTCATTCGGGGATTTGGAATAGTTCAAATCCAGATGTTACTTTCATATGTCGAAGTAAAATTTTCATACATCATATAGCCTTTTTGTATTCACAATTCTTCTTATGGTCCAGTAGCTGCTTAGTCTCATCCAACGACTTTAACTTTAAAGTATTAACATAGAAAAGCAAGCCCCAACTAGATCAATAAAGGAGCCTATAGTAATAACAGAATTTTCATACCTGAAGAGTAATGTAAAATTTCAGTCCTTCATTGATGTTCTCCTTAATTTCTTGGAATTTAGCTATGGCAGCTTCAATCTGTCTATAGCCCTTTTCACGAGATGCTGAGGATCAAAAGCAAGAAACTTTAAACATAGAGCAAAGCTTGATAAACTATTCACACACTGAAAGCATCGAAGCTGGTGTAAACATTTCAAGCAAAAAAGATTGTCACATAGGGGTAAATACATAATCTGCTCATAATCAATGATCTTGTCTCTATGTTGTAGGACAAGGATGCAAGAAAAATAATAATAATGCAACAGAAATAACAAACTAAATAGAATAGATGGCATGAATAAATCATAAAATAAGCACATAGAGAGAATTACTGCATGATAAGCCCTTAAGTCATATGAAAGTCTTGTTCATGACCAAGGTGATTGCATGTTTTATCTTTTAAATCACCAAACACATACCATGAGTCAAGATACTAATTAACTCGCTGCAAAGAACATACATCAAGGAGAACAGTTTTGATTGAATTTAACAGTAAAATGAACTACTAAATATATACAGGCATACCATATTTCAAGTAATATCTGAGAACATTATGAACATGATACTGTACCTTTATAATCTTCAAGGTTAAAGATGGCAGCAAACTCGTCATTTTGAGCCTGTAGAAGACATAAGATTATACTGAGATAAATATTATCCCTAATGGTTCATAAAGCTTTTAATCTCCTCCCTAATGCAAGAATCAAAATCTAGAAGAGATCAAAATCTAGAAGGTACACTATTGAAGAGATCTAGAAATCAAAAGAGGGGGACTAGGGTGGGATAAGCCCACTATTGAAGAATCAAAATCTAGAAGAGATCGATTGCAGAGTAGTAATTAACAGTTCATGTTAAAGAAGCAACAAGTAGACCCTAGTCCATATAAAATTTGCCAAATATGAAGCCAAGGCCCATTATGCTAGAACAATCCTCATGATCTACTCCAACGCCGGACATATTCAAATTATACAGTATCCCAAATCAGTAAATGTTATATTTAACAATTTCATAGAAAACCTAGCATTCTGATAAACCTCTTCATTTAGGAATAACTTTCTTTCACACAGCAGCTTAAAAACCAAGAGAGCACTGAATATTGTACATTCTCAAATCAGAACAATTTATCAAATATTGATTTGCTCTTTAGTCAGAAACAATCCATTCAGTTAATCAAGTTCTGATTTTTTCAAACTTATGATACATGTTGCAGCTTTTATATACACCATCATAAGATGTCAGCAATGGTTTGAAATCTGAATATGAATGCAAAATGAGATTAAGCAACAAAATTACTCAAGAACTTGACTACCTAAGTCAAGTCCAAACTAATACCAACCCAAGTCCAAGTTATAACAAACAATCTTTTGTAACATGTTGTGCACATCACACAAGTGAACACACATGCACAGAATTTATGCAACTTCTATGTAGGTGTGTAGGACAGAAAGAAATGCAACCCCAGCCAAATAACTAACACACCTGAATACGCATCAATAGTTCTTCTTGTGCTTCGAGGTTATTAGCAATTTCTTCACAAATGTTATCATACTTCGACAACTCCTTTCTAAAAAGATCCTCGTGCGAGCCAGTAGAGGTCATCAACTTGGGCAGAATATCATCCTGAGCCACAAACAATTAGCACAAAAAGTCAAACAGAATGCAAAAATACTCCAGAACAAAAGAGGGAAGAGCTAAGAGGTTTTATGAGATGTGAACTATAAAGTCATGCAACACGATTTAGATACAGTCACTTCACAGAAGTTCCACTATAAATCTGAACTGATCTGCAAGAAATCATGGTACGTCAATGTGAAAACCAATGTTCTAAAAGGGCTAGGCGCCGGATGGACAGCAAAATGGAGCCAAGAACCTAGGCACGGGCTAATTTGGAAAAGAGGCGGGGCAGTAGATTGGCCTATCGCTAAGGAAAGGCCTTTTTGAACACTGGTGAAGACTTAGAGCACCTCAATAACAATCTATTAACTTTCCTTTTTGTTTTTGGGTGGGGGGTGGGTTAATCATGACAATCTAATGCCTAATTTCATTACCTTACAAAAAATAGATTAACCTGCTCAAACTTATTTTGATTTTCACAAATTGGAAAAAGTGGATCTGCATCAGCAATTTCTACATGATTGAAGTCATTTGAAAGAAAGCAATTTTAACTATTATTAGATTCCTATAAATTAACTGTGAATGAAGTCAGATGATACCAAAATTGTAAAATGAAGTTCCATCAAAATTATGGTGATAATTTACAACAAATAGGATCAAATTATTATCCATGGAATATTGAAATTTAAGCTACTTCCAACTGGTACCATCTATGATCAGACTTTTCACCCACATTAAGGTTTAATAGTTTGGAGAGAGAGACCAAATCCCATAACTAAATGGTCTCCTACTGGAAAATTGAGCACCCAAGGGAATGCATTATATATAAGATGACTCAAATCATTTTCATAGTAACATATTCAAGTAGTTGAACATGATATATGTCAGAAACACAGGCATTGCTGAATTTTAATCTATTATGCTGTTAATGAAGAACTAAATAGAACTCCCAGGGCAATTAAACTGGCAAAGAATGATTCAACCCATCTTACCTTTCTCTTCATCTCTTTCAGCATGTCTTCAAGGCCTGCTCTCTGTGCACCAAGTGTCTCCAATTGCCTCTGCATACATACACAACCCATACCAGTTTCATCATCATTTTCAGTAACATATACAACAACAGAATGACATTCCTTAGCAGTAAATCATCATAAAATAAATCATATTAACAAATAAGTTAGAAATTTTCTGTATCATGCTAATTGAAATCCAGATATTCCAACCAATAATAGTATCAAAATTGGGTTAAAAGTTATCTATGTTAAACAGAAACCAGTATGTCCAAGTCTCATGCAATGATAAAACGACATTCTAGCTCTTTGGGAAGTTCAAGCTACGTTTACACTTTGTTTCAGATTTAAAACAGGGGTTTTTAATGAAATGGAAAGTTTTAAAGCAGATACAAGCATCCCTACTGAACTCCTGTACATGGATTTCTGGGCATGGAAGTAGTTGCTTACAAAGCAGTACAGCACATTAATCAAACTTTGCATCTCTACCATATGCCTTTGGGATAGTTGATCTTTCATACAAAGTTGTTTGATAATAATAAAAATTAATTAAAAAAATTAACGTGGATAAGAACCAAAGCATAAACAATCAGGTAGGGAACATATCATGAGCTAAGAAATATATCAATAAAATAACACATAGAATGGACTAATTGTGAGGCATCCATTAACAACAATACTAAGGGAAACTATCTAACACTCATTTTATTTTCATTCATCAATAACTAATATCTTTCAGTTGTTATTAATGGCAAATATAAGATGAAACTATTAAACATATCCTCATTAAAGGTATGTGACAGATGTTCAAGGACAAACAACTTGACACTGAGATCAATACCGTTGGACAAAGTCACCAAGGAAACATATTGCATGTATATTCCAACTAAAAAGACCATAAGAACAGAAAAATAGGACTAGACACAAAATTAGGTTGAAGATACAGAATAGGCAAAGATCATTTAAATTAAAGCTTCAGTAAAATAAGTTACCAAGCACAGCTTCAGAGTTCCAACCACAGCATCTTCACTTGCATCGAGAGACATTATTGGCCTCGAAAGAGTTGGCAGGGCTGATTCAATCTATCACAAGCCAATGAAGAAAAAACATAAGGATTATGATATGGTTATAAGATACAAAACAGCATGGATGAAGCTAGAAGTTATTTAAAGCAAGAAAGACAAACATAGACTGGAAAACTAACATAGAAGGCTTTCATCAAGTAATTAGTCAAGGGACAAGTTAATAGACCGTGGCCTTATTTTATTTTTATGGTATGATTTTAGTATATCATACACTCATGGTATAACATAGGAGATGTTGGTGTTTTGGGGAGCAGAGTAACATAACAGTGATGCTCTCAATTAGGAGAAATTTGAAAATCAAGAACTTAAAATTCTACAGCTATAGCCTGGACAGCCAACCATGAGTAATCTAGTCAAAATTATGAGACTGCTTATTAGGTGTCAGAGAAAAACCCTATAAATCTCAAGTATACCAAGACTTCTCAGATTGCTGAAGGAAGTAGCCCATAATTTCTTTTTAATAGCATGAGAAGCATGCCACTTAAATCTTTTAACCCACAACTGACAATCCAAGATGAGCACAGACCAAAGAAAAATTCTCAATGAATACACTGATCTATCGAAACAAATACAGTACAAACACAAAAGCCAAGACATTACTCACAGTTGGTTCCAAAACATCAACGATTGCGGAGGTAGATAGATTATATAAATGAAATTCAAAGGCTTACTGGACGGCAATCAAGGATTGACATAAGTGCAGAATGTTCTCTGACAGATCTCTCAATTCGAGCATCGCTCTCTGCAGCTTGCTTCAAATTTGCAGCAAACCTATTTAATCTGTCCTGCAGGTTCTTTGTTAACGTACTGGATTGAGGTCGCGTCCACCGAGTGCCAAACTGGTTTCTAAACTGTGAATCCTCTGTCGCCTCCTTCTGCAACTGTTCCTCAACCTGTACCAACATCTCATGGTTTACCCTCCTTAAGTCTTTCAGTTGCTGAAGCTCAGCTTCCAAACCAGCTGGGCCCCCACATATCTGTACTGCCTCTACATCTTCTTTTAAAGCAGTTGGCAGAGTGAAATTCCCTTCCAGAGAAAGAATTGAATCGGGTAATTCCATCTCCTTCAGCCTCACCCGAGCTAGTTCACTTCCCTGCTGCAATTTCTCAGCCTGGGTCCTAATAATGTCGTCAAGCATTTCAGTGTACCTAGAGAGAGCTTTTGCACTATTGTCAGGAACAAGGCTTGCAAACATCTTCTCTTTGCTAGCATCCAACACCTCACTCATTGGCATAGGCTTCACCATGGAAAAACTGGGAAGTGGTGACAATGAACTAGCAGGGGGAACCCTCATTAGGTACACCCTGTCATTCTCCTTCATGGCCCTCTCCAGGTTACGATTCAGATTAGTTTCTAATTTATTTATTGCATCCAAGAGCTGTTGGGCTGCCCCTCTTGGAGATGACTTTCTTGCCTCAGACAAGGCATTGACCCCACTTTTCAAGCGGGCAATTTCCTCAGCGATCTCTTCTTTATCATGTAGCTCTAAACTATATCTATAGCAAGCCTCTGCATAAAACAAAGCTGCTTTTAGCTGAACATGAGCAATCCAGGCCTTATCAAAGTGCTGGTTCAAAGGAGCAACAATCAACGCTGCCAAAGCTTCCTCATAGAATAGCCCAACCTGCAATCGAGACCATTGAAATTATTTTTTGATACAATACGTAAGACCCAAATACTTAAGATTGATGTGTCCAATTGAGTGAAAATTGAATTAAAGTTCAACAAGATCTTTTAGTTGGTAGAAGCACCTGTCTTGAAATCTTCGCACAGACTCCAGCACTGCTACCCTTAGCTATAGTGTTCTCATACACGCATTCCTGTGCTTGAGCTAACATCAGCCTCTCCAGCATCCCCACACACTCCACAGATACATCCAGTGTGGTTGAGCTCCCAATCGATGCTTTCATTGACACATTATCCCTCAGAAATGCAAATGCTCCAGCTGCTGCAATAAATGAATGTGACGCCTGCCTCCTTCCCTCCACTGCAGATCGATCAAAACTTAGTCCAATTTGACTGTGCACTGCCCCCAAATTAAACAATACCGCAGCTTTTTCTGCACAAATTATTTTAAAGATTAGAATAATTTTGCAGATATAAAATAGCAATCATAATAAATTAAGACACACACACCATGTCATGCCACTGAACAACAAGTTTGTACTGCTCATTAAATTTAACCAGAATATTTTCCCCATAACAATTGATTAGCATTGATAAGTTCTACAATTTAACCAGAACATGAACTCTTCAATCAATCAATACAAAAAAATAGTACGCACCTAGATGTATGTTCTGTTGAGAAGCCTTTTGCTTATTCTTAAATGCGTCAAACCAAGTGAACGACACCGTATTGACATGATCCTTGTCCGGCGAAATCGGAAACCTGGACTCCACCGCACAAAGGGCTTTATAGTAATTCTGCAGGATATCACGGCGAGCTGACAACGAATCGGATGCTCCCCCGCGCTCGACGTCGGAACGGAGCTGCTTCAGAGTCTCAAGATCGTCCTCCAAATTCTGCGCCTCGCGCTCAGAATAATTGATCACAATAAAGTTGCGCAGCGGGCGATAGAGGTCAAGAGAGTTCGTCTTTTTCTCGAAGATCGCCAACATGATGTTGGTGGTGGTGGTCGACGACGGCGACGCCATTACCGGTAGTTGGAGCGGTGGCGATTGATCGGAATAGTGGAGTAGATAGTAACAATGAAACTACGAGTTGAAAGAATTTATTAGAATTGTAGCCCCTATGGATTGCAGAGTAGAGAGAACTTCTATGGAATTCGCTTTGGAGCTGATGAGGATTTTAGTCAATGGAAGAAATTCCTATCACCTCGTTTCCTCTTGATATTTTCTTGATTATTGCTATTATATTTTATCATTATTTGATATATCGATGCTTGCTTAGTTGGAAAGAAAGGCGGGTGGGACCCGAATAAATGACTATAAATGTGAAATAGTGAAATTAATGAGAACTTTTCATTCTATCAATTTACACAATGTACTCCCTCCATCCCGAGCTATTTTGCCTACTTTGACCGGCACGAATTCTAAGAAAATACAGTTGATTGTTGATTGAATGTTTAACTTTATGCTTTTTTTTGCTATTTTTGGGCTGACAAAATAAGTTGGGACAAGTAAAAATGGAAAGTAGGCAAAATAAGGTGGGATGGAGGGAGTATTTTCTTAGAAAGAATTTGTTGGTTAAAAAATTGATCCAATAGCATTAAAAGCGAAAAAAAATAAAGAATTCTAAATCATTACTAAGTTTTCGACCTGAATCTTCAAACTTTATAACTATCTGCAACAAATAAATATGAGATGGAATACAGATTACAGTAAAGTAAAAATTTGAGTAGTACAGTAAAATCTCGATAAATGAAAGTTCAATAAATGAATAATCTCGACGAATGAATAATTTTCTTCGATCCCGACTTGGATCAATGACAAATGTTCGATATACGAATAACCTCGATAAATGAAAAAAAATTTCTAGTTCCAAAGGTACTCATATATAAAAATTTCACTGTACATTATAAAGTCAAAAAAGAATTTTCTCTACTAAACAGAATATTATTCTTAAAGACAAAATGATTTTCGTCTTCAAATGTGTATTTATGAAAAAACAAAAAGAATTCATAATCTCGAATGACAGCTAATTTAAGCACACCCAACAATCTTTTACCTAAAAGAAGTACGATTTTGTAATTTTATGTTACAATTTCATTCTTTAAGAACTATTAATAATTCTTAAGTAGTTTAGATTCCAGGCCATACGATTCTTATCTAATGAAAATATATCCATACAAAGTCTCGAGTGAGAAACTGCAAATGGTGAACCAATTGTAACATAATTGATTGTAAAATATAGCATGTTCCCTTTAATTTCTGAAGGATAATTGTATTCTGAATCTACATCAAAATCACATGAGACTTATTTTATCAACACATGTTATATATACATGAATAATATCATTATAGTGATTTTAACTAGTGAAAGCCGAGAAGAAAAGGAATCATATCACCATACCCACAAAATCATAAATGGTTTCGCATTTTCTCCATCAAATTAATTTTTGTTTTTCTGCAATTTATTCAGCGAATTTAACGATTTTGGACCTATCCCAAACAGACAAGTGTTAGCTTGAAGTCTTCGACGAGTAAAGTGCAACAAACTGTGTAGTTTAGGGAGTAAAGTGCAATTAAAAAAGATTTGGTGAGCATAATGCAATGCAAAAAAGCGCAAAAACACGAGTATAGTGCAATTAACCCTTGATTTTATTATACATGGACTCAGGATCAGAAAACAATATTGTTCTTATTCAACTTTACCAGCAGATCCTCAATGCTCAGCTACTGAAAATGAATGGTGATGTTTAATTTGCAAATAAATACAACAATGTGACCTCCAAAACTTAAGGCTATCAGAAGTTCTTCAAAATCTTTTCAGTTGATACTCCATCAGCTACAAGAACAGATGTGAGCTCCTGCAAGAAGCAGATCCCATTATCACATAATTGAAATTTTGATCCTAAGAAACATAAACAACTCAGAATTTCTTAATCGAAACAGAAAATTAGCAGGATGGTCTTATGCAGAGATGCACGTTATTTTCACAGCTCAAAGAAATACGGAAAGTTGAAAGAATAACTCAACTGAAGTTTTTTACTGATCTTATTAATCTGCCACAGCTATCAGAACTTGTCCTCCAGAAACTACTGTTTGATGGGTGGTTACATGGCCAATATTTTTAAGTCTAATATGCTTATTTCTTCAATAGACCAGCATCGTTTTTGAATTATCAAATATTAGTCTTAACCCTGCTCATCGCAATCAAATTTCAACTTGATTACAATGGAATTGGATAGTCTTGCAATGTAAATTCCTATGGTATATAGAAGATAAACAAATCCAGACAAAATGGGGGTCATGAGACGAGAGAAATAGGTTTAGTTTACTCAAATAATAACTGAAATCTAAAATAATTAGCAGAAAAATATCATTATCACGAAAATCCAAATAGCCCATGCATGATTCAGCAAGCTGACATATGAAAGGACATATTAACACTTAAAGTAACAGTCAAAGGAGAAGAGAAAGTCGTGGCTGCCTAGTCTGGCATCTTGCCATCATTGAATAACTTCTTTCTTCAACGAAAAGGAAGAAGAAATTAAGAAAAAAAAAAAGGACATAACTGACATATGAATAGCAATTATGCGGGATTTGTCTTTATTCATCTTAGAACCTTGTCAAATCTAATATATTTAGCTATTCAGGCCTCCTACTAGCTGTTGTTGAAGACATGTAGCCACAAACATATTAAGATTTGCTTCAAGTAGCCACATATACTTTAGTTGGATATAATTTACTTTTGTCTATGGCAGCTTTATTTCCTAACTAATTTGAGTTGATTAATTCTCCATTCTAAATCTGCAATGTGGTCAACCACATGCACTTTTTCAATCCGATTCATGGTCAACCTTGTGCAATTGAGGTGTCATAGCAAGAAATAGTGAGATGAACCAATGATATGTGAGGAGCACAGCAAGTAGAAGAACACAAGAGAGTTATAAGATATCGAAACTGGATATTTTTGTTGAACTTCTAGTTTAGATTTGAACTCAGGAAATCCATTGGCCTCCAGAATTTTGGTTTCCACTTCTAAACTACCTAAACGGTTTGGGTGTTTGACGTGTGCCTTTTTCTTATCATTTTCCTTCATTAAACATCTTTAGGTATCAACACAATATGTTGCACCAATTTGACTTATGGGTAAATATACTGAATCACGAATCCCACTTAATAACAACATAACAAGGCAGGCTTTGAGTTGTATATAAAGCGAAATTGAGACTTATTTAACACTAATTCCAAACAACATAAAAGGATCGGATAAAATGGAGGTTAGAGGATCCAAATATACAAGCAATCCTATCAAAGCGACTCTACAACCTGATTTTGCAATGGAAACTATAAAGGATGATCTAACAGAAAATTAAGAGCATAATTTCAAACTATTCGAAATACCTCACATAAGAATAGTAACTCATATTATTTAAACTTGATTAGCTACCAACCTCAGCCATCTGTTTTTGGCCACAAAGCACTACACCAGCATAAGAATAGTAACTCATATTATTTAAACTTGATTAGCTACCAACCTCAGCCATCTGTTTTTGGCCACAAAGCACTACACCAGTAGACTGAGGGTTAGAAATTCTTTTATCTCTAGCAAATGCAGCCTGCAAATTCAACTGTGTTAGGAACTTAGGATTTACTCACACAAGATACATCACTAGTTCCCTAAAGACAAGTGTGTTAACAACCTGTACATAACCTCGCTCCCCTGTCCAACTATCGTCCGGCCGGGACAGCACAGGTACAATTTCAACCCCGGAAGATTCCCAGTCTTTAAACCTCTCCTGATGGGGGGTGGGGGTGGGGGTGGGGGTGGGGGATTAGAGACCAAAGGACCACGTTTGAACCAATAAAGCATTTTAAACACCTTTGCTCAAAAAATACATGGATAAAGTCATGAATGGCAAGGAAGATGGTAATACCTGATAGGCCATCCAATTAAGGTTTCTAGCTCCATAATAGAGTCTGACATCAGATCTCTTATCAGCACTGAAGCCTGCCTCGATCAAAGACCGAATTGTGCTATACATTATAAAACAGAAAACAGTGAACAAAACAAACGGAAAAGGGAAAGCATATGCCAAGAATCAACTATGAAGTACGACTGGAGACAGTAACTAGCTTCCTATTAAACGATACAGATGGCATTCCCGAATGTACACTACTATGCAATCAGAGAATGCAGATGAAAGCACTCTACTGAAACAATATTACACAACAAGAAATTTGATGTTATCAAAGAGTCCACGCACAGTTCACCAATGAAGATTAGAGAATCATTGGAGTCGGACAATCATATTGGCAACATAACAAGCTGCAAGCACAATAATAGAAAGACAATCCCCAGAGAATGTGCAAAACTAGGCGCAAGCACATTAAAAAAAATTAGTATATCCCACATCTGTTGAACAAGCACACTGGAGTCTGGACAGAGATGAATTAATAACACAAAAAGATGTCTATGAACAATACTGATTGGAAATATGAGATAAGCATTTGCTAATCTAATTAGGATGTTTATTTACCTAATTCCAGAACCGGTGGCGAAAATTAGAACGGTCTGATAATCTTCCGGCGGGGAGATTTGGTCGATATCGAATCCCTTGCCCATGGCCGGAGTCAACTCCACAATATCACCTTTTTGGAGCCCGCACAAGAGTTCGGCGGTTGAGCCAGCGACGGATTTTACCAAGAATTCGAACATGCCTTTCGACGCCGCTGTTGACGGAGGAGATGCAATAGCCAGGAACGAGGGTTTGGATTCAGGATCCTGAATGCGGAGCTGTAAATACTGGCCGGCCTTGGTGTAAGAAGCGGCGAGCTCGGGGGATTCTGAAACGTCGATGGCGATATTGAAGAGTGACTCAGCGGCAGGAAATATTTTCAGAAGCGGGGTCGGTGTCCAGAGAGTTGTGTCTTGGTGGACGGCGGCAGCGGACACGGCGAGGCTGCGACGGCGGAGGTGGTGGGAGAAGTGCCGGAGGGGTTGGAGTAAGGAGAGGGTCATAGATTGGTGGAGGAAAGAGAAGCTGCGGTGTGGAACATGGGTGCTGAGGGTTGGAGAGTGAATAAAAACCGCCATTTTTCGAAAGTTTGTATGTATAAAGATTGAGATGGTCGTGGAGAAGGCTAGAAAGCGCCGCCGCAGACGGCGGGTTAAATTTGGGAAGCTATTGGGAGGTGCGCGTGTGGTGTACTCGAGCTTTAGGAGGCTTCACGTGGCACGTATTGATAACTGTACTATTTTTTATTCATTTAAAAAAAAAGAGAAATAAAATTGTTTTGTTCAATTTGTTTGTTGCGGCTTTCTTCTCATAAAAACAAATCCAGATTAATGCACATAAATTGAATTGCAACAAATTCCTTAGTTTATAATATACTCATGTTAATAACAGCTTTATACGTGAGATATGAAACTATTTTTTGTGGTTGGATGAAAACAATGTAAATATATATTCTTGAGAAATGATGATGAGTTTAGATAGAAATAATATTGAGCCGAGAAAGAATGAATGGAAATTCAAAAGGGAATTCATATCCTCTACATTTCCTTTCAACAAGTAAAAGAATCACACTTACCTTACAACATACCATGAAAGAATGGACATTTGACTAAAAATATTACCAAGCTCGTTTTTTGTTTTTACTAAACAAATCCAATTTTGTATTACACAATCATCTTATATTTAAAAACTTCAAGTACTCATTTCTTCCAAATAAAAAATTAACTTCACTCATAAATAAGGAAACACATTAATAAATACCATAATACTGTGTTGGATTGAAGAATTTGATAAGGAATTTGAAATTTACGGTTTAAATTAATATTGATTCAAAATTTATCACTTTCATTTTAAATTGATTTTTATTTCAAGTTGAGATTTAAATTTTTATTTCAAGTCACTCAAATCTCAGCATAACCTGAATAGTTTCGATAAAACAGGAAAGAAGAGGGTGTAAACTAGTGTGTAAAAAATGAAAAAACATTGAAAAGTGAGGGCTTCCAATATTCATAAAAATAGATTCAAAGAAAAATGTACAAGTTGGCCATCTCAACCCCCCCTCTTATTGGTATTGGTGACACTAAAACAAAAGGATGAAAGCTTGGTAGGGAGGCCTCTAGGCTCCACATCTGCATCACTTCCGCAGTTTGGTACAAAAAAAAACAGGAACTCATAATTTGGAAAATTTTGGTCCCTAAAATGAAAAAGAAAACAACTCAAAATGCCGGCATTGCCATGAACATAATTATTTTCGTAATCATTGGTTGGAACGAAGAGGAGAAGAAAAGGAAAAGGAGTCGGTTAAAATTTCTATCTATCTATGCAGCAGATTCCTTGGCAATCTTCTCTGCCTTGGCAATAACCTCTTCGATCCCTCCAACCATGTAAAACGACTGCTCTGACAGATCATCATATTTCCCATCTAAGACACCCTGTTTCGAGCATTCAAGAAATGCATTAGAGCACGAGCAAAATCAAGAATTCTATCCAAGGTTGTCATTACTCATGATTTTAAGATTCTGACTTTGTAACACTAAACGACTCAACACATGTACTGTATATGATCGACATTTTAGAATCTAAGTAATTTCAGTGGAATAAAGAATTTTCTCGTATGATTTTACCTAGTTCATCTGATTGTATTTTATTGTCCAAATCAAGCTATTTTCAACTCAAGATTTAAGGCCCAACAATGCCAAACTTAATATTCAATCCATAATCCATTCAAGATTTAAGTCTAATAATTTTGATTCAACAGGCATACTTTTTTTAAAAATTCAACAGTCCACTGTTCTACCCATGCTCAACGGGAAAAGAAATTCAAGCACATGCAATCACATTGAAAATCTTCTTGAGGACATACTTTTTTAATTTTAGTACTTAATGTGGATGCCTTATTAAAATATGCTAAATTTCTTTTTTCTTTTTATGTATTGGTATATTATAAGTTAATGTTTATTAGTTTATTGTTAGGTATTACTAATACTAATATGCATAACAGTCATCCTATAGGTTTACTAAATACAATCCTAGTTAAAAAAAGATAAACAACCTCGGTTCTATCCCACCATCAAATATGAAAATGGAAGAGCAGAGAATAGTCAATGTAGGTTCTAATCATAATTTTACCTGGAAACTGACAACACTCTCTTTCAACTCAACATATTTGCCCGGGGCACCTGTGAAAACTTCTGCAACATGGAAAGGCTGGCTCAAAAACCGTTGAATTTTACGAGCACGCGCAACTGTCAATTTGTCATCTTCACTCAGCTCATCCATTCCCAAAATGGCGATAATATCTTGAAGATTCTTGTAGTTCTGAAGAACTTTCTGTACTCCGCGGGCAGTGTTGTAGTGCTCCTCTCCCAAGATATGAGGGGAAAGCATACGGGACGTTGAGTCAAGAGGATCCACAGCAGGGTAGATACCAAGCTCCGAAATCTGTAGCAAACAAAAATAATACAAATGATCAAAATCACAGTTGGAAAAGATAAGTTTATATCAACTTCCAGAAAACAATTTGTATACCGAGCGAGATAACACAGTAGTTGCATCCAAGTGGGCAAAGGTGGTTGCAGGAGCAGGATCTGTCAGGTCATCAGCTGGCACATAAATGGCTTGCACAGATGTGATGGAACCTTTCTTAGTTGTGGTGATACGTTCTTGAAGGCCTCCAAGATCTGTAGCCAAAGTAGGTTGATAACCGACAGCTGAGGGGATACGCCCAAGCAAAGCAGACACTTCTGAGTTGGCCTGTTCAAAGTGGAAGAAATGATAGACACAACATGAGCAAATTCAAGAGAATTCAAAATACTCGTAAAATAATGGAAGATAGATGATAAACACATGGCAAGCTTACTTGTGTAAAGCGGAAAATGTTGTCAATGAAGAGAAGCACATCCTGCCCTTCTGCATCACGGAAGTGTTCGGCCACAGTTAAACCAGTGAGGCCAACACGGGCACGAGCACCAGGGGGCTCATTCATTTGACCATACACTAGAGCACACTTGCTCTCAGACTGATAACCAAGCAACATCAAAAAACATCAGATGAAAGGCAATGCAAGATTAGGTAAAATACAATTATGAAAAGTAAAGGTCTTAACCTGCTTTTCACCTAGCTTAATGACACCACTTTCAATCATTTCTCTGTATAAGTCATTACCCTCACGAGTACGTTCTCCTACCCCAGCAAACACAGAGAAACCACCTAACAAGGGGGAGAAAAAAAGTGAGTGAGATATCAGAGCTTTAAGAAACTATAACTTATAAACTTTAAAACAGGAATCAACCATGAGCTTTTGCAACATTGTTAATAAGTTCCATAATAAGCACTGTCTTCCCCACACCAGCACCACCAAACAGTCCAATTTTGCCTCCCTTTTGGTATGGGGCAAGAAGGTCCACCACCTGGAATTTATTAAAAGAAAGTAAAATAACCATCTAACTTCAAACTGAAATTAGTTGTACAGTACAGTGCTCTATTGGTAGTATGAATTGGAGTCATCGTCAGAAAATACCTTGATACCAGTGACAAGAATTTGTTGCTCAGTGGCTTGCTCCACAAAGGCTGGGGCTTCACGGTGAATAGGCAAATAGTGTTCAGTGTCTACATTGCATTAACACGTTTCGTTAGTAAAGCTTCCACACCTCCTAAAAACCATAAGATTGCTTGCAATAAAAAACAATTTCACTTACTAAGGTCGCCTCTCTCGTCAATAGGCTCTCCAATGACATTAATGATGCGACCTAGAGTGGCTCTACCCACAGGAACCTATGATTGCAGGAGAGATATGAGCTACAATAAGCAAGGGGGCAAACATAACAGTGGATTAAATATCAAGCCTCATTGCACCATACACACACAAACAATTTGACCATCAATCAACCCCAGGTCCTCACCAAAAAAAAAAAAAAACATAAAAATAAAAGCTAGCATCCCACCAAAACATTGGCATGGAAATAAAATCTCATTGCCAGTATAATAAAATTCAATCATCATTTTTGAAAGCACAGCCAGAGCATTCTGGAAATCTAAATTGACGAATTCTAAAACACATAAATGAACGCAAAAAAAAGGAGAACAAAGTTACATTCCAAGAGAAAAATCCCAGCACCAACTATGCAATAGGCTACAAATCACTTATGGAAAAGCTGGAGCCTCATAACAAAGTTCGAAATCATCAACTAAAAAAAGAAATCCTATATACCAAACAGCCTTTCACCTGACTTGATTGCATAAGAAAGCAACATATAAAAAACTGCAGAAACACCGGACCAAAAATTACCCTAAAACTGTTGAAAAACACCTTAAAACACCTCAAACATTATATCTAATCCAAACAGCATCATACACCATGTGAAAAACAAAACTATAACCAATTATACATTTAAAAAAACAAATAAAAAGGATGTCAGACTCACAGTGATCGGTGACCCGGTGTTGAGCACGCGCTGGCCTCTAACTAACCCTTCACTCCCATCCATAGCAATACACCTCACCACATTTTCACCCAAGTGCTGAGCGACCTCGAGAACGAGCCTGATCTGATTATCCAAAACCTCCAACGCCGTCAAAATCGGGGGCAAACCCTCTTCGAATCTCACATCGACGACGGCACCGATGACCTGGCACACCTTCCCGATCGAGCCTTTACCGGTGAACTCGTCAGTGATTTTCCCTCTGGCTCCATCGCTCGGGGATTTGGATGGAGGAGCAGCAACCGCAGCGGCGGTGGCGTGTTGGCGGACGAAGCGGTGTAGGAAATGACCTGCGGGAGATGGGCGGGGGCTGGGCTTGGGGGCAGAGGAGAATAGAGATCTCGGGCGGCGTAACGCGGAGGATTTGAGAAATGAGGCCAGAAGCCTCCTAGAAGCCATGGCGGAAGAATTGACAATCGGGGTTTGGTTTTGAGAGAGAGAGAGAGGAGCTGACTACTAGGGTTTGAGAGAGACGAGGTTATAATCTACAGAGAGACTGGGACAGAGACGACTGCGAATTGCGAAATGTGATTTTAAAGATTATTACCATGCTCTTATTCTTAATCGGGCGATCAAACAAACGGTCCGGATGGAGAGAAATAAAACGGTGGCAATTTTTGAGCCGTTAAATTCGTAAGCATCCAGTCAATTTTTTAATTTTAGATCAATTTGAAATACAGTTCCCAAAAAACACTCAAAAGATATGATACGGATCATGGGCAGTGGCTATGCTTAGTAATTGGGTAGGCCCAATTGAAATTGTAGTGAATTTATTTTAATTAAGAACTACAGCAACTCCCCGTAATACATGGATTTTATCTAAGATAATTAAAATATTTTTTATAATTGAACATAAAAAATTAAATTCATAATATGTATGTTAAAAAGTGGTTGGATATGATAAACAACTCTTTTGATTCTTTTATCCTATTTATGCTTTTATTTACAAATAATACCCTCACTGATTATATGTTTTACATAATAGCTTTGCAATTATTAATCTTCCTGAATCCTGACTCTGAACAACATAGATAAAATATTTAGATGATTTTGTCATATTGATTTATTGTATGCTTACATTATGGTTTTATAATTTCAGAGTAAGATTTAAAATATTGATATTGATTGAAATATTGATACTTTAATCTAATGAAAATATCGATATTCACATTAAAACAAAAAATGAGTACAAGTGATGAAAATTAGAAAATAAAGTACATATGGTAAAAGTAAAGAAAAAAAGTATAAGAGTTGAGAAACTAGGAAAAACAATTATAAGGTCGGAAGTTAAAAAACTAGAACATATTAAGACAAAATTTAAAAAAAAAAAAAATTGATTAAAGATGCTTTTTTGTTAAATATATATAAAAAGGAAATAGTTGTTATAACATTTCCTCGAAATTATAGATTAAACTTTTAATACGGTAGTTATTTTTTTAAGTTTTATGGATATCAGTATTGTTAGGGATAGTGTTTTTAAAGTAATTATGCATTATTTTATAATTATTAATAAATGTCATATTTATTTTCAAACTCTTATGTTTATTATATGCATTTTATAAGAAAAATCCTTAATTTGTTTAATATAACCATAAACTTAGGCTTCAAACTCTTATGTTTATTATATACATTTTATAAGAAAAATCCTTAATTTGTTTAATATAACCATAATCTTAGGCTATGTTTGGATTGAACCTGACTCATCGGAATTTTGGATTGGTTCAGTCCATGTTTGGACAAGGATCTGTAAAATCTTACAATTCAATCCTTTTTTTTTTATAATTCCCAATAAAAACATCAACTTTTTTTTTTTTTACAAATTTCAATAAAATTATCACAAATCCAATAAAGTTGTCTCAAATCATACCTTATAAAATTTCAATACAAACAAAGATTTTCAAAATCCAAACTATCAAAATTTACCTAAATCCCAAATTCATACTTATCAAAATCACCTTAAGTTCAGTCCAAACATATATATAAGTGTTTATACAAGAGGATTAAGATTATAAATAATAAACTTAAATTAAGTTTATGATAAAATTAATTAAAATATGAGATCTTTAATTAAAACATTATTAATGCAGTTCAAAATATAAAATGTGATCGTCTTATTTGAACCGTCAATGTTGAGACATTTGAGTTGGGGCATTTATATATGATTTGGTCATATATGACACATATCAATTTAATTTGTGTTTTTTCTACAAAATTCGTTTAAATATGGAAATCCAAATTAAATCATAAGATTACCATATATGGATGAATCTTAATTCTAAGTGATTATAGACTCTTATTTAGTTTGGTGTATGGATGAATCTGTTGATTCTGATTGATTATAGACTCCTATTTAGTTTGGAGTTGAATGACTCTTATTTAGTTTGGAGTATGGATGAATCTTAATTTTGAATTATTATAAAATCTTATTTGGTTTGGTGTGGTTCTTAATTGCTTGTTTCTTTTGTCTATGGGCTCTTACAATACTTGCATTTTAGATTTACATAAAATTTAGAATTAAATGGCTGAGAATATAAATTTATAGATATGGAATCCTCTTGTAAGAAATAGAAAGATAATTATCTCATTTATTAATTTTGAAATCGAATGATTTGAGATTTATAATTTCTAATTGGATTATAAATTAACCATTCATTAGTAAATTAATGATAAATAAGGAAAATAGGTAATTGAAGAGGTTGACGGATAATACGTATTTTACTTACTAATTGTTCATAGATGATTAATGTATATATAATGGTTATATTAGTGGACGACTCAATTTCAAATAATAAAATATTCTATAATCGTAAAATTGCAATACCATATTTTTAGTGGAGTAATAACATATTTAATTAGGTCAATGAATTAATTAAAGAATTTAATTGTTTACTCAATTTATTGGAGCTTATGATTATAGATCAATGGTCCCCCATTCATCTTTTTAAGTAAAATGAGTTAAATATAAATTTATATATTTATAATGATGTATGGGAAATAGTTTTCCACGTGATTTAGACAATTATATAAATATCATTTAATTTTAATTTTTTTTAATATTATACAGTGATGACTGTATTATAAATTAAATAAGTATTTTGATATTTATTTTTGATATTAATATAATCAATAAAGTTGATATTATAAGATAATGTTAACTATAATTTTATTAAGATTATGGTTCTTGATTGATTGATCAGATTTGGAATCCTAATTGAATAAGGACTAATTAGATTAAGATTGTGAA
This sequence comes from Scutellaria barbata, assembly GCA_028654395.1. Lineage (NCBI taxonomy): Eukaryota > Viridiplantae > Streptophyta > Magnoliopsida > Lamiales > Lamiaceae > Scutellaria > Scutellaria barbata. Next base: position 29,479,783 of record CM053647.1, read on the forward strand.
TCTTAATAAGATTATATTTGGATAAAGACTAATTAGATTAAGATTGTAAATTTGAGTAAGATTAGATTTGGATAAGAACTAATTAGATTAAGATCGTGGATCTTAGTAAGATTGGATTTATAGTTGCTGATAAACTCCAATAAGATTGAGATTGAAATTACAACTCAATACGTAATTAATAGAATTGAGTGTGTAAAAAAAACCACAATTCCTTTATTCTGAACAGAAAATACATGCCAACTTCATCAAAAAGGGACGCCAATTTTTTGAGAGAAAAAATAGTGTTTTCTTGATTCTTTTCAATATATAATGGTTCAATATCAATCTTATCAGAGGTATATCACTTTTGGCTTCTTTAATTTTAAATAGATTCAATGTTGATGGTTTGATCAAATAATGATTTTAATTTAATATTGATGATTTGATTTTATATTTCAAATAATAATTTTTGAAATCCATAATTTCTTCTACCATTTGATTAGATCGAAAATACGGATTTTATTCGATTCGATTTCGATTTAAAACCTATTTAATTTCCAACAAATATTTCCATAGAATCAAAATAGAAGCAACAACACCGTATGTTCCAACTAAATCCAACTCGTTATGTCAAATAGTGTGATTTAGAGTTTGGTTGGTTGAATTTGATCCAATAACTTCACAGTCAAAATCAACCATTTTATTAGTTATTTATGTTGGAGCTAATTCATATGAAGTATAGTGAATACAATGTCTTTTCAAGCTAGCATATTAACAATTCAATTAAATTATACTTTATCTCGAATTATGTGGATTCACATCGACCTATACTATAATTGTCATCTCCTATCAAATTACACATTTCATCGGCATTACATGACATGTGGGGTAATTAAAAAAAAACAAATAATTATAATTTACATAACATGTAACATATCAACATTAACAGGATACTCCTTTTCCATTTCTTCCGATACTGTCCTTTGCCAGCTGTAATCGCGTCTTTCCATTCGCGATTTCCATATAAATTCAGAGAATTGCAGGATATGCTTTCGTTCGCCGCTTTGATTTTCGCGGTTGCCCAATTATCAGCTTGAATATTTTCCCGCCAAACCTCAAATTTCCTGTTTCTGTATAAAATCTTATTTTGAATGCTTTTCCGCCAAGTGTTCAATTTCTAGGGTTTTGCTTTTGTGTGTTTTCCCCCAATTCACAGGCTTCGGAATTGAACCCGCCGTTGAGAAACGATGAGCGCCGTCAATATAAAGGACGTCACCGTTTTAGACAATCCGGCTCCATTCGTCAATCCCTTCCAATTCGAAATCTCTTACGAATGCTTGACTCCCCTCGAAGACGGTACAGAAGCTTAAAGATGTTTTGATTCTGCTTTATATTTTTGTTTTGGCTTGTTGATGTTTTTTGTTATGGTGCTGAAACTCTGGAATATTCTTGTGCATAATATGATTTCGTGTGGTTATGAACATTTCTTGTTGAAGAAGATCTTATGTTGGAATTCCTTTACAATTTAGTTTGTTCTGTTAGTATAATAGTCATTTCTGCATTGAATTTGAGTTGTTAATAACCCAATTCGAAATCGAAAAGGGGTATTACAATGACATTATTAGAATGGAAGTACAGTGGAGGGAACATGTAAAGCATTATGTGGTTCTCTTGGTGTGATTTATGTTTTTACTTTGGACTGCACTAAGCAGCTTGTCTTACATATGGAGAACTGAAGAGGCATCCCCTCAGCACTGCTGCTAGTGGCAGTGAGTATATTTGATGATGAAGATTTACATATGTATTTTGGGGTTAATGCTTTCAGATGAAAAAAGGATCAATCTAGCTCTAAAAATTTATTATGAGAGTTGTGTTTCCATCATTCCTTGAATGGAATGATTTTGTAAAGTTTGACTGTGTTAGCTAATTCTAAGCAACTTTGCCATGATGAGTTTAGAGTTGTTGCCTAGGAAGAACTGATCAAAAAGTACAATCCATCTTCCCTTCCTGTTTTAAATACAACCCACTTTCCCTACTCATATCAGTAAAGAGATACAACCTGAATTATTTTTAGACATTTTCTGATAAGCTATAGGTTTTAGCTGACACAAAATACATGATGGATGTACATATAATTACTGGGTTTCCTCCCAATACAGGGAGATGGTCTCTATTTTCTTCGGACTATGTACAGTGGAGTGCTTTACCTGAGGAAAAGTCACTTGTGGTATATAAGATGTGCATAGAGGGTTTTGTGTTTGACCATTGATATCTAGAATCTCTTGATTCTTGTTGGTAGTCAAATTAGACCATCTGCTAAAATAAATATGATGTTGCAGGCCAGTAGGGTCAGATCATAATACTTGAACTGAGGTGATTCTTAACCTTGTTCGAGAAAATTTCCCTTCAGGTATTGGCCATGGAGCACCTGCTCATCATCTTTCCCTCAACCCATGTTTCCATTAAATATAGCAGCAACTGCTGTGATGTTGCCAATATGTGTGTGTGTGTGTTTTCCTTCCCTTTCTTTCTTTGGGTTCAACTCAGTCTATCAGTTTTGATTGCCTATACTTGACTGTTTTAGATTTTATTTTGTATGAATCCTTTGTTGTTTTCTCTTGCGGTTGCAAGACAAGTGATAGTTATCATTTTTTGCAGATTTGGAATGGAAACTGGTCTATGTGGGATCAGCTGAGGATGAAACTTATGACCAAGTCCTAGAAAGCGTGCTTGTTGGGCCTGTCAATGTTGGCAATTACCGTTTTGTTTTCCAGGTAACATACATACATTCAACACCGTAGGTTGTTAACTATTAATCTTGCATTCTTTCTGATTTTCTTGCTAAAATTTCCCAGGCTGATCCTCCAGACCCGTCCAAAATTCAAGATGAAGATATCATCGGAGTCACTGTGCTGCTCCTCACTTGCTCCTATCAGGGACAAGAATTTGTTCGAGTAGGATACTATGTCAATAACGAGTATGAAGATGAACAGCTAAGAGCCGAACCTCCTCAGAAGGTTTTACTTGATAAGGTCCAGAGAAATATTTTAGCCGATAAACCTAGAGTTACAAAGTTCCCAATTAATTTCCATCCTGAGAACAATGAAAATGCAGAAGCAGCAGCAGAACAACGTTGTCCATCACCTGATCATGTCACAGAAGTCAACATACAGGGGGATGAGCAGCTTTGCACAGAAATTGACGTACAGGGGGACGAGCCGCTTTGCACAGAAATAGACATACAGGTGGATGAGCTGCTTTGCTCGAACCAGTCTTCTGTTGAGTGTTCCTAAACTTTAGACATCAAGATCTCTGTTCTTTATGTTGAAAATTTGGGATGTATGAGAATTTAGAAGTTAATGGCTTAGTAGATGAGTGTCTTTATTTTGGTAGCCATGTATCTAACCCTTTCTACTTCGGCTCAAACTGCAAGAACGTATGCTTTAATTCTTGTAATATAAATGGTTAATCTTCGAGCAGTTTCCCTAATTCAACCATCAAGATGAATTCTCGTAAAACACACTAAGAATTAAAGGAAAGAAAGCCAAGTTGGAGATTCATTGTGTTATTCTAATGCCCTAACTTGCTTGAACTCGATCTATGGCCTTCAACACCTGAGATTCATCAGAGCCAAAAATAAATATTATACTAATGACTGCAAAGGATGAGATTTAAACACATGGAAACACAGGATCCCAAGTGGTATATACCTCATCATCCCAATTAGTACATAGATTTACAATGATGAGGGCCACAGCTTGAACTGAAAGTCCACATATGATCCCCATCCAAAGTCCCTATAATGCCCAACTTTAAGCTTTAGCTAAACACTAGCTTGAGAGAGAGAGAGAGAGAGAGAGAGAGATGTGTACCATGCCCCCAACATGAAAGACAAAGGCGAAAATGACAGCAGAAGGAATTCCCACTACATAATAAGCTCCAAGATTGATGACTGCACATAAAGTTTGCCATCCACATCCTCTAGCAGCACCTACAGTTAGCAACAGATGATTGTATCTATTATCAAGTGTGTGGTCATACCTGCCATAGTGATTCTTTAGTCTTTACCTGATAGCACACATTGAAAGCCATCCAAAAAGTCTGATAATGCTAGCAGCGGCATGATTTTGGCCACATAATCGATCACTTCTTTTTCATTGCTGTATAGCTTTCCCCAAATATGTCGAACCAAAATTGTAGTTGTTCCAACAATTATGCCCTCTGAAGTGGCGATTACCGCTGCTACACATACTGCAACACGCACACGTTGTGCGTTCCCAGCACCAAGTTCATTTGACACTCTTGTGCTTGAATTTATTATGAATGCCAATAAAGATTGAAAAAAAAATTCAAATCTTGTATTGAATGAATGTAAAAAATTACATATATGTATAATTCGTATGGTAGTAAGAATCACCTTACTGCACCACCAAGACCAACTGAGATCATATACACCATCCAACATGTATTAAGGCTATGGAAAAGAACTCAATTGTGTGAAATATTTGAACATGAAAAACTATGTTTGTCAAATTTGAAAGGTCATTGATATACAGACCTTATTGACAATACTGATGTCTCTAACTTCGGGTTTGGGAGGAGCCCGGATAAAAGAACAACCATCTCAAACGACCAATATTCAAAGCTAAATATAGGTATGATTCCAGCATAAAAGCAGTAAAAATGTTAGCAATGTACTTGACTCTTAATTATTGACAAATTAAGAATGAAACTGATTACATTGGTTTACTTATGTTCTGCATATCTTGATTAGTTTCAAGAATCTAAAGACCAGAAAACAAACAGGAGAAAAGAGAAGCAGGTGTACCATATCATAATAGCTGAAGGAATTGCAAGCCTCAGAAACCCGAGTATGTCACTGAAGGCTTCTCTTGAAAAACCAGTGAAACTTTGTGCACAAGCTGAGGAGAACTTTATATACAAAGCCAAGAAAAGCACATTAATCCAGTATGAAACAGAATTTGCCATAGCAGCCCCTCTACTCCCAAGATTTATTTTAAACAAGAAAAGCCAACACAAGAAAACATGGAGTATAGCAGTTATCCCAGAGCTTATCACCATGGGAAATACAATATTTTGTGTCTGTAAGAATCTAGTGAGACATTGAAGAATTCCATAGGCGAACAGGCCAGGTATCATCCATTGGTTGAACTCACCAGCTCCGTTAGAAATATCATGATCTTGACCTAGACTTACAAGAATGAAGCTTGTATTGTACCAGATGAATGCAAGGGCAATGCTTAGTGCTAGGAGGATCATGATAGCTCGTTGAGTAAAAACGCCAAGCATGTGGTGTTGTTTTGCTCCATATGCTTGCCCACACAGAGTTTCCAGTGCACTTCCCATTCCTAGCTTCGAAATGTTATTGTGAAATATATCATTGGTTCAGAATATATGACATGATAAGACAGCAAGAATAGATAGAAAATGCTTACCAATACACTGAAACCAGAGACTGAAGCGAACGAAGTGGCCATGGAAGCACTGGAGAGGGGCAGTTCACCAAGATGACCAACAAACATCACAGAAATCACTTGTAAACAATATTGCAGCATGTTTACTGCTATGAGAGGTAAAGCCAAGCCCAACTGCTTCCTGCCTTCCTCAACCAATCCTTTCGTGCTAAAGGCACGATCATCATCATGATTATCCAGTTGGTGTTGAAGATCATGGTTTCTGATATCTTGGTTTGTGATTAGAGGATCTGATTCTTCTCCTCTCATGGAGATATTGACAGATATGATCAAATGATGATCTGAGTGTAGATTTATTGCAATAATACAGTAATAAGCTGTGAATCTGCTCAATTTGATGATGCACTATAAGACAAATCATTGGGTAGCTGCGGTCCCCACAAGAAGAGTATACATTTAAATGAAAGATATAACAGAGGCCATACTGCTGCTGATTAGGTAGTGTTAGCATAAATAGATTTTTAAAATACACATAATGACAAATTCACTATCAAGAACTCCATTTTAGTTGACTTGTCTTGCTATACATACAATGAACATATAAAAAAGAACAAATCGACAATACAACATCAAGCTTTAGAGAATAGTGACTTCAAAATCCACAACTGGAGGCCTATAAATTCATGAACAGCCAAGTGGGTACTTATAATTATACCAGAACTTTCTTTTACAAAACTTTAATACATGAAGCTATAATAGCAGCATAGTATAACTACTCCTTACAAAGCGACAACGGACACTGAGATAATACAACAAAGTGGAGTTGGCCACTGAATAAGATGTCTTTGCAAAACACACTAGTGATGCTAGGTAATGCTGGGAATTGTATACTGATGTTTTGCTAAGTTGCTGCTAAATCATCGACCAAGAATCTTAACCGCCCATGCACCACCTAAATAAAGAACCATAAGGGGGCCTGCTAAGAGCATTTGAGTAAGAGGATCTGTCGATGGTGTGAGAATAGCTGCGGCAATTACTGAACCTACCACCACGTATCTCCAAATGGACAACATTTGGTCCGATGAAACCAAGCCAACTTGTCCGAGAAGCAGTTGTACTACTGGAACCTGGAGAAAATTATGAAAATGTCAATGTTAATGAGTGAAACTCTGTAAATGACCAACTTATACAATAAATGCATTTCTTGGGTACACAATGTGTATTTTTTGATAACTAAACAACTCAGGCACAGAGTGGAAAGCAAATTGAATGAGATAGCAATACGGTAGAACCTTTGTTTTAATTTTTGGTCTAAACTTATCCCACTCTGATATATTACTTACCTATTGCCACCAGCCTCGATCAGGTATTTTTTAGTTTCAAAATATTGATCAGGTTATAATAGTTAAAATAACTCCGCACAGTCTTTCTAACCTTGTCGATGATTCCCTTAATCCCCTTCCATCAAGGAAAAAGAGAAAAATAACAAACGGTTTGGTGTCTCCATTTCTTTGTCTAAGAAATGAATTCTATGTCAAGACAAAACTAAGAAAATCTAAGAATCTTAATCAATTTAAATAGTAAGCCATGCAAGAGAAAATATTGAACAATATAATATCAAGTTAATTACATGTGATGTTTGGAAAACTTATGGGCACCAACAAAATTTTAAGGGAATAACCAGAAAAAGTATGGAAGGACCGATGACATATCATAGATTCACATAAGGCAAAATCAAATGAATGAGTGCCTTAAAAATCAGATTCAGAGGATATTTCAAACAAGATTGTGGGCTTCCAAATATAAGGAACAATACCAGGAACCCAGCCATTGACATTCATAGAAATATATACCAGTTACAAATGAAAATTGGGTTTGTGGAAGATTCAATTGAAGGTTAGAAGTTCATAAAACGTTTTGACTTATGGAATGTTCATAAAACTTGGATCTTCAAATTGTCAAATACCAAGGAGAAGTAACACATACTAAGAATCATGTTACCTGGAATGACAACCCAGTACTAAACATGAGCACAAGGACAAACTCGAAGTACTGATCAATTGACCACAATGACTCAACAACCCCTTCTGCATAATTAACGAAGAATGTCAAGGCTGCCGGGGTGAGAACATAGTAAGAGAAGGTGATGCCAGCATAGAAAAGGATGGAAGACCCGAAGACAATTGGCCCGAGAAATCTTCTCTCTGCTTTTGTCAAACCTGGAAGAATAAAAGCTATGATCTCATAAAGGATTACCGGGCTTCCCAACAGAAGGCCACAATATCCCGATACCTGCATAGAAGTTGATATTGCTTTTAGGGCACAAATAGAACAAAGAGTAGGTTTACAAATGGGTGAAAGAGTATTTACAAATGGCCATTATGGATTGCAAAATCTTAAGAGAAAAGATCAAGATGCAGAACAGAAGCAATTCCTATAAACACTACCCAGTGCATGGAAGATTCAAACAATTGTATTTTTTAGTGGCTAGATTGAAGAGTGTGATTAGGATGAGCACAAACCTTTAGAGATGTAAAGAAAAATTCTCCAGGCGCTAATTGTAAAAAACGAACTCCTTGTGTTCTCACTGGATCTTCAAGAAACCTAATAAGCTCTTTAGAATACGCAAAACAACCAAGCATAGCAGCTCCAACAGCCAAAACCGATACAAATAGCCTATCTCTCAACTCCTCTAGATGGTCATATACACTCATTTCTTTATCATCTGGGAGAAGCTCTTTACTAGGATAGAGAAAATTGTAAATAGAATTTCCTCCATCCTCCGACTCATTGTTCGAGAAAGGATTTTCAGTTGTCCCATCACTTGAATCTGTAATGCCAAATGCCAACAGACAGATATTATAATCCGAATACAAACTGTTTTCAATCCAGAAATTCAACTATAGGACTTGGAAATAAATGTTTACCAGTAGATACCACAAAACACATAATCAACAAAACCATTGAAATTAAAATTTGTGAATCAACTAAAACCCCGGTATTCTTGACCACATCGATCTCAAATCACAGTCGTATCAGCAATAACAAAGCGCCAAATCAAGAGCATTAAAAGACACAAAAGTAAATAAATTGAAACCCACAAATATCTCAAGACCCTGTTCTCTCCCCCCCCCCCCCCCCAAAGAAGCACTTTACCGGCTTTATCTTCAACAGCCCGTTCAGCTCCATTTAAACTGCCACCATTAATTTTGCGCTGCTCTTCCGTGACATCTTCAACAGCCGAGCAAACTACTCTGCTAAAATTGTTGAATGGTTTGTTAATTGAGAAGTCAAGTAACCTGTGTTTCCTCTGATTAAAGCGTAGATTAGTTCTTGACTGGGAATTTGCGTTTAAACAACCGAAACAAAGGGTGTTACTATTGAGGTGCGTATTATAGATGAGGGCTCCTGTGCTTCCCATGGCTGGTTTCTGTCAGTTCCTGAAAATTGGAGCTGATTTGGGGCACCAGAAAATGTTGATGATTGGTGTCGTGTGAGGTTGATGAGATATATTTTGGCCCGGAGAGCGGCGCATTATAGTGAGGAATGGCTCGGCCCGGATAGTACTATTGTGCGCGTTTTGGGTAGGTGGGGAAGTGACGTTCGGGCTTTGGCTGCGGTGGTGATTAGGGCCGAAAAATTTTAAGGATATGTTTGGTTTCGTGTGTTGGATTAGTTATACTTGTTGGATTGTGGTGAGATTGCATTATTTATGTTAAATTGAGTTAATTTTTTGATATATTTGATTTCAACGTTTAATTATGGGTTTGATTTAATTTTATATTTAGTTTGAATGTTGTAATATCTATTGAGTTGAGTTTATGTATTAAAATTTTATTTGGTTTACAATAATGAAAATCAAAATGCGCTTAGAATAAAATGAATATAATTTTTTAAAATAAGAATATAATTTTTTTAAAAAAAATTAAACATATAAAATTGGAATGAAAATTGAAGTTATGATGGGTTAATAAACCACTTACTTTTGGGTGGTTTATTTAACCTCCCATAAGACCTTTTTTAGCATTTCTCACCCGAGCTCGAAAAAATACGGTTTTTCAACCCAAAACCAAATGCAGGTTTATCCGAGTTAACCTATCCAAACTCATCCAAATCCCCAAACCAAACATGCCCTAATCATTTAAAAATTATTAGAACGGGATTGTGTAATACATGAACTTTACAAAATATAATTAAATTAAATAATTTTAAATATTATTTATATTAAAAAAATTGTAATTGTGTTACATTTATCATTAATTTTAATATTAATCATAATATAATTTACAATATATTATTTTATTATATAGGTTACATTCGTGATAGAATATAAATATTATTTATTTATTATATATGTTGTATTTTTATCATATTATTCAATTCTCCCATCAATATTTTATCTTTTTTTATAATATTTTTTTTAAATACTAGATATTAAAGATTACAAATTTTTTTAAATTTTCATTTCAATTATATTATAAATAACTCAAATTAAAATTTCTCAATAGTTTGTATGATTTAATACAAAAACTATTTCAGTTTCATTAATTAATAAGTTTGCAAGTTTCACTAATCTTTTAAACAAACACACTTTTATTTGAGTTATTTTTTTAACTAAAATAAATTAAAATTATATAAAAAAATTAAGCAATATGCATGATTAATTTTCCATGAAATTAATAATTCTTTTTAATTAATAATAAATATATTTAAAATATATTTTTAACACATTCCTTTTTTATCTATGCCAATACATTTCATCTAATTATTAGATTGATATGATTTTAAAATGGTAACAAATTACTGAGGTGAGACTAGAAAAATGGTAGCAATAGCATTAGCATTTATAATAATAAGGAATATATATAGTTTTAAAGATAAGATAAATTCTCGTATATACAAATTCGGTGACTTTTATGTACAAATATTGTGACTTCTATGTATAAATATTGTGACCTTTATGCATTGTAACTTAGAAAAAATAAGGAAGAACTTATAATATATGAATATTTGTATATAAAGGTCACATGAATATACATGTGAGTCGTATGAATATAATATAAAGATATTTATATACAAATTTTGCTAAAATTCTTCATTTTTTTTTCTAAGTTATTGAATATAAAGGTCACCAAATTTGAAGATAAAAGTTTTGGCTTGAAGTAAAAAAATATATATATCAAAAACGCGCGAATTTGAATCAACCCGAATCGCATGTACATAAAGTGCACATGAGACACACTTAATTTTTTATTTATGAAAGAAACTAAGTTTAACGAACATTTTAAAATTAACATTATCTCATTTTTAAATATAGTTAAATGGAGTTTTAGGAAAAATATCTGGAAAAAAATCCACTGAAAAAAAAAACATTAAAGAAAACAATTTTTTTAAAGAATGACATGAACAGAATAAAAAAACCACCGAATATTCATTTTGAAAATCAACCTACAAGCTTATTTCAAGAATTTAATTGTCAACTTTTGGTCCTTTATTTTGAAAATTACTAAAAAAAAATAAAGAAGAGAAAGAATTGGGAGTTTGTACATAACGTATTGCTTGCTTACCAAGCCATATCTTCAAATGAAAATCATATTGGAATGCTCTAAGTGGTGGAGTATCAAGTTGGTACAATATCATCCATCTCAACGTAGTTCATCTAAACGTTACGAAATTATTCAAGATATTTCATAAGAATATAATTTGAATTAAGAAAACTATAACTTTACCAACTTTTGGTCATTTATTTTGAAATTTTTTTTCGAATGAAAACCATATTCGAATTCTCTCATCGGTGGTGGAGTATCAGACATTTGGTACGACATCATCCATCTCAACATACTTCATCTAAACGTTCGACATTTATTGAAGATATTTCATAAAAATATCATTCGAATTATGAAAACTATAATTTTATTAATATGAAGGTATTATGTAAAAAATTAATATTTTCTAATATTCAATTCAAATTATACTATAAATTTAAAATATCGATCTCATTGAAAAATCGAAAAAATATTGATATTGATATTTTTTTGTACAATATTCTTAAAAAATATACTTATCCAAATATTGAAAATTAAGAGTAAATATCGATAAATTTTAAAACACCAAAACATATATTCTAAAAAAGTTAAATATTATATTCTAAAAATTCAACTTTTATTTATATAACAAATTATGCAAAAAAAATCAAGTTTATCCTTGGCAAAAATTAAAAATTTCAAGAAAAGAGCAACAAATTTTAATTTAACCACCAAAACATATATTTTAAAGTCGAATTTTATTAATCAAATGTATATTTTAAAAGTTAAAATTTTATATGAACAACATCAAGTTTAATGAACATTTATAATTGATATTATCTCATTTCTATCTGTAGTTAAAGAAAATTTTAGGAAAAATATCTCAAAGATAGAATTTTTTTTTTTTAAAATATTATATATATATATATATAAATATTATCTAATATATATAAAAATATTTCATAACCATTTTTTTTATATATAGATGTGTAGATTGTTTTTAAATTTTTTGTCGAGATGAGTGGAAACTTGTGTTTATATATAAAGATATATAGATTGTTTTTAAATATTTTATTTCAGTGATCATACCATCACAGGAGAGCAGGGATATTCAACCCTTTCCCGCCATTTTCCGCCGTCCCCAAATCCTGTGACGCCGAAGGCGAAGGGAAGCAGGAGCAATGGGCATGGAAGATCAAGCAGAGACAGCCAAAATCATCATCAGAAGCAGAATTACCAATCCTTCTTTCATCTTCTCCTTTTTCTCCCAATCCCCCGACTGTAATTACAGGTTATATCCTCTCTCTCTCTCTGACTGAGCGTTCGTCCACAATTTAACTTTCTATCGGTAGTACATAGAACTTGATTTGTGGGCATGCGGGAAAATATAAAGTTCAATTCTGTGAGCAATATCGGTTTCTCAATGTCAATTGAAGTGTATAAGAAATATATTGCTATGCTATTTTTTATGTTGAGTTAATACGAAGGTTTTGTGGATTCAGTTTTTTAGCACTACACTATGAATCTGTGATCGTACTCAGAATCGCGTCTTTTTTGTTTTTCTATGGAAAGTCCTTCTCAGCAATGGGAAGTCATTTAAGCTACCAAATTACTCCAGTTTTTAACAGTTTAGTTCAACTCTAATAATTTGCACTTTTAGTCGATCTGGATATTCACAATTCATGCTTTTCTTGCATGTTTAGTATACTTCCGTTGACATTTATTACTTGTATTAATTGTGGCGCAAATAGGTGTGCAGAAAGGTTGAAACTTTGATTAACGTTCTTCTTTTTCAGTAAATTGAAGTATATGATATCAAGTTCGGTGTCTGAAGCATGTAACAATTCAGTTCTGCTTTTGGGTCCTCGAGGATGTGGAAAAATGGCGGTGTGCCCCATTTCTCCCTTTACCTTGACTGTGTGGATTTATTTGGAGGGTAATGTTTTATTTCATGTGATTTATTGCCCTTTATTTTGGTTAGGTACTGGAGCTAGTACTTGGCGATCTACTGAAAGAGTATCCAGACATGATTACTGTGGTATGATTTTGAATTCAAATATTGATGAAATGTCAATTGTAGAATGTATGTTTCTTTTCGTTAAAAGTGTCTAGCAGAGGTTGGCTCATGCCCTTCTTATGGATTTTGTCATGAAGAGCATTGCTGTATTTTTTCAGATTAAGCTTAATGGGCTTCTGCACAGTGACAACAATTGCGCATTGAAGGTCAAAACCACCCATTCTTCATCCTTTCTATGATATTGTATATTTGCATATCTTTTGTAATACAGCAAGTTTTAACTATTCAGGTTTTACAAATCAAGGTTTGGCCTATGAGATTTTAGCTTTGGAAATTGACCATCGTGGTAGAATTTCAAGATACACAAGATTTTTCTTCTCTTTCTTTTCAATATTTTTATCAAGGTCAAGTCTCAAAATATCTAATGCAGAAAAAGATTCTAAGACTTGTTCATAAAGCTTGGCGATCAATATAAATGCAAAAGGAGCTTATAATTAGCAAATTATTTCAAATGCAAATCAATAGGCATATCACAATCATGCCGGTCAAAATTACTCAAGATGTTCTCAGAACATGAAATTCTTGCTATTGTCTTGTTCATTTGTTATAACGAGATCCATTGGAGGAACTAAGCCAAAATGCCACTCTCTTTTATATGCTTACTGTTTCTATCTTCGTCATGTCTATATGACAATGTCTTATTTATTTTGGTGACTCAAATTCTGTGTAATTTCAAATATCCTCCTCACTTGATACAACTAAATCTGTAATGCAGGAGATAGCTAGGCAGTTGTGTCTGGAACACCAGTTGCAGTTCTCTAAAATGGTAACCTTATTTTACTACTTTTAAGTCGCCAGATACAATGTGATCTCACCAATTTTTTGTTGCTTTTTCCTAAATAATTCGGCAGGCGTCGTTTGATGAAAACTCCCAATTCCTGCTGTCCATGTTGCGGTAAATCCATTAAAATTGGTGCCAATTATTTTTTTGGAAGATCTTGTACTAGATATTTCCTTATTTCCTTAGCAAGTGTTGAATTTTTCCGCTTATTTGAACCAGGGAGTGTGGATTAGCACATAAAACAATTGTTTTCGTGCTAGATGAGTTTGACCTGTTTACACAGGTAATACCACCAATGGAGAGAAAAAAACCTCTAAACACATCAAGTTGGGGCTTCTATTCTGCGCCAATCCACTTAATGTATTTCTTTATCTTTACAGGGAAAACAGAGACTACTTTATAGTTTGCTTGATGCAATGCAATCTATCGCATCACAAGCTGTTGTAGTGGGAGTGAGTTGCCGACTGGTATGTTGCTTCAACTTCTGATTTTCTACAGTACTTCCATTGTGTTACTTCTTCAGGTATAACTAGTAACGGTATAACTAGTAACTCTATAACAAAATACCTCGCTTAGTTTTTGTGGCATACCAGCACCAAAAACACTGGCAAGTAGCTCTATTGTATTATGGGAGCCGGCCCATGCATTCTGTTTGTTTGTAATTAATGGATCAAGTGCATATTGTGACCAGATTTAAGAACTTTTATTCATTCAAAGAGGGCTCTAGGCTTTCAAAAAATCTTAAAACTTATTTTGTGGTTGTAGGATGCTGATCAGCTGTTGGAGAAAAGAGTCAGATCTCGTTTTTCACATAGGAAGCTGTTGTTTCTTCCGCCCTCAGGAGAGGAGTTTCAGAGGTTAATTTTTTCTTCTACTTCAAAATACAGTGTGCTGACTCTTTTGCATTACTAAAGTTATGATGACTTGATGTTAATGTGCAGACTTATAGAGCACATTCTGATATTGCCAACAGATTCAATGGAATTGGCAACAGATTACACAGCTGCATTTAATGCTAAACTTCTTGTATCCTTTCCCTGGATCTTATGAGAGTTCTATATTTACTGCAAAATTTCCTGGAACTGATTTTACAATGCTGATGCATGAAACTAGAACATATGTAATACCAAATGCCATATATATTTTATCATCTATGAAGCCAAATATCTTATGATGAGCCTCATTATTGCTGTTCTGTATGATCCAAATAGAACAAAACCAATCATTGTCTTCAATAAACCGAGGCTTGTTTGTAAGATCTCCCAATTCATTGAACTGTTTTGCAACAGTGTTTTTGGTTAGGCTTTTTTTGGGGGGGGGGGGGGGGGCAATTAACATAGGAGAGTGGTCCTACCACCAAATAATCTCAGTTTTGTACCTAATAATTAATTACATGCCATCTTCCCTTAAGATGGTGGAGCATAAGAAAGCTCATCCATATTTTTGCATATATTCAATGGAAGTTCATCCATATTAAGGAAGCTCATAAGAAATCGCCTTGTGCAGGATATAAGGAGACGTATACTCATAATGAATGGCTCACCGTACATGAAATCTATTGTGCCTATCCTTTATTATTATTTTTTTTTTAAAGTTTCCTTTTTAATAGGCACTAAAACATGTTGACCGGTAAATCTTTCTATCCATCTATCTGACTGTTTGCTTCAAAACTGTGATGCAATCTGGAATAGCCTGTGGATTTTCCCTTTTACAATTACATTTAGAGTTGCCATTTGAAGAGAATAAAACCAATCTTTGCCTGTATGATTGCGAGGCACTTTTCAAATGAATTTTTGGGTCATGAGACGAAGTTCCGTAAACGTATGTCCTGAGTCTTCTACACTAAATATACAAGATTAGAGTTCCTTGACTCTTCATAGAATGTTCTAGCAGATAAGGAATTCAAAGGAATCGTTGATACATTATGTTATTCTGATTCAACTGTCAGCAATCTGTCGAGATTTTTGTAAGTGCAACTCGACATCTTTCTGAATATTCTTTTGTGTGTATAGTTCTGTTAGCTCCAGTTCAATGACATCATTGGCCATTCCCACCAGGTTCTCCGCTATTTGTCATATGGACTTGAGTTCTGGTTTCCTATCAGTTGAGAACTTTAGATCTGCTCTTCCATGCATAATAAGACATCCAAAACTGGAGGCTTTAAAAGGTATATATGCATACTTGGCCATTGTGTAGGTTTCGTCTCGCTATCTTTAGGCACTTTCTGTATGAAAGTTGTCTTCTTTATTTCATGGCAGTTTTCCCCTTATTTTATGTTCTTGGTCTCTTAAGAGTTCACTGATACATGTTTAACCATCCAGTGGATAATCTTTTATGGCAAGAGAAATGCCTTTTGCAATTTTTTTCATTGGAACTTTGGTAACTTTTTTGTTGTTCCAATTACGCATCAATCTATAGTTATTAAATTTGAAATTTTGTTATAATGAATTTCAACCACATTATGATCTCAAGATAGAAGGCACCTTAATTAACTAAAATTTTACAAAACGAAGTATTGAATCTTCTGGTCGATGTGGGAGTAAAAAATGAAGAAGCAAATGATCTCAAATAAACCTCTAGTCATAACCTTGTTCAATCATTTCACATGACTGGTGATGGAGCATTTTTGTTATCTTGTTTGAGCATATTTGTTTATCTTGGCGCCTTCTCTAACATGCAACCAGTATACTGCATATATTTCCTGGACCCCAGATTTGTGTTTCATAAAAGTGTCATTTACCTTATAAGACTAGACCATCAACATATTGGCAGGCAATATATTTCTCAAGATTCTAAACTCCAGTATTGCTATTCTTCTGCACTAGGAAACTTTGGTTAAAAGCATTAGAAGTTTCACCTAAAAGTTCACCTGGAATTCTCCTTAGTTCCCTAAAATAAAAAATTGGAATTGTTGGTGCAGATTGCTCTGTTTTAGAACTTTATATTTTGGTTTGCATGAAGAGGTTGGAAGTCAAAGAGCTGGAGTTATGCAACTATATCTCAATAATGAAAGGTGTTTTCAAATTTCAGATTTTTTTTTCTTCTCGCCTCCTCTAGTAATTCATCCCTGACTAATCGTATGTTATTGCAGAGTACAAAAGCATACACGATACCTTCCCAACATCTGACTACTATGCACGGAATGTATGCTTACGGGTATGTAAAACACTTCCTGCATAAAATGTCGATACATCTCAAACTAAAGATTTATCAGCGTCTGTGAAACTGATTCACTTCTTTTAGGCTTTTGAGCATCTTCTGGAACGTGCACTGATCTCCTTTGCAGACAACAAAGGGCATGGCCAATCCCTTGAGTTTCGCCCTGTCAAGCTTTTAATATCATGGCATGAATTACATCAAGGCTTGAAATCCCATCGCTCTTGTCCGGTGTGTTCCAAATCTTAAATGCTAATCACTCAATCTTCTCACATATGGTTCCTAATTGTTGTAGCATTCACATTGATCTGAACACTGCAATAAGCTCATTCTTGATTCCTTCAGCATGTCTAAAAATATTGTTCATTATGTTTGCAGTCAATCTTACATAAACTAATGGATCGTGAAGGTTAAGTGCTGAATACTTAGACGATATTAACTGTCCAACACAGCTGGGTGGAGGAATTTTAGGCCTCCATGAAACTTGTTTATGGTGCAAATCTTGTCTCTTTGACACTGATTTCATTACTAACAAAGAGTTCATAATTGATGATTTATAGGTCATGTATTGATATATTTTCTCTTTTATCTTCTTGTAAGTATTTGGTACTGCCTACAAACTTTTCACATGAATGTTCAAGTGTCTATCTTGTAACAAAACACAAGGGAATTTGACTTTTGTTTTTGTATTGTTTGCTTGCGTTTATTTTTTTTCCAACCATATAATGTTCCTCAAAATATATTATACATGTATGTAGTTATTGATATATATTTAGGTCTCCTAAACATCTCGTTAATAAAGTCGTGATTTTCAAATTGAGATTTTCTGTAATCTAAAAATAATATAGCAATTTGACATGTCGTCACATCATTTTAGATCATCAGATAAAATTGAATTCAGATTGAACACATTCTTAAATTGTATCATTAAAAATTATAATAATTATGAATAGAATATACTTTAAGCAAATTAAAATATTAAAAATAGAATACCACAATTTAGTGAGTCTTGAAATCCAATTTTGGACATTTTAGATTTTAAAATCCAAATCCGTGGTAGTGGGAAACTCAAACAAACATCCCCATTTCTTTCCCCCGCACGGCGGTGGACTGCAAGCTACCCTGGCTCTCTCTTCCCTTCTTCACATGAATATGCTGTTTGATTCTTTCTTCATCGTTCCTCTAATTTGATAACTTGAGTTATCACAGAATGACCTTTTGTGTAATAACTTCAAAATCGCTAATTTCCAGAAAAAATCTCAGCTCCTTGTACCACTTGTGTTCTCTCAACATCAATATCAATTTCAAGGTACGGTTTATTTTCTTCTCATTTCCCGCGCGTAATTTTCATTGCACGTCGGAGTTGAAAAACGATAGTTTTAGGGCCGAAAGGAACGCCGGTAGCAATGGGATTACAACTAGAAGGGGATGTCGCGTTAAATCTTCTAATGCGTTTTATCAAAATCAAATATTGAAAACAGCTATAGAAAATCCTGGGGTGATTGGAGATAGTCGCTGGGTTGTTCCTGATTATTTTAGTGCTTTGGTCGTAGACTCTGATTTATTTCTGAGTGTTATAAATTTAATTCGCAATCGCCCGAGATTGGTTTTGAAGATATTCCGGTGGGCTGAGTGTCAAAAGGGGTTTAAGCATTCGGAGTTTGTATTTTGTAGTGTTCTTGAAATACTTGTGCAGTATGGTTTGATGAGTTCTGCATATTGGGTGGTAGATAGGGTCATTGATGTGAATATGCATGAGATTGTGAATGTTTTGATTGATGGATACTTAAATGACAAAGTTTCTGTTAAGATACTTGATTTGATATTGTGGTACTTCACGAAGAAATCGGATTTTAAGAGGTGTTTATGGGTATTCGATCAGATGGTGAAGAATGGGTTTTTACCAGATGTCAAGAATTGTAATAGGATTCTTAGGATACTTAGGGATAGAGATTTAGTAGGTAAAGGAAGGGAACTGTATGAATCGATGTATCTGTTTGGTATTAAGCCAACAATTGTTACATACAATACGATGTTGGATTTATTTTGTAGACATGGGGATATGCAGCAGGTGCTCGACCTTTTTCTGGATATGCAGAATAGGGGATGCATTCCGAATGATATTACATATAATGTGCTGATTAATGGGTTATCAAAGAAAGGCGAGTTTGAGAAAGCAAAGGAGTTAATGGCTGAGATGTTGGATAAAGGATTGAAGGTTTCAGCGTATGCATATAACTCTTTGATAAGTGGGTTTGGTGGTAAGGGACTGCTAGTTGAAGCTTTGGGACTTGTGGATGAGATGAAAATTAGTCGAGCTTTGCCTACCGTGTCTACGTATAACGCATTGATGCTTGGCTATTGCAAGCAAGGAAGAGTTGCTTATGCGAGGCAGTGGATTTCCGTGATGCTGAAGAAGAATTTGGAGCTGGATATAATATCATATAATACTCTGATATATGGTTACTGTCTTTTGGGGGATGTAGCTGAGGCTCTCGTCTTGCTATCTGAGGTAAGGAAAAGGAACCTCAACCCTACCGCAATTACATACAATACATTAATTGATGGACTCTCCAAGATTGGGGATTTAGAAGGTGCTAGGCAGATGAAAGATGAAATGGTCAATCATGGAATTTATCCTGATCTTTTCACCTATACAATTCTCATAAACTGTTCTCATAAGATGGGGAAACTACAGCTTGCAAAAGAGTTTTACTATGAGATGCTACTGAAAGGGTTGATGCTTGACCGTATTGCATACAATACTTTCATGGCAGCTGAACTGAAGCTTGGTGACATGCATGAAGCATTTAAACTGCAAGAGGATATGATAACATGAATTCCAGCTGACGAGAATGCATTTGTGAATGGCATGTCTAAGTTGGATGATTTAGGAGAAGCTTGTGAGTTATTGCAGAAGATGATACAGGATGGGATTGAGCCCGACTGCATTACCTGTACAAGCATCATCCATGCTCACTCAGAAATTGGGTACCTCGAGAAAGAAAGAGTCTTTTAATTAGATGCTGAGAAAAGGTTTATCAAATTAGCATCATTATATTTCTCAGAGATGGGTGAGAATGGTATTTTGCCAAATGTCATCACATATAATGCTTTGATAAATGGTCTTTGTAAGTTCGAAAAAAGGGATGAGGCTTACAGATTGTTTAACGAGATGCAATGTAAAGGAGTATTTCCAAGCGTATGGTCAACCAACATTTATCGAATTTGAAAACGAGTTAGAAGAAATGGTTTGATCCTCTTATCTTGATTTCTCTAACCGAGAGATCCATGAGTCGGGATCCTGATGCATATAGATACAAATGGTCCAATGGCAAGAATTTCCAGGAACATTTCGTTTCTCAGCAGAAGAGCCGTTTTCAAATAGTGTTCGATCGATTGCGTATTAATCAATATTCGATTGGTTGGTCTGAGGTTATCGACCAAAAAGATTTGTCTATACACCTACACTATGATGATAAATGGGAATTATCACTTTGGAAATTGGCAGGAAGTCATGAGGTTGTACAAAGAAATGCAGGGAAGCCAACCAATTCCAACACATGTAGCTCTCTGGTTAAACATTTTGACAAAGCTTATAAATCATTTGCTGTCCACAAACAGGCAAATCACATGAATAACACTTTTAGCTTGGTTAGTCATGAAGGTTTCTGCTCATCCTATTTGGCATTGTTTTCCGGATACTTGAGTACATATGACTACTTATTTACTATATTGATTCTTGATTTATGCTATGCTAACTGTTTATGTTGCTCACATGTGTGTTTATAATATTTGTTAGATAATCCCAGTTTGTACTTAACTCTATTATGTTCCGAGTCCATGAGTTGAATCATTTTGCTGAGGAATAGTAACTATCATATGTATCATCTCTCTCTCTCAGTTGCATAACGAATTCTTACTTTCTGTGGACTCTGTTCCAACTGATGCATGATTCGCTAGGAGGCTGTATATCATCTGTCCGGGCATTATAGTTGAACCTGATTCATAGTTCGAATTATATTTTTTTGTTGAAAATCATAAACTTGTGAGCTTACCTGTATATTAGCCCTTATTATTACAATGAACTTGGCATTTCATTCTTGGCAAAAGTAGAGGATTTGTAGTTATAAAGCGCTGCTATCTTATTGTTTTCCTCTTTCTTTAGTTTCAGAAAAACTGCTGTATGATACTATTTGTGAATAATATTATTTAATTGTATTCCAGCTTCTACATGGTTTGAGATACCCTGAAAGGTATTTCTGAATTATTTTTTTATTGTAGGTTGTAGTGGACGGACATTAAAGTACAGTTGAACCAAACACGCCACAATACTCAAAAAGTGTCAGAAGTTGAGGATCTTGTACTAACACTTGAAACAGACTTACATACAATATTCAGCAATTACCCTAGTCTCTGACCTATGGCCTATTTTGGTATAGACAGTTTCCTGTAAGAAAAGATACGACACTTCAAATTCACATGCAACAAAGTACAAGGAAACTGTTAACAACGTACAGCTGAAACAAATTGAACAAAGGCTTCAAAAAAAAGGGTTTTTTTTTCTACTAAATAAAAACATGAAGATGAAAAGATTTAAAGACATTTGTCCACGCCTAAAGTCAAAGAATTAAGGTTATCTAATTCAAAGTAATGAGATCTAACCTAGGAAAGAGAATAACATTTACAATTTGGTGGGTATTTACAATAAATTAAATTACCCAAAAACAAAAAAACATAAGAGATTGCAAATGAAGTTTGTCACCCAAAAAAATGAAGCTATATCCGCTTTCTCATAATCGATCTATGTAGTTGCCATGTCCATGCACCCAAGAATACTACAAGTACAGTCCCAACTGATGTCCAAATCATAACCAACCACCTCGGCATGTGGTTAGGAAACAAACCTGGTACACAACAAATAACTTTAGCAATCACTTTGATACAAATGAAAATGCAAGGAAAAGAATTAACCAATGAATACACACCATGTCCAAACTTGATACAAATGAGGAGTTCCACTATGCAGATAGCAAGTGAAAGCCAGCAAAATGCCCCCACCTTTTTCACAAGTTTTCTGCTAATGATGCACATAATAATAATGAGTCCAATTAAAACAACATATTGTCTGACTTAGCAGGTGTAGAAGAACAGGAAATACCTGTCTTGCAAATAGGAATTGTACTCACGAATTGTTGGTATTGCAATAAGCCACCACAAAACCAACCTATATATTATTATCGGGTTTCGAGGAGGCACCCAAAGGCAAAATTTCAGAAAGAAAGTATTGAGCTCCACAGTCAAGAAAACAATGCAAAGGCTGAGAACTTGAAGAAATCGGAATGGACCAAGAAAGGGGTGCCACTCATCTTTATCCCACTGAGCAGGTGTAAATTGACCCAAAGTTCTTCTGACCTACAAATTTCAAGAGGAAGCAGCAAGTTCGAATGTAGAGCTCAGCAGATATCAGTGTCAATGCACATTAACATAAACTTGTTTCGTTGGAAAACAGCAATCCAACCATACACCGCATAAAAAAATTGTTTTGTTGGAAAGCTTGTTTTATGTATCTTTGGGAACAGGTACATACTCGGGGTTTAAGAGAATTTTGTTGAAAATTACACATCAATTTCTCATTTTTCACAAAATTTTATATACACAATATATACATATATATTTTTCGTAAAATCAATTCTCAGGGAGTATATGTATCATCAATCACAGCCTTCTTTCTCAAATTTGGCATAAAAATGAATAGAAAAAAATAAGTTCAGAACATGATGATACAGATACCACTAGTCCAACATAAGATACTCACTAGTAATTAAGGACAGCAATGTTAAATGACAAATATCATAGCAAAATTAAGGAAATCAACAGAAATTTTTAAAAAAAGTTGCAAACCAGCATACTTTTCCCATAATGTTAGGCTGCTGACTTATGCCGACCCACTCATAAGTTCTACCATCAAAGTAACGAACAGTGCGCATCCCAGCCCATATACCTGCAAGGCAAACAAGAAAAAAGTCATGCCACTTTACATAAATCCCTCTTTCCACATGTTAAAAAGGAAAAATTAAAGTGTTTCCAAGATAAACCAGCAAATAGAAGAGAAGAAAATGAGGATTCAGTGGTCTTTTTCACTATGCCCTGACATAAATTCTCTAATATGAATTTACTAACTGCTGAAGGAAAAAGACTAAAGAATCCAGATTAAATCTGCAAGGCATAGTGAATATCTTATATCTATCCTTGCAATGATCTAAGGCAGAAACATTAACTTTGGCCACGCCATTTTCCATTGTGGTAATTTTTTAAGTGAGGTCCAGAACTATTTTTATTTCCTGTTAGAAAGGTATTACAGTTATGCAGCAGAAGTTCACATGTAAGCTAACAATTGCTGTCACCTCTGCATGAGATCAGAGCATTTTAACGATGAAGGTTTTACTAACAATCTACCCTCTTATTCTGTTACTTAGCTCAAATACCCAAAACCAAGTCACCAAAGCTTTCAAAAATATAATCTTTTCCATCTGCTTTCTTTGAAGGAATATATATATCACATTGTGCTTCAGATTTTCTGTAATAAACGAAGCTCACAACAAAGGTAATCCAGTTGATGGAGCAACCCTAAACAAATTTACCTTTCATACCCCTCCAGTTCCTATGTTATCAAGAGTGGGACTTCTTTTTTTGGTTTTTCCCCATCCTCCTAAGGAGAGGGTTGATTTATTCCCTAGTTTCAATAAAATGCAATCGGGGACTTGATTTTATCAAAGATGCTGGAAGGTTGAGCCTTCCATATTTTGTATTTGTTAGCAACAATAAAAAGATAAATGCCACTGGAATGAACAACTACATGCATGAACACATACAAGTACAACAGACTGCAGAGAACAAAAATAGTAATAACACCAAGGCCAATGACAGGGTCAGCACAGACAAGAACAGCCATTTTTTTGATGAAATGAATAATCACAAATGATAACCAGAAAAAAAGAAGATAAAATTCCTACCAAACCAATTGCAGATTAGTACATCAAGAATGATGCTGTCCCACCAGCATTCGTTGAAATTTGGTAACATGTGGCGGAAAGTCAGCTGAAAACACCAGATATAAAAACCACCTTAATGAACAAAGAAATCTATCCTCAGAACTTGTTTGCAACCAAACAGACTGAAGTTAGCAGGCAGAGAATAAGAGCTGACCTCCATTAACTCAAATCCTATAGAAAGTACCCACAAGAGTGGCTGATTACGAATCATTATAGCTTTCCCCCACCATCCCAGAATATGCGCCAAAACAAACTCATCAAAAAGTGTCTCCTAAAGACAAATAGAATCAGAGCATCAGCTGCAGGGAATGTTTACTTACAACAGACAACATTAAACATATTAAAACACTAAGCAAAATAAAGATAACATACATAAACATTCTTAAACCTGCTTGTAGGATTTTCAGGCACGTAAATTCGGCAATCCGCACCATATGATCTTTCTGGAAGTTCTGCAAAACAGCATGTAAGAGCAATCATCATGTACAGCCGTAATAAGAACACAATGTGTACATTGATAGAACTAGCAGAAGGTCCAAACACCATACCAACACCAAGATCAGGATGCAGAAATCTCATAAATTGCCGAGCATCATCACGCTTCTTCAAATACGAAAAATCAAGAAGTGCATTAGAATCTACCAGACGAATCTATGAGGAAGAAACTGATAGATCCAATCATGCAGCTACGAATACAGAATTCCCCCCCAAAAAAAAAACTGGTACTAAATATACCTAAAATCAGTCAAGCTCTATAATTATTCATTTACTCAAACAACATTCTAAATATATTCGAAACAAAATTGATGCAAACACACCCACTTTATTCAAACAAGTTTATCTGCGCCTCTAAAATGATAAATAACATCAAGTGACAGAAGACAAGGGCCTCTTTCACATACAATTTCTAGCTTCACTCACGCCAAAACTCAGTATAGTAAACTTGTTGAGAATTGGAGAGATAAGCATCCTAATTTTCTTAAGGAGAGGTATAAATCAATAGTGTTTATATTTGACAGAATCACAACATTACATCTTGACGACAGTAAATTACTGGACATCAGTAGGAAACTCGCCATTTAGATAAGCCCTAGATTCAAGCTGAAGAAGGTAAATCAAAATGCAATTGTTTGCCGAAAGAATACCTGGAAAAGCAAAAAAGTTAATGCAACAAGATATATTACAGCCATCCCATGAACAAGTCGCCAAATAGAAGGATGCGGTCGGATAAGAACCCTGAAAGTGAATGTAGAGCCACTCAGAAAATAAACAGTGTACACATACATAAAGCAGACAAAAATGGTCATATTAACAATTGTGTGAATTATCATATATCCTGGATTCCAGGATGATGCCAGAACCTCTACAACATCATACACTTGTCAAGACATTCAACATTGGCTGAAGTTAATATCTTTAGAGATGCTAGCTACCTCTATGTCATGACATTTCAACTCTCATAGAATGGAAATATGAGCAAAATGGTGTTTACATGACGAGGAATATAGCTTAATCTAACTGGCTCAGTGTAAAACAAGGAGATTTCATGAGTGGATAGACAAAATTATTTATTAAAAAAAAAACTTACGTAGAAGGAGCTTGTAACAATGAATATGCAAGGAACACCGCGATCATGGCCCATACCCCCCTACCGAAAGACATAAATGCAACAATATTGAACCCTTTGAAAAATAATTGAACTTTCATTATGCAATATGGTAAGGACAGTAGCACACACCTTTTTACAGAGGTAATAAGATCGGTTTCTAAACTACGTTCAGGATCAAGTGCACCGCTTGCCCACCTGAAGAGAATTTTCAAGTAGAAAGTACAATTAGGACATCCGACGAATCTTCTTCAGATTTTACTCCACGTGTCATGATGATGCTTCGCCAAATTTATCTTTAAAAATAGTATAAATGAACACAAGATTGCTAGAATGGAGCATGAGGTGACAAATATAGATCAAGAAAAAAAAAATCTAGATAAGAAAGAGAAATAAAAGGAATCAATCAATCCACCATTCTTTTGAACCCAAAAACTAAAGGAAAGCATAAATGTCAATAAATAAATAAAACATATTACCCAACTTACACAAGAAAGCATGCACCGATTAGCAATAAAGTAATGGTGCGAGGCTTGTAAGCCCATGCAGTCCATGGATCATGCTCATCTTCACTACTTGAAGTGCCCAAATCACCATTTTGATAAGCCACAGGAACCTTCCTCCTGACTTTTCGATGACCATTGGGTTCCATATTCTGATACATTAGATACTTCTCACTGCAAGAACGAGCATAAACGATGAGATTTATAGCCACATAAGGTCACACTACCAGATAAAAAAATTAGAAGCCACTGTTCATATATATGGTAGGAAAAAGGTGCAAACACCAAAGAAGAAAACTTATTCAACCTCATTAAAAAGTAATCTAAAAGATAAACCACAGGTGCTTCAACATGTCAAAAGGATATAGAGCAAAGGAAAGTATTTAACCAGCACTGCAACCTTTTGTCCTATATGCTACCACATGAATTAAAACACACATCATTATATCTCTGAAGTCTGATACAAACTTAAGGCAAAGCAGATTTCAAGAAAATCCAATATAATTTGAACACTAGTAACTGGTTAAGAAATCATGTGTTCCAAATAATCACTTTGAAATTCTCGAGTAATAAAAGCAAATACCAAAGCAAAAGAATCTTTGAGCAAAAAAATAGTGACAGTCAACCCAAAAACAGCAACTTCAACCCCAACAAGATAAGTTTCCAAATGTTCACCAAATTTAATTTAAACCTTCACGATAATCAATAAAATAAACAATGAAGACACTCTTATTAATTAAATTGTTAACAAAACCTTGCAACTTTATAAACCCTAATCAGACTTCTCTAATCCACAAACAGTAAAAAGTAAAACAATGAACAGTACTGGTCCTGTATAAAATCAACTAACTTTTCACAAGATTGAAAGTAAAAAAAAAAAAAAAAACAGAAAGATAATATTGGAGGCGCACTAAGATCCCGAACTTAATAAAAGCTGGAAATGATTCAGGAAAGGCATTCATCGCATGCAATAAAAAAGAAGCAACAAAACCAGTAAACCACCAACATAACTTCAAATCCAAAACTCTCAAACTCCTTTCCAACTACGAAATCGAATAATTCGTAGAATAAAGTTAAAAAACATGGACCACCCATCATTGACAAAGACCTAAAACTACGTCCAGTGCATGCTAAAGTTGTTATATCCCCAGAAAAATCAACAAACAAAAACAGTGCAACTCAAAGCTGTACATTAGATTGACCTGCAAATACACAGAACACAAATTCACACATAAACATGAGTTAAAAAGATAAAAAATACATCAGCTGAGAGAGTTCATCACCGCATCGCATAAAAACGCTAGAACGTGAAGAGAAAAGGCGCAATGCGAATCAAATTATTAATTTCCCTTACTGAATTAGAAGAAGCAGCGACAGGCGCAGGATTTGGTGACGAACAGCTCAGAGCCTCGAGATCAAATTGGTAACGGAAATTAGAGAGAGAAAGGAGGAGAAAGGGTAGAATGAGTAGGAGTAAAAGAGAAGTCCCAGTGTGGAGACGAAGCCGACAAACATATGTGCTTTGCAGAGTCTGAGAAAATGACGAAACTAATCAGCAGCAAAAAATGGCGAGGAAGAGAGAGAAAGATCTGCTTTATATCTGAGAAGGCAACAGGCGGGGGCGGCGAAAAGGCGGTGACGTTTTAAAATGGTACGGCGGTCAAAGGGAAAAAATACGTAGAGAGAGAAAGGACGAGAGATATTCAAAATCTGGGTTTCTTAAATTTAATAATTAAATGAAAACCCCATGAGCGAGGGGTAGTAGGGGGTAGGGTGTAGTACAGTAAGGAAGGAGAGCAGGCAGAGGGCTTATTAAGAAAGAGGGCTCGGATATTCCATTATTTCAGAGGAACATATTAAGGGTTGATATCCCATCCTACCCCAATATATATAACCAATCCCCTTTTATACCATATTCCATATAAAATATCTCTTTCCTACCACAATCAATATAAACATGTATGTTTTATGCCCATTTTTCAAAGAAAAATACTATTTCACCCTTGTTGACTTTTATAAATTTCCAAAATGCCATTTATGCCATTAGCAGTTTTTCTTTTTCCAATCCTTATACTTATTAGATCCGGATTAGCCCTCTGATCAATATCAGGCCCAACATGCTTCCGTAAATAAAATAAAACTGAGTTTAAATCATACCTCGTCTTTGTCTCTTAAGTTCCCTTAGACCTTCGGTTCAGGTTTTACGGATCAAAGATCCAACCACTCGCCCGCAGTCTATGGTTCTAAAACCGATTTTCTTGGGAACCCTGATCACACTCCTTATCAACGGCCACCTGCCTTCAAGGAGGTCACGGGGAGACGCACTACTGGATAATTTTTTCACTCAGAATTAAAAAATTTTTTGGACAGGATGTCGGAAAGCAAAAGCCTTGTTTATTGAAGAAAATAAACTAAACTATTTTACAATATATATTTTCTCCACCATTGGAAGAGAAACTTGAATTAGCCTATCATGGCTAAGACTCGTGAAGGGGAAACCCCCATAAACAGGAAAGCTTGAAAGCTATACTATTACAGGACTAGAGAGAAGATTTCGAAAAGCTTATGAAGAGAGAAGTGTTGTGTATTTTCGATGATCTTCTTCTGAGGCGGAATGCCTCCTTTTATAGGCCTTAATGTACTCCTGTTGAGGTTGCATTATTGCCTTTGCCAGCTTACAATCCATTAGATGAGTGGGTAATGGGCCAGCTTCCTTTATTTCTCACCTACCGTTTGGTAAGTGCATCTACCACCTTCGTTGTCTTCTTGCGTCGGCAACGAATCTCTTGATGAGTGGAGGGGTCCTCCACGTTTGTCCTCTTTAGTCCAGATGCTGATTTCTTCAAAGATGGCGGGACCAACCACTATCTTATGTCTTAATAAGCATCCTATGCTGTTTATACCGTATCCTATTACATTGTTTAGAATACAATACAGCTTGTTAACAATCGAGTCTAATTAGACCCGTTTCCTCTTATTACATTTTTGGTTTTTATTTTCTAAAAACCCTTCCCTTTTCCCTTTTTCTTTGGGTAGTCGGGTTTGTCCTTTTTTATTTTGAAACCCTGTCCAAACAGCGGTTTCTCTTGTGTTTGACAGTAAGAGCATATCCGCTCTCCCCATCTCCCGATATGTATCATATTACATATCTTCTTCCTTGTTTGTTCCGTGGCTGGAACCTTGTTTTCCCAGATTAATTTCCTCTTATTTTCAAAAAGGTTTTCAGCAAATCCGGTAGTTGTTCCTGTCATGGAATTTAACAGGAATGATCCATTCACAGAATTATGAAATATTTTGAATGGATACTTTACTTTGTCCATCTCAGTGAGACAGACCCAAAGACCCCAAGCTCGCCTAGTAGATATATCATTTTCAGTCAAGGCGACTACCAAAGGGCTGTTTTCTGGGGGTGTTTTGGCTCTGTTAATCGCCCCCATCTCAGGTCTCTGTAGTTTTATGAATTGAAAAACCAGATGAGACCCTTTTCCTGTAATTTCTGGAGCAGCAGAGATAATTTTTAGCTCCAGTATATCTCCTCGACCCAAGTATGGGTTGTTCTGCCATGAATCGTGCACAGCAGTAGAAATCCAATCCGGTAATTTGGAAATTTCCGGAAAGCTGGGTGCGGTAGTAAAAATTGAAGCAATTGCTCCAAAATCGAACCATTCCCGCACATCATGAGGGTTTACCCCCGGGAGCATCCAAAGTCTTGGATACTTGCCAGACCAATCAGCCGTAATTTTGTTTGGATTGATCCCATTTCTTGTTATCAATTTCTCCCATATTCTTTGGTAAACCTGCAGAGGAGAAATAGCTTGATTAGTGTTAACCTGTCTAGGGCCAGTCTGGGGCCTTAGGTTAACCTCTCCCTCTTTTACCCCAGAGGTGCTAGGTTGACTCGGGTTGTCTGGAATTGCTTCCTGACCTTCCGAATTAATAATTTTATCGGAATCCGATAAAACACTTGGTTCGGCCTTATCAGCCTTTTCACCGGTATCCGATGAAAAACTTTTATCAGCAGGATGTCCTGCTTCGGGTATAAAAGTACCCTGTTTGTTCATCGATGATGAACTTCTCTCGTATATTTCTTTCTGCATCACCGATGGTGAACAGGCCTTGTTTACAGGATCTACTAATGCATTCCACAAATCATTATTTGAAGTTATGGTTGCATGTAGAGTCTTTTGGACTTTGTCCAAATCAGCTTTCTGGACATAAGATGCCGCTTCGGCTCTTACCCTTAATTCCTCAAAGGCCTTGTAATGCATCTCAAGGTTTTCCCTAAGATGCCTTGCTCGTATTGTGATGGAATCTGCTTCAAGGATATCCATCTCTTGTTAAGAAATCTGCAAGAACATTCTCATTAGATTTCACAATGACAATATCAAAAATATAATATTGGCATTCTGCTTGCCACCTGATAATACGTGCTTTTTCGATCTTGGATTCAAGCTTGTTTTTCAAAAAAGCTTTAACGTTAGTATTATCAACTTTTAATATAAATTCTTTAGCTAATAAAAATAAAGGCCATTTTTTAAAAGCCTTCCAAACAGCAAAGAATTCTTTCTCATTAATATGCCAAACTCTGGCCTGTTGTTCTGTAAACAACCCTCCAGTGTATCTACATGGTTCTTCACCCGTAGATGTCTTTCGCATGAGCACTGCTGCCCATCTGAAATCATTAGCGTCTGTGTAGACGACTAACTGATCCTCATCTTGAGGAATCGCGAGTTTTGGCAAGTTACTACAAACCTGTTTTAGCTCACGAACTCTTTGGGAATGAATATCTTCCCATTTCCATTTGGTCTTCTCATCCTTTTGTAATAAAGGACGGAAATCCTTTCTATATCCTGCCAAGTCCTTAATAAATGAACCTGCAAAATTAATCACTCCTAAGAAGCTTTGAAGGTGCTTCTTATCTCTAAGAACATCTGGAAAATTGCAGATTTTCTCCACAATATGTTCCTGTAGTTCCATTCCTGCATGGTCAATAATAACACCGAGAAACTCGATTCTATTAACCGCGATTATTGCCTTCTTTTCAGAGAGCACTAATCCTTCTTTATGACATGCTTCTGAAAATATTTCAAGATGCTTTAAATGATCTTTCATATTCTTAGAGGCAATTAAGATATCGTCTATGTAAACAAACATAAACTCAAAATAATCTTTAAATAGATTATCCATCTTTCGTTGGTATATCTGAGGTGCATTCGCAAGACCCATAGGCATTACGTTCCAGATATACTGACCCTGTGGTGTAGAAAAAGCAGTTAATTTCTTAGACTCTTTTTCTAACTTAATCTGGTAAAATCCAGACTTACAATCAAACTTTGAAAACACTTTTGACCCTTTAATACAATCAATTAAGTGTTCTCTACTTGGAATGTAATAACCATCAAATTCGGTAATCTTATTAATACCTTGATAGTTAATTACTAACCTTGCTTTTCCTCTCTTTATTTCGCCATGGTTTCTTACCAAAAACCCTGGGCTACTATAAGGAGAAATACCTGCTTCGATCAGCTTGAGATCGATATGCTCTTTGATAATCTTTTGCATATCTTTTCGATCTTCAAGATTCATCTGTATCGGCTTGTATCGAACCAACTCATATCTGTGTTGTTCTTTTACCTTCAACGTTGCTTCGATCTGGTTTTTGTCCCACCAGGCTAAAGGATTTTCATTGTAGTTCCTCTGAATTAGCCTTTTTACATTTTCGAGAGAAAGTAGACTTTCCTCATTAATGTCAATCTGGGGTGGTCCTTCTTGTAAGGCATTTTTCAGAAACTTAATAGTTTCTTCATGTGCCTCTTCCATTCCCTCTTGTCTGTATGACAAAAGAGCTTCACCAAATTTTCTCTTATCCTGCATTTTTGGATGAGTTAACTTGGCTTCATTATCACCACGTTTGCTGCGAAAATCAATAGGCATGATCCTATTAAAAGCCTTTTCTCGCCGCAAAACCTGTATCATACTACCACAGTTAGTAGTAAAGGTTAACAGGTTCTTGTGATTATCCTGCTCATATTTTGCAAAAGTTTGGATAAAATTGTTACCAAGCAAAATATCAGCACCTGTATCATGAATATAGATTGGTGGCATTCTTACTTTATACCAAGGGGTATCGAATGCGCCTCCGATCATTATTCGTGTTTCTCGAATACCTTTATTGAGTATAAGGATCTTCTGTGAGAAGTCTCTTCCCGCAATAAGAGGTAATTTTTCCACTGCTTCGCTGGGAAAAACTCCTGGCTTTGCTGTGCAAATGCCTGAACCTGAGTCAATATAAGCTGCAAAATATTCCGTCTTATATTGTTCATATAATATCCCTACAGATATATATATAGAGAAAATACTTGTCATTTAGAATCGTTTGGATAGATTCCTCTTTTCCAAGATTCTAACAAGTTTATCCTTGAGCTTCTAACATTATGCTCACGGATCAACTCTTGAAACCTTGTTTGATGAGTCTGTCCATTATCCCGCATTTCTCTAATGCGTTCTGTCAACTCATCTTTCTCTTTTCTGAGATCCAGGATCTCTTCATCAATACACCTTCCGGGCATGATTCAGAACCTGTCTGGATTGTTTGGATAAATCCTTCTCCTCCAGCGTTCTAACATGTCTATTCGTGCGTTAATTTGACTTATTCTTAACGCAGCCTCTTGTATCCTTATAACGTCTTGGATACTTCTTTGTTCTGGTAGATTTTGCTCTCGCAAAGATCTTAACAAAGCAATCGCCTGGTCTCTTTGTATCGTGAGATTAATGATCTCTTGATCTAACTTGATTCCTGGCATAATGGCTTTATTCTACCCTGATTGTATGTCCATCAAGGTCGAATTCCATCCATTTTTCATCTCTCCTCCAGGGCTTATGTTCTTCAAGGAAACTTAACCCTAGGGTCATAACTCCTTTAGTTATGCCTGCACTTCCTGTAACAGATACATGATATCCTGCTATTTCTAACATGCCTTCATATCTGTTAATACTTGGTTGTTGTAAATGATATATCTCCTCACAAGGAAACAAATTATCAGTTTTAGATATATCAAAAACAATATGGATTTCTTTCCATTCATTATTAGGGCATTTAATTTTTACATTTCTTACCCTAATCTTTTGTGGATACAAATCCTCACTTGGTTCTTTTCCTTTTAGGCTTAAAATTCTACCCTCGGAAAAAGATAACCTGTTACTAATTTCAGAATCAAACCTTAATGATCTACTGTTTAGAATAGGTTGATCTTTGATTAGCAAGTTGACACCTCCTAACCTTGGTATTTTAATTGGGTCAGGTGTCATAACTTTGGCGAATTCCTTAAAAATTCTAGGAATTTCTATATACTCTTTCCTAAGAAACATATCCGAATGATGTGTATTAGAAAGAGCATATGCAATTCTATACGTGATAGAATATGGTCTATTTCCTTCTTTCATAAGATCGGGTCTTTTAAAATCCTGATGAAGGGTTAAGACTCTACTAAAATCTTGGTCTGCTAGGTTATATGCAATCCTAGGATGTATGTCAAACATAAGTTTGCCAGCATATAAATTACCTACCATTGTACCAAGACAACTTTCGCTTAAATTATTGATTCTTTTATCCATCACAGATAGATGTAATTCAGAATCAATTCCTTCTTTGAAGGTAGCTTTAATCACTACTTCAATGGTTCCAATATGAATCCATTTCATTGTGACCGCTACTTCTTCTTTGATACGACTCAATTCCTCAAGAATTTCTTCTTTTGGAATAAGTTGCATCTCAATGTTATTACCGGTTAACCCTATTGGAATAGAGAACTCACCTGAGTTCACCCGGTAGATGATGTGATGCTTGCGCTGTCTTATTCCGATTTTGTCACAAAATCGATTAAGACTTCCAATCTTAAATCCGTCGTACGGACCTAAAGCTGAATCTTGTTGCATGATTCTTTCCATCGTCTTGTTTGAGATGGTCATTTTTGAAAAGAATCCTGATAGACTGTCCGTCGTCTGGAGTCTATCTTCTGGTTTGCCTGAGCTACTCGTCTGATTCGGTAGATGATCCATCGGATCCTTCTGAAACAGATTCCAATTCTTCTTCATAGATGCTTTCATCTGAAGAGATATCCTCGAACTTGTAAACTGGCACCAAATCACCATAGAAGACAGCATCTCTGATGTCGTCTGTGTACTCGAACTGGCGCACATCTTTTTGCTTTTTTGGGCAATCGGGCGAAATATGGCCTCTCGCGCCGCACGTCCAACAGTTGCAATCCTTGAAACTTTCATTTGTACGAGTGTGAGCTCGTTTGAAAGTTCTTTTCCTGGTTGTTCCTCCTGTTGGCTTCCCTGTGGATCTAGATCCCTGTGAAGAAAACCTGGAAGGACCAGACTTTTGACCAGATTTGTAAGATCTAGCCTTTGATTTGGACCACCATGATCTTCCCTGTTTGGAAGGTCTCCTGTATGATCCTCCGGACTTAGATTGAAACCTTCCCTTGAAGTGTTTCTTTCTCTTTCCGTGTCTTTCGCGTTGTGGTTCTCCGATAATACTCGGAAAATCATTGTTGTCGCAACAAAGAGGGGTCTTCTTTACCATTCCTCTTAGTTTCTTCTTGTTCCTTTGTAGGGTCGCCTGTTGACACCATTCTCTTATACTGTCTTTAAAAAAGGACATCCTCCTGGCCACTGAATCGACTCGGCCTGTAGGAACCTTGTAGGTTTGCATTAGCATCTCCCTCCATGGACTGCAGATTTTTGCAAAGAATAAATCTGTTGCCACATTCCATGGTACATCTGCTTGGAAATAATATTTGCGGAACCAATATATATATTCATCCGCATAACATATATTTCTTAATTCGAGAGCAAACAGAGCTTGCGTGTACTCTCTTTTCTTCTCGTCTTTTCTTTCCTCAAAATATCCGTCCCCGAGGAAACATATTTTGAGCAGGTGACCCATCCTTTCGACAATTGTTATAACATTCTCGTTGGATAGGATCTCTTTTTGGAGAGAGGCTTCGGTCATCTCCCATGCCTTCTTAGCTGAACCTTGCAAACTATTTATCAGTATCTGGCAAAAATGATCGTTATCAACATCCAATGTTGATGAAGCAACTTTCATGGATGACATCCACTCATCGATCAAAACTTCCATATTTCTGAAATCGATGATGTCTGTTGTGAGCATCACTCCAAACGGATGGGTTGGTTCAAGCATCGTTTTTGCCCAAGGGCTTTTGGATACTCCTTTAAACCTTCCCGGTCGGGTTTTGGCTTGTCGAGCTATGTACTCTTCATATTCAACCCCGTCCTGCCACCACCTCGGTTCGGGAGGAACCGGTACTTCAGGTACTGGTGCTTCCGGTACTGGCGTACTTGTGCTTTCCTCTTCCTTCTTTGGAATCGGCGGAATCGGCTCGTTCATCCTGAGATTTACCAGATCCACAATTCCGAGATTGGAAAGGGATTCGGTTAATTCTGCAAGATCTACTCTTGAGACTTCCATCCAACTTGTCTTATGAGATCAAGTAGGAGTTCGTCATTGCTTTTAGGCTTCGAAACTTCCGTAGCCTTTCCTTTGGAAATGATTGGAATATCTCCGAACGAATTTTTCATACGTTCGTTCATTGATCTTCCCGTTCCTCTGAATGATCTTTTCTTCAGATCTACCATTTCTTGTTTCAGATCTGAAACTTCCCTTTGGATCTCTGATAGAGATCGGGCTATCTTCTCCATCTGTCCACCATAATAAATGATGGTCTTCTGGATCTCCCTAAGGTCTTGTGTAACCTTAGATGTGTCTGGAACAATTATGTTCCAATCTGAGCTGGATGTCATTACTGATATCCTGCACTTGTGTTATCTTGAAATATTTTCGGATACATTTTTCTTGATTTTCTCTTCCGTTAGGCACAAGAAAATAATATTGTTCAACATAATTTAAATTATTTCTTCAATAAAACCAGGCTCTGATACCACTTCATGCATCGGATCTCAATAAATATAAGTCATGGAAAACATTTAATTATTTTTTGTTTTTTAGATAAAATTACTCAGTATTTGGCGTTGTTAGACCTTTCAGACCATATCACAAGTATAAATACAAGTGTTTTTTGGGGCACGAGAAAGGTTTCCATCCAAGATACCAAGATAATTATATCCAATCATAAACCTCAAGCTTAGCACAATTGGTTTGGAATTAAGAACTTTAGAGTGGAAATAGCATTGCACATAAAAAATCAAAGGGTATTTTGGTCTTTTACCAAAAATGGGTAGAAAAGTGTAATGTTATATGTTTTGGGGTATAAAAGAGTAGGTGTTATATTAATTAGGGTATTTGGAGTTATTCACCCAACATATTAATGTGCACCATCTATTCATCTTAATTGTCACCCTATTTCATTTTACCCTTTTGCCCTTTCCAATTTATTTACGGTAAGTTGACTGAATTTCAAATAATAAGATAATTTGTAGCCATATAATCAAATCAATGTGCCGATACCACGGGTTTGGTTACTAGTTTAGTTTATGTATACATTATTAGTAGTACAATCATATAGTTTCAAGATATAAAGAAATGTGCTTTTTTCTTCAGTATTAAATTCAATCTTGTGATTATAGGCCTGTGAAATTTGAAGGTGATATGGATACGATCTCGATCAAACTAAAATCGTTACTATATTGATGTTTTCTTCAATGTCGTTGTGTAATGGGAAATTTGAATTGTTGATCTCAATTCTAAGGGCGAATTTAATCTCTATTGAGGGTTTTTTTTTTTAAATTCGTGGTTATGATTAGCTTTTGAATGCTATATAAATTGGCTGTGGCAATAATTTTTCATTCATTTCTATCTTTCACCTTTTGTGAAAATTATGCTTATTCATCGGTCTTCTATATTTCTGTTAGATATCTTTAATGACAATGGCTTTCGAAACTTCTAGAAATTGTTGGTTAAAATGATTTGGGTAAGTGTATTTTGAGTAAATTCATTTATTAGTGACAAGTCACTACTCATAAATTGGAAAAATCCTCACAACAATTGACAAACTCTTTTAAGAAATTGATGGAATCATCGGTGGCAGTGATGATTTTATGGCCATGATTGATTTTCAAATTTTGAAATTGTTAGGCTACAAACTATTTATATTAATATTTTATAAATATCCAAATAGGTATAATTCAATGCACATGACCTGTGAATTCTAAATATGGTTCAAAAAATTATATCAACTCTTAAATAATGAGACCACACATATTGGCCAAGAAAAGAAAAATAAATGGGTTGCCATAAATTTACTGCTTTGCCTATTTAGAATAAATATTAGCTAAAAGACATGTTTTAGTTCCATTCTGCAGTACCCATAATTGTGCATGATGTCCTTTCCATTTTTTATTTTTTTTCTGGGCTTTTCCACATTTATTGATTTCTTTAATACTACAAAATTTTCAATAAAAGTATAATATTATGGAAGGTTCAAAGCTTTATAAATACTTTTTCAAATATTAATGGGACTAAGTATCTCTAGCTCTTTGGTATCAAAATAAATCATTCTCATATTTTTCTTATTGAATAATAAAGTTGTACTATACTAACTTTTTTAAATATTAATGGGACTAAATATCTCTAGCTCTTTGGTATCAAAATAAATCATTCTCATAGTTTTCTTATTGAATAATAAAGTTGTACTATACTAACTTTTTTTTTTCACTTATATCAATATAAATATAACTATATCAAATAATATTATTCTCATGATAATTTAGTATGATAGTTACTCGTCACTCTTCCTATGTAGGTATATCTATCTTTACAAATGAAATAATTATTGTAATGTTATCTGATAAAATTATATCCATTAGATCCTATAAGTTTTTTGTAAATTTTAAGCACAACAAGTTGTTTGTTCTCCTTATCAAAAAGAATGAGTAAAAAATCACAACAAATTATAGATTTCAAAATTTATCACTTATATCATTACGTTAAGTGTGAACGAAACTGTAATTACAATAAAATTTACGAAAAATTAAAGGAATTATCATCTTCTCTCAAGATTAATAAGGCAGGTCTCAAATATCTAAATTATGAAAGTGACCAGAAAAGGGAATGGAGAATTTTCAAGATTGAAACATGTTTATTTTTAAATAAAAATGGTCCCAAAAGTTATTGAAGAAACTATAGAAGCCATGTGAAATGATAGGAAAATAAAGCAAATAACCTAAATTCATCATAGAGATTCTAAACAGCATAAGACAATTTTTTTTCCATATAAAAGTTAATTGTTGAGCCCACTTTAATCATAATTGATAAGGATGTATCCTGTGTATAATTTTGCAAGCTATTTCAGCGCTGGCCCTTTCCCACTATTATTCATTAATAATTCTATACATTTTTTTTAATATCCTTATCATTATTTTGTCACCTAATATTAAGTTTTTTATACCACAAATTTTAAAACAATAATCATATACATGATTTGGAGTGGTTTAAAATCAATAAATCTTTGAAAGCAAACTGTAGTTTGGATATTTCCAACAAAATCGAACTGAAATTAATATTTGCAGACTAAAAAATCGATTCGCAGATCAAGATCTAATGAATGGGTTGAATCGACAACGAAGATTCAATCTTTTCAATTTAAAATAGATATTCATTCAAACAAAATGCAATATAGTTGAACATTATTACACTTAAATTTTAAATTAAGTCTAAGTAAATAAAATCAACTCGACATGTTACTAAAATAACTGTCTTTTCTAAAAAATGATAGCATTTTATTCAAAAATCTTTTTCCAAGTTGGTCTCCACAATATGAATGACCATAAAAAATATTCTTCCTTGGGTTAGTATCAAAAAATAATTTAAAGTATAATTTTTTTTTTTCAATTTACAACTTCAACATTTTTTTTTTCCGTTGCACTTTAAAGTTCATGGTTTCTTCAAATTGCAACCTCAGTTTTCGATCACTCCCCCCAGAAAAATAAAAACGATTTTGATGTCCCGATTTCTATAACCAAAATACATGAAACACACCCCACATTTAAAAAAAAAAACTCCCAAAATTAATTTTATGATTTCCATTTGATTAAAGCTCAATTTATGCAAATATCAAACAAATAATCAACGTAAGTTGGAAAAATGATCTGGAAATTACTTAAGACTACAATTTGAAACAATTGTGAACTTTAAGTTGCAATAAAAAAAATAAAAGAAGAAAAATATTAGGTTGTGAATTCACAAAAAGATCATAGTTATAAGTTGGATTTTGACCTAATCAAATTTGCATGACATACTTGATGTGTAATCATATCTTAATTAGAAATTGAAATATAGTAATATCACTAGACACAATTGGTCTCTTCATTTGATCTAGTCATGATCCGGATAAGTTTTAATTTCCAGAACTTAGATTGCTTTTAGAAAAACTATATTCTTATATTAGGAACTACGAACTAGTTCCTAATCTACTTTTCAAAAAGAAATTGACCACAATAATTGAGAGGGTGAAAAATGATTATAATGTTGAAAATAATTTAACGCATGTGATGTTAAGCATGAAATGGTTGACTAAATAAAGTGAGTAAACATATAAATAATGCCAGAAGACCATAGTATTTAAGGTAATCAGCTATCTAAATAAATACCTCCTCATTTCAAAAGTACCTGTTAAAAATAATAATAAAAAAAACTCAACAATATGAGGATCACATAACACCATTAATAAAAGATGTAGATATGATCATTTATTTTCACAAGAGTTTAATATTTAGATATTTTTTATCATGTTTGAAACTTACAATACAAATACAACAAATACAATATATCTATCTATATATATATATATTGTTGGATTTCAAACACAAATTGCTATGAAAAAACAATTGCTCGTGGTGCTTGTACTACTTACATTACATATATCCCATAGCAATAGGCATCACGTTTTGAATGCACAACTCAAACTATCCAGTCTTTGAAGACATAAATATAATCCGGATTTTAGATTCTAACGCGCAATGTATATAATATATATTAATAATAAAAAAAACACAGTAATTTTTTTTATGGATTGATACAAATTACCCCAAGAGTCTAAGGTTGAAGAGATCATTTTGACCAAACTTCTTGACTAGTAATAGAAGTATGATTTCAAATCACAAATGTAAGAATCCAATGCAAGATCAACTTGTACTACAGAATTCTATATAATGCATTATCAAATAGGGTTTGATATGCCCCAACCACAAAACTAATATTTTTTTCAACCATATAAAATTTATTTTTGAAAAGTGAAAAAGGAGGTCCCTAAACTTTAATGTCAATTCAATTGAAAAATGTGACACTTACTTTAAGCTACTTTGCAAGCTGTGTGGGTGTGAGTGTGTGATATTTGAGAGTAATGGTGGGCAATATCCCAACATAACACACATTATAATGACAAATTTTGTGTCATCACATTGTTGGATTAAATCAATGATGATGCTAACGTGAGCCATGTGCATCTTGCATAAATCTTACTTTTATTTTAAAGGTCAATTTTATTTTAGATTATTTAATTTGTTTTTAAGTTAATATCCAACTATTGCTACAAGTTCACACATTATTTTGTAAGGGGCTTTGTTGTTATGTTAATACCCAACTATTGTTAAAAGTTTATACATTATTTTATGGATAGGGGCTTTGTTTTTAAGTTAATATCCAACTTTTGGTACAAGTTTCCTCACACTATTTTGTAAGGGAGTATTGAATCGTGGCAAATTGTCTGACACAATCCTAAATTCTATAATATAAAGTAACCATAATTGATAAATAAAGTTTCACTTATGAAAATAAGTTTGAGTGGAAATTGAGTTATGTTTTAAAAAATTATATATGTGAGTTGTTAGGTAAGTTTTTATAACTAATATAATATATTATTTTCTAACATCTTTCATTCATAATTTATTCTACACCCTTAAATCTTCAAATCTTCGTTATCCCGCATAAATTAGGGAATGTGTGGAAAGAAAGATTTATATATATATATATATATATATATATCTTAATTAATACTATCATTGAATCGTTTGTTTTATTTTCTTTCTTATCACTAAAATCTATTTAAATTATTATCATATTTTTAAAAATGTGTTATATATCATACATCATAGCAATTACAATTAGAATATTAATTACATTGATATGGAATGATTTTTCCAACGAAGAACACGCTGAGGAATACTCGTTTAAAGATACAATCATGATTGTAATTATTCAAGGGGTAGTAATAAAGTATAATTTGAAAACGTAACTATTTCAAAACAAAATATAACCATAATAACCGTTTTTCTCATTTTCCCAAAAAGTTATTAAACAACTATAGTGTCTTTATAATTTTTTTCTTTTATATATATGTCATTCAATAATAATAAAGATCGACACAATTATATGTGAGAAGAAAATAATCAGTGTGATTCGTGACCATATACACGTGAATAACAAATAGTAATGATGATAATTTAAACGTATCTGAAACTAGTATAAATTACTGTGGCTAGAAAAACAAACTTTTTAAAAAGATTAAAACAATAAAACATAAATTCTTTTGCCAAAAAACTAAAAGAAAATTTTCACCTAATATTGACAATACATTCGTGATAATTTAAACCGAATTAATTTATATCACGTCACTATAGTTTATTTCTTGTCATGGGAGGGTTTTTTTTTTTTTTTTTAATTTTAGAATCTAAATTCTTCTTAATTCTATATGCACAAATAAGGAAATATTTTCTAATAAGTTATAGGGTCATGCTGCAATACATCAATGGTATTGATATATTATTGATTTTAACCATTAGATCTTCCATCATTATATCATGACCCTTCATTTTAAATTTACCCTTTTTATTTTGGTTCAAAAGTTATTGCAGTAAATCATAAAAATTCCCCCAAATAGTCTAATTTCATAAAGCAATGTAGTATATATCTGCCTTTTTCAATAATTGTATTTATCCGTCAATAACAACCATAAAAATACAATTAAATCTTCTTGTATTATGGAGCATGTGATAATGAATCATTTGAAACCCATATTCGATATGTTTTATTTTATGTATATGTTATTCTCTTATTAACAAAATTGTCATGAACATAACACATAAGCTCATTGTCACCATGGTTTTTATATATATGATTAACTTTAAGAAAATATATATATTTCGATTTAAACATTAATATTAAATATTAAAATAAATTATAATATTTTTGTTTAATTTAATTTCATATTTAGTATTAGTATTTAAATTAATCGTGTTGCTTAATTTAATTAGATATTATATTACAAATATTAATTTTAGTCGAAACAAATATTAATTATCTTGATCACATCACTAGGTTAAAGTAAATCCTAAATTATAAAATATTTAATTTATAATACCATTGTATAATTTAGATGAAATTTCGTATGTGAAGTCATTTTTTGATTTGATGTGATGTCTTAATACACAATTAACATTATAA
Organism: Scutellaria barbata; assembly: GCA_028654395.1. Taxonomy (NCBI): domain Eukaryota; kingdom Viridiplantae; phylum Streptophyta; class Magnoliopsida; order Lamiales; family Lamiaceae; genus Scutellaria; species Scutellaria barbata. The sequence continues at coordinate 29,522,386 of CM053647.1, forward strand.
AAATACATACATTTCGATTTAAATACTAACATTAAATATTAAAATAAATTTTAACGTTTCAGTTTAATTTACTTTTATATTTCATATTAGTTTTAAATTAATTATATTGCTTAATTTAATTAAATACTACATTACAAATATTAATTTAATTAAATACTATATTAGAAATATTAATTTTTGGTTGATTGTATCCTATTTAATTGAATATATGTTGCATCCTAATTGTATATGATTAATTAGTAATATCACAATCTTTTGATTATAAAGATTACGATTTGGATATATCTTCATCCATTGTATAAATATTTGAGTAATATCATAATCTTTTGATTATAAAGATTACGATTTGGATATATCTTCATCCATTGTATAAGATTTAGTATGGTAGGCATGTTTGATTAATTTTGATCGATTTCACGTATTTCATCATTTATATATATTCAATTTGGATAGATTTTGATATGAATAAATCATTTCGATTTAAATGGACTTTCGTATGTTAAACAATTTTTGAATTTGATTGATGTCTTAATACACGATTAATATTAATAAAAATATGCTTCCATTTAAATACTAATATTAAATATTGAAATAAATTTTACGTTGTAATTTAATTTCACATTTAATATTACTATTTAAATTAAAAGGAGAGTGATTAATTAATTAAATACTAGATTACAAGTATTAATTTAATTTCATATTTAATATTGGTATTAAAATTAATCATATTGATTAATTAATTAATTACTAAATTACAATTATTAATTATCTTGATAAGACTACTGATTTAAATTAAATAATAATTTAAAAATATTTAATTAAAACAAATATAAAATGAATTGTGTAGTTTAATTAAATACTTACAATTTTTGGTGTCATGTAATTTAAGCAAAATAAAATACATATATCAAGAAAAAGCTTATGTACATTTGAGTTTGTGTGTATTTGGGTCTAGTAAAGAGGTCAAATGCAGCTCAAAAGACTACAATTAATAACCCAACTCAAAAATTAAAAATTACCTTAACCTTATTTACTACAGTAAAAAAAAAAGGTGTATTAATACCACTGGTGTATAGTAGAATTACCCTAAGTTATAATCATAAATTAGAATGTCGAATCACTGTTGGTAAAAGTGTGTGAACAAGTTGATTACGAAATATATTCAAATGATATCAATTGATTCAAATTGATTAATCAGTCATAATATTGCCGTTAAAATCTGGAAATATTGTATATAAAGGCTATGAATAATATTCTTGCCGGATTGTTAGCTATTTTAGAACACAATTTCTCATGTAAACCAACTGTATATATATGAATTTAAGATTCATGCAATCTGCATCGATCTGATTCGAATTTGTAAGTTTTGTTTTTTGTTTTTTAATTTATGTATTGACCTTTATTATAAATACATGATTTTTATGTTATATTAGTGTGACATTTATGTATATTTACTTTGACTTAGAAAAAAAATGAAGAATTTCAACAAAATAAAGGTATGAATATTTGTATATAAAGATCACATAAATGTATATATTTATATAAATTTTGCTGAATTTTTTTTTTTTCTAAGTTACAGTACATAAAGTTACAACAATATAATATAAAGGTCACACCTAGGTGTAGGATAAAGTCGGGTTTTGGCGGGTTTCGGGTTTTTCGGGTCGAGTACCCATTTTGGTCGGGTACCCGACTAATGCCACCCGAAAATACCCGTTTTTTTTTCGGGTACCCGCCGGGTCGGGTAGAGAGAACTTCACCTTATACAAGATAAGTCTATTATCATTCAAAGCAAGAGAAATGTGAATTTAAGTAGAGAAGGTAGGACAAAATTTAAACTTTATTCAGGTACCCAAAACCCAATCGGATAATACCCGACCCGAACGTTGCGGGTACCAGATCCGAAATATCCGAAAGTTTACGAAATTGTAATGAAACCCGACCCGATCGGATAATACCCGTACGGATCGGATACCCGATACCCAAAAGAAAATTCCCACCCCTAGTCACACCAATACAACAAAGATTTTAACCTAAAGAAAAAAAAAAAAAAACTAGCGAATTGCATACACACCAATTATACAACAGACTTACTCATTTTAAAAAGTTTGCGGTGTTATTTATCTTTAGGTATTCACAATTTATAGTTGAAAGTAGATGCTCTCACTGTTATTCAACTTTTGCAACATAAATATCCGGAAGTTGATACATACAATTTTGAAGACTCGATTTTAAGAAGAATTTCAATCTCAAAATTTCTTACATCCATGAGAAGGCAATCAAGAAGCCGATCACTTATAGCTAATATTGCTGTACAAAATCGTGATTTTATATCTTTTTCGAATGTTTCCGTTTGTAATAGTTTAAAAGGTTTTGTCACAAATAGCTAGTTGTTTTGATTAGGTTTTTTTTTTTAATTTCACAAACTTCTTGTGTTATCCCGATTTCTATTCTTTATTTTCAATGTAAACAGGTTGTAAGATTCTACTTCGAGTGTGAGAAATATAAAGATTGAGTATCTCCTTAATCATCCAATTCCACATAATTTATTATTTAATAAAAAAAGGCTGAATCTGACGGCAAGTATATATTTATCCACATAAATTTCTTTATCCTTCTTAAAATCTCATTAAAAAAAAAACTAGAAAATATTAAAATATTAATGTAAAAAATTAATTGGAATTAATTAATAGGATTGAGGACAGGGAGGAGCAGAGGTTCCCAAGCTGTCTGGAACTCATATGGTCAGATTCTATTTCTCTCAACATTATTCACCTAATCAATTGTATGATTCCGACAGCCAGATCAATCTCCCACTTCAACCTCACTTTTAATCCTTTTTTTGTTTTCTTATTTTATATTCCAATATAATAGTATCTCTAATAAACAAGTTGCTGTATCAAATCTGAATGACCAGACTTGTTAACGACATTCTTAAAAATATGATGAATCTTAACTTGCTTGTGTTATTTAAACTGTATAAAAATATAACGTTTCTTAAAAGGTTTGAATCTGACATTTCATATTTTATAATTATATCATATTCGTGCAGTATAATAGTATTATATATGTAATGAAAATGCAAATTTTATTGAGAAGTTAGATTAGTTGTATCACTTTGATGCCTTTATGCATACATTTGATTTAGTTACCATCCTGTAATACTATATCAGTTTAAACCTTTATAATAAACATGCTTTGAATGTAATTTTCCCATAAGAAATCTAATAAGCTGTAAACTATAATGTACATTTGATTTCCCCAAAAGGGGTTCAAGAGCCATCCATTCAGGTAATAAAGTTCGACTCAATTGTTTTAAAATATTGGAATTTTGTACCTACAGTGAACTTTATTAATACAAACACAAACTTTATTAATACAAACACATTATTTCTTATTTTTATTAAGGAAAAAAAGAACTCCTGAAATTAATACAACACTTTCTATTGCAGAAAACACGGTATATAGATACAATGTTAATGCCACTAAAATGAAATGTTGGGTAGAGTAATTCAAATAAGAGACACAATCTGCGACCTTAAAACTCGCCTCTATATGAACCGTAATATGAGTTACTGAAATTGATATCCAAGCTCAGAGAAACTGTCACAAATTAATCTAGAAACATAAGAATTCTAACAAGTGAGCAGAATTCTTCTGAGTCAACTGATCTACTTGCACCATCTGAGTTCTTGATCGCCTTTGGAACAATATGTTGCAAGGTAGCATAGCATGGTACAAATATGATCGAATAAGGGTTGTTAATACATGATCTCCATGGACATTGAAATTCTTCAGAGAAGAAACATCAGTCAAGTGGTTTTCTCTTCCTCCCAAGGACAGGAGCCATCAGAAATCTGGGTCCACCCATGCGCCACTTCTTAAATGCTGATATTGAAGATTGACCAGCTTCATACACTTCAAATTAATAGCCAAGACGTAGCCATTAGTGCTAATCCTTTGAATAGAAAACAGATAAGAGAAAATGAACTTGCAATTACAATGTGATTTTGCTATATAAACTATGTATGGTTTCACAGAACTCACACTCGGTTTCTTTATTAGTTAGAAGTGGCAAGTATTTGGGAGCTATGTTAAGCGTCAGAGTATGGGCCTTTATCAAGACTTCCTTGTATCTGATCCGAAATGCCACCAGAAGGAACGGCCCTATGGTTTTGTCGCCAATGCTGATCATCATTATGAGACAAAAAGGTGAGCTTAGTGATAACTTCATAACCTTTAATTCATAATATGAAGTCCAAACGCCAGTATATGACATGTGTACCGCACATTTCCAGAACAAATACGGCAGCTATGATTACAGAGCCACTTCTAGAATGGTGTATGGAGAAGACATGATTTGGGCCATCAGACACAATACTCATCTACTAGAGCTAAAACCAGATGTGAACAGCCATCATATACTCTTGGATAGAAGTTGCATAACTAGGATGAAAGGACTTGATTCAAGTATAATTGGTATTATAAACTACTTGTGCCCACATTCCTTCGAATACCATTTCAAGTGAAAGTCAGGAAGTAAATTGAAATATGAGGATTTAACAGATAGACACACATCGATAAAAAAAAAAATTGAGGTCCTTGTATCCACATGGACACGACAATATCAAAGAGTTCTGTTTCGTTGTTTTAAGTTCTCCATGCAATATAAAATGGTCGGTAAATGCATGGGAAAACTGAATATTCAGACAATATATAGAAAGTGAAATAACTTACAGTGGTGCAATCTTACACCCTAATTCATAAAAATATGGGGATCGACTCCTTAGATCCACATGAGCAGCATCTGCAGCTATTTCTTCCCGTGTTTTAGAACTGGAATGGAAAAATAAAATAAACTAAAGAACATATAGAAGACAACTGTTTCAATATCAATTGTAAAAGTCATTCTGCAAGGACTCAAGTAGGCTTAGAGCATTTATATAGAACAGGGGGGAAATTAATTTGAAAATGGCAGTAGAAACCTAGACATATTTGAAAGTTTTAATTGGTACTAATTCATTTTTCTTGAATCATCTTTATACACAAACAGAAATATATTAACATATGTTCCAATCCTTTGCCTCTCATACTTCTTTCATGACTAATCAATTCTTCAGAATGCAAACAAGGAAAATCCTTTGATGGAGCGTCCTTTATTTCATAATCTCATCAAAAGAAAGGAAACTGAAACACCGTATACTAGGATCAAATGAGATATTACTCTTTGTCAAAACATGGAGGAACCCTTATAGATATGAGTTGTCTCAAATACAATTCACGAACCAGCCAGAAGGGAAGTTCCATTCTGGAACCAGCTTCCACCTGAAATTCAGGAAATAATCCGTAATGGAGACAGATAATAAGTACATATTGAAGATTAAACTAACAGACACACTCTATTCTTAACAAGCTTAAATTATTTTCGCTGTGTTGAAGATTAAATACACAGATACCTTATTACCGTCATCACTCGAATCGAAGAGCCCAACCCTATTTGCACTGTGTTGGAACACCGATGGAACAAGCTAAAGCAGAAAACATACATTAGATTTTAGAATCATCAATTTTCAACTGTAAAATATGCAGAGAACAAGAATTCAAGCATATACCTCTTCTTCAGCTAATATATCATCAATGTCATAATAATTGGCCATGTAATCTGTCAAAAGCTACTTAAAACGCAATCATAAAAAAACCAAAAATCTAAAATTCAATTGAATTTGAATAAATGTAATTTTTTTTTCCACAAAATAACGAATCAACACGCCAGAGAGAGAGAGAGAGAGATTACCAGAGGGGGGAGTCGGCGACTGCCGGAAGGCGGAGGCAATCGGAGAAGTAGTAGATCGAACGAACAGTAATAGTTTCTTTAACAATAATGCATAGATTTTTATTCAGAAACTTTTTTTTTTTTTTAATAATAATGCATATGTTCCATATTTGTGTGAGAAGGGCCCTTGATTTGCATTTGTTTTTGGGCCACTCGATGGATCCAAAGACTTGGGCTCTGTTACAATATGGACCATTTCAATTCAAAGGCCAAGCTAATTTGTGTTTCCATAATTTAATTAATTTATTTTGTCACTGGAGTGTATGTAATTGTTGTATGATTTTTTTAAATTGGTAAAAATTACAATTAAAGTATCATTCGCTTAGCTTAATGTTATAAACTTAATAAATGTTGTAGTGTTACTTTTTATTTATTAAGATATCACTTAATAAATATTAAAATATTACCTAATTACGTATTAAAGTATCGCAAAGACCGTTATTTGCATTTTTTTTTTATACTACTGCTCACTTTTTGAATCATCGAGTTTTTTGGTTTATCCATTCCCACACAATTGGATACTTAATTCTTAACTTATATTTATTATCTTAATATACTAACCTTTTGAGGAAGAAAATCATGTTGTGAATGATGGATACTTAAAAATAGCATAAATTTTATAAGAAGATCCAATTTATAGATTAGTTCTCAATTTTGGATCTGAATTTTAAAATTTTTTTAAAAAAAGTTTAATTTAATATTTTTTCTCAATTCAAGGTTTGAAATGTAGATTGAGTTCTCAATTTAAGACAAAATTTCATTTTTCATTTTTTTTATATTTATAATTTATTTATATTTTAGTGTGTATTTATAGTTTAGATAAATTAAGATAAGTTCATACAATTTTGGAATGATCTTTATCCGACTTGTACTAATTTATATATATAATAAATATAATTAAAAAAATTAAGATTCTTTTATTTTCTTAATTTTATAAATAAAAGTATAGAAAATTGATTTTAATATTAATTAGTTTAATATAAATTATATTTTATGAATTAAATTAATTATATTTTTTTCTTTTTTTTTTCAATATGAATTAAGATAAATCGGATGAAAATTGTTCTTAAACTGTACTAACTTGACTTAATTTATCCAAAATATGAATATATATTGAAATATAAATAAATCAATAAATATAAATAAAAAAGAAAATGAAATTTTATCTTCAATTGAGAACTCAATCTAAATTTCGAACCTTAAATTGAGAAAAAATATTAAATTAGGTCCTTTATTGAGAAACTCTAAAATTCGAGTATGGAATTGAGAACTAATCTATAAATTGGATCTTATTATGAAATTTATCCCTTAAAAATATTATTATTATTTTAATTTTGACATTCAACTAATAGATTTTTTTCTAAATACCTTTTCATAATTTTAATATAAAAAATAGGATTTATCGTGTTGTAAGGATATTTCGAAAAGTCCGAGATTTGCTAGGGTTGCAACAATTTAACTAGTTAAGAGGGATAAATCCAACTAATAATAATAATAATAATAATTTATGTATAAAATACGAAAAATTGAATAATTTAAAGAGTTTTTTTTGTAATGATATAAAAAGATACTCCCTCGTATTAACAAGAAAATCTTCCTTATTTAAAAGCATGGGGACAAGTTTATCTCTAACATATATATATATATATATATATATATGTATAAAATACATGTATCATTGTTTTTGAAACCTATGCATTATTGTTATAACAAATTATTATTATTCGTTCGACATATCTACTATTTGTGCATATTCTCTGATTGCCTCCGCCTTCCTACAGTCGCCGACTCCCTCCTCTGTAAGCGCGCTCTCTCTCTCTCTCTCTACACTCACACGCGCGCGCACTTATATTTGTATTATTATCATATAATTAGTAGGTGTAATCGGTGTTCAGTTGTGGATAACTCCAGGGTTTTGATTGATTTAGGGATTCCGACTTTTTCCAGAAGACCCAAACGCCTCATCAAGAACGAAAGCCACGAATAATTGAAAATCTTGTTATGGCTATCGGGGTCTCGTTCGATGTACTTTTGGGTTTTCAAAATTGATTATAGTATAGAGAGCGAAACAGCAGAGGAGAGGGCATAAAGGGAGAGCTTTATCTGTTATTAGGGTTCTGTTTCCCGATTCGCTTGTATTTCTTCTGCCCTTGTGGCATATCTGCAATTCAATAAAAAAAAATCAAGAAATACTTTTTTTTTTTTAGTCGATTGATTGATCAATGTACTGATTGTTCTGTATGTGTTCCCCTTTTTTTTTGGAGTGTTGATTGTTAACTTTTATTGGAAATAAAAGGAGAGGTTCTAATGTTATTTTTCGTCATTTTTTTCTTGTTTTAAGAGAAAAGAAGAGAAAAAAAAAAAATAACAACGAAAAAAAGAAAATTTTAACATTGAATTGTTGAGAAGGGAACAGTTGATGGGTAGCCCTGGATCGAGTAATTTGGCTACTGCAGCTCGTATTGGATTATCAGAGCCAATTTCAACCGGTGGCCCCAGTGAATCTGATGTCATTAAGACTCATGAATTGGAAAAGGTTGGTCCCTTATATTCAGTCTCCATTAGTCATGCATTATACTTCTGCTTAAAGGTTGGGGTTGTTTGTTTTCTGAGTTGTGGTGGGGGATAGTTAGGACTTAGGTATCGCTGAGATTCATAAGCTATGAATTGGAATCAAAAACTCGCCGGCATTGTTGATGATTATTATCTTAGTTTGTTTAATGATGCACTCTGAAACATTGGCTAAAAATTGCACTATGTTCTAAGAATCAGTTTTTTTTTATTGTGAATGTAATTTGATAGCTTCAGCCTGTAGCCCCCGAATGCTCTAAGGTATTCTAACAGGAAAAAAAAAAAATGCTAGAAAAATATGTTCAATATAATGTCATTTTCCCACTAAGAAAAAGAAGTTTTTTGGTACTCTATCCCATCCCTCCTGCCTATTGCTTTAGCTAAACAGGCATACAAGCTTGAATTATTATTATTACTATTATTATTATTATTTTTTAAATTTTCTTGCCTTTTTCCTGGCTTATTCAGATAGTTTTGGTTAGGAATTAGAATCAGTGATAGAAGAAAATTTGACTCCTACTTAGAGTGAAAAAAATATTAATTTGCATTTGGTTATCTTGCATACAAACATATGAATTGCATTAAAGAAGCGATTAGGAAAGTTTCTTCATTTGAGTTTGGTGTAAATTAATTAGAACAAAGTGCTAAAACAGCTTTTGGCACCCTCATGTTTTAGTCTGTTATATAACTTTAGCTTTTTATCAGCTCAGCTTTGCACAAGTGCCTCTTGTCCTGAGTTTGATGTTCTTGTGAAGGTTAAAAAGGAAGTGAAGCTGGTCATGTTCTTGGAGATTGTATATGGTCTGGGATTTATTGCCATTTGTTTAACATTTAGATGTCGAGTCCTTGCCAACATTTGTCTATTTTCTAGTATTTGTTGCAATTTGTTTAACACTAAGATCCTTGTTCCTGTTTCCCTTTCCTTTAAGAAATTCAAACTAGTGTTGTGACTACTCTTACTTGTCTGTGGTTTGTCAGTTTCTTGTTGAAGCGGGATTGTATGAAGGTCATGAAGAAGCTATCAAAAGGGAGGAAGTTCTTGGTAGATTGGACCAGGTAAAATATGTTAATTTTAAACTACTTATTTGTGTTCTCCAGTTGTTGATACATGTGTCACTGATATTTGCATAAATAAACAGATTGTGAAGATGTGGGTGAAGAATATTAGCCGTTCCAAAGGATATAATGAGTCGATAGTCCATGAGGCGAATGCAAAAATTTTCACATTTGGTTCTTATCGGCTTGGTGTATGAATTTCTTCACTTTTCTTAGCTCTATAATTTGTACTCTTTTTCTTTAGTTCTATACCTTCACATCACCACCTTTGGGTTTTGTGCACAGCTAAGTGGGAGCAAACCATTTGATTAATCTTATGATGCTTTTGGATATATATGTTTATGATTCTCTTGCTGCTTTCTGTGAACCTCAACAATTACACAATTTGTTTTTTTAGTTCTATGCTTTTTTTTTTTAATCATGTGAAAAAGAAGATGATCCCAAAAATGTCAAATTAAATGACCAACTTTGGGGGGGTGAATATACAAAATGATTTAATTATAGTTGCTTTCTTCTATTCATTTAGGTACATGGTCCTGGTGCCGATATTGATACCTTGTGCGTTGGACCAAAGCATGCTAGTAGAAATGTAAGCTGTTTGGATTATTTCCTATTGAATTTGATACTTGTTGACAGGAAGAAAATAACTTTGTCATATCCAGGAAGACTTCTTCGGTGAACTTCACAGAATGCTGTCAGAGATGCCTGAAGTAGAAGAGCTGCATCCTGTACCAGATGCTCATGTTCCGGTGATGAGATTCAAGTTCAATGGTGTCTCTATAGATTTGCTTTATGCAAATGTGTCCCTCTGGGTTATTCCTGAAGTATGAATTTTTTGTCTTCGCATAACAAGTTTTTAGTATAAATTCCTGTTTTTTATTTTGTACCATTTTCTTCATATTGATATACTATGATAAGATGACAGGAATAGTAAAATGGTTTGCCACAAAAACGTCCTTATGTTTTTATCTTTTCTTTGTCTTGACATGTCTATGGAAATTTTATGACACTTTTAATTAGACAGAATCTGGTTTGAATAAAGGGAGTTAGGGACTTCAGTCAAAATTTTATCCAAACTAATATTTTGGTCTGCTGTTCAGTGGTGCCCGGTCAAGACTGTAAAACATGCATATTACTGCAGAAGCATTAGTGATATCCTTGGGCAGTTGTGTATTTGTGTAGTTAGATATAACATTAGTGAATGTCTGCTTTTAGGACTTGGATGTTTCACAAGAATCCATTCTGCAAAATGTGGATGACCAGACTGTTCGTAGTCTCAATGGTTGTAGAGTGACTGATCAAATATTACGTCTGGTCCCAAATATTCAGGTGTGTGATTGGTCCAATGACGAATTATTTTTCATGAAAACAATTTCTGATTTAAGTTGGTCTTTTGTCTTTAGACTTTTCGTACTACGCTGCGATGTATGCGGCTGTGGGCAAAGCGGCGTGGGGTTTATTCAAATGTGAGGAAATTAAGACTAGTCTTTTACTTTTTAGCTCATTCTCATTTATATATATCTTAGTTCTTTCCCTTAACTGCTTTTCCACATTCCAGGTTACTGGTTTTCTTGGTGGTATAAATTGGGCATTGCTCGTTGCCCGCATTTGCCAGCTGTACCCGAATGCTCTGCCTAGCATGTTGGTGTCTCGCTTTTTTAGGGTGTACAATTTGTGGCGGTGGCCAAATCCTGTAATGTTGTGTCCAATTCTAGAAGGATCTTTAGGACTTTCTTTTTGGGATCCTAGAAGAAATTATAAGGACAGATTACACTTGATGCCCATAATCACTCCTGCATATCCCTGCATGAACTCCAGCTACAATGTGTCAACAAGCACATTGCGGGTCATGATGGAAGAATTTCAGAGGGGAAATGATATATGTGAGGTAATTCATTTTTTTATAGTTAAATTGAATTTGCATTAGTCTGTATGAATGCTCCCTTGTTTGCCTAATGCTTTCCAAACAATGATTAACTACAATTGTACGTCTGTAAGTGCAACTTATATTGATTTTTACAGGTATAATGGTTGTTTTCAGTGTTATATTGTTTTTCGTAAAAAAGTTGGTTTACTTAATTTTGTGCCAGGTTGTCACTCATATTAGGCTGATTGGCTTTTCCTGATTGTTATATTTCTCCAATTTGATAAGATCTGAATAATGAGACATGTTATATTGTTAGTTCTGGATTTGCATCTCTTGATAATAATAGGAAAAAGCGGCCTCGTTCCTGGAATGAACTTTATGGGAAAAAGGGCTTTATTAAAGATAGCAACTTTCCAGAAAAAGAAGACTGATTTTTTTGTATAGGCATTGTTCAATGCAGAAAATCTTTTTGCTAAAGTTCACTACCAAGTAGTCAAGGGCAATGTATGTCCTATCTAGTGTTCTCTCAGGAAATCATTCTTGTTAATTGGGTGTGTATGTTAATATTTTCCCGTTACCTTTTCTTTTATTGTGATTTTCAATGTTTGAAATGAGCTCCTATAACTGCAGCAGTTGTTTTCCCTTTGTGAAACTGGCCTTTTACTCCAATTTCTTGATGTAACAATGCTTGAGCAGTTAATTATTATCAGCATCTGAATGTTTTTTCCATATTGTCTTTGACAATTTTGTGCTTCCAGTCACTTCTGTTAAATTGATTAATTGTGTATGGTAGGCAATCGAAGCAAGCAATCTTAGCTGGGATGCTCTTTTTGAGCCTTTTGCTTTCTTCGAAGCATACAAAAATTATCTGCAGATAGACATAGCTGCAGAGACTGATGATGACTTAATGAATTGGAAAGGTTGGGTTGAGTCCAGAATACGTTTGCTTACCTTGAAGGTACCATACTCTTTATCTTTTCTTTTTCCAATAATAATATTCGAGGAGTTTGATGTCAATTTAACTTGCTATCTGGTGCCTTTCCTTATGTTGGACAATTTTTCCGTCAATAATTGAAGATTGAAAGGGATACAAATGGGGTACTTCAGTGCCATCCTCACCCAGGGGGATTTTCTGATAAATCTAAGCCATTTTACCATAGTTATTTCACGGGCTTGCGAAGGAAACAAGGTGCTAACCCTCAAGAAGGTGAACAATTTGATATAAGGATGACTGTTGAGGATTTTAAGCGAGACGTATATGCATACTCTTTCTGGAAGCCCACAATGTGGATCCATGTATGTCACATTAAAAGGAAAGACATACCCCACTTTGTCTTTCCTGGTGGAGTTCGTCCTTCTCCCCCTCCAAGAAGCTCTGAGAGTCGTTCTACTCTGAAATCACTTGGATCCAACCCTTCACACACCCATACTGTTATGAGCAGAAAGAAGAGAAAACAAGATGAAGTCAATAGAGGAGTTAGCTTGACAGAGTCCTCGAGCACTGGTGTGTGTATTAGTGATGCAACTTCATTGGACCCACCAATTGCAAAGAAACAAGAACCTGCTTTTAGTGCCCCGACAGTTAATGGAGGATTTCCTGAGGATACATTGATCCATGGTCCAGAGATGGCAGCATCTGGTCAGAGCAAATATGCCACTAGTTCATTGGCAATGGAGAAGCATGCCACCGACCAGCAATCTTCTACACAGGTTATTATTAACCACCACCAAGGTTCTTCCCAAGTACTTGATGGGCTTGGAGAAGGTGTTCAGCCGAAGATTGAAATCCAACAAAATGGTGACACAGAAGAAATTAAACTATCGGAGTCCTTTACATCACAACAAGCTGTAGGAAACGAGACCTCGTTCTTGAGTATTCAACAAAAGGCTGATTTGGAGGAGCTAGAGGTGTTGTCAGCTTACTTTTTTTTCTTTTTTTTTTTGTTGTTGTTGCGGCTTGCATTTGATCTGGATTCTTTAATTTAAGTTGCATTTGATCTTACTCCATAAATTTTACTTGTTTCCACATATGCATAGGCCTAACCAATTTTCATGCATCTCAAATTACATGCATCTTTGTTTATTGCAACTATTCCTTTTGTATAAAGGCAATAGAGTTATACTTCCTACATTTTCTTACACTGTTTATTGTTGGTTGTTTGTGTGTAGCCTCTGGAACTGTCTTTAACAACTGCAATCACTTCTACATCAGCACAAGTGCCAGCTCAGAAGCCCCTCATTAGGTAAATGTCAAAACAAATCATCCAAATATTGTGAGGTCCAAATTACAATCTTGCGTGCAGTTTATACTATTCTTGGTTAACAACCCACACTGGTTTAATTGCAGGTTCAGTTTCACCTCGTTACCCAAGGCAACTGGAAACAGTGCATGAAGCCACGTGCTGCGGGAACCGCGATCTTTACCAAAACCTTGTGAGGAGCTTGAGAATGAAAGGATGAAACTAACATCCAACCCGAGTTATAACCATCGAGTCGAGTCATGGTCTTGCATATGTAATAAAATGTTGAGAAATACTTAACTTTTTCAGCATATCATATTAAGGCCGGAACCAGAGTTGGTTGCTGGCTAGAGTGTTGTAAATTATACGAACGAATGTTACAACTTTTCCTATGCAATGTGTTCCTCAGATGTTTTAATGCAATAATTCATACCTCCATAATATATATATATAATTTTTTTTTTCTTAATAAGTCGTGCTGTATTCTTTACTATGCAAATTCATGGTCAGGGTTTGATCTGTTGGTTCTTTTATCAATTTTTTTGTGACCAATTATTCGTCATGTGGTGTTGCTTTGAGCAGAGAGAACGTTTTGCAGAAAGATGAGATATCATAAGTCGTTTATAATATCAATATGACTTAGTCATGAAGATGACTCTGCTCCAAGCATGCAACGTACACGTGCAAGATATCTTTGGGGTTGTTAAATAGATATTTATGTGGGGTTGTTAATAGATATTTATGGCCATCTGGAAAAGATAAGGTTGAGTTCTGCTTCGAATTTTAATTTGAATATATATGTGTTTATATTGTCTGTATATACATAATAAATATGCAATATTTGTATTTTAATAAAATGACATAAATACATTACGTCGGTGAAAGGTAAATACCTTCACCTTTAATTTATTATCTATCACATCGTGATCACGATTGATTGAATGATTAAAAAGTTGACGACGAAGTAGAATAAAATAAATTTGTACAAATTATCATCATGGAGTCATTATCATTTTATATCAAGTTAATCATCATCATCTTATATATGTTGAATGGCCAACTAATGCATCTCAATCAACCTCAAACTAAAAAGGAGTGAGAATCTCCTAACGGCTGAACTCATAATTCATAATATAGAAATATAGACTGATTTGTAAAAATAAATCTGGATTATAGATAGTAGAAATTATATCACAGAATCATATTCACAATACATCATCACATAAATTTTGTGAAGAAATAATAGTCAAGATTATTTCTAAACAGTTATATTTAATTTATGAATTATGCATTATAAATTAACACATCTCAAATAAGTTAAATGTGTAAAACAACATTATAAAAATGCCATGCTAGTATTACAATTAAATAGACTGTTATATTAATATATATGTATTGTGGATATCCTTCTGTATCCATTTTTCCAGCAGCTTATAAAGAAAGGCTTTTAAATAGAGATTTGGTGCTACTTTCTTGGCGTGGAGATAAATAATTTAAGTAATAACATTTCTTAAATGTTCCTTAATTATCTACTTCTAGGAATTATATAGAGATTAGTCATAGGTGTGGTCAAGTGAGGCTTCTCATACACCTACCATATTAATTAAATCGGATATATATATATATATATATATATATATATATATATATATAATTAAAATGCTGCTTCTAAAATTAAAATGTTGAGTACTCATTATAATTAAAAAAATATAATTAAAATAGTAATAAAATCATGACTATATATTTTCATTTTGAAATGAACTAAGTATTCATTTATAAAATGTAGCACGATGATAAATATAGGAAGATATATTGGAAGAGGATATTGAAAATTAGATGGAGAGCTTTTCAATGTATGTTTTTAAAATTTACTGATTGCTTAACTAATTAATCACTCTTTAATGTTCTTTTTCTACAATTTATGAGATACATAACTTTAAATTAATATCTTGTTTGGAACTCCTTAAGAGTCTAAAGGCTTGTCTAGTTAAAGAAATCAAAGATAGATCAAAACAACAACAAAAGAATTCTCTTAACAAACCATCGTTAAAAATCCTAAAGCGATTTTCGTTTGATTCATGTTCAAATCAAATAAGGATTATGAACTAGAGTTTGAGTAGTAATCCCAAAATTTGATTACATATAAGTAGCTATCTAAAAACCTTTAATTTAAGCACCAAATACAAAAAATATTAGAATAGAAGATGCATTTGATATTTAACCCTTTATTTACTTACTTGAAATGGTCTATTCATGACCTATGTATCTCCCAATGTATTAAATTGTTTTTAATGTAAGACTTAGAAATGTGGAAAACATATAACATAGGGTAATTCTCCTATATATCATCATTTTTTACTGTGGTAAAAAAAATGAAGATAATTTTTGAGTTTTGAGTTGAACTCTTAGTTGTGGGCTGCATTGAGCTTCTTAACAAGATTGAAATGCACATGGGTCCTTTTCACATGATACTCATACAATTAATTCTACATTTTATTAATTAATTAATTTTTAAATAATATTTAATTGAAATCAGTACTGTTATGAAGATAATTAATATTGATAATTTAGTATTTAATCAATCAATCAAGACGGTTAATTTTAATATAAATATTAAACATGAGATTAAATTAATACTTGTAATATAGTATTACATTTAATATTTAATACTTGTAATGTAGTATTACACTTAATATTTAATACTTGTAATGTAGTATTAAACTAATTAATTTTATTTAATTAATTAGCAAAAATTTCATTATTGTTATTAAATTAAATTAATACTTGCCCCATTAAATTAATTAATCATACTCTCCTTTTAATTTAAATAGTAATATTAAATGTGAAAATAAATTATATTGTAACGAAAAAATGTAATTCAATATTTAATATTATTATTTGAATGGAAACTTATTGATTTTGTTAATGTTAATTGTGCACTTTTCTCATTAATACTGCATACTAAACCATGGATGCAATCACCTTGGATGTTATGTTCATGACACTTTTGTTAATACGCGGATTACATGTACACTAAATAAAACATATCGAATATGGGTTTCAAATCATTCGTCATCACAAGCTCTATAATACAAAAAGATTTAATAGTGCTTTTGTGATTGCTATTAACGGATAAATACAATTGTTGAAGAAGATAGATACTAAAATTAGATTTTGAAGAATTTTTATAATTTACTGTAGTAACTTCTAAAATAAAAAAAAAAATTAAAATAAAAAATTAGAATATAGTAATAGAAGATTTAATGATTAAAACTAATCGTGTATCAATACCAGCATGACCCTCAAATTCAAAAAGTGCATATTAATAATGATCAAAAGCGCCCAATTTCTATGAATAATGATCATTTTATAGGAGACATGATCAATATGTGAAATCAAATTTCACTACCTACAATATAAAATATGTTAATATTAATTAAGACAAGGACAAATATCAATAATGCATATCTCTTACATCATGTGAAATTTGGGGTTATAAGCAACTAAAAAATTAAGGTCTAGGAACATCCACGTTATTATCAAAAAAAAGTAACTATTATTTTTAAACAAAAAAACAAAAAAAGATATTTTTAAGAGGAAAATCATAATGAAATTGCAAGACTATGTTTATCAATAACTAATTATACCTACAACCAACTAATAAATAATTTATTTTTCTTTCCTCCACATACACATTTTATTATACAATCAAATTTCATTTTTTCATACTTTATCAATAACCACTCACAACCATAACTAATCTTTAATAAATTATTTCTTTTATAATTTAATAATTATATCTATAATTAATGTTCATTATATTTTAAATATTTAAAAAATATATACAAATATTTAATATTAAAAAAATCATAATTATAATAAAAAAAATTGAAGAAAATTGAGAATTCTGATAATACTGAGAAAGTTGGGAATCAATAGTATTAAGAAATGATTCATCATTTTGAGAATTTGGATGATTTTAGGAGTAGTGAGAATAATTGGGCTGATTTGGATTCAGGTAGAAAATAATAAAAATTTAGATTTTCAACACAAGTTGGAAAAGAATTTAAGTGAATAAATCAAAATTTATAATTATCTAAATAAAATACACTCGATAAATCATACAATAACACGTATTATCATAATTACACAACCAAAATCGTCATACCACAACCATAATCATAGATTTTAATTACATATTTTTTTTTTGGGACTCTTCCCATGAAAATTGGCCACGCCCAACCGTAAACATGATCTAAGGATATGTATCTATTTTCTGCTGTTGGTACTGAATGGCCCCACTACTTTTAAGTTTTTTTCGTCATTTATTTTTGGTTGTTTCAATTATTTTTTTAAAAATTTGTTAATTTAATGTTACATTTATATTTTAATTTCAAAACATATTATATGTTAATTAATAATATTACTTGATATGCCATAATTATCTTAAAATAAAAAAGAACTATTGGATGAAATTTAAAAAAAAAGAAAAAAACACAAAGAATCTTTCTTATTTTGTCGGCATACGTTATTATAATGTGTTGTTGGTAAGATTGTGGTGTAGGTGGAGTCTTCTGTAATGATACGCATGGCAATGCAATTGAGTTGTACGTGTATGACTTTAATACAGATTAACGTGATGTACAAATAGAATAATATACAACACCACTTCTCACTTATCCATTACACTAGCATTCGTGTAACAATTCGCATGTTACACCCCAATCCATAATTTATAATCTATAAAATATTTTGATATATGAATTTTAGATCAATGTAATTGGATCTAGTCTTATTTTACATATTTTATATGTCACACGTATTTATTTGCTCAGGTTTTGTTTATTTATATATGATTGTGCTCTATAAGATAAATGATATATTTTAATTATATGATTAATACTTTTAGATTGACAGTGATACCTTTCACCACACAACCATATTCATTCAACGTAACCAATAGAAGAAAAAGATGTACAGACGAAACGATGAAGATGAAGAGACGGAAGATGAAATTTGATGAAGAATGAGGAAGTGCAAAACAACGATTAAGAATACATGAAAATGAAGAAGAAGAAAAGTGAGAAAAATGTAAAAAAAAAAAAAGCAATAATGAAGTAATACATTTTATTTACACGATTAATATCTTAACGTTACCTTTAATCGAATTGTATTTTCATGAGTTGTACATAAGTCACTATACAATAAAATTTGTCTAATGAAATTTGGTTTCAGTCGTAGGTATATAAGTAGGTTCATGTCACGGATGTAAGTTTTTTCTTTCTTTGGGATGATAGATCCCTATTTGGACATTTTACAAATTTTATTATAAAAACTGAGTTATTATACTTTTATATGGAATTAAAATTATTTTTAACATTGAAAATGAGAAAAAAAAAAAAAGGCCTACGAGGATTTAAGTATACTTTATTTTTTCAGTACGTAATTTATGTAGATATGTGCATTGATGTCTCTATATGGCAGATGGATAATAAATTCATAAATTCAGTTTAATTCGCTTAATATAATAATATCTGTGTGATTATACACTTATATACAAACGCACACACTATTCATACAAATGACAATGACCTATATTGGAGATGTAAGCCTTAGCCTTTTGTATTATTTTGCACTTTATCCCCAAATTTTTACAATTTGTTAAATTTTATTATTGCGAATAAATCTCAACCGTGAATCATGATAAGTATGTTTATGGTCGAGATTTGTCCAAAATAACAAGGTGCAATAAAACCTCAACCATCTCTTTCTATGAAAACTAAATACTAGGGTATTTGATGGTGGATTTGCAATTTTTGCATATGAAAATTGAGGAAAGTATTCATTTTAGCATAAAAAATATAATTATATATTCAAATTATCATAACATATAATAGTATGCCACTTTCTACCACCAAATATAATAGTATGCCACTTTGTACCACCATTTTTGTCAAAGTCAACTTGATGATTGGACAATTAATATATTTTATTAATTAGTCAATTGTGAATTTTATAAAGTTATTAATTATTGTATAATTTTTCATCAATTTTCCATGTGTAGTAATTTCAATTGACTCATGAATTATTGTTTAATTTTTTTTAAATATATCCACGTGTAATTTCAATTGCAACAATTAATTGGGTTGTGACTATTACACCAAATTTTTTGTTTTGTTTTGTTCTCATTATTCATTATTGTCTTCATTGAATTTGGCCATGCATGTCAATTAATTCGATTGATGACAGTGCACCAATTTTTTTGTTTTTTCCTTCTCATTATTAAGTGTGAATTCACTTTATACTGTGAAATCACATGTAATTTTCCTCCGTTTGTTCTTCTATATAGGTTGATAATTTCAGTAGGAAATTATCAGACAACATTTTGAAGAACAAAACATTCGAGTATTTTTTCCGATATTTTGGCTCTTGGAAGAGTGGAAAAATTATTGTTGAAATAAGAAAGGTATGTTTACTAGTTAATAATCCTCATTTAACCCTATTTTTTGAGAAATTAGGTTTAATTTGTTTTCATATATGCTTGAATTGATGTTTGGAATGGTTAAACGTGTTTATTTTGCATTTGATAGGGTTAATTTGTTTGAATATATGCTTGAATTTATATTTGAAATGGTTAAACGGGAAAAATCGACGTTTGGAATGCAATAAATTTCGATTTTATAGTGATTATATAGAATAATCACGTTTAACACTGTAATGATAGTGTTAAACGTGAATAAATTGAAAATTCACGAGTAACCCTATAATTGAAGTGTTTTGAGATAGAGGGGTATTTTGATAATTTGGTCAAAAGGTTGACTTTGACCGGGACTCACGACTCCCGGTCAACGGTATGTCGTTCGTGACGACTCGATAAAAAAATATGATGAAAAGAAACGGGATAGAAAACGAATCGAAAATTCACGGTTGGGATTTTTTCCCCGCGACGGGGAAAAAATCCCCGTCGCCTCCCAGCAGTTGCCGAGAAATCTCGGCAGCGGGGGCACCCGTGATCGGCAGCTGCCGAGAAAACTCGGCAGCGGGGGCACCCGTTATCGGCAGCTGCCGAGTTTTCTCGGCAGCGGGGGGCGGGGCTTCCGGCAGCTGCCGAGAAAACTCAACGGGGAAGGGCTACACGTGAATTTTTCAAAATTCACGTGTAGCCCACAAAAATCACGTGTAGCCCTTCCCCGTCGAGTTTTCTCGGCAGATGCCGGAAGCCCCGCCCCTCGCTGCCGAGAAAAACTCGGCAGCTGCCGATAACGGGTGCCCTCGCTGTCGAGTTTTCTCGGCAGCTGCCGATCACGGGTGCCCCCGCTGTCGAGATTTCTCGACCAGACGGGGTAACACGTGATTTTTTCTAAATTCACGTGTAACCCTATAGTTTAAGGGCTACACGTGAATTTCACGTGTAGCCCTATAATTATAGGGCTACACATGAATTTTGAAACAAATCACGTGTAGCCTTGAAAAATTCACGTGTAGCCCCGTGTGGTCGAGTTTTCTCGGCAGCGGGGGCGGGCATGCTCGGCAGCTGCCGAGAAACTCCCGTCAGCCGTCTCCCGTCGGGCGCGCAGCATGCTCCCGTCACCTATCTCCCGTCGGGCGCGCGCTCCCGTCACCCGGCTCCCGTCGGGTGCATGTTCTTGGCACCTGTCTCCCGTCGGGCGTGCGCTCCCGTCACCCGTCTCCCGTCGGGCGGGCCTGCTCCCGGCACCTGTCTCCCGTCGGGCGCGTGCTCCCGTCACCCGTCGCGCGCGCCCCAGTACCGCGCCTCGTTTTTTAAAATCCTGTTTA
Source organism: Scutellaria barbata (assembly GCA_028654395.1). NCBI lineage: Eukaryota > Viridiplantae > Streptophyta > Magnoliopsida > Lamiales > Lamiaceae > Scutellaria > Scutellaria barbata. The sequence goes on from CM053647.1 coordinate 29,543,750, forward strand.
AAAAATTTAATAATTAAAATTGGACAATTAAATATCTTATTTCATTATTTCCCCTTTAAGATATTTATTTAATCTCCGTTTAATAATCCGCACGTACTAAAAATAATTTCTTAATCCGTCTTACATAATATATACATGATTTCAATTTAAAAATTAATAATCCCAATTTCAGAATTTAAGTAACATAATATCGTAATCGAACTTACATTTTTGTACTAATTTTTTTAATATCCGTTTATTAATCAACACTTACTTTTGAAATAATTTCCTAATATTTTATAAATATTATGTACATATGACTGAAAATAATCCTCTTTAATAATCCCCATTCCATAATTATAACAACATAGTTTCCCCGAACCGGTGGGATTTTTTTTTTCATTTTTTTGGTCTCCTTTCAATATTCAACTCTTCACTCCGTAATTATTTTCTCGAAAATCTCATGATGTAAAAATTTAATAATTATAATTGGACCATTAAATATCATATTTCATTATTTCCCCTTGAATAAATTTATTTAATCTCCGTTTAATAATCCGCACGTACTAAAAATAATTTCTTAGTCCGTCTTGCATAGTAGATACATACTTTCAATTAACAATTTAATAATCCCAATTTCATAATTAAAGTACCATAATATCGTCATCGAACTTAAATATTTGTACTACTTTTTTTAATGTCCTTTTATTAATGAACACTTAATTTTGAAATTTGTTCCTAATCCGGAGCAAATATTATATACATCCTAGAAAATATTTACTCTTTAATAATCCCCATTTCATAATTATAACAACATAGTTTCCTCGACCCGTCACGAATAAATTTTTCTCCAATTTTTTCGGTCTCCATTCAATATTCAACTCTCCATTCCAATTTTTTAGTTTCTAGGTTAAACCAACATTAGTTGTTCATAACACTGCGTCATGACTTACATAATTAATTATTGTTGGTGTTTAGAATCGGCTATAGTTGTTGTTTTATTTTATTTGTCACCAGTTATGTGTTGCCTATTACGTGTTTCATGTTTCTCACCAAATTTTGTTAAATTTTTATGCAGCAACAAAGAAAAATGACTATTGAAGTTATTGTATGGTACGGTGGCTACTGGGAAGGTTTAGAATACACCAACGGTTTTGAAAAGGTCATTCACCTTAAGGAACGGACCCTATTTGATTTAATGATTTCCATTCATGCAGTTGTGGGTGCCGATATGACGCAGTGGGGTTATTCGATTCACTCGCTGCTCGATTCTACCGGAAGACTGAGGAAGATAAAAATAAAAAATACAGAAGTTTTGCAGCGAATTTTGGCACAAATCGATGGGGCTCTTGTTGTTTTTGTTACTTTGACGAGGTTGAATGTTGGAGGTTCAGGTGTTGTCGTGTCCCCCGAGCCGGGAAATACCCTCCCTAGTGTTGGATCGTCTTATTCTGACGTTCCAGAACACCATGTCACCCCAGATGAGTACAGTCAACCCAGTTGGGAAATTAGTCCATCGTTTTCTTCAACTGAAACGGATCCACCTTCATATGTCTACACCGACCACGGTCCCTATTTTACTTCGGTTCCCCTTGGACTCCAATCCGACCCGGGTTTTCACGCAAGATGGGGAATCCCAACTGAAAGTGACACTACTCATTTTGCCAGTTCATCCGGAATGCAGTGGGATCCTTCACCGCCGGAGCATGATCGAAATGACTTTGGTGGCAGACTCGATCTTAATATGGACCTAGACAGTGAGGGACATGAAGCTGTACAACCATGTGAACAGTTTGCTGAAACAGCATGTGTAGGTACATCCGATCATGAAGACGATGGTGAAAGTGGTAATCGTGCTCCCTTCAGTATTTATTACAAATTTTGGTCTTCGTTAATGTAATGTTTCATTATTTTTGATTATCTCTATATGTATATAGGTTCGGACGATCAAGACGATGATTTTGAATTCACTACTGATCAGGAGAATGTCGTGGATGCTGAGCAACGAGAGGAGTATGATGAATTCTGTTCGTATATATTACGACCGGAGTGGTCTATCCCCCATATGTGGGAGGCCGAGCTACCCACGGCCGGACAATTAGAAACCGATGAACAGGTCACGTACGTACTGCAAAAAGGCTCCACCTTCTGCAGCAAGAAGGAGCTGCAGACTACTGTTGGGATGCACCATCTGGAAAACAAAGTACAGTATCGTGTGGGCCATTCCGACACCAAAAGATGGTCTGCGCATTGCCCATACAAAGACTGTAGTTTCTTGATATTTGCAACACAAAAATATGGGATTTGGAAGATCTCAACAAGTGTCTTGCAGCACAGTTGTACGTCGGATCTAAACCGTAGGTCTCCACTGCGTATTCCTTCTAAATTGGTCGGTGCATATTTCGCCGACACACTTCGTAAGGAAAAATCGACCATCGGGCCGAAAGGGATCATTGATGAAATGAACCGGCGGCATGGGTTGACACTAAGTTATAAGTCAGTTTTGAAGGCGAAACGCCATGCCATGTTCCTCGCCTACGGTGATCCGAAAAAATCCTTTTGGAACTTGCCATCCTACTTGCAGGTGTTGAAGGACACCAATCATGGTTCTTATACAGCCTTGAAAACCGACGATTGTGGAAAATTCAAATACGTGTTCTACGCCCTAGCGGCCTTAATAATGGGATTTGTTTCATATGCCCGGCCGGTAATTGTGGTGGACGGATGTCACTTAAAGGGTTTGTATAAGAGAATCGGATTTGTGGCTGTTACTCAAGACGGAAATGATCAAATATTTCCTCTTGCAATCGGCATTGGAAACATTGAAAATGATGAATCATGGACATGGTTTCTACAAAATGTCCGTGCGGCTTTCGGATGCCCAGATCAGCTCCTTTTTGTGTCCGATCAACACCGGAGCATTGAAAATGCCATCAACATTGCCTACCCAGAGGCGACTCATGGGCTGTGTTGCTTTCATTTACAGTAAAATTTGGCCAGGTATGGAGCACACCTAGTGGGACTTTTCAAGAGAGCTGCCTATTGTTATGATCGAGACGAGTTCGATAGGTACGTTAGAAACCAATTCACTCGTAAAGTAAATTTAGATTTTGAATAGTCCACCTATAAAAATTGACCACATCTTTTGACTTGTTTTTTCAGGTACATGAACAATTTGAACGCATCGGAGGTTCAGGGTGCGATAAACTCATTAAACAGAGCGGGGCAAAACAGATGGTCGCGCGTGCATTGTCCGGTTCGTCGGTTTAACTTCATGACGTCAAATGCTGCGGAGACGTGGAATGCTCGCCTTCTTTGAGTGCGAAGGCTTCCCGTTTGTTCATTTTTAGAGGGGGCCCGAAAGATAATTGAGAAGTGGTTTTATGAAAGAAGCACGGCGGCTGAAGATAGAGAAGAATTCCTGACGAAGGCGGTGCACGATCGAGTCATCGAATACTTAAAGCTTGGCCGACATATGACTGTCGATAAGCTTGGACGGCATAAATTCAAGGTCACGGATCATTCGAGGATTTTCATCGTTGACTTGAACTCAAAAATGTGCACATGTAATGTTTTCCAGAACGACCTGATACCATGCTCGCATGCCTGTGCCGCCATAAGGTATGTAATTCAGGTGACAATATGGTTTTGCTTCTTTTATTTGTTTCAATTAGAAATTATCTTACATCACTAAACGTACAAAACAATGCTTTGGCTGCAGTGTGGGAAACCAATCAGTTACTGAATACGTTTCTCCGTACTACACGACGGCGTCGTTAAGGGGAATGTGGTCTGGTGTCGTCACCCCTGTGCCCGACCCGAACGAGTGGAATGTGTGCGAGGAAGTTCGTAATGTACTTTGTCGGGCACCTGACAAACCAAGACAAGCTGGTCGTCCCAAGGGTAAACGAATTCCTTCAACAGGTGAGTTTTCAGACCGAATGAGGGGAACAGGGCCATGTGGTCTTTGTGGCGGTTCCGGTCATAACATAAGTAGATGCCCCGAACATGTTGCGCGAATATCCGAAGACCAGCCCCATGAGGGAGTCGGTGATGATAATCAGACAACAGGGCAGCCACAAGTGAGGACGATAAGACGCAAGAAATGCAGTTTGTGTCGTTCAGAAGATCATACTAGAAGAAAATGTCCTCTCTATCAGCAAGGCAATCCTGAGGAGTAAGATGGCCAATATGTATATAGTATACCCACACATTCATCGTGATGCAAATCTGACCCCTGTGTTTTGTACCCTAGTGTCCTTGTTTCAATATGTGGATGTAAAAGGTTTGATCACTTGTAGTTTTCGTAGACAAATAGTTTGAATCTGTAAGTCAGGTGAATATGGATTACAAACACAGGACTGAGCTTTTTTTCCATGCTCTCTGGAGTTTGACCGTCTTTTTTCGTGTGCTTATGTATTGATTTGAATGTGTTAGTTGCATTTTTTTGGTGATTTTTCAGATCATTTCATTCATCTCTGGATTTTGAACGATTTTACTATAAAAGTTTATGTATTGATTTGAATATGTTAGACACATTTTTTTGGTGATTGTTCAGATTATTTGCTTTCAGGACGATCACTGTCAATTTTTTACCCACAAAAAAATATGTCCACAACGGAATAAAGCATGCAAACACTAATACATTGAAACTGACCCTAGAAAAGGAAATCAAACAAGCCTAGTATGCTCTGCAACACTACGTCGACGAGAAAAAGTCGCGAGCAACCGTGTCCCTATCGGTACTCCATCTATAGATATCGAAGCCCATCCTTCGTCGAATCTTGTTTATACCCTCGTTCAAATAGGGTCTAGGCCAAATACGAGTTAGACAACACTCGATGGACATGAGGGCATATATGGCGCAAGAACTGTTGTCCGTCTGTACATAACATTTGGCCTCTTTTCCTGTGTACAAGTCATACTCGAGGGGCATGGGAAACTCACGTAAGCCCTGTTCTCGTCTTCGATCATTGAAGGATGCGTACTCAAATAGAGTTGGGAGAACATGTCTCAGTGGTAGTGTCTGTACCAGCCGACGTTCCTCCTTCGTATGGTCGTACGTGTGCCTCATGCTATCATATATGATGACACGTCCACAGTAAAGCTGAATCTCAACGGCCATCCAATGCTGGTTCATATTGATCACTGTAAGGACCTGCACCCCAGATATTATTAGTAGGTATTTTAGCACATAATTTCTCGACGTATTAAATGAGAACCTTTTTAGTACGAGTATAGTAATAAATTATGCTCACACTATCCACGTAACTCCACCATGGTTTGATGCGGTGCTACCTAGGCATGTGACCTCGTAGGTAGGGCATTAATAGCTCTAAAGATGCAGTTGAGAAGGTCTCCCTTTTCGGCGTGATGTTGTCACTAATATGCTCGGGCTCGCCGGCGTGCGCCTCAGCATATATGGCCTTACATTTTTCCTGATCCAAAATTTGTAAATAATGGTTAGTACGTTTAGTTCGAGCTCGACCCGTTAAGAGTAATAATAGGAGAAAGATCATTACAAAAAAATGTGTGTCCACTATCTGAATTCTGCCAGCCCACTTTTCATCGCGTTTCACATTGACGAACTTCGCACTGGACTGGAGGATGCCGAGGTATGCATCAATTGGCTGTGTAGACAAGGACCAACCATTACGATAGACTCCAGTTCAATCAGACGTGAGTTATAACAATGTGAACTGGCGGCGATGGAAAAGATTTTGTAATAACAATACGAACCTCAAAGTCGACGTCCATATCCGGGGCCACGAATTTACTGAAAAATTCTGAGTTCTCGGTGCAGCCGGACCCCACATTCAGCCTGAAATATGAACATGCACATTAGTATGTCATTCATTAGCAATAAGATATTATCGACTGACGAAATAAGAAAGGGGACAAACTCTTCGGCGTTTTTTCCGCTGGCCATGTATCGCTCGAACTCCTCCTCCTTTGCCTTCTTTCTTGGTCGTCTTTCATTCTTTATGAACGGGCTGAGGACATATTTAGTCGGACCTCTTAGCCTAACACCATGGATGCCGGCACTTGTACTAGGCAAAATATTTGAAGAGCTGGCAGCCTCTGACCCATCGTCCTCATTTCCGGCAGTCGGTGTGGTCTCCAAAAGGGTCCTTCCTGCTGTAGAAGTCCCCAAATCAAAATGAATCCCCCAAAAGGGTCCTTCCTGCTGTAGAAGTCCCCAAATCAAAATGAATCGAGGATATGTGTCCCTCGGGGTGGATCTTGTCTGAAGGTACGACGGGAGTCATATCAGTGGGTACGTCGCCATGTGGAGGATAGAAAGACGCATGCCATCCGGATGTAGGTTGAGAAGGGTAATACTGCTCGTCCGGTGGGTAGAACTGCTCGTGGTAGGAGGGCCGATTGTTGTAGTACTCCGAGATCCCATACTGGATCATGTTTGGAATCTCCAGCTCCAAACGCTCATACTCCTCACGTCTTCGCTCATCCACCTCATTGATCCTACCATCGACGTATGATCGAAGCTCAGAGAACTGGTCACCGACATACCCTCGTAATCCCGTCAGGCCTGCATTCACTGATTCGAAGCCTGTGCTAAACATGTTTCGGAGCTCGTCAAACATCACACCAACAGAAGGTGCAGAAGAATCTCCATAACCGGTGTGTGAGGGACCTGCCTCGTCGACGATAGGGGTGGTTTGGGGGGGATACGATGGCGACTGGAAACCATCGTAGTCATGAAACTGCTCGTGATATGGGGGACAACTCTCGGTCGGACGGGGAGGTAGGCCGTAATCACTCTGCAGTGGAATGTCGTGCAGGTCCAGAGAGACAGGGACATCAACATAAGCCGGTGCGAGATCCTCCTCCTCCTGTACCCCCAATCCGTCGTCGGACGGCACGTGTGGCTGCCCACGTCGTCGAGTACTCTCGCCTGCAGTCAATGTGGGCCGGCGGGACCGCGTAGTCCTCGATGCCTGGGGGGCCGCATTCATGCCTTCAGACAAGATGACGGTGGGCCTCCGTGGGCTACCCCGTCTTGACTGGGTCGGCATCTGGACACCGTTTGCGAGATCCTGATCCAGGTACTGCAAGTACGGTTGGCTCCTCTCACGACGCTCAACTCGAAGGTTCTCATGACACTCGAGACCCTGCAGTAGAGATAGTCACAATTCAATTTGTGAGTAAGAGAAATATAAATGCATGTAATCAATTAGAAACTTTGCATTTAAGTAAAGGTGGTCTGAACAAACCTCATGATCAAGCTCCCTCGACACGTCCTCTTCTGGCCTTTTCGTCGACCATCTCAGAAGCCTCGGTAATACCTTGTGACACTTCGAAAGCCGTTTCCCGGCATATACACCGGTGTATGGAATCGCCTCAAAAGCCCATATCTGAAAAGATCGAAGAACGTTCAAAGTTAATTGTCAAGTTCAATTATTGAATCATAATATGAAACAAGACCAAATTATGATGTTAACACTAACCATTAGGGCTAACGAGAATCCATAGAAGTGGTACGAGGGGGGCCTGGTTACAGTTGGCGGGGGCAGCGAAGCTGGTAGTTGATTGATTTTGCCGAGAAGATGGAGATAAGAAATCTTACCCCAGGGAAAGCTCTCCCACCGATCCTCGTCCTCGACCAAATCCCAAACCCAAGGGTCAATTGAAGTGGTGAGTGGGTCAACTCCAAGCAAAACTGTGTAGAGGAGGATAATCTTAGCAATCTTTATCGTGTCATCAGCACGTGCTACGAACTCCTCCGCTCTAAACCTCTTAAGAAGATCCGCCACAGATATTCTATCCTCACCTTCAGAAATTCGATAAAACACGCCATCCAACTGCTGCGGCCTCGACAGAACAATCGGCCTAAATACAGAGTCGCCAAACCGTAATCCCGTCACCAGGGCGAACTCAGTCCTACAAAATCGACAAAGCCGACGGTCTCCACCAATGTGAAACCACACCTCATCCGTCGGAGTATCGGGCCCACGCACCTCACGTGATATAAGGGCGTGTAAAAAGCTCTTGCAACTGTCATTCTCAGTTGCCCAGCGTAGAAAATGGCCGAAACAGCTCGCTTGAAAATCGGTCACACAATCGTCCTGAGTTTTTAGGAGGATTTGCCTTATGTATCATAGTACTCGGACACGTGTGTACGAGTTAATGTATGCCAGTGTCGTCTGATACTCCGGACGCACCCAATCGACCTGAAAAGGAGAAAAGAACTGTTGGTCACATTAATTCATACATTAATATACAAAATGAAATGACATATGTGAATTAATATGATACGATGTTTCATGAAAAATAAAGATACGGAACTTATAAAGGTTGAATTTTTGCTTGACCAAATTAGTAGAGCTGGATAAAACGTAGATTTATAAATTACATTGAAAAAATGCTAACCGACCATTATTATAAATTTAAAAAGTTTAAATGATCCAGTCAACTACGGAAACAATTAAATTGGGATAAAAAAACGAGTAATCCAAATTATGTTCGTATTATGCAAGACGGATGAATAAATTATTTTTATTAAGTGCTGATTGTTAAACCGATAATAAAAAAAATCATTAAAGGGGAAATAATTCAATATGATATGTAATTGTCCAATTATAATTATTAAATTTTTTCATCATGAGATTTTCGAGAAAATAATTAATGAGTGAAGAGTTGAATATTGAAAGGAGACCAAAAAAAATGGGAAAAAAAATCGTAACGGGTCGAGGAAACTATGTTGTTATAATTATGGAATGGGGATTATTAAAGAGGATTATTTTCAGTCATATGTACATAATATTTATAAAATATTAAGAAATTATTTCAAAAGTAAGTGTTGATTAATAAACGGATATTAAAAAAATTAGTACAAAAATGTAAGTTCGATTACGATATTATGTTACTTTAATTCTGAAATTGGGATTATTAATTTTAAAATTGAAATTACGTATATATTATGCAAGCCGGATTAAGAAATTATTTTTAGTACGTGCGGATTATTAAACGGAGATTAAATAAATTTATTAAAGGGAAATAATGAAATATGATATTTAATTGTCCAATTTTAATTATTAAATTTTTTAAACGAGATTTTAAAAAACGAGGCGCGGTATTGGGGCGCGCGCGACGGGTGACGGGAGCACGCGCCCGACGGATCATGTTTGCCGGGAGCAGGCCCGCCCGACGGGAGACCGGTGACGGGAGCGCACGCCCGACGGGAGACAGGTGCCGGGAGCACGCACCCGACGGGAGCCGGGTGACTGGAGCGCGCGCCCGACGGGAGGCAGGTGACGGGAGCATGCGCGCCCGACGGGAGACGACTGACGGGAGCTGCCGAGTTTTCTCGGCAGCGGGTGCGGGCGTGCTCGAGAGCTGTCGAGTTTTCTCGACAGCGGGGGCGGGCGTGCTCGGCAGCTGCCGAGCACGCCCGCCCCCGCTGCCGAGAAAACTCGACCAGACGGGGCTACACGTGATTTTTTCAAGGCTACACGTGATTTTTTTCAAAATTCATGTGTAGCCCTATAATTATAGGGCTACACGTGAAATTCACGTGTAGCCCTTAAATTATAGGGTTACACGTGAATTTTGAAAAAAACACGTGTTGCCCCGTCTGGTCGAGTTTTCTCGGCAGCGGGGGCGGGCGTGCTCGGCAGCTGCCGAGCACGTCCGCCCCCTCTGCCGAGAAAACTCGACAGCTGCCGAGCACGCCCGCCCCCGCTGCCGAGAAAACTTGGCAGCTCCCGTCAGGCGTCTCCCGTCGGGCGCGCATGCTCCCGTCACCTGCCTCCCATCGGGCGACGACGGGGATTTTTGCTCCCGTCGTCGGGAACGCGCAACGACCTTTTTTTTTCAATTCGTTTTCTATCCAAATCTCATTTTTTTTTTCATCATACTTTATCATCGGGTTTTCGCCAACGAGATCGTGGGTCCCGGTCAAAGTCAAACCTTTCACCTAATTACCAAAGTACCCCTAAATCTTAAAACACTTAAATTATTGGGAAAAAAATTCCCTTTTTTTACAGTATTTTTACTGAATTATTCCCTAAAATTACAGTGTTAATCTTGAATTATTAATTATAATTACACGTGATTAAACATGCATATTTTCGATTAAACGTGATTATTTTCGATTATGGCCATTTAACCCTTTCAAACATCAATTCAAGCACATATTCAAACAAATTAACCCTATCAAATTCAAATTTAAACCCAATTAACCATTCCAAACATGAATTCAAGCATATATGAAAAGAAATTAAACCTAATCTCCAAATAATTTAGGGTTCAATTGGAATTCAAATCCACGTTTAACCCTCCGTTTCTTCAACTAATACTCAAGAAATTTGAAGTATTAAGACATATTTCCAACAAATTCAACAAAATTTCAACAAATTCTCAACAAATTTCACCAAATTCGAAACTCAATGTCAAGAATTTTCTGAAAAAACGAGGGATAAATCACTAACATCTCCTCCTTGGTTTGACATCTTCGTCTTACACGTGAATTTTCACCAAAAAAATTTAAGCTTTACACGTGAATTTGAGCTCAATTTTTGAGCTCAAAAATGGGGGAAAAAATGGAGGAATTGAGCGCCTGTTGCTTTGCTGAAGACGACTGGAGAGAGAATGTGAGAGGAAGGGTTTGGGGGTGGGGTGGGTTAGGTGAGAGAAAGTGTGTCATATTTGACTACTTTTTATTCCTTTGACCAAATTATTGAGTAATAATTTTGAATTCAAAGTCAATCAAAAATGGTGGTATTTTTGGCCACACTTTTAAATTTGATGGTATAAACTATTTCACTTTTATTTTTTATGGTAAAAAAAGATTAATTTTATTTTTAGTACTATTTTAGATGATATTTAATAATAATTGTGATAAATTGGGTTGCTATCCCATAAAAATTTGTATTTAGGGTAGACTTTCCTGTGACAGTGACACACATCACTATGAAGTTCATTCGAATATTTTTCTTTCGTTCCATAGGTTGAAGGTCTATTCTCTACTATGTTGCCATTCTAATTTCATTTCTACTTTTATAAGAGAACCCAATTTTTATAACTGACAATTTGGTGGGTTTTTGACTTTCTTTTTTTCCCTACAATTCTTAGCTATTAAGCCTACTTTGTTTCAAGTAAAACTGAAAATTTTAAAAATAAAACATCAAGAATACCCTACTCCATGAGGGCTAGCTGGTTCTCAACCACGCAATCAATATAATTAAATGTAAAATTTTGAGGGATGTAAATGGATGAAATTATTTATAAGTTATTCGGATATTGATAAAAAAAAATTGATTTGAAATCGGCGAATACATTAATGAGTTGAGGTTAATTTTGAGCTTATGATTTTTATCGAGTCGAGCTCAAGTTTAATAGTATTTTATCCTTACAAACTTACTCGTTTATATGTTTATCTTATGACCTATTTACAAAATTAAGCCCTATTTATTTATATGTTTGCAAGCTGTTTAAACGTTATAACTATTGAGATGTGAATTATTTTCGAATACGAATAAGTATATCTTCAATTTGAATACTATTGGATTATTAATTATACATTATTTATATAAATATTGATTACTAATTTATACTACTATTTAAAAATAATTATATATACACATATATTCCTCTATATATTAATAATTAATACTATAACATTTATTTCTCAAATATTTTTATAATACTTTATATTTTATACATATTATGTTATATTTATATTTATAATATTATATATATTAAAGTAATGACAAATTCTCCAGTGTACGGATTTTAAATCCGTACAATTCCGGTTGTCCTGATCTGAATTCGCGAATTTTTTATTTTTTTTGAATTTTATGTCTTAACTTTTATGTACAAATTTAGTGATTTTATGTAAAAATGTTGTGACCTTTATACATTGTAATTTAGAAAAAAAATGAAAAATTTTAACAAAATTTGTACATAAATATCATTATGTGATATTCATATGATCCTTATCTATATTTCTATGACCTTTATGTACAAATATGCATACATTTATACAATATATAAAGATATATAAAGATCTGAATATTTGTACATAAATGTCACATGAATATATATAAAGATCATATGAATATAGTATAAATGTATCTATGTACAAATTTTATTAAAATTCTTCATTTTTTTTTTCTAAATTATAGAATATAAAGGTCACAAAATTTATATATAAAGGTTATAAAATTTGTACATAAATATTATAAAATTTATACATAAAAATTTTGATGTAGAAGAAGAAAAGAAAATTAAAAATACATGAATCTAAATCCACTCGAATTGTGTGTATACCAAGTGTGCGAAAGACACTCTAGGTAATATATACTTTATGAAAATTTAAATATGGTATAGTATTATTTTATAGTTAATAATTATAGAATACACACTCACACGCACCGCTCTCGATTGCCTGTCTTCCTCTCTCTTCCCCACGTATCCACCCATTCCTCCAACTTTCCTGCTACACACACGCATAATTATATTTATATATATTGGTGTGTGTATATATGCAGAAAACAAATAAGGCCTTTCTTCCACCAAACATCCAATTAAGTTAAATGGGTTTACAAAACCAGCTGTCCGACGTGTCATCGGAATCATTCCTGGTAATCATGGCGGTGCTCATCGGCAAGAGCGTAAGTTATTTCCACTCCCTTCTCTTCACTATCTTACACAGCCTGGGTCTCGTCTCCCCGCGCGCCGATCACAATCACCACCTCATCAACGACGTCGTCGGCTCCGGCCTCGCCAACCTCATCGTCCTCTGCGACCAATTGAATCTGAACCGCTCCTGCTCCTACCCGAACCAATCGGATGGGGATAACGACTATTGCGTGGTCTGCTTGAACGGCTTCGCTCGTGGGGACCACCTCCGCAGGCTAGCCTGCCACCACGTCTTCCACAAGCATTGCTTCGAAGGCTGGCTTGATCACCTCAACTTCAATTGCCCCCTCTGCCGTGCGCCGCTCGTCTCCGATGACCATATGGTACACGCGCAGCGGCGCGTGGCCGAAGATCTCCTCGCTTGGTTCCCGTCTCAGTGAATTGATGGACAGTACAACTACGGCGCGTGGTTTCAGTTCCTCAACTTGTTTCTTCTTTTTTGAAATTTTGTGGCTAAGGTGAGGGCAGTTTTGACTTTTGATATTTCTACTTTTTGTTTGGGTTTTCTTTTCTCCTGTTTGGGTGGTTTTTCCAACTCCCTTTTTAGGAGCTCCACTGGGGCTTCCTTTTTTGCCCCCCAAACTTTAAATAATTGCTTAGGTGCAAACATTATTTTTAATCCTTGAATAATAATACATATGTGTTAACTATTAAGTATTTACAAATCTTGGTTTTCACTGTGAGATTAATAGCTGAGTTTGTGAGTTTATTGGACTTATTTAGAGATCAAATGCTTGATTGCGTTTCACATATAATCTTTTATTTCAATTCAAATGAAAAAACATGAATAAGAATATGAAAATGTAATTATTACTATACATTATATCATATCGAACTTAAGAAGAATATGTACTGCATGTATGTATGTAATATATTTTGAAATGAAAATATTGAATATGTGAGGGTTAATTGCAGCAATCCAAATAAACTATCACTGATTTTCTACATCAATCATTGATTTTTTTGTCTAAAACAATTTTGTCAACGTATTCCTACTACATAAATGCTTTTTTAAAAATAACGGCTCAAAAATATGGACAAAAAACCAACAAAATGTCATACAAAACCACATGTCAAAATTTAATGAAAAATGATCGAAAAATTAGTTTAATTATGTATATTATGATACTAGTTTAATTATGTATATTATATATCAATGGAATGAATAGAATCGATGTTTAAAGATAAAATCATGGATAGTTTAATAGAAATCCTATAATTATCCGCATATGATATGTAGTTTCTAGAAGACTTGGAATTGCATACAATATGTAACAATTTCGTCTTGACTATATTCTAAGTTTCTAACAATCGTGGTTGCAATTTTCCTATTAATACAATATAGTAATAATCTACCGTAAAAAGAAGAAAAAAATAGAAAATATATGTTTTAAAATCCAACTAAGACATGGTTTCTAAAAATATTCTTCACCTTTATTATGACTTTTTGTCTCCAATTTATTTTTAAAAATGGAAAATTACTCATTTTGTAGATTTGTTTACTGAAAATTGAGCTGATCGTACTGATGAAAGGGCATCACAAATCAATAACAAAATGGATTTGATAAAAGGTCAAAATTTTGAAACTCTAATTGGAAACATCTTTCGACATTAGCATTGGCATGAGTGTCACATATTAATTTGCACATAAAAAAAAATTGCTCACTACACTAATTATTGGTATTTGAAATATATCTGACAAAGAGTTAAAGGTGTAGACCACTTATTTGCACCTGAATTTTTTAATAGAAAAAGGTCGAAAATTGACAAGAGGATAGGATTGATCATCGAGCAAAAAACAAAAGGAGATGAACCATTTAAATAAACAGCTAATATAAATTGTACTAACTATATAATAATTTTGATATATAATAAATAAAAGAAGAAAATAATGTAATCTATTAAAGAAAAGATAAAATCATAACCTATCATTGTAGCGCCTCACAATTGTTAGAAATTAGTGGCATTAAATTGTTTTATTCATTATTGACATATCTCTAGTTGATTTATTGAAATCAGAAGAAGTGTTTTGATTTGACATTATCATTCTTGTTACATTCTTAGAAGATTGTATTTTAGCTACACAAAAACAAGATTCAAAGTTATTATTACTATTTATTACAATTTAGATGATTATTAGAAATTTAATAATCCAAGCTATCTTAAAAAAAAATGCAAGTGGCATAACAAAAGCTAATAAAAGGAATTTGGAATTAAAAAATTTAGCATTAGGCACATCTTTTTTTTTTTTTTTTTTTGTACAATTCATGGACCACTTGCAAAAAATGTGTGGTGCAGCGGACATAAAGAAAAAACCCTTGTTTAATGATTTTATTTTAAAATCTGCAACGGATATCAATGTTTATGTGTCAATGAACACAACTAATCTTTTTTACATAATTAAATTTATGGAAATATCAATTTTCTTCTTTACATAATTAATTTATCGACATATCAATGTTTTTCATTTTATCAATTCTCTTTCTTTTCTTATGTAATGTTTTTTAAATTGTACATATGTAACTTTATATCCTTATGGATAATCTTAACCTTTTTTTTTTTTTTTTAATTATAGATATCAATATCATAATCATAATAAGAATAAGATTTGCACTTCAAACTAATTATATCAACATCAATATCTTTTGATTTATATTTATTTTTGAAAAATATGATTATCATATCTATTAATATTATAATCATTGAAATTGAGAATATAAAAAAATACATTGAATTTTTTTGAACAATTAAAAAAACAATTATAAATATCTTTGTCCGTTGAAATTCAATATTAATTCTGTAAATATAAGATGTATATCACTTGTTATTAGGAATATCAAATATCTAATCATAAATATGTTCATATTACTTATTAATGAAGAAAATGTATTGTTATATATCACTTGTTAATAGGAATACCATAAATATGTTTAAATATTGAATTTTATCATCTATATTTAATATCTTGCTTATTAAAAGAAAATGCATAATTAATATTATAATCATCGAAACTGAGAATATCTAAAATATATTGATATTTTCTTAAACAATTACAAAAACAATTATAAATATTTTTGTAAATGTGAAAAACCACAGAAATACAAGGATATATGGTCTAAGCAAACAAATTGTCCAATAACTACTGCTGAGTTTTTTGACAAATGATATATCATAATATTTTATAGTGTATACTATAATTGTAATAGCATGGAGACCAGAACACAAAACGCCCATCATAAATTTCGTTGCTGAAAATGTTTCCATAAATGCAAAAAAAAAAAAAAAAAAAAAAAAAAAAAAAAAATATATATATATATATATATATATATATATATATATATATATATATATATATATAAAATATACGTGTATTGCCACATAAGTCGGACTCCATAAAAAACTCAATGATGGATTTCTTATCATTACCGTGTATATACATATATATATATATATATATATATTCTTCATAATAATCATGTATATAATCATCCAAATCATATAATCATTAATATGTTTAAATATTGAATTTTTATCCTCTATTCAAATTCTCCAACGAATATTAACATCTGATATATTGTTTATACATGAATAAAATGTATAGTTCCCAAGTTTTATTACTTGAAAAAAAGTATTTGTTAAGACATATTTTTTGAATAAAATGTATAGTTTCCAAGTTTTATTATTTGAAAAAAGTATTTGTTAAGACAAATTTTTTGAATAAAATGTATAATTTCCAAGTATTCCAAAAGTATGTGATAAGACATATTTTTTGAATTGTTTCCAAATTTTATTACTTTGAAAAGTATTTGCTAAAACATATAGAAGATAAGTTTGCAAGTATTTATTTTTTAACTATAGATAAGTTTAAAACTTGTTTATAAATTTAGTGTATTTTTGACCCTTATATAGAAGATATGATAATTGTGAAAATAGATTGATTCACCTCAAAAGATTACAAATCCATACTATATATAAAATGAAAGAAGTTGGTAAATTTTATTGATCTGTTATTTCCTCCCTAAAAATGTCACATCAAAATACTGATTGTATAAATATTTTATTTTTGATTTTTTTGTAGGCTTTAAAAAATTTAATATTTTATATAAAACCATGTGTGTTTTTTTTTTTTCATTTACAAGAAAATGTTATGATTATAATATTTAAAAATTCAATTGTGAGCCTAATAATTCCAATAGAATTCACTTGCTTAATTTTGAATTTACTCAATATATTTTTTAGAAAATAAAAAAGAACAAGAAGAGTACTATACAAGATTTGTTCACATCTATAAATTGTGGAGAAGCTTAGCACCATACACCAACATAGATTTCATAAAAAAAAAAAAAAAAAACCCTATTTCAAATAGATATAATTAATCTAAAAGTTGTTTTAAAAAAACTAGAATTTGTTCTAAAATAATTCGAAACATGGTTTAAAAAATCTAAAAAAATATTATTTTAAAATGTAAAAATAATTGGAAGCTAAATTTTATAAACATAAACAAAATTTTGGAATAAATTAAATTTTTTTTTTTTGAACAAATCCATCTAAAAACAATGTAGAAAATTATCCACACATTCTAAAAATAATTCTAAAATATAAAAGAACAAAAATATGAACAAAACATATTAGCAAGTTTAGTAAATGACTTCCAATTATTCAGAAATTAAAGCTCACAAACACAAAATTATTATTATTATTTTATATTGTGTTCAATTTTATTTTTAAATTGAATTGTTGAATATTGATTTTATATTTATTATTTTATTATTTTTTAATATTGATGTTCAATTTATTATTTTATTATTCAAATTTTATTATTTTATATTGTATTGTGTTATATTTATGAATTAATTATATTCGTAATTTGATTTAGATTTCATTTTTAATACATATTACATCAAATTCATATCTATTTTAAAATTCATAATCTACTATTTACATAACATATATAATTATATCAAATTTAAAATGTTGAGTTTCAAAATTGTTTGCATTCAATATTTCTAATTATATCAAATACTATTTAAAATAACATAATTTTAAAGTTAAAATATTAATATTTTTAATTAATATAGATATTTAAAAAAAGCAATATATATATATATATATTTATATATTACATTAAAATGATATATCATTACATTATGTTATCAATATTAAAAAGGGTGGGACTATCCGCACCCCATCCTTTTCTAACCACACCCCACAATAAATTAAATGAAAAGTAATTATTTACAAAATGTCTAAAAAGCCCTTGTATACTAATATTAAGATACATATTTCTAACCACACCCCATAATTACTAAACACACCCCAAGTACATATCTCACCCCACCCAAACTCCCATCTCCATTTCCCTCTTCCATTTCCAAACCTTGCAAGGAAAAAATTTGGTGGAGCAAGCAGATTTTGTCAAAGAAAATGTCAATGAAACGTGAAGACACTTGCGAAGTGAGCAATGTAAGTGGATAAGTTCATTTTTTTATAGTTTTTAGCGTTTTTTTTTTAAAAATCGAATGGAAGTCGCGTTCGACCGATTCAGGCCGAACAAAACAAAGAGTGTTCGACCTGAAGCAGCCGAACCAAAGACTAGCCGTTCGACCCGTACGTTAGAACGCCGCATGAAGTGTTCGACCGACTCGGTTGAACGCAGCTCATTGTGTTCGACTTTGTCGGTTGAACGCAGCACTAAGTGTTCAACCATTTCGGTAGAACGAATCCTGTAGTTTCTTTCGTTTTGGTCGAACGGGTCATGCTTTGCATAGCCGTTTTGGTCGAACTCAATGTGATTTGTTAATCGTATTTGTTCAGAGTATAATTTAACATTCTCCATTTTACTTGTTCATTGATTAATAGGAAAATGGTTCGAAATCGACGGAATTGAGTGTGGTAAATGCCGGAGAGGAATACGTTCGTGATGTGGCTGTGATGGATCCACTGTATGAACAAGTTGATTATACGGAGGAGTTTACGACAGATTTAGTTTTTCAAGATCGAACGGCTATGGTAGATTGGGCAAAAGGAGTCGGACATAGACTTAATATGGTGGTGTTGGTGAAGCGATCTGACGGGGTGGCTAGTGGTAGGCGGCCTAGAGTTTATCTATGTTGTGAAAGGAGTGGGACATATCGCCCAACTAAGCCAAGGATAAAAAGACCAAATTTGGGTGCCGAAAGTGAGGGCGAAGGTGAGGGCGTGCCTATAAAGAGCTCTAGAGGGAGAGTTACTGGTACGAAGAAATGTGATTGTCCTTTTTCGTTGAAGGGCTTCCAAATCAATGATGCCGGTGAATGGTGTATAACCGTTGTATGTGGATCTCATAATCACCCGATGGGGGCGTATTTGGTAGGGCACTCGTATGCCGGTCGATTGACAGATTTGGAAAATCGTTATGTGTACGACTTGACGAAGAATAACACGAAGCCCAAGGATATCTTGAGCAGTTTGAAAGAAACATTTGTTGATAATGAGTCGACACTGAAGACCATATACAATGCCCGTCACAAGCACCGTGTAGTTGAGCATGGAGGTCGTTCGCAGATGCAATAACTGTTGGAGAAATTGAGCCACCATAAGTATTATTATCTCGACAAGCGATGCGAGCAAACCGATCGGGTTCAAAATTTGTTTTATGCTCACCCTACCATTGTCGAGTTATTGCGTGCATTTCCGAACGTCATCTTGATGGACTGCACGTATAAGACCAATCGGTATAAGATGCCTTTTTTGGAGATTGTTGGTATCACATCAACCGATATCACCTTCTCGATTGCTTGTGTATATTTGGAGTCCGAACGACAGGAGCACTATATTTGGGCGCTCACAATCTTGAAGGGTTTAATGGATCAAGATACACTACCGAGTGTGATTGTCACTGATCGGGAGATCGCACTGATGAATGCCATCGAAGTTACCTTTCCCAACACCAAGCATTTGTTGTGCCGGTGGCATATCAGCAAGAATGTTCTGGCCAAGTGTAGACCAATGTTGGGCCCGAAAAAAGAGAAGTGGGATTCATTTAACAACTCATTCCACTCGTTGATGGTTGCTGAGGATTTGCCTAAATTCAACGAGTTGTTGCGGAGGTTGAGAGATGATTATGCCGACTATCCGGAGGCCGTCAATTACGTTGTTGATAATTGGATTACACCTTACAAGGAAAAGTTTGTTTCCTGCTGGACCAACAACATTATGCATTTCGATAACACCACAAGTAGTCGGTACGTGCGTAATTGTATGGAATTGTCATTACATTTTGTTTATGTCATTTCTATGTTGACATTAACTTATCCAAAATTGGTTTGATTTGTTTGGTAGGGCGGAAAGTGCTCATTCAAAATTGAAGAAACAACTGGGAACCAGCCAATCAAATTTCGAAATCTCCTGGGAGAGGATTCACGGACTTTTGATTGTGTCTCACAACACAATCAAAGCATCCTTCGAGAAGAGTTTGCATATCACCCATCATCGATACAAATCCCCTCTCTTCAAGATAATCCGAGGATTGGTGTCACATGCTGCGTTGTACAAGATTTTCGAGGAGCTTGAAGGAGTTAACACATGCGGCGTGGATTCTCTGTTGTGTGGGTGTGTGTTGAGGAGAACCTGTGGGTTGCCATGTGCGCATGAGCTGGCAGAATTGACTCGAATCGGGGCACCCATCACGCTGGACATGGTTCACAACTTTTGGAGAAAGCTTGACTGTGAGCCCTCAAAGTGTGACGTCAACATTGGTGAAGAGCTTGGTAGTCGGTGGCAAGAGACAGTGGGCTGCATTAACAACATGTTCGAGTCCTCGTCTGAATCTCAACGCTTACTTTTACTGAAGCGACTTCGAGAGATCTCTTTGCCATCCACTTCGTCCTTGATGGAACCTGAGGTGAAGACGCGTGTTCGGGACAGACCTAGCAAGGCAAAAGCCCGTGCCTTGAAATCAACCAAGCGTGATAAGAGTGCATTCGAGTATGTCGAGTCGATCATCGACAGTTGTTCGCCGGTTGACCAAAGCACTGAAGTTTCAGGTCCACCCTCGATTGCCCCTTCCTCAATGAAGTCCAAACGACAAAAGCAGCCGGTACAACGAAGATCAGCCCGTTCAGCGTCCGACACACCCCTTATTGAACTCATCCCCACCTTCTGGAGACCCTACATTAGTGGCACAACAAATGTCAAAGGCGACGGTCATTGCGGATTTCGGTGTGTCGCCGATGCACTTGGGTTGGGTGAACATTCGTGGCCGAAGGTGCGTAATGACCTGATTCGAGAGTTGGAAGAATACTCATCTTTGTATGCTAGTGTGTGGCTCGACCAATCTCGAGTTGAGCAGATGTTGGTCATGTTGAGATGTTTTAAAGATGAGATCTACGACAGCAAGTATTGGTTTGTGTACCCCGAGACGTACAATTTAGCTGCATCAGTGTACAATATGACCTTCGTGCATATCTCGCCGCAACAGTGCCTTACCTTTCTTCCGCTAAGGACTGCCGTAGCGATGAATCCTCAGATCGTGTGCATGGCACTTGTAGGAAATAATCATTTCATTAGGGTAATTAACTCCAAACGTGTGTTTACGTCTATACATTACCTTCATTACGGTCTAACATTTGTTTTTTGTGTGGATGCAGGTGAAGCTGGTTGACGGTGCACCACTACCACCTATAAGCACAACATGGTACGGTTACCACTACTCTTGTGCTGAGGGGTGGGCGGTCCTTCATCAACAACAACTAGCGACCTACCATAATCTGACAGCACAAGACTCAACGAATGCCCGTGTTGCAAGTATTACACTTGACGACGATTGAGCGCGTGAGGAACCACATGAGTTGTTTGTATTGAGCAAAACAAACATTACAGTAACATTTTCTAGTAACTTATTTGTATTTATTTTTCGGTGCTTCTTCATGTTGTAAATTTATTGTGCAATACAATGTCATGTTGATTAGATGATACGAAAGTTCATATTCGTGTTGGGTACACTCGCCGGTTATCTTAATTCTTTCAGATGGAATTATCTTGAGTTGTGAATCGGTTTAAGTTTGTATTTTCGTTCGTTTTATGTCATACTGCTATACCGACAGGATATTTTCGAGATCGGGTCATCCCGTTTCTCCGTTTTCCCACTGTTCGATCCTAATAGTCGAAATATATAACACGTGTTCGACTCTCACAACCGAACGAGATTCAAAGTGTTCGACTTCTTCGGCCGAACCTTCTGCACTTTGTTCGACCCATATGGCCGCGCGGGATGAAGAGTGTTCGGCGCAGGAGTTCGAACAGGCTCAACGGTGTTCGGCCCTGGAGTTCGAACAGGATGAAGGGTGTTCGACTTTATTGGTCGAACAGTGTGAAAATCAACAAACGGGATGACCCGATTCAAAAAATATCCTGTCGGCATAGCAGTATGACATAAAACGAACGAAAATACAAACTAAAACCGATTCACAACTCAAGATAATGCCATCTGAAAGAATTAAGATAACCAATTCCATTGTTTTCAATAACCCAAATAGTTTGCAAAAGAAATGAACTACGAAATCGTCTGAACGAATCAGTTTGAAACAATACATCATAATCAAGATACATAATTGTCTTGGTATTAGGTAGTAAGTATAATAAACTCAATCAACTATGCCCTACAGTCTCTGCGACGCCGACCTCGTGCTCTGCCAGCTGGTTCTGGTTCGGCCGGCTCGTTCAGTGTTAGGGTTTCGTATGCTTGCTGGACCAATGGCATCGCGTACTCCAAGGACAGCTGGGGGTCTTGCACTCTCCACATTTCGACCAATGGGTTGAGATGAGCGCGTGCCATATGAATCATCTCCCAAGGTTGAGCACCTTGGGCTGCGCTGGAGGTATGGGCACGTCCTCGAGAAGCAAAAGCTGGGTTCTGAACCCTCGGATGTGAGTGAGTGGTAAACCACTCCATGTAGTCGTGCGAGCACTCCCAGGCAGGATGAGCATGTTGGCCGAGATGCTCAGCAGACAATAAATGACTACTCCACTGTCGGAAGTAGTTCCCCAGTAGGTGAAACGCAAGTCTGTATTGAGCGCCCGTACTACCTCTCCTCACTCTGCTTGGGATGAGGGGGTTTTCAGGAATAGTCTGCACGAACCCAAACTGTCGCAAGACCCGGTCGGGATGGTAAGGCTCAACTACGTCGAAGGCACGAATGCAACCGACGTAGAACGCGACATCTTCTCGGGGGTAATCATCTCGTATTGCAGCATAAGGAGTCCATACGACCTGCAAGATGTCGACATTATTGTAATGTTGAACATTATCAAGTAGAGTTCAATGGTAAATACAATGATACAATTATCAAAAAACTTACATTACTTGTCGAAGAATCATCCAATATCTCCCTCCAGGCGACTATACGGTCGATGGATGGCCCCGGATTGGTTTGTTGGGCCCATCTGCCGGCCAAACACATTCCTGTACCGAAAGCGACGTTGTGAGTTGGCCTCGTCACCGGGAAGTACTCGTATATCCATGCCTGCATCAGAAAAAACAATTGTCAAAACGAATGAACAACTAACAAACGTTTAAAGGGCAAAATGTGTTTCAAATATACCTCCAACAATGTCAAGTACCCAGCCATCTGCCTCACCCCGTAACGCGAGGCCAGACCCAACTGCCGATATAGATACGCAAGTGCAGCGGCGCCCCAAGCATAAGTGTGCACTCGACGCAGATTTCCCAACAATCTCAAAATGTTCGTAGAGACTCTGGAGCCGCTCTTATCAGAAAACACAGTGCAACCTAGCACATACCACAAATATGCTCTTGCTGCGCATTTTCTTGTGGCCTCGTCATCTGAAGTGACGTCTCCACTAAACCGTGATCGGAGCCACTCAAGCCTGACTGAAGAACCTCTTGAACCATCCAAAGCCCTCTCAGCGTCTCCTACATCTATACCAAGAAAGGTGGATATCAACAATGGGGTGGGAACTGGTGGCTCATCAGGCAACACAACAGGATGTCCCGTCACCGGAAGACCCGTTATCTGGGCAACGTCATCTAGGGTGATGGTCATCTCCCCGAACGGCATGTGGAAACTGTTGGTCTCTGGATGCCAACGCTCCACGAAGGCACATAGCAGGTTCTTATTGGGGTTCTTGTACGATATGAACCGCAAATCATAGATCTTCGAGCGGTTCATCCACCTCAACCAATCATCCGGCTCAACTTCCAACTTCCACGACTCGAGCTTTGTAGTGTGGCACCAAAACTTTAGAACGTCGCGTTCTTCATTAAACCAAATTTTGGAAGCCACATGACATTTGAAACTCGGGATCAAGATTGGGTTAACGGGCCCCCCAGGAAATGGCCCCGTCAAAATCTCCTCCTCTTCTGGCTCCACACCCTCTTCTGCTCCCTCCTCATCTACCTCCCCTTCCATCACATTAGGGCCGGCTGGTTCATCAACAACAGGCACCTCAACAATGTCCAACTGATGGCTTGGTGCCTCATCCATACCGGCCTCAAATTGTTGCTCTTGCAGCGGTTCCGAGGCCTGTGCAATCCAAGGATTTGGTGGCTTCTCGGAAGATTGTCCTTCTTCAGCCCGTCGCTTCCTTTCTGAGGCCGTTGGTCGCCTCCTGTATATCTTACCTGCATAGAAACGAAAAAAATATATCAAACGAGTAAACTATGAAAAACACTATTATTATGCATGTCCTGTATATCAACACTTTCACCCTTGGAGTTGCACAAATTGACTCAAGAAATCGACTCAAAACAACCATCCGTTCGACCCTAAGCGCTGAAAAACATCAGCCTCGTTCGACCGTAATAGTCGAACACCACATGCCCCGTTCGACCATAATAGTCGAACAACATATGCCCCGTTCGACGGGCAATGGCCGAACAATGCTCGAACCGTTCGACGTCCACCAACCGAACAAGCATCATTCCGTTCGACCCTAGTGGCCGAACGGACTACATCTATCGCGCATAACCAGAGTCGAACGGGCTCGATCGGGAAGGCCGAAATTCAGTCCACATAATTCGATTTTTCGCGCAATAACCTCAATTTTTCGCACTTACGACATAGCACATACATACACACATACACAAATGAGCATAGCACCACATTTTGCACAAAAAATTTGCAAGTAATGTCAAATCCAAGCAAAAAAGTGGGTGGATTTTTACTAACTACAACAACACTAACCTAGAGAGTCCATGGAGCTTGTTCGACTAGGGAGTACGAAGCTTGCACTAAGTGTTCGATTCTCGTGGCCGAAGATGTAGGGATGACTCCTCTTCTCCTTCTCCAATCGGTTGAAGATGCTTGAGGAAGTGTTGGGGTGTTGGGGTGTGCTTGGAAAATTTGCTAAAAGTGAGGAGTGTGTGTAATGGGGTGTGAGTTAGAGAGGGGTGTGTGTGTATTTAGGGCAAAGGGTAATTTTGGAATTAAGTGGGGTGTGTTTAGTGATTTATCAAAATTAAATGTCAAGTAATGGGGTGTTGTTAGAAATCGGGGTGTGGTTAGAAAAGGGTGGGGTGCGGATAGTGCCACCCTATTAAAAAATATAGATTTTATATCATAAACTGCATATTGCGCAGGTGTATTGTTATTATACAAAAAAATCAATAATTTTTATTTTAGGATTAGAAGATATCCTTAGATGTCTACTTGATACTTTATAAAATAATTCTCACAAATGTGAATGATATTTATATACCATTAAAATCCAAACATTATTATATTTTTATCTTTTTGTTCGTGGTATAAATAAAAATAAAGAAAATCTATAAAATGTAAAAATAATTAAAAGAAAAACAAATAATGAAATCATATAACTTAAAAACTTAGGAATATTGAAACATTATTATATTTTTATTTTTTTGTTCATGATATAAATAAAAATAAATAAAATCTATCAAGTGTAAAAAAATAATTAAAAGAGAAAAAATTATAATAAAGTCAAATAACTTAAAAACTTCGAAATATTGATTACCTTCTTTGATATGTGTCATTGGGTTGACCTTACTTATTACATGAAAACTCTTTCCATTTTTTCTTGCATATTTTTGTAGAAGCAAATTATCCTTATGAGAGAAACTATTGTCCAATATATTTGCAATTCACAAAGATGCATGACAAGAATATTTATAAATCATTCAAATGCAATATTTTTATTTGTTATTCTTGGCATATATAAAAATAAATAAGAGGAACACTTGTTTAATATATCTGCAATTTACAAAGATGACAAGAATATTTATAAACCATTCAAATCGAAATATTCTTATTAGTATCCAAATATTTTTATGGGTTATTGTTGACATAATTTAAAATAATAAAACCTATCAAATGCCAAAATAAAGAAAAGAAAGACAAATCTCAAATAACTTAAAAACTTCGGAATACTGATTGCCTATCTAAACATCCTTATTAGTAAACCATCTAAATATTTTTACTATTGTTCTTGACATAAATAAAAATCAATAAAACCTATCGAATACGAAAATAAAGCCACAAAAAATAAATAAATCATAATGAAGCCAAATAACTTAAAAACTTTGGAATATTGATTAGTATGTGTCATTTGTTTGCCCCTACTATGTTTCTCATTAGAAAGGAACTCTTGTCCAATATATCTGCAACTTGAAAAGTTTACATTTCACACTTGATTTCTTCTTCCATCGTTATGAACTGAAACTATTTAGATAAAAAAAATTAATAGAATATAAAAAAATTAATTGAATATTCATTAACAAGAAAACAAATACTTTAAATGTTTACCAATTAAATAAAAAATATGAAAAACTCATCGATTAAATAAATAATAAAAATAAGAGAAAATTTTACCGAGTAAATAGATTTTTGACAAAATGAGAGAATTCGATGTGATTAATTTAACAAAAGTATACGAGTTCTCAAAAACTTGTACGTTTATGATTGTGTGGAAATTGTGAATTTCACATTGGATGGAATGCAATAAATAATCAATTAAGTACACAAGTTCTGCAAAGCGCAACCATATTTTCATATCTCAGTTATCATCCTTTATTTCAAATTATTTTCCAAAAAATATGTAAAAACTTTAAATATCTGTTTTATGTGTATTTAAAATGTCACTTTGAATATTTATCTTTTAAGGGACTGTTTTTGTGAAATTAGCCCTTAGTTAATTGAATAGAGCTACATCCTTCCTAATAAAAAAAGAGAAAAGTACAACCTTTAATAAACTGGCAATTCTCATTTATACACCTTTATTCATTTAAAAAGAAAAAACATTAGCTACTCTAAAATATTTTTATAATAAGAGATTCATAGAAATTTTAGTAAAATAACTACCTTTGAATTTTCTTCCAACAGTTTATAATATGCATGCTGGTTGTTTCGTTTTGATAAGATATACAGACCATATGAATGTATAGATATTTCAATATATACTTTTTTCTCAGAGAATTAATATATAGTATATACTATACACGATACAGGCAAATCAATATATTATGAATAATTACTAACATAAAATATTAATCCTAAATTTAGAAAACAAAAAAAAACTCAACTGCAAAATATTCAATCAACATGATTGACGTGGCAATACAAAATAAATGCACCAGCAAACTAAAGCAACACGTGGCCTGATCTCGTCATGTTGGATGAATCCCTAAGCTCAAGAAAACATATACAAACTTTGAGATTGTTTTTTAATTGAATGTTTTAAATTTTAAGAAATGATTTAAAGGAATATAATCTCCAATAATTTCCTAATATGTGGTTGAATTATTTTAGATCCGCTAAAAATTAACTCTGGTTGAATGTTAAGAATAAACACAAAAACGCACAAAATTAATAAGGTCGTCATTCGACAAAATTTGTTGCAATGAAATCGGAAATTCATATTGATCAAAGTTGAATAACTTTTATTATGTTTAGAAAATTCAATTAAATTTGAACTGGTTTTGAAGAAACACATCGAAGCTCGAGTAAATTTTATATTTTATGTATAATATTTTTCCAAAATCTTCCATTAACCATGTCGAGTGATGTCATTCTCTATCCAAAGCCCAATTTTTCTATAAACTGTTTGTGCTTCTAAAAGATGGGCCAGGCCCAAATGACCTAATTAGGCTCCCATAAGTATCAAGTTTCCACTCCACAAAAGAAATGACATACACAAAACTCATTTAACACGTCTCACGAATTAACGAGACAGTCTTTTCACTCATAAATCAAATCCATTTTTGATAAGTGAATTATACTTAATTTATCTCATAAAATTAGATTAGTAAGAAATTTGGTTATACAAAACAGTTTGGAATAATTTTTGGATAATTTTTGCAAAACAAAAACGAAAAAGAGATTTGTCAGTTCTAGGTTTAGAGATGTGAACGGGTGAACGCATGGTTTACAAAGTATACTGTGTCTTCCACTTTCACTAAGTTTGGAATTTCGAAATATCTATTACACATTCAAACTTACTTTTTGACTGATTATATCATTATTATTTGATTAGACTATATTTAATTGTCATAGGAACAATTATTCCATAATAATAATTACAAAATATTGTACGACTTCAATTCAATATAATATCATAGAATTATTTTATTTTACAAATAAAATACAGTGAGTAGAGATTGAATGCTTTTATACAGTGACTTACCATGACCTTTACTATTTAACAATTATTATCAGGTGTAATAATCCTAGCTAGGTACACACTACACCTAATAATTTGCTTATTATTAAAGTAGGCAGCATCTGATTAATTTCCTTTTCTTTTTTTTTTGGATTAAGGATGATACCGAGAATAAAGTAACTTGTGTAGTAGATTCTTACATGAAAAGGGGATAATTTAATCGTGAAAAAAATCATAAACTTTGTTCTAATTATTTGTAGTTGCAACATAAACTTTCAAACCTGACAAATTTATCACAAACTTTTAATCTTTAGCAATTTCAATCATCAATCTAAAATTCAACTAATTTTGATTGATGTAGCAACTGCTTAGTTCTTAGTCAAGCCAGGGCCATCTTGTTTCTCACATATGAACAATATATACACAGAAATTAAGTCTTGAAATAACCAAACTAATTTTGGATCGGTGATTGAAATTACAAATGATTTAAGTTTAGGATAGATGCTATCAACTTTGAAAGTTTATACAATCTGTAGTTACACGTAAAAGCAAAGACGTTTGTGAATTTTTTAATAATTAACCGTATGATTTATCTTAGATTCTAAATTGTTTTGAATAAAGATATAATTATGTATATGTTTCATGACAGCAATGAGTGGAGAAACCCTACCATGATAGTGCAAACAACTGAACAAGCTGGTAGAAAATTATAGTTCCAAAAAGAAAATAATACACTAAATACTCTATTAATTTTTAAAAAATATAGCAAAATAATCATAGATATATTATAGCCAAAACATATCTTTTCATCTATTATTCCTTAATTTCTTTAAGAAAAATGGAAGGGATAATAAGTGAAAAGCAAGATATAATACTTTAACATGTGAGATCAAATTGAAGTGAAATCCAATACAATAAGAGGTGTAAGAGATGCATACCCAGCAGCATTAAACTACCAAATAACAATAACTTTGGACTCGCTAACCTTGTATGCATTTCTTACATCCCCATGTTTTATCTCATCAAAATACACAAAAAAAAAACGAAAAAAAAATCTAAATGAAAGCACAAATTCGGACCGCCACCCTCAATTCCCCACAATGCAATAATATCGTTCTCCCAATTCCACCCCATTGCAGTAGAGAAATCGACTGCTTCTTAAATGGGGTAGAACTTAACTGGGGAGAGCGATTTTGCAAAGCTACTTGTTTTCTTGTTGGCAATTAGCCTACATTCCTCTGCCTTTGCCACGGCTGCTGCCGCCTTGTTCTTCCACTGGAGCCACCGGGTGAACAACCAATCATGTTGTTGTTAGCTACAAGGACTAATATGTTAATATCAAAAAACAAAGAGGGTCAGTGAGCTAAGTAACATAACTTGGATAGGTTGGCAAGAAAGAAAGAAAGACTATGTGAAGAAAAGTGAGTGAAGATATATGGGGCATTATTAGTCCTATATAAAGGCAATAAATGCATGCGATCTAGCCTTTTGGTTCAACATGAGACTTGAGTTTAACTGTAGGATTTATTATATCAACATACAAAGACATACATATATGTGTGGAGATAATGTGTGTAATATGAAGATAGAAAATAGGAGCATGTAATTTTTTTTATTTTTTATTTTTAAATAAGTTAGAGGACCAAAAGAAAGGGAGACAATAAAGATTAAATAATTATGTGATTCATATTCGAACTCTAATTATCACAATTTGTATTTTTATAAACTACAAATTATATATTTTGATATGATGATGAAGGCTGAAATCATGAATAGATGAATTTGAATTAAATGAATTAATTTATGCTATAGTAAGACCAATATTAAGAGAACGAGATAACTTGAGAAGAGTCATGATTGATTTTACTAATTAGTATCATAAATTAGATATAATTGCAATCATTTTACGGTTTTTTTTTCTTTCGATAACAATTCATAGTTAATTGTAGGAAGATTCTTTCACGTTAACAATAGAAAAACAAGAACCTTGATGGGGGATATTAGGATTTTGTCAATAATAGGCAGGGGCAGAACGGTCTTTTTACAAGGCATGTGCGTAGTTAGACTAGTAGGTGTGGAAAATGTAGTCGAAGTAGGGTTAAGGGCATAATTGGTTGGGAAAGCAGAAAAGAAGTCCACTAGCTCCAATTCCAAGGCCTTTCAAGTTTCAAGTGCATCTCTCTCTCTCTCTCTAAACATCACTCTCTCACCACTATAGCCCAAGTCTTGATCACCAGCCTTTTCACATTTATTACCCTATTATTGTGTGCGCGTGTGAGAAATAGAGAGGGGGACACTTTTTAGGGTAAAAGTGGCAAGTCATGTGGAGCATATATATTTTCTTAGGGAATGTTTGTAACGGAATTTAATGGGTTTGAGGAAATTCTAATTTTGAAATTTGAATTTTATAATAAATGTGAATAGTAAAAATGTATATTTATTTGAGAATTTAGTAGAATATGATTATATTGTAGATGTCAAATTGATATAGGAAAAGGTGGGTTGATATAATATTTTATTGTGTAAAGGTGGGTTGATGTGATATTTTTTTATGAAAAAGTATATTTGATAATGATTGATAATTGTAATATAGGTAGTAATGATTATGTTCGGATTTTGTAATCCAAATTTAAATACAGAAACAAACATACATTGGGAGTTTGAAGTCCAAAATTCTATCATGCCAAATCCTTTCCAAACATAGCCAATAATATCATCAAATAGACAATAATTTTTCATTTATAATTTTTCTTTTTAAAAGTTAAAACATGTCATGTACATATCAATAATATCATCAAATAGACGTGATATAATAGTAGTTATAGATAAGTGGATCTATAGATATTCTAAACTGTAATATCTTTTGAATACCAGATGATTTTCTCGTTCAATGATCTACAAAACATGTTGGATGAGTTTTCTATTACGAATTTAAATGCAATTACAGAGAAATTGATATAAACGAAAAATAATAAACACAAATTTATTGATCGGATTCATTAAGAATGACTATGTATGAGGTATTACCAAACCAAAAGATATACTATTTTTTTGTAATAATCAAATACAAAGAGTTAAATGATTAATCACTGTGCCCGTGAACGTGACATAACCGATTAGGTTCCATGACCCAACATCTTCAACAAAGAGACTCTAACCTCAAATTAGAGAAGATCTCAATTTAATTTCAAAATTTGTGGTACAAGTGTTTTGAATGTTCAAATGAGAGAATAGATAAAGAAATGATTTTGTAAATACCTTAAACAGTAAAAATGAGGGGTATTTATTCATCTAAGAAAATATTAATTCAATAACTGTGTCTCAATAATTAATCCACCTCTCGGATTTGTCGAAACTAAGCAATAATCAACGGATAAGGAGACAGCAGATTACATTCTCTCCCCACTTGTAGGAAAAGTGCACTCCAAAAACATAGTTAATTACAAATTTATCCATTAATTTAGTGTCTCTTCGTGCTATGTTCGGACCAAATATACTTTCGAATTGTCTCACGAGGGTTATCCTGATCATAAATCTTCGAAACTTATATTAAATTTGGATCAATTTTAGATTATTAATTTGGAATATCTTTCCCAACAGTTTATGGTGCATTTGCTTTCATTTTCTCTCA
This sequence comes from Scutellaria barbata, assembly GCA_028654395.1. Classification (NCBI taxonomy): domain Eukaryota; kingdom Viridiplantae; phylum Streptophyta; class Magnoliopsida; order Lamiales; family Lamiaceae; genus Scutellaria; species Scutellaria barbata. Next base: position 29,575,635 of record CM053647.1, read on the forward strand.
TTCTGAAAAGAATATTCCTGTTAAAAAAAAAAGTGGACGTAATGCATTGAAAAGTTAAATAATATTACTCAATGATGAGAAAATCTTGTAACATATTATTAGTTTTATATAAAGAATATCAATATTACAAATATTTAATTTTTTTTATTATTCTTTAGAGAAAATCAAATTCATTCTTTTTTGAACTTGGACATTATATTAACAAAGGAAGAAAAAGAAAGAAAGAAAGAAAAAGACAAAAAGTGACAGTATTAGCTCTTGTGGAAGGAGAGAAGGTTTTGAGGCATGTTAGAAAGTGGTTCTAGAGTTGATTGATATGGTCCATATGTTGGAAGAAAAGAAAGAACATAATTGACAATAAAATGGGCTGTTTAATCACTTTATCATGGCTTTGTACATTACATGAGAAAGCAATTATACAAAAGCTGAAAATCAATCAATAAGTCAGCGATTAGATTTTGATCATCAATAAGTGAACAACAAAAGCTTGGTAAAGTTAAATAATCATTACAGGAAAAAATGAACATTAATGACAATATATGACGATTAAGTTAAATAACAATCAATGATTGTGCATATGAAACAATATTAGAAATTTTATTGGTAGTTAATTGAACATAATTAAAATTGTGTAGATATGGTCGTCGTCAATAATAATAATAATAATAATTTAAGCAGCCATTTTCTTACTATAAAATAAAATAAAAAATTATCATTACACACATCTTGGTAAGGATTAAATCCTCAAAATTATCTCTAATAAGAATTAAGGATTTGATTAGTGAGAAAAAAAAATTCAAAACTGCTTATCGATTTACTAAACATAAATTATAGTTGGACCGACTAAATCGGCTTTGTATCTCCACCACCATTTTAGGTCCTCAAATCCCAGCCGTCGGTTTTAATCTCAGTTTTGTACAAAACATCACGACTACGTCATTCTTTCGTCACTACATGATTTTCTTTTTAACGAAATGTTATGAAAAAAAAAAAAAACCAGAGTACAAGACTCAGGCCTACTAAAAAGACCCTAGAAATATAGCCCACTAAAAAGACACTAGAAATATAGGCCACTTAAAGACCTAAAGCGGCCTAATCTCTAAAAAGGCCCAAACAAATGGGCCCATTCTACATGATTAACCATTGAGTTCTTAAAAAGAAATTATGTTCTAAAAAATATTACGTTAAAAAAAAAACAAGAAGCTCTTAAATTAAAGAAATCTTACTGGGATAATAATTGAAGTTAAACTTTGAAAGAAAAGTTGTATTATAGTTAAAAGGACAACTAATCAGAAACAAGATTTAACCCCTAAAATAACATGTAAAATGAAATGGGAGAAACTATTTCATGACAAAGATCGTATAATCATTCGGATAAGTAAACAAAAAATTTAAAAGAAGTTTATACCTGCTAAAAGAAGATCTTGTGTACCCATAATTCCAATCTCACTCGTGTACCACATCTCAAACTCACGTTATATTAATGTAAGTTATATTGATATAAATTATTAACTATTCAGTTAGAAAAAAAATTATTTATTCAAAATTATGTAGTTTTAATATGGTACATAAGTCAAATAGGGATTTTGATACAGAGGTTCCAAGCATTAACAATGCAGATAAATAATCCATTCAAATTTATATAACTGCAAAATGTAACGCACAAAAACTGAAACAGAACTCAAATAAATAAAACGAATTTAGGTACCATAAAATAGACAAATGAATGCAAATTCAAAATTGAATAAGAAATCAGAATTGATACTGCACAACCACATGATATTATTGCAAAAAACTCAGGAAAGAGGTAAGAAAAATCGTGTGTGAAGAGAGATTGAATCCTATATCATTACAGTTAGTGCAAAATTGGACTTCACATACAAGTTAAAGAAGATGAACAAACAAATTAGCAGAACGTCACAAGGCATTCTTGAGTTGGTGTTGATAATAATATATGTACATGAAACGCGAAATTCGTTTGTTCAAACGAATGAAGCTTCAACAGCTTTGAGTTGCATTGCCTTACTCACCTTCTGCCTTCAACACTTGATTCCTTCCCCGTTTCTTGAAATCCGATTTTGATCTTTGAGACGTATAAATGCCTTGTTTTTCATTCCTACACGATATCAAACCTCTGCTTAATCGAACATGCATTTAATCGGCATAAAAAAAAATCATGGATTTAAGACTCACATCAAAGCTTTCTTCTCTTTGTATCTCATCACAGCATTTTCTTTACCCTGTTGATAAAACGTTTGGTAAAGCCCATCATCCTTATTACATTCATAGCCACTGCTTTCACCTGTGATCCTCGAGACAGTGAATGATGATGTGGCATACGATGATCTGATTGGACGAGGATGATCAACTTCATCTATTTCTTTGTCAATAACATCATCAGTCTCCTGCAAGAGAAACACCAATTCTTTCACAAAGCTAATGTGTTGTAATAATGTGATCCAGAAACACTACTAAACAGATAAAAATTAAAACCTCAATGGTTCTAGTGAAGCCTCTATCTTGCTCGGTTCCGAAAAGCTCTTCGAAGTTGCGGAAAGTCAGATCAACATCAGGTATGTTGACATCATCATCGTCAAGGCATTGGACTTCATCACAAACTCCTAAATCTTGCATGTTTTGAAGCCAAATCTCATTGTTATGAAGAGGGCTTTTGTATTGCCAAAAGGAGTTGGATTCTCCAGTGTTGTTTGTCAAGTTATCCAGCAGCGAAAACGGGGACGAGACACCCTCTTCGCTCTTGTGAACATGTGCACTGAAATACTCCACATCATCATCGACTGTGTTGTCTTCTTTCCACACAGTGTCGTGTCTCAATGGCGTTTGTCCTTTGACAAACGCGTCGTCTGTGCACTCAGAAAGCTGAAGCTTTTCCAAGTCTAGGATCTGTTGAAGAATCAAGGAACTGCTTTTTTTCTGCTTATCATTGCAAATTAAACAATCATGATCAGCAAACTCAAATAACTAACACAATTTTATTCTACGTATGGTTAATTACACCACAATCAACACTTTTTTCACTATTCCACTCCTCAAGACAAATCGAAGCCCCAAGTCAATTTTTAGGTTCCTCAAGACAAATATCTCATGATTTATGATGTAATTAACCCTTCTACATATTATATTACTTCACTAAACAGTGAACATCATCCATTCCCTCTATTTCCCAACATAAATAAACAAACGAACACGAACAACACTCTTTCGCTCATGTTAACTTCGTTTTTGCACAGAAAAACAACCAAACTGAGTACATGATCATATGCTTCAGGCTATATATATACACGAGTTTTAGATCATGTACGTTGCACGTGGAGATCAATTCAAATGAATACAAATATCTTATACATAACATCCACACTTAGGTAATAGATTTACCTTTGTTCCTCCATTGCTAGATCCTCCATCAGATTCTGCGAAAAACAACAGAAACGGTTTTGAAAGATTAAAAATGGAAGCAATTTAAGAATAAGGAAGCAAGTGAGAAAGTAAGAGATTGATGATGATGATGATTACCAATACAGTTATTCTCCAATTGACTGAAATCAAAACCCCACAAGAGAGCCAAATCCTTAGCAGAAGGGCAGCCAACATAGCAACTCACTACTTTTCTTCGATGCTCAAAGGAGGCGTGATGCATAGAATCACAGCTTTGGCACATGAATATGTCATGGTCAAAACATCGAACAAGTGATGGGTGATAACTGCAGGACTCGCAGACAAGGGTACGAGGATGTCTGTACGAAAGAGCATTGGCTGAATGGACCTTAGCATCACAAGAGAGACACAGATGCGCTGCATCTGATTTACAGTACACTATTGGCCTTAATGCCCTGCAAAATTCACACCTTTTCTCCATCGCATCCCACCTTTACTTTACTCAATATAGTCCAAATACTAACCATGGCATGTGTATATATATCAATTTAGACAAGATCACTGTTAAGGATGATAACACTACAAGAAGAAATAGCTTTAATCAAGATCCGAAAACAAGCTTAACATCTACAACATAAATCAAGTATATATCATTCCACTGGCAATTTATTATGTAAATAAATAATAAAGTTTGCAATTCAAAACAAATCTGAATCAGATGATATCAGTAAATCCATCCAACCAAAATTCATCACTATGCACAAATCAGTTTTCTTGAAGTATGTTGAGAACAAATTTTAGAAAAAAAAGAACCAGAAGAGGAAGCATACCTGTGATCGTATTTTCCAACAGTGGACTTTCTTGAATGAGCAGAAAATTAGAAAGCCCTTTTGGAATTGTTTGTTGATAGATGCAAGAAAAGGCAGAAAAAGAAGACAAAGGTGGAAAAGAGATTCACATGAATATTGAGTGATTAGTTATGATAAGTTGATGATGAAGATGAAGAAGTAGGCAGTTAAAGGGGTTTTGTTTTTTCAGTTAGTTGTTTGGCTTAAATCATGTTATCTACTTTCTCTCTCATTCTTCCTTTATCTCACTATCTTGGAGCACTTTTAGAGCTGAGGTGGTCATTCTGACATAATCCCAAGTTATCCAGCAACTCATCCAGATAGTCCACCTCTTTACCCAATGGGAGCGTGCCACGTCATCCCAAGGATTACCCCAAGGTATGGGGAACTCTGAAGTTTGATCATCAAACTCAAGAACTGTGACTTTCTCACTGCCAACTGTCTTCTTGATATACTTTTACTTAACAAGTTAATTAATTCTTTTTAGAGGAGATGACCTTGTATTATATATCCAAAGATATAATATAGGGCAATTTCCACCTTTAAAAGATGATTTTTGAAGCTTTTCTATCACAATTTTTTGACCATCATATGTGAACAGTGTTATGAATAGGATGTGTTGACGTCAATTAATATCTGATCAAATTTAAAAGATGGGGTATAATAATATTTTTGTAGGATATGTGGTATTATGGACACAAAATTATATTTGATGGTAGAAATAGAATTTTTAATATTAATTTGTGTAATTTGGTCAGGGAGGCCTTCTGTCTATGTGTAATACGTCAACCTTATAACAAAACCTTTTTTTTGGTTTGGGGGGGGGGGGGGGAAGTATTATTGGATATAAATTTTATTATGTTATCGCACGCACCAGCGTTATACTAGTTTATTTTATAAAAAATCTTAAATTCTTGATTTGTCATTTTAATTTGTTGATTCATTTAATAAAAAATCTTAAATTCTTTCCACTTAATGTTGTCCTAAATGAGAGTAAGTCATACTTGAAAGTTGAAATGGCTGTAAAGAACAATTTGTTGGTTATGAACAGAATGATCTCAAAATGACATGTGATTTGGACCCTTAATAATACATAATTTACTTTTTGTGTTTTAAAAGACATACTACACTTCCCATAAACCAAATACAAATAAGCATTAACAACGATTTTTTCTGTGGCAGAACTTGATATCCCTAAATTAAATTCCAAACTTTTAAAGGCATATGACATAGTATGAAGGAATAAATATTTTAGTTCCCGCCATTTAAATTTAAAAAAAAAATGCAGTCACCATTGCTTATAGATATTATATTCAAGAAACCATCAAACCAAAAATAACATGTAATGGGAACATAGCCTGAGAGGTATATATACAAATTTGCTGGACAAAAAAAGATGTCTTATGCAGGAAATATGCCTCTATAAAGAAGTCAACTTCTGCACTTGACGCCCTGAAATAAAATCGGGCATCGAGTGTTAGAGATACAGAGGAATAATCTCAAAAGAAATAGGTTGGCACTCATGTATCAATGCAATGACTAATAAGAACATCTTCTTGATTCATGCAGCGGATTTAGCGTGCATATGATCTAATTTTAGCTCTTAGAAGAGTTCTTCTGTAAAGCAGTAGAAGATAGATTATCATCTCAGAGATGAATTACATGCACATGGATAAATATGGATGATCGATCATGTAGCAGACCAGGCTTGTTTGATGAAATAGGTCAAAGAGCATATACAGTTATATGAACAAAGATAACACAAGAAAATATGGATTGAAACAAATTTCCATGGCCTTAGCTATTAGTTCAATTCCAATGAGATCTTAAAAAGGATGCATTTGGTAAAGGTCATTAGAAAGTCATTTTACCTAATCAACTTGACTTTACATGCACTTCTATGATGTCATTTTCCTCCATTCCAAGGCTTTCAGGTGTTTGGGCTGGACTTACTTTATCCCCATCAAAGCAGAAAACCAACCTTTTCAGGTCAAGCTTTGTTTTGTCCGCATACATCTTGAAGAGTCGCTCAAATTTATCATCCTGCACAATTATGATGTTGTTACTTGAGTATACGTATTTTTATATGATACTAAACAGAAAACATGATCACCTTTAACAGACTGTTAACATTAAATACAGAAAGCAGAAGTAAAAAGAAGGGAATGTAAATGAAGAAAAAAAGATTAAGTTTAGACCATAGAGAAGAATCCGGTACTGTTATAATCAATTAGAGGATTAGAGTTAAGTCTCCTCAGATGATAAAATTCTGAGAATTCCTACAATTAGCTATAGAAAACACTAAAATAGTTTTCCATACACACATTACTGTTATGGCATATTCATGTGACTCTGACTTCATCTTGATATTAGTATCGTTTGACAGGAAAATCTCCTTCGATAAGTCACTCGAGAATTTTTTTTATAGTGGAGGCATCCCCTGTTGCTCATTAAATGAGACAACTACTGCTCTGAAAAACAAAGTACACCAAACTTTTAGCTTCATAATAATACAGAGGACTACATACCATGAAAACTCTAAATTGCTTAGGCCCATCTTTGTCCTGAATGGATATTACAAGTTTCGTTCTCTCATATGGAGGCTCCAACTGCTGCTTCATAGCACTTTTTGGTGAAGATTGTAAGGCAGCGTTAAGGTCTTTTCTTACAGATTCTTCAACAGCTCGCACCACTTCCTCAGCAGACATGGCAAAAGATGCCAACTCCTGCTTTTTTAACCTAAGGGTGTCGCATTTACAGAAAACTGTAAGTGGACTATTACTTAACCACAGACTTGAGAGAAATAGACTACCAACACTTTGCTATAGCATATATACTTGCTCAGTTGTTTTTATTGTTAGTGTATTCTGCACATGCTTATTAAATTAGAACTTGTTATAGGTTCACTTAGCTTCTGGGTACACACTTCAAAATGTTTAGATATACCACCAAGTTTTTCTAGAGAAATATATTTTGTATTCAACTTTCAATAAGAACAAAATTTCATGATGACAACCATATATACAAGAAAATGTGATCCACTCCTTTTCCTATTCAAAGATCATCCCCTGGGCTCTGCGTTTTCACATCAAGAATCATTTGTAGATGAAGATATGTCAGAGGGGCTTCTTACTTCACAAATGGATCCTACTACAATCTGTATATAAACACTGGTTTATCAAGAATATACAAGAAAATCACGTCAAATTGTTGATTAATCTTTAGAGATGGCTTAGAAATCTGCAATTTCATAAGCCAAAATATTATTTAACCTCAAAATATTATTCCCCCAAGCACATATACTCAATTAAATAGACATCTCAGTCACATGTGTACAACGAGAAAGCAAAAAATGCATTGCCCGTCACTTCACCAAGGAAATCGCATGCGGAAAATTAAACAATCACATTAATACAATACGATTAAGTAAATTAAACATTCATCACTTCCAATAGCACTACCAGCACTAACAAAGATGTTCAAAAACTATAACTAGTTAAATATTAAAGGAGTGTGTTATCATTTCAATTTGATGAATGATGATGCAGAAGATAACTAAAAAGTTATGATTTACATTCTCGGTATACCTCAGGGCCTTCAAAGTTGAGTCCTCAAGAGCCTTGTGACAATCATCTAAAATCTTCGGCGGTGGAGGCAACCAATCCTCCTCCTCTTCATCAAATTCAATCACTTTTGGTTTCACATCATGCCCTTGCTTTTCTTCCTAATATTTCCAAGAGCAAAAACACACCTCAAGTTAAATTCACACACCATCAATTACTATAGAAAAATCAGTAAAACAAAAAATTTCAATCTTTTGTCAACAAGGAAAAACAATTTACCACATTATCCGAGACCTTTTGTTTCTTCGAGCAAAATACCGGTGTCTCTTCCAGATCATCTGTCAATCCCCGAATGAAAAGCAAAGATTCAGTAAGAGAGGGAAAGAGAAAGCAAAGTCCCAAACTATGAGAACACATATGAAAATCAATTGCAAGAGAACTGACCATCAAGGGAAACGACGTCGGCTGGCTGAATGCGCGTGTAATCAAAAAGGGGTTCGAATTCTTCATCTAACTCTTCCTGAGAATTTGTAAATCGACGTCAATTGATATCGGCAAAACAAACCCTAGAGAGCTTGGATGGAAAAAAAAAAAGGAAAAAGAGCATTCATTATAATTGAAAGAAGCTAAATACAGTGGTGATAAGAGAACCGCACCATCGATGAATGTCCTTTCTCTCTGTAACACACTGCCTCCTCTCTGTTCTCTCTCTCTCTCTCTCTCTCTCTGTGTGTATAGTCCCGAGTTCGAATGACTCGCGGCACAAGTTTGTTTTGCCTGTTGAGTTCGAAATTTCGATTCTTAAATCTTCATATGCCAATCTTTTATAAGGGGGATGGTTCCCCGGCTAAAATACAACACTTAAAAAAATAATAATAATAATAATAAAGAAAAACAATATTAAATGCATTTACGATTCAAATTTGATTGGACTGTTGGATTTAAGGGGCTTTTTGGGAAGATAAAAAATAAAAACAGAGTGCCTTTTTATTCATGGGAAAATGGCCCAAATTACCCATTTTTTTAAATTTTCATCCCATTTTGTCCATTGATATAGTAGCACACCCCTAAATATCCCTAAATATAGATTTTGAACCCAAAATGCCCATTTTTCCTAAAGTCAATGGATAATTGTGGGGTCCATGTCAGAATTTGGTGACTTCAATGTGCAAATACACTGTTTTTTATTCATTTATTCATTTGGACAGTTGACACTGTTTGGAAATACAGTATTATTATTTAATTGTTAAATTATTCATAGTTTGTTATTAATTTATAATACTAATTAATAGTTTATAAGACTAATTAATAGTACTAATTATAGTTTGAAAATAATGTTTCGAAAATAATATTTACTAATTATTTTCAAACAATTCATTGACACGATATTAGTAATTAATTAATTATTTATTTATTATTTCGGAAATTAGCAACATTGACTTAATTTTCGAAAATTTGTGCAATTGATTAATGTTCGAAAACTTGAATTCGAAAATAAAGACATGATATTTTATTCATGTACACCTATTAGTAAGTAATTATTTATTTATTAATTAATTTATGCATGAAATTGCATGACTCATTTTCGAACATTTCTGCACTGCACTTAATCTTCGAAAATCATGTTTTCTTAATGTTCGAAAATCAGGTGCTCGTAATGTTCGAAAAATATTTCATGCACTTTTAATACTATTTAATTAATTAATAAATTATTTATTTATTTATTAATTATTTTATGCATGAAATTGCATGACTTATTTTCGAACATTTCTGCATTGCACTTAATCTTCGAAAATCATATTTTCTTAATGTTCGAAAATTAGGTTGTGTTAATGTTCGAAAACCATGTCTTGCACTTGTAATAATATTTTATTCATGTACACCTATTATTAATTAATTAATTAATTATTAATTAATTAATTAATTAAGGACACTTTGTTTTCGAAAATTAACAAACTTGACTTAATGTTCGAAAACTCTATTTTGTTAATGTTCGAAAACTATGTCATGCACTTTTAATAATATTTTATTCATTTCCTCCTTTTATTAATTAATTATTTATTTATTTATTTATTTATTAAGGGAAATTGCGTGACAAATTTTCAAAAATTAGTACGTAGAATTAATGTTCGAAAATTGTCATTTGTTAATCTTCGAAAATTGTCATTTGTTAATCTTCGAAAATTTTATTTTCTTAATGTTCGAAATTTATTAGTTTAATAATATTTTAGTCATTCACTCCTATTATTAATTAATTAGGGGTTTATTTATTTATTTATTAATTTAGGCTGGATTTATTTATTTATTAATTTAGGTTGGATTTATTTTCGAAAATTAGTGAATTGACATAATTTTCGAAAACTATGATTTGTTAATCTTCGAAAATAAACACATGCACTTGTAATAATATTTTATTCATTTTCCCTTATTAATTAATTAATGAAGGCTGGTTTTTTCGAAAATTAGTGAATTGACCTAATTTTCGAAAACCATGATTTTTTAATCTTCGAAAATAAACACATACACTTGTAATAATACAATATTCATTTTCCCTTATTAATTAATTACTTATTTATTTATTTATTTATTTATTTATTGATTAATTTAGAGCATGACTTATTTTCGAACATTAAAACTGTCTTAATCTTCGAAAATTGACTTGTGTTATTCTTCGAAAATGGTAATTTGTTAATGTTCGAAAATCATGCACTTTATTACTTTAATAATATTTTAGTCATTCTTCCCTATTATTAATTATTTATGTATTTATTTATTTTCGAAAACTCATTGCATTGTACTTATTGTTCGAAAACAAAGTTTTGTTAATGTTAGAAAATTAGGTTTGCATAATGTTCGAAAATATTTCATGCACTTTTAATAATAATATTTTAAATTCTCGAAAAAATTGAAGGAATTAATTTTTCAAGATTAATGTTTCGAAAATAATAAAGTTCAAAAACATCAATAATAATAGTTATAATATTAATAATTTTCGAAAACATTCTAATTAATGTTCGAAAAGTACATGATAATGTTCTAAAAGATTAATAATAATTTTAGTAATTTTCCAAAATATTGTATTTCATTTTCGAAATTTCCTATAACAATTTTCGAACATTTTTTTCTTTAAAATTATAATGTTCGAAAATACTAATATTAGTATTTTTCGAAAATTATATATTCTTATATATCATAGTGTTTTCCAACATAAATTAAATTTCAAAAATTAATTGAATTCAAAAATCTTCGAAAATAATAGTTATAATATTAATAATTTTCGAAAACATTCTAATTAATGTTCGAAAAGTACATGATAATGTTCTAAAAGATTAATAATAATTTTAGAAATTTTCCAAAATATTGTATTTCATTTTCGAAATTTCCTATAACAATTTTCGAACATTTTTTTCTTTAAAATTATAATGTTCGAAAATACTAATATTAGTATTTTTCGAAAATTATATATTCTTATATATCATAGTGTTTTCCAACATAAATTAAATTTCGAAAATTAATTGAATTCAAAAATCTTCGAAAATAATAGTTATAATATTAATAATTTTCGAAAACATTCTAATTAATGTTCGAAAAGTACATGATAATGTTCTAAAAGATTAATAATAATTTTAGTAATTTTCCAAAATATTGTATTTCATTTTCGAAAATTCCTATAACAATTTTCGAACATTTTTTTCTTTAAAATTATAATGTTCGAAAATACTAATATTAGTATTTTTCGAAAATTATATATTCTTATATATCATAGTGTTTTCCAACATAAATTAAATTTCGAAAATTAATTGAATTCAAAAATCTTCGAAAATAATAGTTATAATATTAATAATTTTCGAAAACATTCTAATTAATGTTCGAAAAGTACATGATAATGTTCTAAAAGATTAATAATAATTTTAGAAATTTTCCAAAATATTGTATTTCATTTTCGAAATTTCCTATAACAATTTTCGAACATTTTTTTCTTTAAAATTATAATGTTCGAAAATACTAATATTAGTATTTTTCGAAAATTATATATTCTTATATATCATAGTGTTTTCCAACATAAATTAAATTTCAAAAATTAATTGAATTCAAAAATCTTCGAAAATAATAGTTATAATATTAATAATTTTCGAAAACATTCTAATTAATGTTCGAAAAGTACATGATAATGTTCTAAAAGATTAATAATAATTTTAGTAATTTTCCAAAATATTGTATTTCATTTTCGAAAATTCCTATAACAATTTTCGAACATTTTTGTCTTTAAAATTATAATGTTCGAAAATACTAATATTAGTATTTTTCGAAAATTATATATTCTTATATATCATAGTGTTTTCCAACATAAATTAAATTTCGAAAATTAATTGAATTCAAAAATCTTCGAAAATAATAGTTATAATATTAATAATTTTCGAAAACATTCTAATTAATGTTCGAAAAGTACATGATAATGTTCTAAAAGATTAATAATAATTTTAGTAATTTTCCAAAATATTGTATTTCATTTTCGAAATTTCCTATAACAATTTTCGAACATTTTTTTCTTTAAAATTATAATGTTCGAAAATACTAATATTAGTATTTTTCGAAAATTATATATTCTTATATATCATAGTGTTTTCCAACATAAATTAAATTTCAAAAATTAATTGAATTCAAAAATCTTCGAAAATAATAGTTATAATATTAATAATTTTCGAAAACATTCTAATTAATGTTCGAAAAGTACATGATAATGTTCTAAAAGATTAATAATAATTTTAGAAATTTTCCAAAATATTGTATTTCATTTTCGAAATTTCCTATAACAATTTTCGAACATTTTTTTCTTTAAAATTATAATGTTCGAAAATACTAATATTAGTATTTTTTGAAAATTATATATTCTTATATATCATAGTGTTTTCCAACATAAATTAAATTTCAAAAATTAATTGAATTCAAAAATCTTCGAAAATAATAGTTATAATATTAATAATTTTCGAAAACATTCTAATTAATGTTCGAAAAGTACATGATAATGTTCTAAAAGATTAATAATAATTTTAGTAATTTTCCAAAATATTGTATTTCATTTTCGAAAATTCCTATAACAATTTTCGAACATTTTTGTCTTTAAAATTATAATGTTCGAAAATACTAATATTAGTATTTTTCGAAAATTATATATTCTTATATATCATAGTGTTTTCCAACATAAATTAAATTTCGAAAATTAATTGAATTCAAAAATCTTCGAAAATAATAGTTATAATATTAATAATTTTCGAAAACATTCTAATTAATGTTCGAAAAGTACATGATAATGTTCTAAAAGATTAATAATAATTTTAGTAATTTTCCAAAATATTGTATTTCATTTTCGAAATTTCCTATAACAATTTTCGAACATTTTTTTCTTTAAAATTATAATGTTCGAAAATACTAATATTAGTATTTTTCGAAAATTATATATTCTTATATATCATAGTGTTTTCCAACATAAATTAAATTTCAAAAATTAATTGAATTCAAAAATCTTCGAAAATAATAGTTATAATATTAATAATTTTCGAAAACATTCTAATTAATGTTCGAAAAGTACATGATAATGTTCTAAAAGATTAATAATAATTTTAGTAATTTTCCAAAATATTGTATTTCATTTTCGAAAATTCCTATAACAATTTTCGAACATTTTTTTCTTTAAAATTATAATGTTCGAAAATACTAATATTAGTATTTTTCGAAAATTATATATTCTTATATATCATAGTGTTTTCCAACATAAATTAAATTTCGAAAATTAATTGAATTCAAAAATCTTCGAAAATAATAGTTATAATATTAATAATTTTCGAAAACATTCTAATTAATGTTCGAAAAGTACATGATAATGTTCTAAAAGATTAATAATAATTTTAGTAATTTTCCAAAATATTGTATTTCATTTTCGAAATTTCCTATAACAATTTTCGAACATTTTTTTTCTTTACAATTTTAATGTTCGAAAATACTAATAATAATTTTAAAATTAGTGTCGTACTTTATTAGTATTTTTCGAACATTATATATTGTTATATATCATAGTGTTTTCCAACATAATTTAAATTTCGAAAATTAGTTGAATTCAAAAATCTTCGACAACCTTTCGTAGACAAAATAATAATGTTCGATAAATTAAATACTTATAACATTCGATAATCTAGCCATTATACAACATGCATAAATAGGTCACCATTCCAATGATTTCATTCCATCTCATCAGGCTTTATAGTGCTTGCATCACTAGAGTATCTGTAAACCGTCAAAGCCATATTGCGCCTAATATTTTTCAGTCCCTCTTGTTTTAGTTGAGGTCTAGGCCATTTCCCAGTCAAAGCGCTCTCAATAGCAAGCAAGGCAAAAACACCGCATGTATGATTACTTTTCTGGACGTAACATTTGGACTCTTTTGCAGTACACATTTCCAGCTCATTTGGACAAACTGAGATCTGCCTTCCCTCTTGTGCCGCCCATTCGTAGTATCCGGTGTTTTCTAAGAGTGCCGAAAATACGCGTCGGATGCACAAGGTCTGTCTCAATCGTTTTTGCCATTTCGAATTATCCCAAGTCCATCTCATGCTATCGAAAAGAATGATCCGCATTTTGGGAATTTCAATTTCACAGGCCACCCAATGTCCTTCCAAGTTGATGACTGTCAAAAGCTGCATTTTAATGGAAATAAACTTTGAGCTACCGAATTCAAAGCAGGGCAAACAATGCTGATTTATATCTGTAGCAAAATTAGACAAAAACTTACGGAGTCAATATCTTTCCACCACGGCTTCATGTCCCGTCATTTCGGCCTCTTTCCTACGACATATGGAATAAGTACCTCTAGTTTGTCCGCTGGAAAACTCTCCTTCAGTGGTCCTGCATATTTGGTGTTGTCGTCTTCATTGCAGTGGGCCTCATTCCATATTGCCTCACATGTTATCTGCATAAAAAATGGGGAGAAATCAAACAACACTTTGGATAAAAAAGACTAGTACAACTGAAATTGAGGATAGAAAAGTCGTACAAAAAATTCAGCATCTATTATCTGAAACTTCGTCTTCATCACAGGATCGAGATCCCGAATACCAGCAAATTCATGGTCGCTCTGTAGAATGCCTAGGTACGTGTTAATAGCCTGGTGAGGATCACAATTTCCATTAGATCATGACCACTACTGTTCGAGTTAAATATACATGGCGAGGAAAATGCAAATCATGAAAATATCTAATTAAGTAATCTAATAACCTCAACCGGCATGTCCTCCAATGGATCCAAGAATGTGCTGAAGAATTCATGACTTACGCCGTAACCTACTCCAACATTGCGCCTGCAAAATTAAGGTTTCGTTAATTGTAAACATTATCAAGTACCAATGGTTTTAAATAAAAAGGTATTTATAGCATGAACTTACATTTCAGGCTCTCTTTTCGAGAGCTTTGCAGCTATCCCGTCCCGAATGAACACCTCTAGATCAGCCATTTGAAGGCCCGGTCTCTTCACATCATCTCGAAGAAATGGACTTCGTACCCATCGAGAATGTGCCCGCTCTCGAACGACTCGTATGTCGGCACTCGTCTCAGCGAAATGGGCCATCGGTGACCCTCCAATCGGCCCTGAGGATTCAGGTACAAAAGTCTCATAAGTAAATCTCGGTTCAAGAGTGGTGGGCATATCGGTTCCCCTCTCGAACGGCACGGCAGAAGGTCCGTACTGTCCCCACATGGTAGTCGGGGGTACCACAGGAGTACACCACTCATTCGTTTCCTGTTCTTGTGGATAATACTCGGATGTCGGGGGATAATAAGACTCATGGAATGAGGGATGAGAGTCGAAGAATGACCTTAGCCGATCGTCAATCATTGGCGGCATCGCTAGCTCCAAGCGTTGTGACTCCTCCCGAACGCGATCATCCAAATAGCCACGAAGGTCATCGAACTGTTGACCAATATAAGTCCTCATCTCTGTCCACTGCGTCTGTGACGTGTCGTCATGCGTAGTACCGAAATTTGAAAATGGATAGAAGGGAGGCGGCTCAGAGGGAGATGACATGAAACTACTCGGTCCGGCATCCGAAATTCCCGTGATCTGTAGTACTTCAGTGGGCTGCGTCTCAAAATAAGGATACTCGTACCCACACGGTTCCACATAAGGAAGTTCGGGTGTATCAGTGGCTTGTGGGGTCGATTCCACCCCACCTTCGAATGTGGCGGCTGAGGTCCTCCTCGCCGACTCAGGATGGGAAGACGATGGACCCGCTTCAGCAGGTTGAGGTCTCGACCTACGAGGGCGTCTAGTCGCAGCAGTCGGTCTCCTGCCACGTCTTCTCGCCTCAAATTGGACCCCCTCGGCCAAGTCTTGCTCAATTCCACGCCAAAATGGCTGACACTCCTCTTCAAAACTCGAAACAAGCGACTCAAAACAGTGCACCTGATTCAACCATATATCTTGCAGTTACTATAAAGTCACAACAATCGTAGTATAAAATTTGTGATAACCTAATTTCGAAATGTATCACTAAGTAAATAAATTCATATTACCTCTCCAGACAGTGCATTTGTAATATCTGTCGTGGATTTTTCAGTGGACCACTTCAACATTCTAGGCAGGTGAAGTCGAGTGTCCAATCGACGTCCAGCTATGGTACCAACGACGGGAATCGCCTCGTACGCCCAGACCTAGGTAATGCAAGGTGAACAACCGTTACATAAGTCTAGAAAACGTATTCAACAGTAATAATGTTATATATGATATTACTAACCAGTAGAGCAACTGTAAATCCGTAGAAGTGGTACATGGGCGTCTTGTTTGTCACACTTCGGTCTGCAATCTCGAGGGGAACCCTATCCATCGACTTCAGCAACGTAAGAAATGATAATTTCCCCCAAGGAAATGAGTCCCATCTCTCGGGCTGCTCAACTAAGACCCACACCCACGGTTCCACATTATTCTTGCGTGGATCGACACCGAGTATGATATAGTACAAAATCAGAATCTTCGAAATCTTGACCTCGTCTTCTTCACTCTGATGAAAGTACCCTTCTTGAAATTTTGTACGAAGTTCCTTAATAGTGACATCGGCGGATTCGGCGTGGACTCTATGGTACACTCCTCCTTCAGGTGGATGCTGGACGCCTGAAGGGTTGAAGTCGGAATCACCAAATCTAAGCCTGGTGATCAAAGCGAACTCTCTCCTGGAGAAACGATATAATCTTCGTGATCGACCAATGAGGAACCATCTCTCGTAGGCTGGACTATTATCATTCGACACTTCTAAGGACATGAGAACATGTAACATCGACTTGCATATTTCGGTGGAGCTCTCCCACCGTAAGAAATATCCAAAACTAGTCGCAAGAAAATTGCGTACACACTCTCGACCGTGCGCAAGCAACTGTGTCTTTATGTCCTCAAGCACACACAACCGACAATAGCCATTAATATATGCCAAACGACCCTGGCAAGACGGACGAACCCACTCCAAAACTCCCTACAAGATAGAAAACAATTTCCAATTATTCATTATCATTTACAAGAACCATACAACAAATTTAATGATACTGTAAATGGTGAGGACATTTTTAAACCCTAAATTAGCAATGTTTTGAAAGTGCCAACCTATCACAGTCACTTCGAAAATTTGGAGGCCAAATCGAATATGTCAAAATGAGGGTTAGCTATATTGATGTTGAAATTGTTTTTCCAATTTTGCGAAGTGATCTAAGCGCTCGATTTTAACAGCAGTGCCTAAACTGTATAATAAATGTATTGTTGGGATCCACCTATTTGAAAGGAAATTTGAGCTATTTGTCATATGAGCTACTTTTTAAACTATATTAATGTATTAATACTAATTAATTACTTCGGAAACAATTAATAAATGTAGATTTGTCTCCAATGTATAATAGTAATATTTTCGAAGATTTCTAAATCACAGAATTATGAGCTTGCGTCTATTACTAAATCACCTTTGTCGAACATTTCAAAGAAATTTTGAACAAGTCTAATTTTTTTTTCGAACATTTCTAATACTACATCACATTGTCTAACATTTTAAGTTATTTGTAAATGTGAAATACTAATTAGCAAAAAGCCAAAAACATTTACATGAATTTATCTTTTTCCCTCATTTCTAGTTTGTGTCTTTTTTGAATACTTTCGAAAATGGGAACAACATATTCCACTTTTGCGAAAATTATTAAAACATTCCCTAATTATGAGCTAATTGATAATTAATTAAACTTAACCCATTTCGAAAATTGACAAAATTACAGAAGACTACATTCCAGCATCATTTTATTAATTCGCCTAAATATTCTTAATACTTATTCGAAAATTAGCTTAACCCACCTTCGAAAATTATGAGCTAATGACTACAGCTAATGAATACGGTCAGCAACTGCTAAGGCATCAACTGCTAATACATCAAATTTCAACCCACCTTTTTCCTAGTTTCTTAATACAAATAAACATTCTTAATACTTATTGCACCAACTGCTAAGGCATCAAATTTCAATCCACATTCATACTAAATTTCAGCCAAATTTATGCAAGACTAACAAAAGGTTTTCGAAGATTGCAAGCTTGGGCACGAAAACAATTGCGAACATTTCTCATGCTCAACATAATATGAACAAAATAAAATACTACACATTGTTATATTAGTTACTTACTTGGCCCTCCATTTCTTGAATCTTCAATCGACTTGGGGTAATGAGTTAAAATGAAGATGTGATGGTGCTGAGATTGAATGGTGGTTGGGGAGAAAAAAGTCGAGAGTGATGGTGAGGGAAAATGAGGATGTGTGGTTGGGGTTACAAGATGCATTCAATTGCCCTAAGAATAGTAGTTGGGGAGGGCTTTATTTTTTGCAAATATGTGAGGTTTCTTCGTTCGAAAATGACATGTGATGAGAAAAGTCACATGAGCAAAATTGCAAGACTATCTATCTCCTAAATGACAAAAGAGCTTGGCTATATTTGCCATGCATTTGTCAAATCATATTATTAAATTTAGTAATTAAATCCAATTTCCTTTTCTACACATATTAGGGTTTAGTTATGACAATTAGGATTTAGTTAATATGAAAATTAGGGTTTAGTTAATGTGCAAAAAATGTTATTTTTTTGGGTTTAGTTAATTGGAACATTTCTATTAGTTAATGGTAACTAAACATTTTTCGAACATTGTGTATTATAGCAATAATATTGTGTAATAATGTTTCGAACAATATTTTTGAAAACTATTGATTAATTTTCGAACACTTATTATTAATGAATTATTTATTTATTAATTAATTGATTTTGGCATACTTTGTTTTCGAAGATTAGCAACACTGGCCTAATTTTCGAAAATGTATGCAATTTATTAAGTTTCGAAACTTAGGTTTTTTTAATCTTCGAAAACTAAGTCATGCTCTTTTAATGTAATTTTATTTTATTCATTGACTCTTATTAGTAATGAATTAATTATTTATTAATTAATTACTTTATAAATTGCAAGGATAAATTTTCGAAGATTAGTTAATGTTCGAAAATGCTACTTTCTTAATGTTCGAAAATTTGGTTTTGTTAATCTTCGAAAACTAAGGCACACACTTTTAATAATATTTTATTTTATTCATTGACTCTTATTAGTAATTAATTAATTATTTATTAATTAATTACTTTATAAATTGCAAGGATAAATTTTCGAAGATTAGTTAATGTTCGAAAATGCTACTTTCTTAATGTTTGAAAATTTGGTTTTGTTAATTTTCGAAAACTAAGGCACACACTTTTAATAATATTTTAATTTATTCATTGACTCTTATTAGTAATCAATTAATTATTAATTAATTAATTACTTTTTAAATTGCAAGGATACATTTTCGAAGATTGCTTAATGTTCGAAAATGCTATTTTCTTAATGTTCGAAAATGTGGTTTTGTTAATCTTCGAAAACTAAGGCACACACTTTTAATAATATTTTAATTTATTCATTGACTCTTATTAGTAATCAATTAATTATTAATTAATTAATTACTTTTTAAATTGCAAGGATACATTTTCGAAGATTGCTTAATGTTCGAAAATGCTATTTTCTTAATGTTCGAAAATGTGGTTTTGTTAATCTTCGAAAACTAGGGCACACACTTTTAATAATATTTTATTGTATTCATTGACTCTTATTAGTAATCAATTAATTATTAATTAATTAATTACTTTTTAAATTGCAAGGATACATTTTCGAAGATTGCTTAATGTTCGAAAATCCTACTCTCTTAATCTTCGAAAATTTGATTTTGTTAATCTTCGAAAACTAAGGCACACACTTGTAATAATATTTTATTTTATTCATTGACTCTTATTAGTAATCAATTAATTATTAATTAATTAATTAAGTACTTTTGGCATACTTTGTTTTTTAAAATTTCCAAAATTGTCCAAAATGGACTACATTTTTCCAAATTAGTGCTTTGTCACATTAGCTATTTTCTAAACTATATTAATGTATTACTACTAATACTAATTTCTTGCATATTTCTAAATCACTATTTTTTTTCCAAATTATTAGACTATAATGAAAAGGTAAAATAGTAACCCTAATTTTGAAATTATAAAGTCCTATCTCTCGAAAATCCACTAATTTTTGAAAAGTAATGATGAGGAAGATGAATGTTGTGTGGTTGGGGTATAAAGTTGCATTAAAACATGAAGAAGGATGGTGGTTGGGGAGGGCCCTAAATGAGTTGCATTCAACCTTTGACATGTGCATACAAAAGCCATGAATTTATCTTGGTGTTGGGTTTTGATTACGTAAATGACAAAACTCCTTGGCTATATTTGCCATGCTCTTGTCAAATCCATGATATTAAATTTCATTGGGGCCACATTGAATTTAATGTAATAGTAACACACACTAGGAATTTCGAATATGGGAAAGTAGATTAGGCACAATAGAAATTACAATTAGGACATACATATTAGAATTAAATGGTTTTTAGAAAATTAGGGTTTACTTAATAAGGGAAAAATATTATCAAAGTGGGTTTAGTTCATAATTAATCAGGGTTTATTTTGTTACAAAATTAGGGTTTATAATTAAATGTAATGACCGAATACTGTAAATATTAATATTACACAATAAGTGATTCTTAGCAAATTAGCTTTGTGGTTAATACGGGAGGGCCGCCCTCAAAAAGTGAATGAGTAGTTGTCCCCCACCTCTCATTTTTTCAACCCCTAATTACGAAGAATATTAGGATTATAATTTTCAACCCAATTGTTTCAAAAATGAATGAGCCTAACACTGTATGCACAGTATCATATTCTTCCTCTGTCTATATAAGGGCAAATGAAGGATAAACAAAGGACGTGAGTAAATTTTCAACAAACTTAAATTTGTTTGCATATTTTGGTGTGGATTAGGCCGTGCAAAACCTACGCAAATTTTCGGTAAACAAAGTTCAACGGTATGTCATTTAATACAATATAGTTTACTAAATCACTCATGGTTTTGATTTTCTACATAATATCAGTTTTTGGATTTATGCGATATAGTATTTATAGTTTGATGTATGTTGACTGAAAACAACTGTTGTTACGGACAATTATTGCATTGAAAAGTTGACTACACTTAGTATCTTGTTTGATTGATTAATTTGTGATCGGAATGATTTTTGTCTAACTTAGCAAATTTGAATATTTTATTAAATGATTCAGCGTTTATAATGTACTGCAAGGCTTGTGATAATTGTCCGTACGGCATGAATTTAACCCTAAACATTGTAATCAACTTAACAAGTATCAAAGAATGTCGTGCGGTGACATTTAACATTGAGTAAATAATGTTAAAAGACTTTGTCATAAAAATATAAGAAAGTCATAGATTAATTGTACATGTATCAAATAGGTGGTTAAATCTGTACTATGTTAGCCAAACGAAATTATTGATTAATTTTCCACATATAAAATTATTTTTCTTCAGTGGATGATATATTTACTAATGTCCAAAAAAATATACCTGCCATGTTGATATTTCCTGGTGGACCCAAGAGTACTGTCTTAATCCACAAATAAAAGTAGTTTCTGATAATAGGACTATATAAAATGTCAATTCAACGAACGGCTTAAAATGAGGATAGAAAATAAATATGGCAAATAGATTGATTATATTTGTACGATTCAAACATTACAACCGAAGAATTTACATAGAACGCATCATGACATTTGAAAATTGTTCAAAAAAAGAGAATAATTTTTCTAATTTCAGCCATTGTATTCATTTTTTGTCCAAACGTAGGAAATTATGAGTTTCGTACCTGTAGTGGTTTGGTTCGGGGGTCATTGGGAAGGGTTAGAATACAGAAACGGTTCTCACGAGCAACTACACCTTCAAAGAATTTCATTTGCTGATCTTTTAGAGGCAGTCCGTGGAGTTATATGTGCTGATCACAATAGTTGGAGATATGTGATCCGTTCTTTAATGGTGATAAATGGAATAGTGAGAAAGAAAAAAATTAGAAATGATTCGGATCTAGAACGATTATTGTCCGTAAGCAATGAATGTCTCGTCATTTATGTTTCAATCAAACCTACGTATGCCGGGGGACCAGAATGCGTGTGGTCATCACCAATCGAAAATATCAGCCCTGTGGGGGCTTCATCAGGAGTATTGGACCGTAGCACATGCTTATATCCTTCATTTGAAATTCCCGACCAGTTCTCAGGCCATGTAAATGTTCCCCTTGGTCTACAAAATGACGAAACATTCTTTTCGAAATGGGGTATACGAAATGAAGACGAGGATAGGCAAGCAACGACATCGTCACAGGATCAGTGGGCGTCCTGGCCTTCATCTAGTGGTCGTGCGGACTTGACAACAGCTTGGGGGGTCGATTATATTGATTTGAATAGGTCTCCTCCCACTTACGAACATAATGAGTCTTATGTAGGTGAAGCTGTCCCACAACCACGTGACACACATAGTGGACCCGACCAACCGTACTCCGATGATTGTGGTAATTTTGTAGGAGTCATTCGTTCTTCAATAATATTTTCAAAGTTTAATACATATCATCTATATCAATGTTTCAGGTTCGTCAAATGAGGAAGATGAATCGGCACAAGCGACAACTGAAAATGATGAATTTGAGCTAGATGAAGATGTCGAGCATATTTTGGATGAGGAGCAACGATAGGCGTACGAGGAATTCTTGACGTACATTAGAAGACCAGAATGGTTTATTCCAGATGTACCTTGTGATAAGTCAGAGCCTAGCCTAACGAACGAGCCGACCGAGCATACCACCTTGAGAAAAGGAAGCACTTTTGGTAGTAAATCCGAGTTGCAAAATGCAGTAGGTCTTTACCATTTGGATAATGTTGCTGAGTACCGCGTGGCTAAGTCTGATAAGATCAGATTGTATGTGAAGTGTACAAACAAAAATTGCCCATTCGTAGTGAACGCACACGCGAAATTTGGCATCTGGAAAATTTCGAAGATTGTTTTAGAACATACATGTTCAAATGATTTGAACGACAATGCAACTCGGCGACTTCCAGCAGCAGTGATCGGTGAGTACTATGTTGACACACTTAGGACCGAAAATTCCAACCTTGGTCCTAGGGGCATCATATCAGAAATGAAGGATCGACATGGTGTACATGTTTCTTACAAGGTTGCGTTGAAAGCAAAACGCCATGCTATGAGGGTTGCATACGGTGATCCAAAAAAGTCATTTGCTCTGCTCCCAATATATTTAAACGCCTTGAAAGTATCTAATCCCGGGACATATACAGCTTTGGAAACACATGGGAATGGAAAATTCAAATATGTGTTCTATGCACTGGCAGCATCTATTCATGGATTTATACACTACTCACGACCCGTTATAGTTGTGGATAGATGTCACTTAAAGGGTCAGTATAAAGGTGTTGGGTTTGTTGCAGTCACCCAAGATGGGAACGATCAAATTTTTCCATTGACAGTTGGTATAGGAAACATTGAGAATGATGAGTCTTGGACCTGGTTTCTGAAACATCTTCGTGAAGCATTTGGATGCCCAGATCAATTACTAATAGTATCCGATCAACACGTCAGTATCAACAATGGCATCAAGGCAGTGTACCCTGATGCGACTCATGCTTTATGTTGTTTTCATTTGCAACAAAATCTGGCCAGACATGGAACACATTTGGTGGAACTTTTCAACAAAGCTGCATTTTGTTATCAGTTGACGAGCTTCGAAAAGTATGTTGCCTGGGGTCTGCATTAGTATTAGTATCTCCCTAATTTTTTTCATCTCTGTGTATTTTCATAACCGTAATTCTACTTACAGGTACTATTCTATGATACAAGAAACTGGTATACAAGGTGCAGTAGCAACCTTAACGAAGGCTGGAGAACAACGATGGGCTCGAGTGAGATGTCCTGTTAGAAGATTTAACTTCATGACGTCAAACGCGGCTGAGACATGGAATAGCCGTCTTGTCTGGGTAAGAAAACTACCTGTATGTTCTTTTCTAGAGTGTGCTCGACGAATAATCGAAAAATGGTTTTATGAAAGGAGGACTGCTGCTGAAGATAGAGAAAATTCTCTTACGAAGGCAGCGCATGAAAGACTAGTCGAAGCTGTCAAGCTTGGTCGACGTATGCAAGTTGATAAATTGGGCCGAAACAAATATAAGGTCACAGATGGGAGTAAGATTTTCATTGTCGAGCTAACCCAATACGAGTGCACATGTTCAATTTTTCAAAGTGACCTAATACCGTATTCGCATGCATGCGCAGCAATAAGGTAGTCATACGAAGCCATATTTTTACATCTCATTATACAATTATGATTAGTGAATGTATTCATACGTACCTATACGTCTTGACCATTCATCCAATTTTTGTTACAGTTTTATGAAGGAATCATTTACATCATATGTCGGCCAATATTACACCACTGAATGGTTGAGGGGGATGTGGAGCGGTACAGTTAATCCTGTGCTCGAGCCAGAAGCTTGGGTGGCATCACATGAAATTCAAAATCAATTATGTAGAGCACCGGACAAGCCTAAACAAGCGGGACGACCCAAAGGGAAACGGATTCCTTCTGCCCGATCCGGAAGATGCAGTCGATGCGGCCGTACAGACCACAATAGAGCAAGATGTACCGAACGCGTGCCCATGCAGTATGACTATAGAGATGACGAAATTGCTAATGAACACATTGGTGGTGGCAACAATGAAGACATCCGAAGGTTGAAAAAGAAATGTTCGGTTTGCAAGTCAGAAAATCATACAAGAAGAAAGTGTCCAATTTATTTGGCTTCAACCACTGAGTAAAAAAACCATTTCTTCACTATTATTAAATAATTATTAATATTCGAGCATACTTTGTTAGTAATTATAATTAGTGTTCGAAGATTATGAATTAAAGTAATATCAAATTAGTAATAGAGTTTTTCTCTAGTGTTCTAAAATTACTAATGTTCGTAAATTACTATGTTAGGAAATTAATATTAGTTTATACGTAATTTTCGAAAATTAATGAAAATGTTATCGAAACTTAATTATGCAATTTCATCTGAAATTAATAACAATGATTTGAAAATTTAATAACAATGTTATGATTAATTTATTGAACATTTTTTTTTTTTTGAAAAAAGGTTTTTGAAAATTAATAATGCAATTTTCGCAAATTTATCGAACATGTTTTCGAAAATTATTACATATTATTACTAATGTTTTCAAACATTATAATGTGAGAAAATAAATGTTTTCGAAATTTTCCTAAGCAATATTTCAAATTAAAATATTACTATTCGAAATTTTTTAATATTATAACTATTATTATTCAAGATTTCGAAGAATATTATTTTCGAAAAAAGAATCTTCAAAAATTGGACACTAATGTTTTCGAAAATAAATCTGTCGAACATTATGCAATTTTCGAACATTATCATATAATTAAAAAATAAAAGTGTTTTACAAAGAACAATAAAGTATTATTAAAAGGTCATGCGCACATTTTCGAACATTAGGAGTCAGTTTAGTTCTAGGCAATTGTGGAAAAAGTTGTAGCTATGTTAATGTTCGAAAATAAATAATTAAATAATAATATTTACAAAATACTCGAAAAATTACTCAAAAAACAATAAAATAATATTACAAGCTCATGTCCCAAATTTTCGAAAATTTTTGAATTCAATTAATTTTCAAAAATTAAATTATGTTGGAAAACACTATGATATATAACAATATATAATGTTCGAAAAATACCAATAAAGTATGACACTAATTTCAAAATTATTATTAGTATTTTCGAAAATTATAATTTTAAAGAAAAAAATGTTCGAAAATTGTTATAGGAAATTTCGAAAATGAAATACAATATTTTGGAAAATTACTAAAATTATTATTAATCTTTTAGAACATTATCATGTACTTTTCAAACATTAATTAGAATGTTTTCGAAAATTATTAATATTATAACTATTATTTTCGAAGATTTTTGAATTCAATTAATTTTCGAAATTTAATTTATGTTGGAAAACACTATGATATATAAGAATATATAATTTTCGAAAAATACTAATATTAGTATTTTCGAACATTATAAATTTAAAGAAAAAAATGTTCGAAAATTGTTATAGGAATTTTCGAAAATGAAATACAATATTTTGGAAAATTACTAAAATTATTATTAATCTTTTAGAACATTATCATGTACTTTTTGAACATTAATTAGAATGTTTTCGAAAATTATTAATATTATAACTATTATTATTGATGTTTTAGAACTTTATTATTTTCGAAACATTAATCTTGAAAAATTAATTCCTTCAATTTTTTCGAGAATTTAAAATATTATTATTAAAAGTGCATCAAATATTTTCGAACATTATGCAAACCTAATTTTCGAACATTAACAAAACTTTGTTTTCGAACAATAATTACAGTGCAATGAGTTTTCGAAAATAAATAAATACATAAATAATTAATAATAGGGAAGAATGACTAAAATATTATTAAAGTAATAAAGTGCATGATTTTCGAACATTAACAAATTACCATTTTCGAAGAATAACACAAGTCAATTTTCGAAGATTAAGACAGTTTTAATGTTCAAAAATAAGTCATGCTCTAAATTAATCAATAAATAAATAAATAAATAAATAAGTAATTCATTAATAAGGGAAAATTGTGCATGTGTTTATTTTCGAAGATTAAAAAATCATGGTTTTCGAAAATTAGGTCAATTCACTAATTTTCGAAAAAACCAGCCTTAATTAATTAATTAATTAATTAATTAATAATTAATTAATAAGGGAAAATGAATAAAATATTATTACAAGTGCATGTGTTTATTTTCGAAGATTAACAAATCATAGTTTTCGAAAATTATGTCAATTCACTAATTTTCGAAAATAAATCCAGCCTAAATTAATAAATAAATAAATAAACCCCTAATTAATTAATAATAGGAGTGAATGACTAAAATATTATTAAACTAATAAATTTCGAACATTAAGAAAATAAAATTTTCGAAGATTAACAAATGACAATTTTCGAACATTAATTCTACGTACTAATTTTCGAAAATTTGTCACGCAATTTTCCTTAATAAAAAAAATAATTAATTAATTAATTAATTAATAAAAGGAGGAAATGAATAAAATATTATTAAAAGTGCATGACATAGTTTTCGAACATTAACAAAATAGAGTTTTCGAACATTAAGTCAAGTTTGCTAATTTTCGAAAACAAAGTATCCTTAATTAATTAATTAATTAATTAATTAATAATAGGTGTACATGAATAAAATATTATTACAAGTGCAAGACATGGTTTTCGAACATTAACAGAACCTAATTTTCGAACATTAAGAAAATAGGATTTTCGAAGATTGTGTGCAGTGCAGAAATGTTCGAAAATAAGTCATGCAATTTCAGGCATAAATTAATAAATAAATAAATAAATAATTAATTAACTAATAATAGGTGTACAAGAATAAAATAATATTAAAAGTGCATGACATGGTTTTCGAACATTACCAAAGCCTGATTTTCGAACATTAAGAAAACATGTTTTTCGAAGATTAAGTACAGTGCAGAAATGTTCGAAAATGAGTCATGCAATTTCATGCATAAAATAATTAATTAATATTATTATTATTTAGTGAATAGTTTTCGAAAATAATGTTCGAAACATTATTATACAATATTATTGCTATAATACATAATGTTCGAAAATAATTAGTAAATCAGCATTGTTTGCCCTGCTTCGAAATATTATTTTCGAAACATTATTTTCGAACTATAATTAGTACTATTAATTAGTATTATAAAGTATTAATTAGTATTATAAATTAATAACAAACTATGAATAATTTAACAATCAAAAAATAATACTGTATTTCCAAACAGTGACACTGTCCAAATTAATAAAAACGGGGTATTTGCACATCATTCTGACATGGATCCCACAAATTCTGACATGGACCCCACAATTATCCCTTGACTTTGGAAAAAATGGGCATTTTGGGTTCAAAATCTATATTTAGGGGTATTTAGGGGTGTGCTACTATATCAATGGGCAAAATAGGATGAAAGTTTAAAAAAATGGGTAATTTTGGCCATTTTCCCTTTTGTTGAGGGTTTTATTCATTATTTGGATTCGACGTAATAATTTTGATATATGATAAGTGACACAATTTGAAAATATTAATAATTAATATTTTTTTATTTTTTCAAATTTTGATATATGTCAAACATCACCTGATTTATGATATTACTTGTATGGGCAAGATGGATAAAACTAATTATTTGAGCTTCTTGTTTCTTGCTTGTAACTTTATTTTTCCTATTTTTGCTGAATTTTCCCATTTGTGAACTCTTTAAAGGTATGTTTGGATTCTGGGTTGTGTTAGTTAAATAAGGGTAGATATGGTTGTTTATTAAGGGTGGTTTGGTGAAATTTTTGTTAGGATTGAACAATTGAAATTGTTGGTTTAATTATAATTTTATATTTTAATTGAGTGTTGATTAAATTTTGAATTGGATTTATATTTCAAACTTTTGCAAGATTTTTTGTTTATGTATTCTTAATTGATAAATTACCATAACAACCCCCCCCCCCCCCCAATTAAATGTTTATTTATTATTGGTAAATTACCATAACACCCTCCCCCAATTAAGTGTAATATCTCTTCTACTTTTTGAAAATATATTGAACATTATCTTACTGTAATGACATGATTGGTATGATGGAATGAGTTGGGAATGAAATCACCATTCCTACCTTCATTTTCATTCATTTGATTGGTATGATTAATAAGTAGGAATCACCATTCCTTTAGGAATTATCATTACCATGGATGAGGGAATGGTCATTCCTTCCTATCCCCATGGTATTATGTATTCCTTACCTACAAATGAATGAACTATATTTAGTAATTCGATTATTTATCATTATTTAGTTTAATTTTTTACCAGTTAACTTCTCAAAATTAAATTATTATATAAAATTGTATAATAATATAAAATTATTTATAAAAATTATAATATAAAACAAAATAATAAAAATATCAAATAAATAATAAAATTAAGTAGATAAATAGAATAAAAATAAAAAATAAATATAAATTTTTAAAAAATATAGAGATAATATGAATATAATATTAATACAAATAAGTGTAGTCTAGTTTATATAAAAATATATAAATAAATTATAACTAACTAAAATATTTTTTAAATAATATAAAGTATTATTTTAATAGCACAAAATCATATAAAATAATTAATAAAATTATCATAAAATATAATATAATTAACTACTATAAGAATATGTAAATAATAAAAAATTAATATATTAATAATAAAATAAAAAATAAAATATCTAAATATGATATATCTTAATATTAGTGATAAGGGTGAGCAAGGTTTAGAGCAAGTTGAGGATAAGATAATCTCTGGAATTGCTTCAAAGTTCGGAGATTTTTGGAAAATTGCAAAAAATAATCTCCAGACTTGCTCCGTCATATCGGTTTGATTCCTTCAGAGATTCAAATATTACGGATCGGATCAATTCGAATTTTGAAAATTCAAAACATTATAATATAAAATAAATATTTGTTCAAACAAGTCATAAACTAATAAAATAAATTGGTAATTTTCTAAAGTAGTCGTCTTTTCTCGAAAATAATAAATTACATTCAAATTTTATTTTTCAAAATCTTTTTAATCTACATCTTATAAATGATCAATATAAATTATTCATTTTAAAAGTAAAATAAATATACGTTTTATAGTAAAATTTGAAGGTAGGTATAACCTATAATTAGTGCAATGATTAATTTTTTATAATTTCTTAATTAATTAAATATATCATATTATTTAAATTAAATGGAATAAGAATATTAAAACAAAATTATAGTGAATGATAATTTGATCAAATAAAAATTGATTTAATGTTTTATTTGTAATAATCAATTATAAAATATAATTATAATGATTATTTCATTCATTTCCTATTCCTTTGCAATACCAATCATGAAAATAAACATTTTAATACCATTCCATTCCCATCACCATTCAATTTTTAGGTTCATTCCATTCACACCTTATTCCATTATACCATACCAATCATGCCATAAATGCTGTAGATGTTTCAATAAACCCACCAATCTTAGTGGGTTACCTCAATCAAACCCAAACCCACCTAATCCAAAATTTAAACCCAACTTTAAATATGGGCCTAACCCAAACCATACCCCAACAACCAATCCAAACACCCTAAAACCCCTCTTTAACCCAAGTTTATTTTCCCAACCACGAATCTAAACTTTTGTTGTTTGTAAAGTTCTTCAGATTCCTCGTTGGTTGGATGTAGCCATGATGAGCCACTAGTTAAGTCAGCTACAATCAAGGATAAAAATATCAGTATCGATGGAAATATCGGTATCTCAATTTTACGGAAATATCGGGGAAATATCGATAAATATCGAAAAAATATCGATAAATATCGAAAAAATATACATGCCGTTATTATATTAGTTACATGAAAAAAAGAAAATATCGGAGATATATCGGAAATATTTTCGGATATTTTCATCCTTGGCTACAATATATAGTTTACTCTATTAAAGTTACGGCTAACAATATTTTTTTATACGTGATGTTATATTTTTTTATATAAATTTTGAAATATTGCATTTTGCTGTATAAATTTTAAATTTATTGTATTTTACAGTATTAAATAAATCATAGCCGTAGAGATGTCCTAAATGATTAGAATTTGTCTAATATCGTAAAATGCATCAAATTTAAAGTTTATATAGCAAAATGCAATTTTTAAAAATTTATACCTAAAGGTATAAAATCATATATAGTTTGGATAAAAAAATGTTTTTAACCCTTTATATTTTATGAAACCATTTTCTTTTTCTAAAAAAAAAAAAGTGATTTATGAGGG
Source organism: Scutellaria barbata (assembly GCA_028654395.1). Taxonomy (NCBI): domain Eukaryota; kingdom Viridiplantae; phylum Streptophyta; class Magnoliopsida; order Lamiales; family Lamiaceae; genus Scutellaria; species Scutellaria barbata. The sequence goes on from CM053647.1 coordinate 29,606,908, forward strand.
TTTGGTCTAGGTTTTTTCAGAGAATTAGGAACAAGAAGGGAGTAAAATGTAGTGTTTGGCGATTGCACTGCTATGTCTCCGAATTCAAACACCCCTTTAGTTTAATAATTGTGGAAAAGTTGTTAAAAGTATAAGTTTTAGTGTTTGGTGTAAACAAGTTTATTTTTGATGGAAGACAATTTTTTTGTGTTACTGAACTTAAAAAAAAAAAAAAAATGGTGGTATTTAACACCATAATAATCACCTAAAAGCACCATTCACCAAGCATTTAATTCTGAATTCTAGCTACTTCATTTAAACAACTACAATAGAATACAAATACTGCAAAAAGCTTCTCAAAATGTAAAATTCTAATTATATATTAGTAGAAGTTTTTGCAAACACCAATAATTGTCACAATACAAAAGAATACCGTTAACTACAATTCAACTACTTGAGCTATTTATGTTGGTAACAGGGCCTTTAAACCAGTGCCTTGCACTAAACATCCATGAAGAAACTGTGATAATGAATAGCCCTCCAACTGCAACTGGAGTGTAGTTGAGTGTTTCTTTGGTGATCGGATACTCCACTGGCAACGAGAAGAGAACAGAAATTGTTGCCACCCAAAGTACCGCGATCCAACCAACAACCACCCCATATCGCCCCAAGTTGAAAGGACCCGGTGTGAAAGATTTACGAGCCAATGTCACCCTAAAAAAGATAGGTAGAGCGTATGCAATGTAGAGTCCGATAGTAGCTATTGATACCATTGCTTGAAACGCTACTAAGCTTCCAAGTGACTGCAAATACATCGTGTGGATTATGATAGCATGCTACTAGAATTTCGCCGAAAAAGGATATATATGTTTTTCATTTAGTTCCGATTGGTTGTGATTGGCCGTTGTAAAACTATGGTTAATATCAAAGTGTGATAAAAATAAAAAAATAATAAAAAAAGATTGCGACCTATTCTTTAACAATTTTTCAGATTGCTAGCCGTACTAAAATTTTGACACATTTTCCAGCTGCAAAAACTGCAAAAACAGTCGTCAGAAAATGACCCACTCTCAAAGCTCAATTATAAACCTTTGTCAATTTCATGAATCTCGACCAATTCAACCTTGAATCGAAAAAAAATCATAAAATTATTCAAAATCCTAGAATGGTTTGGACTAAAATCGAATGACAATCATTAAATTGATTGATTATTACTATTTGACTTCGAAAAATGGTCATTTTGGCGTATGACACATGTATTTTGTTGAATTCAATTTTGAGTTTTCCGACAACTGTTTTTACTAGAAAATATGTCAAAAATTAACTTCGGTTAAAATTCGTAAAATATGAATAGTAATCTATATTTATTTTTTTGGGTTTAGACACCAGTACAGATTGCATTTCGATATTCAACCCTTAAAACTACGTAAATTTAACCGTGGGACTGAGGATCCGATGAAATGAACAGAATACTTAGATTAAAAAGGGATGGTCGCCATACCGTTAAGGCCATGCAGAACGCTATAAACGCGGATAGCCAGACAGCGTTTATAGGAACTTCTTGATTGTTAACTTTATGCCAAAACTTGGAGAATGGCATTGCACCATCTCTTGAGAAAGCATATGCCATCCTGACAAAATCACCCACATAATCAGGTTGTCATTACAAAACAAAGTTGCTCCTTGCAATTCAAGAAAGGGTCAAATGTTGTTACCTAGAGTTGCTTGTGATGGAACTCATGCCACAGAAGAATATAGCTACAGCTATTATACCGATGCAGATGATTCCACCGGCACCGTTGCCATATCGACTTTTGAAGGCCTGGTAAAATATTTCAGCAATGGCGTAACCACCAGCATCGTTGTCTGGATTCAGAAGATTCGGGATGTTAGTTACTGCAAAGGTTATACCTAGTATGTAACCCCAGCCAGCTACTATAGATATGCCAATTGCACTTATTATCCCCTTCGGCCCATTCTTATCTGCATCCTTCGTCTCCTCTGTCTGGAAGAAGAAGTAGTTGTCAGATATCGACTCCATGTTTCCACAAGCCAAAATAGAGTACTTAGAAGCAAGAATATAATCAAGAATTACAATATCTCAAGTGGGAATTGTCTCGTTTTTCAACCCAAGATATCTCACCATATGAGCAGATGCATCATAACCGGTTAGGGTATATTGGCTCATGAGCAATCCTAGAACAAATATGTACATTCTATTATTGATTCCTTTTCCGTTATCTGTATTAAAGTTAGTGAACACAAACTTCGCGCTGGCAGTTTCCGTTGCCACCAATGGAATGAGGATCATAAGAACAAAGACACCTGAAAGTGGAAAGTATTCATATTAAGTGTATGATATAGCAAAATATGCCTTTGGTAAAACTAAAACCCGTGTTTATTAGTACCTAAAACATTCCAGGCAGCAGCAAGCTGTCCGAACAAAGACAGCCATGAGATTGAGAGACTGTTAAGGAATGCATGCAAGACCAAAATTCCACCATGAAATGCAATAACAACGTATTTAGAGGCCATATATCCTCCTCCATTATTCCCACCCGTGCTGAGGAGAATCATCACCTGAATCAACTGTGCTAGCGAAAAATCTACACTCGTTGTGACAGCCCACTGCATATGAAATTATATATTAGTGCTTATTTATGGAGGCGTCACATAAAGAACAATGTCGATGCACAGTAGCGTGCTTAGAAGTACCTGGCCGACAATATTAAACCTGCATAGAGAGGAAACGGTAGGTCACTTTTAGTATCAGAGATCAAAGAAAGAAGTTAAGCTAGCAGAACAATTAACCCTGCAGTTGCATATTCAGATTGAAAATTTTATATTAATGCCATTGTCTGGTTCTATTCATTCAAAAGGGGATAGTCGTTGCATACTAAAACAGAGATCATGTAAAACTATCATCCATCCAAGTTCAATTCATATTACCACAAGACTGTTTGGAATGAGGGATTTTGAAACCCACACAGATCACTCAAATTAGTTAAAGCTGAGAAAGATGGATTCCAAATCGATCCACAAATCTGAGCCAGACACAACCCAAAAGTATATAGTCCAGAGGTTAGATTTGTTTGCAAATAAAAGCATTACGCAAACCCAATGCAAAGATAAATTACGATAACTTCAATCATATGGGGAACAAACACAAAGATTAAATTAGGTAACAAACAAAGTAAGCTTTACTAAGAAGCTCCCAAACAAGAAAAAGAACAAGAAAAAACAAGAAAAAGAACAAGAAAAAAGTACAATTCTCCGTAACTAACCACTAAACCAAAATCTTGCAACCACCATCATAATCAAGCATAAATTCCAACATTCATAAACTTCATGACGTTATATACATAACAATAGCAAGAAAATGGAGCTATTAAACAATGCCACTCCCAATGAATGTGAAGTTAGAGGGTTAAAACAAAATCAATTATACCATCCAGTGAGCCAGGAGGCAAAGGGAGCCCAGCCCGGCCCGGCAAGCTTTGCGCTCCAATAATAGAGGCCCCCAGAAGTGGGGTAAGAAGAGCAAATCTCAGCCATTGAATAGCCAACCACAAGGGTGAAACAGCCGGCAATCAGCCATCCATAGACGAAGGAAACGGGCCCACCATAAGTCAGCCCGGTATTGTACAGGGTGGTCACACCAGTGAGCACCGATATAATGGAAAACGAAAACGCAAAGTTTGACAACACTCTGCCGTTTTCCAACCAAAGAAATTAATAAAAATCTAGAAAAAGAAAAGGATCAAAAGAGAAAGTAAAGAAATGATGGATGATTACGAGAGGTCGCGCTTGAGTTCTTGTTTGTAGCCGAGCTCGTGCAAACGTGCATGGCCCGTATCAGCGGAATCACGGGCTCTTTCATTAACATGTGATGGAAGTGATGACTGCTTATCTCTCCTTTCCCATACCATCTTCTTTAATTTCCTCTTTCAGAGAGAGAGAGAGAGAGAGGCGGTTTCTCAATCCCACAGCTACAAATCTCTATTGCAACTTTTGGGAATGAATATTCATGAATAATTGAATGCAAGATTCTAACAGCTATACTATACTATGTGTGTGTGTGCGTTTTTTGAGAGTTGAGATGGAATATTATTTCTTGATCTGTTGCGTATATAGAATAGAAAACAACTCAAATAAGTCTGGTCAAACAAAGCCACCACCAAAAGGCAATTTTTAATTTTTTTTAGAATCCCATTTGTAAGGAGATCTTTTGGATCTTTTGACTTTGTTTTAGTTTAAGAACCATTCATTATTCCGGGTTATATATTACTTTCAATTTTGGCAAAGAAAAAAAAATTGTATTTTGTTTTGGTTCAGAAAATCTAATAAGTCATTCTAACGTGTCCGTTACTGAAAATAAAAAACAGTCATTTTGGATATTAGTCAAATATATATATGCTGAAATACTTTGGATAAATTTTATGAACGGTGATTCAAAATGAAGGTGCAGAAATTAACAAAGTTAGTCCTTTTTCTTTTGTCAGAAATGAAAATTTGTACTAAAATTTGCAAAAACGTGTAAATTATTCTTCTTCTTGGCAACTTACCCATACATGAATTGAGTTTTTAGACATTTATATTTGCAATTAACTTTGGCTCTTATACAAAAAACAATGACTATTAAATATGGGGGACTCAGACACTCAAATAAAAATCCACTTTTTTACAAATAAATATTTGAATCGAATTAAAAAAAAAAAAAAAAGTAAGCGTAGACTCAATTTTAAAGTACAAAAACCAAATATATTTCTACATCAAAAGAGTTAAGTTGTACATAACATCTTCAATTTAAGTCAATGATGAGAACCACTAATACCTTCCAAAAATTCTGGTATTTACATGTAGATATGTATGTATATCAATTTTTTTTATAATCATCATTTATTGACCAAACTTAGGGTTTGGTTACTTAAGTCAAAAAATAAAAAATAAAAAACTTTTAGAGAAAATGATATCACATTAAGAGAAGCATTTACGTGTCCTAGGGTTTTAAAGTCCGTACCCCCAACCAATCCGCCAGCCACTACCCTATTTAAATTTATTTTTTCCTTTCTAATCCTAATTGATCTTACAATCTAAGCTGCAATCTAATTAAATTTTTTTCTCTTTTTTTTTTTTTTTTTTTTCCTTCTTCTCATTTTCCTCCATCATCTTCTTACTCTTCTTCTTATGTTGTCATCATCTCTTTGATTTCTTCTCCTCCTTTGATTCACGATTCCATAATTGTGGTTTTTTTTTCAAATCGTGAGACTATATTTATCCATGCTCAACCATACCCACAATCAACTAATAAACAATTCATTTCTCTCTCCTACACATACACATTCTACACTACAATCAAATCTCATTTTTTTCATACTTTATCAATAACCACCCACAACCACAACCAATCTTTAATAAATTATTTCTTTTATAATTTAACAAATATATCTATAATTAATTTTTATTATATTTTAAATATTTAAGAAATATATACAATTATTTAATATTAAAAAAATCGTAATTATAATAAAAAAAATTGGGAATACAGTTAAAATAAATTACAACATTCAATAAAAAAAAATTTAAAACACACTCGACAAATCGAAATTTTTAAATACACTTATCTACTGTTATAAAAAATCGTAATTATAATTTTTTTTAAGTGGATAAATCGAAATTTATAATTATCTAAATAAAATACACTCGATAAATCATACGATGACACGTGTCATCATAATTGAATGAGCAAAATAGCATAACAATGGTCATGCAACAACCTTGATCATGGATTCTCATTACATTTTCCTTTTTTTTTTCTTTTCTTTTTTTGTCATGTAGCTCTCTCTTGGTCGACGCCCAGGACCGATAAACATGGTCTGATTCCATATTTGTGATTTCTTCTGCCTCATCCTCTTCTTATTATTATTATTTTTGTATCTTTATAGATTATTTATTACATGGGGTTACTGTTTATCTAGCATATCATTCATCTTTTCCTTCTCATTTGATTTTATGAAATTATTTGCAAATAGTTTGAGAAAGAATATAATTTTGATTTCATTAAATTATTTGTAGAGGAAGATTGGTGAAAAATCATGCATTTCAAATTTTGAGATTTTAAGCTTACAGTATGGTGTACTAATATTTTAAAAGTATATAACTAATTGAAAATATTAAAATGTCTACCGTGGGCAACTCTTAATATATCCACTGATGACGTGTAATAATTTCATCCTTAATTATATGAAAAGTAAAATTAATAAGTTTACTAGATGTCTGATATATTGACGGTGAACATATATTAATGTGTTTAAGATAGGTAGGATAGCAGGGTTGTACAACTAATACCTTAAACTATCAACATTAATACCTTAAATGAGAAAAATATATAATATCTTAAACTATCATCATTAATATCTTAAAGGTAAATATTTAATACCTTAAAAATGCATATACAATACCTTAAATGTGTGCATATGTAATACCTTATATTATAAATATTAACACCTTAAAGATAAATATGTAATACCTTAAAAGTATACATGTGATACATTAAGAACATATAATTAATATCTTTTTTTAATGAACCACTAATATCCTAAGAGTATACAACATACATCTTAAAAGTATACAAGTAATATCTTCACTGGATAAATTATATATAAAATTAGATGGTATACGACGCACACCAACTATGGTGTAGCCGCACGTAGGGATATGTGAGCGCACTTAAAAACGACCCACGTGCCGGATCGAATTGAGGACACAAATAGGACACACAAGTTTTTGCCTCACATTAATGATTAGATTCAAAGGGTAGTCAAATAGCTTTCTTTTTTATTATTATTATTTTTCAAACTTTCCCACATAATTATCCATTAATTACGAAACAAATCAAACGGTGTGTAGAGCATCACACTTTTAAAATAGAAAAATCAAGACTTAAGACCTCAAAAATCAATGTTATAAGCTTATATCTTGTTGACGTCAGAATCTGTATTTGATCGATTCCTAGTCGAACACCCAAATTGATATAAAACGAAACGGAATTGAATGGAGAAAAGAGGTATGAAATGTGTGTAATGTAGCAAACACTGTGCCCGGAGCCTATTCGGGCAATTTTAGTTCGGCTGATCCTGGACGGCAGAATGACCGAGCAGGACCTTATCTCATTAACTTAGAGAAATAAGTTCTCTAGTGCTGTTTTACAGAATGAGAATTCAGATCCTTTACAAGTTAAAATTACACTTATTTATAGTCGAAAGATAACCTAAATAGTGGAGATCGTGGGGAACGTGGAGGTCGTGGGAGTTAAGTCCATCTTCTCCTTGATTTTCGCCTATTTACGTGGCATTTGACGGTTTTGTCACCCACGATCTCTTGGTGGTTAGCTACAACCTGGGCAGCAAGATCAGCTCGGGCCGGCCATCCTGGACGGTCTATCGGGTTGGACGTCCAATATGTCATCCTGGTCGGTCAAGTGAACTGATGACTTTTACTGGGCTATCCAGATGTAATATAGCAGGTAGCTCGAATCGGATGTCCAACCTCGTCCATTTCTGGTCGGCCCGTTCATTTCTGGCCGGCCTCCTTACCTAGCTAAGAGTCCGAGTCGAGCTCTTCTGACCGGCTCGTCCATTTCTGGCCGGCCCGTTCATTTCTGGCCGGCCCCCTTACTTAGCTAAGAGTTCGAGTCGAGCTCTTCTGGCCGGCTCGTCCATTTCTGGCCGGCCCGTTCATTTCTGGCCGGCCTCCTTACCTAGCTAAGAGTCCGAGTCGAGCTCTTCTGGCCGGCCCGTTCATTTCTGGCCGGCCTCCTTACCTAGCTAAAAGTCCGAGTCGAGCTCTTCTGGCCGGCTCGTCCATTTCTGGCCGGCCTCTCCATTTCTGGCCGGCCTCCTTACCTAACTAAGAGTCCGGGTCGAGCTCTTCTGGCCGGCTCGTCCATTTCTGGCCGGCCTCCTTACCTAACTAAGAGTCCGAGTCGAGCTCTTCTGGCCGGCTTGTCCATTTCTGGCCGGCCTCCTTACCTAGCTAAGAGTTCAAGTCGAGCTCTTCTGGCCGACTCGTCCATTTCTGGCCGGCCTCCTTACCACTTCCGGCCTTCTGGGCGGCTCGGTTATTTCTGGCCTTCCGAGTCGGCTCGACCATTTCTAGCCTTCTTATATTTGATTTTGTTCGACTCGGGTTACGGGTACAACATATCCTATCCCATATCAATTTTCTTTTCCATCAATACGCATCATGTATATAAATATATAAATATGGTGCAACACATAAAATGGGTACTTTTATATATATATATATATATATATATATATATATATATATATATATATATTGTCATCATTTTATATGGTGCAACACATAAAATGAAATAATACTATCAACTAAACTAATACTAGTAATTAAATAAGAGTGCCTAAATGAGTGAATGGTCATTTAATTAAAATTTTACTTATTAGCGAAATAGCAATGGACTAGACCTGCCGGAATTTGGCAATATCTTCCCTACCTCATTAGTTTTTGTATGATTTGAATATTAATATTTTAAAATTTAGATAGACTTTAATAAATATCGACATTCATGTTAAATTGAATTAATTATTTGCACTTTTTGAAAATCAATAAATGGGTACTGGATGATAGATATTTTCTAAATAATTCTTTTACGAACATGTACAATAAAATATAATAAAAAATAATCATAAAAAACAAAAATTTTATAATAAATTTTTTTATAAGATGGTCTAATATATAAGAGAACATTTCTTGATAAAGAGGTCCACTATTCACAATTCAAATCACAAATTATACCATATTTTTCGAGTTTAAGTTACGCATATCTCACAAAATTAGATTGAGATAATTAGATTTTTGAGATCGTCTTAACAAAATTCTACTTGATTTATAAAAAAAAAAAAAAAAAGAGTCGATATAATATACTATCAATAATCTACTTCGTATTACTACAAATTGGGTTGAATCCGCTATTATATTTAATGTTATATATCATATTTTATGATATTTAATGCACTATATGTATTAAATAGTGATGTCATCAAATATACGTGGATATGATAATTATTTTGATAAAAGTGATGTAATATAGATTGTAATAAAATGTCTTATGGGCAACAAACACTCACATATACTAAAAAAATTAAAAATCACAAATATATACATGCATATTAATGTATCGTGGGACAGGATCAATTATCTACACTAGATTTTACAGGATATAAAATCTACTACAGCATGAAATAAATGTGATTGAATGAATAAATATAGGGGGGTTAAATGTCGTTATCCGATATAATTCTTTTGGGATGGTCAATACGAACAATCAATGCAGAAAGTGGAATCGTCCATTTCCATGAATATTAAAAATAATACAATAATAATAATAATAATAATAATAATATTAAAATGAATGTATTGAGTTGCGAAAGAAATAACTTGCAAATACGGAAAAATGGATATGTGGGTATTGTAGTTTTTCAAGTTTTATTTTATTATCTTCATTTATTTTTATTTATAAATATTGAATTTCTATATATTTCCAATTAACAAATTACATCCTAATATCCAATGTTTTAAAAAGTACAAATTTTTTACAACATCTTATAAATTTTGCACAAGGAATATTAAACTCAGTAAAACAACTTTCAGGTTGTTTGTGAGAGAAATTTAAAATATAAAATTTTGTTGTTGAGATGAAGGGATTTCAAATTGATTAAAATTGGAGTGGTTCAAAATCCACTTATATTGCTAAAAAAAAATAGTTCAAAATGAAAGTTATGGACTTTTAAATTCAAATACATTCAAACATAATCAATGAATTTTCACCACCATGAATTTCAAATTGCTTTTCAAACTTCTCTATCCAAACACAATTTTAGACTACTTTTTGAGTAATTTGACAGGAATTCGAATGTATTGTAATTTTGTTAGATTTAAGATACATGTATTTCAAATCTTGTATTACAAATCGTTGAATCCAAATACATCTTTTTAATTATTTTCAATAAAATAAAAAAGCATGGAAGGAGAACATTAAAATTCAAACAAAACATAACCACACAATCGCAATTCCAGTACAATAAAGTCTCGACATCTCTTAAAGACTTAAATATCCATATAGTTAATTAGTCACCCTTTGATACGTCGGAGTACTGGCTCCTTCCTAATGAATATTGTGCCTTTAATATCTCTTAAAAACCACGAAGTAGTCTACATTATTTTGAAAACCATATCCAACCATTAAAAAAAACATCGATAGTTTAATTAGCAAAACTAACTTCAAACATGCATTTTGTTTCAATATTTAAAAAGATTAGTTAAAACTAATTTCAATTAAAGTTGTGATTCTTGCATCAATTCAGCCATAAAATTTGTCAAGAAAATTTAAAGGCCATTATGATAAGATTTTAATTATTCTGACAAAATATGAAATGACAACCGTGTATGGCTGGGGGCCATGTGATACAAATTTCAAACTTCTTACACACTCGATACTATTTCACGTGCAAATATTTGAGCCTCTGTACTCTAGTCATATTTTTAAATGCAAAAGAAGAATATATCAGATTCTAATACAACTTATTCCAAATTGAGGAGAAATATTCGCTTTTCCAAACAAAGGGAATAAAAGGATAGATGGAGGGAAAAAAAAAATAAAAAATCATAGCCACTTAATTTATTATAAAAATTTAAGATTCAAAACTTGTAATCTCTTGATTAGGGATTCAATATAAACTTATTTCATAATTTAAGATTTTGAATTAGATTAAGTTCTCAATTCAAGATAATATTCAATTTGATATTCATTTTTCATTTTCTTTCTATATTTATATTTTGGATAAATTAATACAAGTTAGTACAATTTTAAAAATCTATTTTTAATTGAGTACTCAATATAATTTGAAGATTTAAATTGAGAAATAAAGTTAAATTGACCACCTTATTAATAGATTTCAAAATTTGAGTTTAGAATTAAAAATTAAAGTATAAATTGTATTTTGTTATGAAATTTATCCAAAAAAAAAATATAATATGACTAGTGTCAAAATGGATCATATATATCCAGATTTTTATATGATGAAGCTTCATGGCTTTATGTCACAAAAATTCATGAGATGGAATTACAAAAAATTAACTCTATTAATATTATTACAAGTAAATTCAAGAAAAAGTATTTGCAAGTCTAACCATGATTTTCATCGCTAAGAGTGTAGCCAGGTTGATAAATATAACACACAAGTTTTTTTTTTTTTTAATCAATAACATACAAGTTTTAATACTTAAGTTTAATAAAATGTAAAAAAAGTTCGGCCAAGAATCTACTTGTCAATCATTTTGCTCATAATCCATGCCCCGAAAAATAACTAAATAAATAAATGCTATAAGGTGAATTATAAACTGACAAAATCATTGATCATCAACAATTAGACTATCTACTCATGAGAACTAAAACAATAATATTATTACTACTTAAAAAAAAAAATTAATAATAATAATAAGGGGAAAGACAAGAAAACATACCAGCCAGTGAACCAAGATGCAAAAGGGGCCCAATCATCACCACAAAGCTTCGCACTCCAAAAGTAAAGCCCACCAGAAGTTGGGTAGGCAGAGCAGATCTCCGCCATTGACAGGCCCACAATGAAGGTCATTAGGCCCACTATAGGCCAGCCATAAACCATAGTAGCAGGCCCACCGAAAGCCAGGCCCTGACTGTATAGCGTGGTTATGCCCGTCAGAACCGAGATTATTGAGAAAGTTACTGAGAAGTTTGCTATGGCCCTGTCCACAAAAACATAAGCAATACCAAATCAAATCCTATCCATTTCAAAATCTGATGAACGCCAGATTTCAGAGTATTCTCAATTGAAATTTCCAGAAATATTAGCGTAATTGTTGATGAAACTAATGCGGACAAGGAAATCGATGTTTGTTACGTGAGGCTGCGGCTGAGCTCTTGCTTGTAACCGAGCTGATTGAGGCGAGAGTCATCGGAATCCTGCAGCAGATCGTACGGAGCAACGTTGGAATCGGGAACCGCCGCCGTCGGAGTTCTCATTTTCCGGCGAGACTAATTCTCTGCCCCCAATTCCTAGAAAGATATTTTTGCTTCTGCAGACTTTACCGTAAATATAGAGGCGAGATCTATATTGTAATTAATAGCAAGCGGAAAACTAGTATAGTTGTTTGAATTAAGAAACATGTTATTAGCATGGATGAAATCGAGATTAAAAAATAGGAGAATTTGATTAGAAGCAGCCAAAACTGAAACTGTTTATTGTAAACAATCCTTTTTTATTTATGGAAATTTACACGAAATTTTCCTTTTTTGTATAAATGCATTTCTTAGCAAACACACCTAAAAATAGTTTAAAAGACACCTTTTAAAAAAATTATATATAGAAAGTCAATAAGAAAAGATTATTTATCCATCTTCTGTTATATACTGCTCACAATTTCAAAGATGCTACTATCGAATATAGAACTCGATGAACGAATCTCCTAAATCTTAATTTAACAAAATTTGAAGATCTCAAGAACATTTAATAATGTTCATCTTGATTTAGTATTGCAATAAATAGTGCGCATTTATTTCTTTTTTTCAACAGCCTTATTTTTTTAACTTAATTTTACGGGGAATATATCCTCTAAACGATGTCAAATATCTACAAAACTTCAATATATAGCTGCAATGTTTACGCAAACATAAAAAAGTAAGCCTTAATCACACAATATGAGGTCGGTTATATGGACCATATTAGCCAACGTGCTCGGCCGAGCAATGTAGCAAAACCCTGATGAAAATCACAACTAATAGTTGCTCAACTTCCTGATTGGTAAAAGCTATAAACAATACGACCTTACTTGCACGGGATCTATTCTATAAGCTCGTACCTTTGCGCCCTTGAACTCGAAGGAGCAAAAACAATTACTACTATATTAGTTGTGTAACAACAGTATGAACAAATATAACAGTACCTAAGGGCGATATGCAGTCGAACATACCCATTTAATGTCGTCTCCCCGTTTCCATGTCTTCAAATATTGATCTTGAATCGTGAGAATATGCATCCGCTTGGTGAGATCCCATATATACACTTTCGGGTTCTGCCTGCCTTACAGTGAGAAGATCTCCGTTGTTTGTTGTTCGGTTGTCATTCTGAGACTCTCCCAGCATGTTGAAATATGCATGAGGTGCCCAGCCTGCTTGTCCCAAATAAATTCAAACTTTTGTTCCAAAATTATATCTTAAGCTTTAATGATGAACTAATGGAATCATAGTATGTCTCAAATAAGGAAATACCGTCTACATCATATGGTGGAGGAAAGAATTGCAAGTAACAAAATGAGGCCACTGTTATTCCTGGACATAGAGATGCATAAGTGAAGAATGTAATAATAGCTAAGTAAATAGGACATACATTTGATTTCAACATGGTGAATACCTAATAGGCCTCCAGCAAAGACATCCTGCCAATGGTGCCAATAATCATCTACTCGTGAAACTCCAACCAGTGCAGCTGTGAGTAAAGGTACAAAGATGATGCAGAGCTTTGCAACATGGCCTTGACGATCAAATACCCTGATTTTTCCTGACAAGTACCAGGCCAGAAATCCAAGACCAGCAAAGGACCCTAGCATGTAATATACAAACGTTATTAAGTTTCTTTATGTTAAATGTGCTAGATACGTAAAAGCATTCCTTCTAATAAGATACAGATTTATTTAGAAAAGTCTCATAAGATCAAAGGCGTAGGTCCAACTGAACAGATTAATGAGACCTCTAAACCTAACATACAAAGGCATTGTAAACAAAACATGCTTTCTTATCATAAATTCTCACTGTTTAGTTTGAATTGGTTGCAGAAAACATCAGATATCCTGCCATGATAAATGTAAAAGAGACATCACAGATTCAAAAGATAAACAGATTTGAGACATTAACAAATCTATTTAAACCGACTAATTGTTTAAGTAAGTGTAATTAAGCCATTAAACCAACTTATGATTAGTTGGTTAATATTTAATTAGATATGAGAAACTGCTAGTTGATTAGTGTGACGTAGTTAATATACTGAGAAATGGGATAAGCCAATCTTATAAAATATTATGCATCAAACCAATTTGATACCGAACCTAAAGCATTGCTAGTGAAAAGTAATGCAAGAGTTGGATCAAAGACATATAGAGAGAGTTTAAGAAAGAAACTTTTAGCACTATATAAAGAAATTGAAATGTGCACAGGCATACTCACATGATGTATGTCCACTTGGAAAACTTTTATGCCCTTCTTTTATGACACTCTTTAATCCGGTGCACTGGACATTTCCTGTGACATTATGGAACACCTATATGCAATATGCTAAACTCATTATCCCTGAAAACATTTAGAAAATAGAAAAAGAAGTTAAAGACATACTAAGAGAACTCACCTCTTTACCATCAGGAAAGCAACGCCAAAAGAAATCAGGTCGTGGACGACCAACAGCATCTTTGATTGCATCAGTAAGAACCCCCGATATAAGTACAGAAAACAGCAGCCCTAACATGTATAAAGATGATCAACATAACTGCAGTCCAAAGCTGCTGAGATTTCATCCATGCAGCGAAATATAGAAGATCAAAAAATGTTAAGGGCATACCCAATATAGCTTGGTGTAAATCATAGACATCATTTCGAATGAAGTAAAATATGATGATGACAATGAGGGGCAATATTATTGCAATCAGCTGTCATACATTAAAAAGAGCAAACTGTTAGTCTTTTCAATACTAGGGCGCAACGAGTTCAAAAGTAGCGATGCTTGACATAGTGTACCGGAACAGCCCACAAAGGAATGGTGTTATCTTTCAGAGGGTATTTCAGATCCGTCATCATATCCTTTCCCACAAATCGATGAAATGGTTCTATTACATTTAGACTGATCTCTATCACCACGAGCAGCATAAGAATAAGCCAATCATGCATGTGAAACCTGGCCACTTGAGCTCCATGTGATCTTATAGTGTGGGCACCCAACTGAATCTCTGGCATTTTGACCACCACCTAAGATATTTGATGCATAATAATGCAAAGTTGAAACTAAAATGTCAAGAAAGAGACAGAATAAATGCCATTCGGCACATAAGTCCGTTTTTCTTTGTTAGCACTTAGTCTCAATGGGTATTCAACTTTGTGTCATAGCTTTGAATTCACATGGCAACTTTGATTGCCAAAACTAGAATATAAAGCAGGCATCGAGACTACATTTTCCGGCCATAAAAACCTAATTTGTCGATCATCATCCCCGTCATAATCGTTCACTGACCACTCCCATCATAGTGATGATATGGATTATTTTCCAACAACTACAAAAAACTCAAGATAGGAAACCTTGCACTGCATACAGATATAGTCAGAGTACCTACTTTTTCTCCCAAAATTGCCATAAGTATCAATTTCGGAGAACATAGAATGAAATCAACTAGCAAATACAAATTCATCAAGACAATAGCAATATAACATCATAAAAATTTAAAAAGTTTTCCAAAACCAATGATTTGAAGAAAAAACAATTTTAAGCTCTAAAATTATAGACATTTTCCAATTAATTCACATAGCAATGCAGCAATAAGGATAAAAACTCAGAAAATCTCAACCGCAAGATAACTGCAAAAAGCATTAAGCATCCAAAACAGGAGGGGAAAAAAACAGTTACTGCCAACGAAAACAAAAAAACAAAAAGGCAGGGAAGGAAAAGGGAAGAGTAAGATGTGAATTCACCTGAGATGATAACAATGGTATCTATGAATGCGTGAGATGGAAACTTCCTCCAGAGTTCAGATAACTGCAGAGTAGTAAAAAAGAAATTGAAATTGCAAGTTTAAATACTTAAAAATAAAAAAATATTTGGAGTTGTTTCTGCTATTTTTTTGGCCATTTTGAAATTCGAAACTCCATGAGTGTGGGCTTCCTTTACTTTATTCAAAAGAAAAAGTGGAATTTCTACTGTTGAATAAAGAATTACGCTAATTTATTATTAACTATAAACCAACTTTGTATTTCCAAACATTCCAATATTCAATTGCTCACTATTTCTTAAGAAAAAGTTCTGACATAATCATTCTCCACGTCAGCATAGAGTTTTTATTCATTTATTCATTTTCATTTTTTTTCAAATGTTTGGTTATTTTAATTCAATTATATATAACACATAATATATAATTAAAAAATCAAAGTAGGAAGTATATATTATAAAAATAAATATAGCAAGTACAAACTTATTATTGGAATTATTTATCTTGAATCCAACAAAATAGGTCAATAAATGGGAATAAATATGATAATGGGTCACCTATACCGTATCTGAACCCTGAACCAAACTTCAAACTTCAAAACTCATAGTAATTCAAACTTCAAAAACCAAAACTCTTCATAAAAGTACTAAGTTATTATACAGGCATCATGATCATAAACATGTCTTCCTAGATATTAACAGGAACTTCCATTAGTTAGTCAATGAAACAATCCAAGCAACAAAATATTCTTAGCTATCTTCTTCCAGCCTCCAAAGCATCATAACTGGAGTCCAAATTTTGATTTGCAACATTGTCGTTTGTTGCAAACTGTTGATGATTCATTCCTCGCATGCTCGTCCCATTACTCGGCTGGACCAATACGGCTCGAGATTCTTCCAATGCTCGGAAATATGCGTAAGAAAACCCTCCTGCCATCAACACAACCAGTAAGACAATTGCGAAGACCAAGAATAAGGATCTTGTCATGTATTGCTTTCTAAGAGACTAAGAGAGGTTTCTTGGGTTTGGATTATCTTTAAAATATCTTATTAAAGGAAAATATAAACCAGAAAGAAAAAGAAAGTGCAAGAGATGAGTCTACCTTCTGAGTGCCATGGAGGTGGGAAGAATTGCAAGTAGCAAAAAGTAGCAACTACGAGGCCTGAAAATGTAGAGACAAGTATCATGGATAATAAGATGTAAGAATAAAGATTGTTTATCTTAAATTTCAGACATGTCCAAGAGGGACATACCTAGGAGGCCCCCAGCAAACACATCTTGCCAGTGATGCCAGTAATCATCCACACGGGAAATACCAACGAGACATGCAGCAAGAAGAGGGAAAAAAAGAACGCATAGTTTTGCTACATGTCCCCGACCATCAAAGCATTTGATTTTTCCTGCCAAATATAATGCTAGGAAACCAAGACCTGCAAATGACCCTGCATAATATCATAAAATCCATCACATGATCAGCCACAAATCAGTCACTTTGGCTGTCGTGAAGTTTGACTTGAAACCTCATGACACATTTTACAATTGAGCTTTAAAAAAAGAGAGGGTAAAACGAGAACAAAACAACAAGAGGAGAATATCAAATGCTATCTATCAATCAAAATGCAAAAGGTGAACTTACATGAAGTATGACCACTTGGAAAACTCTTGTGCCCTTCTTTTATGTCACTATCTTTACCATGGCATACCACGTTGCTCCATTGATCATATGCCTAATAGCAGAAAGGATATTATAAGATAAAAAGAAAGATACTTTTTAACAACAAATAAGTTTCTGTAGTTCCCAATTTTCATATAATGTACTACAAAAAAAACAAAAAAAAAAAAGACAAAGACAAAAGTTGATGTAAGGTTTCATTCTTCATTTACTTAACGCAGTGCATAACATGAAATATTCTTAATAAGAAAAGACCAGATAAAAGTAGTGGATAAATTAACTCATACTGTAAGCTAAAAGATTGCAGACCTCTTTCCCGTCAGGAAAGCAACGCCAAAAAAAGTCAGGTCTTGGTCGACCAACAGCGTTTTTTATTGAATCTGTGAGGACTCCAGTTATCAACACAGCAAATAAGAGACCTGCAGTTCAGACAATTAAGCAACGACCCTTGATATACTGCAACACTTAACCAAATGAACAGGACAGAGCAGAAGTAGCTCTACCTAGTATACTATGGTGCAGGTCATATACATCTCTCCTCCGAAGATAGAACAGAACAAAAATAGCAATGGGCAGCAGAACTGCATACAGCTAATCACACAACAAATACTTGATCACACTTGTAAGAATTTCATGAAAAGAATGAAGATGTCTCAGGCAATAGAAAGACTTACTGGAACTGACCACACTGGCACTGTGTTATCTTGCATAGGATATTTAAGATCGGTCATCATGTCTTTTCCAACAAAACGATAGAATGGATGAATGATATTCAAAATGATATCTATGACTACAAGGATTATTAGTATCAACCAATCATGCTTGTGCCCTTTCGCGAGTTGGCCTCCATGAGACTTGATTGTGTGCTGGCATCCAAGCTCAATCTCGTTTTGTCTAGCCTGTTTGTAAATGGATAAAAAGCAGGGCACCATATGAGTTGCAAATTGAAGTAACTAAAGCAAGAAAGACCAATTCAAGAAAGAAAATGCCAAGAATTTTGTCCTAAAACTGAAATATATCTACAAATATCATTTGATATTCCAAATGAAACTCCATCCATTATTTAAATGAGTGACCATTTTTAACTTGTTGATTCATGAAAGCACATTTAAAGAACTGGTATTTAAATGGTATAAGCTACTTTAAACCTAAAATTAACACAGGTCCATAACTCATAAGGAATCTAAATCTTTTCTGCATAAAAAGTAGAAATCTCGACCAAACAGCTTCATGCAAACACACAGGAGATACGGAATTGCAAAAGGCAAAAATAAAGAATCATAAAAATAATAAATTGGGAATATGAATACAAACCTGAAAAATAGAGAACAGATTTCTCCAAGCCATTCGCATACAACACGAATCAGCCCCTCAATTTCTGATTCAACGATTCCTATGGTGAGAAGCCCACAAAGAGTTGGAAACAAATCATGTGGATCAGTTCATTAAGCAAAATACAAGATTCAGACAAAAGTGACAAAAAGACTGTTTTAACAACTACTAAGACAGGTATTTTTTTTTCGCGAAATTAAAGAAAATGCAATCATTGATGTCATACCTTAGAGATATTTTTGTTCTATTGCTGTCAACGATGTTAACAATGCGACCCAAGTGGCACCACAAGAAGATTTTATTATTATTTTTCTTGCCTCTCTCACAATAATGGAAGTTTTTAACAACAAATTTCGCCAAAGAGCACTCCAGATCTTAAAAACCTATGGAGAAGGAGAGGGAGAGAGAATTTGAAATGGAGTGAAGAAGGCGGTCGAACAGTTGAACAAATCATAGAATGACGTGTTTAAGACTTGGGCATTCACAATAACTGCAATTCATATGTATTTCTGGAAATTGTGGTCATCGCTTCGTATTAGCCGTTAGATTCATTCATTGACTTTCTCACAATTCTTATGCGGCCTCTCTTTTTCTGTGTTGTTTTCTTGTTGGATATATTTATTGATTATTGAATTTTTCCTTCTTTGCTCGGAAAATTATGGCATGTTCTTTCCACTTCTTTTCCTTTTTCTCTTTTTTCCATTTTAAAATGAAATTGGAAAAAAGATATATATATACTGCACCAGGCAACGAGTTTAAATTTAAGTTGTGCATTATTGGGGTTTGAATTTAGGATATTTTAGTATCAAAAATCCAAATTGCACAAATTTAAAGAATATTTGATTTTTTTTGGTCTACTATCTTATATTGTTTTGAATTTGATTCGAAATAAGTATGTCCATATATTTGAGTTTATTTGATTATCGTCATTCTAATTTTTAATATGATGTAAGAAAATCATAAAATTTTATTAAATGGCAAAACTAATTAGTATATTATATTACAATTGAAAATTCATAAAGAAACTTAAAGAAAAACTAGCCAAACCCCTAGTATTAATATAAAAACTAGGTATAGAGTACTATTTATGTATAAAAACTTTATAAATATTTGAGAAATATAATAGCTATGAAATATTATAACATATCCAAAACTCTAGCCATGAAATATCATAAATATTTGAGAAATATATAATGCATACAATGTACATGGAGAATGTATAATATAATATATAGTTATATAAAAGTAAGACAGTTGGAAAATATTACAAAAATGTCATTTTTCCTTTTAAAAATGTCATATCATTATTTTAGTTAATAAAAAAATTTCAAAAATTATTAGTCTTGTTAAGAAGATTGTTCATGTTATTTAGGACATTTTTCTCATGTAATATATTGTTCATTATTATTATTATTATTATTATTATTATTATTATTATTATTATTATTATTATTATTATTATTATTATTATTGTTATTAATTATTATTATTTGTTGTTGTTGACGCAACGGTTGTTCATTGTTGAACAATATTTTTTTTTATTTTGTTAATTTTAATTATTTAATGTCTATAATTATTCTCATTATCAATTTTAAAGTTAAAAAAAATTTAAGATATTTTTTTTGGTAATTATGAGAAATATTGTATATAAATAATATTTCAAAATTTCTATTATTAATTGGTCACTTTTAACCAACTCTAAAAATCATTTACTTATCAAATTATCTATCGAATCATGAAATTTTTTTAGCAAAAAATAGAAATAAATAGAATGTAAGCTTTCAAGTTTTTAACTTTAATTACTTAATGTCTAGTATTATTCGTATTATCAATTTGAAAGTTCAAAGAAATTTTAATATAATTTTTGTAATTATTAGAAATGTTGTATATAAATAAATATTTCAAAACATATATTGTTAATTGGTCACTTATAACTAACTCTAAAAATCATTAACTTATCAAATTATCTATCAAGTCATGAAAAAAATTCAATATAAAACAAATAAATAGAATGTAAGCTTTCAAGTTCGTCGTTTAAATTATTTATAAATTTTGTATTCCAAAGTTTTAATATTATCAAATATAATTTAGAATCACATATACAATTTGTGTTATTTGAATTTAGAATAACACGCAACCCAAAACGAATGTATAAGGAAACCCTAATGTATAGTGAGAATTCAATCAAATTCTATTTTCTTCAGATAAAACTTTACTTTATCCAATAATTTTTTAAAATTATAAAATATAACTTTAAAAATCAATAGAGATATGAAAAATATATTTGTATATTATACAAAGTTTGAATAATAAAAAATGTATGAATAACTTTTTAATATAACAATTTCATTATATAATTACAAATTATATATACTACTACAATAAATAATAAACCGAGCATCACGCGGGTGAATTACTGGTATAAGATAAATTGATATAAATATTCAAGAACTATATATTATAATATATGTAGAGTGTTAATATAGAATATCAATATATATAGTCAGGATTCCACACCTAATTTGTTTATTGAATATACATAATAAGTGAAACTGGTTCGGCATTTTTTTTTTTTAATCTTAATTAATATTAGATTTCATAAAGCTGAATGGGCTGATGGGCCTCCTTATTGAATTCTTAGCTATTGGGCCGTAAGGTTAATGGACCACCTGGTTACAGAATGTATCCTTCCTCTCATACTTATACTAAGGACCCTGATTAAATTAAAGAAAATCCCATCAATTATGAGTAATGCTTATCTGAGTTTAATAATTATTATGATATTTTTAGTTATGAATAAATTGATAACGTTATAACCTAAACTAATCATTGATGTTTGGGCCATGAGATCTTACTGGCAAATCATATGGGGCACATAATAGCGTTAGATTCGTAACTCTTTTTGTCTCCTATTTTACTTTCTCTTTTTTGAAGTTAAATAACAATTAAATACTTTCAAGTTGTATTCGCAGAAATTAACATGATTAAACCAGAACCTTAACAAGATGACTGGGTTCTGTATTTTAATTAATTTAATAATAAATAAATCAGAAAGGCATCATTGAGGGTATGGATATATAAATTTATAAGAGATATTCATTTAAATTTGCAAGTTGTTGCTGTTTCTTTCTTTATTTCTTTCTTTTTAAGCAGTCGTAGTTTGCAAGTCATGAAGGCTCTTTATTATCTCTATTTACAAATTGTATTTACTAGCAACGTATATGTACAAGACGAAAACAATTAATCCTTATATGATATCTAATTTCTCAAGATATATTAATTTATAATTTATAAAATGGAGGATATGTTTATTAATAAACTAATAGTCAAGAATAATTTTTTTTAAGTGTCCGTGTCTTGTGCAATCGCGTCGATTCAGATTCACACGTTTTCTTTTCTCCTTTTTTATTTATTTATGTATTGATTTTTATGTTATATTGATATAACTTTTATATTATATTAGTATGATTTTTATCTACAAATATTCTAACTCTTATGTAATACTTTAATTAAAAAAAAAACATATTTGTATATATATACATCTATGTGGTATTACTAATATGTTTACGTCAACATAATCATACATTTATATAATATATAAAAGTACAAATAATATAATTGAAATGTATAATTAAATACAACTAAAATGTATTACATGTATGTGTAATATAATGTAAATGTATAAATGTTATAACTAAAATGTATACATATTTTTTCACAAAATTGTAGAAAATAAATTAAGTGTGTGCACTATCTCAAGGACGCATAGGGACGTATGGAGGCGCGTGTCAGGTTTGATCGTCCTGAATTGTATAGATCTAGTTAGGGATGTTCATTCGATCAATTTTCACCAAACTAAACTAAAATTTCGGTGAATCAAAAATTGAAACCAAAAATCGAACCGAAGTATGTTGGATCGGTTCGATTTTAATCGAATTTTTTTATTCGGTTTTGATTTTAATCGGGATCTTAAAAGAAATTAAAATATTTTTCCCAAAAAAATGAAAGTTTTTTTTTTCTTCTAAAGTATATCTAGATACAATCACATGTCACAAAAAATTATACAAAATTTGAAATCTTAAAACAAATTTTACATTTAGGTTTCAATTTTTTTCCAAATTACTAATAAACTAAAATTAAAAAGTTTTAAAGTTTTAAATCTATCCAAGACTCTGAATAAACTAGAGTAGCTGATGGTTGGCGAAATTGAAAATTTTAGAAATTAGGAAATAAATTGGGTTAATATTTCAATGGAAAAAAATCGATTTTCAATTTGGTTTGTTAACTGGGCAAAAAACTGAAATCGAACCAACTTTTTGATTTGATTTTCAAATTGAATCATAACTTCAATTTCGATTCAATTCAAATTGTTAATTATAGGTCCATACAACTGGTGTTCATGAATTTTAATTTCACAATCCAACTATTGTGAATGGACGTTGATATTTTTCTGGGCGGCTCTAGTGAGCCAACATTCCACTAAATTGTTTTAAATAACTAAAAATATGGTAAAGATATTGAACTACAAACACACACAACATATTGATATATATATATATATATATATATATATATATATATATATATCGAATCCACACTACATACGAATCTTTTTTTAAAAAAAATTAATTGAGATACTTGAAATGATAGGATTTTAGATCTAAATCCATTCAAATAACTCAAATTTTAGTTTAAAATAAGACTAATTATTTCAAACTCATATCATTTAAAAAAAAAAAAAATCTGGCAATGAATTTGTTTTTTTTTTAGATAGATTCTCAATATCCATTAAATCCACAACACAAGCTAAGATTGTTTTATACATTAATTTTCTTGAACATCTGGCATCATCCATTTAAGCTCATAGTCTATATATTTCATATAATTTGCTGAACTCTTTTTAAAATTTTAACTCCCCTTAAAATTAGCTTAGGTGATACACACACGTGCATGTGTTGGGTCCCCCACCTAATCATGACATGTAGGAATAATAATTAAAACTTGGAATCATAAAAAATTATCACACACAAAATGAATTCTAACCCTCATTCATAATCAAATAACGTGAACGAATTTGCTCCATGCACAAGATTTATTTCACCTCATCCCATCATCATTTCCTTCTTAAACTATGGAAATGTAAATCATTAAAGGTAGGACGAATAATAAAAGTTGAAATTATTAGTCTAAATCAGGCTTTTCATTGAGACACTGGATGAATTTATTCATCAATTTATTCTTAATCATCTACAGATAATCCACATATGACAAACAAACTTTTATGTTAGCTCCATCTCTACTATGAAAAAGTTATCTAGCTAGCTCCATTCTCTATGATCTTATCCTATCATGTTGGGAGAATAAAATAAATTGAGAATGAGATTATCTATCATGTTATACCCTATATGTATGATATATTAATGATTGATATATTAATTACATTTGTTATGGGTAGTTGTATATGTAGATGAATAGTTTTTAATTAATCATGTTTACGACTATTTCACTTTAAACATAAATTTAATTATTCAAACAATAAAAGTTATGGCTCTTTTAAAATTGGAATCTTTTGAGCTTGTAGTTTTAATTAAATCTAATTCAAATAATGTCGGAAATTAGAGATTCAATTTGATTTATTATACAAAGAACAAAAAAAAAAAAGCATCAAATTAATACAAGTTCGTCATGTTTATCATGGTAAATTTCACTATAATATCTAAGATTACAAGTCTCACACCCTGCTAGGGTTTTTTTATAAAAACCTAAAAACTAGATTCTCTCAATACTGTGAAAATCATAAAATCATTTACAAAAACCACACAAAATTGTTCGCACTTTTCACTCATCCATATAAAAACCAGCATCTTTCAAAATGCTTTGATGAGAAATGAAATGTAAAAAGTAAAAGAATGTTGAAAGAAATGTGAGTATGTATTAATAAAAAAATGATGTTAATAAAATGGTTATTTGAATGTGGCATATGAGACGACCTTAAGAAGCTAAGTTTACTATCTATATGGATATTATTTGTTACTCAAATGTAACATTTTAAAAAATAAATAAAACATTAACCATTAATTTTACTTTTTTAAGTGCCATAACTTCATATCCCCTCTCACTTCAACGAAGTGTCATTAATACCATCATTGTTTGTTTTTTTCTTAAAGAAAAGACATGAAAGAAGATATTTGTTTATTGCGTGCCAGCGGTGCGGTAAAGTGGTGGAGTGGGGTCCACCTATCCAACTCACCATTCAGCTCCCAACTACACCCTATTGGATGACGGTTCGAATTTTTTATTTCATTTATTATTTCTCATATTTCATAACATCTGATATACGTTTAAGTGTTAATTTATAATATATTAAATATATGTGTCATATAGTGAAAATTTTAAAATAAAGAATGTAATATCAAATGTAATGAAAGATTTTGTGTGGTGGGATGAAATCTCAGCCCACGCCTATTCGTTTCCCCTCTTATTTTTTACACCTTTTCCACACCTTCTAATTATTCTACAGTCACTCTATTTCTTTATATTAATACTAGTATTTTCTTTCGTGTGTTGCACAAATTATAATATTTATAGTTGATTTTAAAAATTATAATATTAATGAATTAAAAAATTTATATTCACTAAGTTAGAAAAAAAAAATCAACATAATATAAAATAAATAATGTCTATAATAATAATTAAAAATATAATAACTACAAAACTCACAAAACTTCTTTATATACAACATTAATTCATACATAAATAAAGTTATGAATATAGTTAATATTAATACATAAATATAAAACTAAGAAACAACAATAATAAATAATTGAACCATAATTTTTTAATTTCATTATGTCCAAAAAATTTGTGTTTTTGTAGATTTAACTTTTGGGTCATGGTCTTATTATTTAAATTTTACAGCTTTAATTATTGTAAGATTTTTGAAATAAATTTTAACTTTAAAAATAATATTTAGATTTTAAAAATAATTATCAGATTTTGAAAATAAATTTTAAAATTCTCAAGAAAATTGTGGATTGGTTATATCTTTATTCTAATTTCAATTAATTTTTTTAAAATTTCCAAATAATTTTGAAATTTTTAATATTTTATTTTTAAAATCAATCATTTTTAAATTTATTATTATTAATTTTATTGTAAAATGTTTTTAAGATTTCACTTGTTTATGTGTAAATATTTAAAATAACTTTTCTAATTATTTATTATGAAAATTTTAATGTCATTATTTTAATTCTTTTATAATTTTAATATTTAAACCTTACAATTTAATTATATGAAATGGTTATAGTTAAAAAAGAGTTATTCAAATTATTATGGTATTTTTCATTAAAATTATGTTTAATTAAGAGAATATGAGATTTTATCAATTACTATTAAAGCCCAGTTATACAAGGCAAACACAATTAACTCTTTTTTTTTAAATATATACATAAATAAGCCCAATTATTTAAGGCAAGCCCAATTTTTATGAATACATAATATATAATGTTTTAATATTTTATTATGATAGTGACAGATTTGGGAGAGAAAATGGCATTTTTGCAATTTTTCCCAACTATTCTCCTTTTATATTAATATAGATTCTACTTGTTTATTTTATGTTATTTTATTTTATCGTACTGTGAATGTAAACATATTCTATTTTATTTTATGAGATTGGAGAGTTACTATAAATGTTAGAAAAAATAAAAAATTGAGCAATGAGATCACAGTAATGTCTATTTCATATATGAATTTTAATATAAATAGATATTGAGATAAAAAAACAAAAATAGAAAATAATTTTAATTCAAAGAACTCATTATAAATTACAAAACACACCCCAAATTTTGAAAATCAAAAATATAAAAATTCAATTTTTGGAATTTGTTTAGTAATTTTGGGGTGCGGATAACCTCATCCTAACTTTATTCTCCATGTTAAAAGATTGAGTTTAGAGAATTATACAAAACTACTCAAGTAATGTATGGAATCAATAGTTTGAGAAAATAAAAGTATTCTTTAGAACATATATAAATGTAATTTCATATTTAAAGAAATCAAATAACATAATGACAACAGTAATTTGCCTCCTCTCTTTTTATAGTTTTCTTAAAATGGGCAATAAGGAAATTAATCACGAAGAAAAGTAACAATTTCATTCATTGAAAAGTGAGATAAATATACAAAGGTGTAAAACTTGTTAGAAATTAGATTCAATAAAGTGAGTGTTGATTTGTCTTTGACCAAAATTTCAGTCTATTAGTTTAATTTTGAAGGTATTAAACTCTCTAGAATTATTCTTCATTTTGAATTGATGATTGTAGTATGATGATTTTGCAAATTTAAACCATCATATGTTTATTTTTTCGTGTAATGTCATTCCTACACATCAAATTGGCAATTAGTCAACCCTTAAATCTTATCAGATAGGTATCATAATTTTGGAAAATTGTATGGCTATAGAACACTGTTGCGTCTCAAACAAATTAGCAATAATTAATTACTTATCGAAATAATCACAATCATATATTTATTTTTTTCTTTTTAAGGGAAGTGCATAATTAATGAACTTTACACGAGTTATAGTGACTGTTACAATAAGTGAATAATTAGTTGTCCTAATTTAGAATCTCACTTCAACATAGATTTCCTTATATGTTTATGGTAATTTTAGATCATTGAGAATATGTAAGGTAAATTAATAGTCAAATTAAAATTGAGGAGTAAGTCAAGAGTGAATTCATAGTGTATATTCAGGATTGATCTTAACATTTTATGGGTCTAAGAAAAATAAAATAAAAACGTCTCCCACTAAAAAAAAAAAAAAGAAATAATGAATGAACTACAAGATCAATATAAATAGAATTCTAACAAAGCTTACAAAATTTGAACGTAAAATAATTAACAATTTAAAGAACATCTACCTATATCAGAAATTGACAATATATAGAAAAGTAATTGATTTATCAATCTTCAAGGGTGGAGAATAAAATCATTATAAGGGAAACAATATACAAATGAAAGTTTATAAAAGATTGATAAATGAGACATAAGAGAGAGGTAAATTTGTCGAATTGAACAAGAAGAGAGGAACTTTAATTAACTTTTAGTGTAAGAAATTAAAAAAATTAAGTGGATTGATAGAAATCTTATTACGTATTTGGATATCCCCTTTCCTTTTGTAATTTAAAAATCAAATTTATATTTCTAAGATGATTATTAATTGGTCTAATAAAATTTCTACTAATAAACATTTTATGGATCTATAAAAATAATTCTACAATGCATAATATTGATTTTGCATTGAACATGTTGGGCTTTCCCGTTGTCCATTTGGACTATATGTAGCTTTGAATATCTGCTTCTAAACTATTAAGGTTATAGTTAGATGTACAATATATTAAGTGATTGCAGTTCTTAATTCTTTTAATCGAGATTATACATATTTGTGTTTTATTTAAGTTTCAATATTTTTCTTTAAGTTAATATATTAGCAAATAGATTACCCATGAAGAGATCATTCTTATGAGAGAGGTTCCACGTCATATCCACAAATTTGTAATTGATGATTCATTTATAGGGTGTTTGGATGAAATTATAAGACCCTTAAAATATTTTATAAGATGCTATTTTTTTAAAGATTTCAAGTAAAAAGAATTTTTTTATATCTCTATATACACATTCAAAATTGAATTCAATATTAAAAGTGTTATGATAGAACTTCTTCAATACAATATATTTACATAATAAATTTTATCTTTTACATCCTTGATAGTATGAACCTGAAACATCCCAACAAATAAAAAGGATAAAAACATTAACTCACTTATGTAGTTATGCTTATTTAAGTAAATTAAATAAAATTAAACTTTTCTTTAAAAAAAAAAAAGAAGAAGAAAATAAACACATTAAATATACTTGAAAACAGCTGGGGAGTATATAAGCAGGGAATGACCAACCACGACAATTCCCTTTCCCATTCCTCTCTCTTCTCTTTTTCTCCAACTCCTTCCTTCCATGGAGGCCCCACCACTCTCCACTCCTCCGCCAACAACCCCCACCACCCCAACGCCGGCGGCCTACGCAGACTCCTCCCCTCGCTTCCGCAAGAACCACTCCTGGGATGCCGACCCTCCGCCGCCGGCCAAACTCCGGCTCATGTGCAGCTACGGCGGCCACATAGTCCCCCGCCCCCACGACAAGACCCTCTGCTACGTCGGCGGAGATACCCGCATCATCGTTATCGACCGCCATACCTCTCTCTCCGACCTTCATCGCCGCCTCTCGAGAAACCTATTCGACAACCAACCGTTTTCCTTGAAATACCAGCTCCCAACCGAGGACTTGGATTCCTTAATCACCATCACCTCCGATGAAGATCTCGAAAACATGGTGGAGGAATATGACCGCCTGAACAATGCCGGAGGCGGCGGGACGAAGCAGGGTCGCCTCCGGCTATTCCTGTTTCCGAGATCATCGTCGAGTATTGAACAGCTTCTCGTGGAGACTGCGTCGACTAAATCGGAGGACTGGTTTTTCAACGCTCTCAACGGAAAAGCAAGCAGTTTCTCTGTTGCTGCTAGTGATCGTGGATTCTCGGAATCTTCCTCGGCGAATTGTCTACTTGGATTGGACGATGAGTTCGCCGGAAAAGCGGCCGCGGTGACGAAAGACTCTGAAACTCAAATTGAGGGATCAACCAATAGTGGTGTGAACAGAAATGCTAATGGCAATTACGTAATTAATCAGGATATACAATCGGTCCCTGATTCTCCGATGCTCGATACGACGTCGTCTTTCGATTCTTCTTCTAGCTCTCCATCCCTCGCCAATTTGCCGCCCATAAGGGTGCATGTGGATGAAAATCCCAAAGTTGGACTCGGAGCATCGGGAATTGAGGAGCAATTTCAGCAGATGAGCGTTGCCGTTGCCGGAAACGTTAATCCGCCGCTGCCGCAGAAGCAGGAGGAGGTTGGGGGTTTTATCGCCGCCGGCTCCGCCTTTGGTGCGGCGGTTTCTGTGTTGCCGGTGGTGGTTGGTGGCGAGTATGCTAATCGTGTTGTTTCTGATGATGAAAGATCAGATCATAGCGGCCATAGAAAGGCGCAGCAAGTTCAATTGCAACCGCAGCCGATTCCTCAGTTTATCCAGAAACAACCTAATGCTTTTGACTTGCCTTCTCCAGATTCAGTTTCAAGGTACAACTTCAACATCTTAATGTTTAATTTCAATTACATCCATTTGTATGCTTTGAAAATCTTCTGAATTGGGATATTGATTGATGATTGTTCATACATACAGTGATGGAAGTATAGCTAATTCATTATCTAGGCAAAGACAAGCTGTTTATCATGAACAACTATTACAAATCCAATCTGGAAACAATAGGATTTCATCTAATCAGGCTGATCTTAAGACTCTGGATCAAAATAACAACAAGATTCAGATTCAACCACAATTTCAAGAATCCAGTTACCAATACGATCAAAATCAACCTCAGTTGCATCAACCACAACAATTTGTCCATCCCAATGGCCATTATATCCCTTCTAGTGCAATGCCAATCCCATCATATTACTCTGTATATCCTTCCCAACAGCAACACCATCCACACCAATCCATTCTTGATCAGCATTACCCCATTTACTTCATGGCTCCAAATGCTCCTTCTAGCCACTCACAAACGCCGCCTCCTGCTTATAATCAAACAAGAACCCCACCTTCGTCCAAACCGGAAATAGCTAGTGGTGTGTATAGAACAACGGCTCCACAGCTAGTCCAAGTGCCGTCTACCCAGCACCAACCACAGTATGTTGGTTACACACCGATTCATCATCCCTCTTCAGCTCCCAAATCGAATTATACTTATGAGTTTGCTGATCCATCCCATGCGCAATTGTACTACACACCTTTGCCACCTCAATTAGCTGCTCAGTACCAGATGGCTCCGCCTGATGCTACTACAGAGAACATCAAGCAGCAAGGTAGGAATTGACAGCCATGAGAGGTGAGCTTGGGCATGGATAAACAATTTTGCAGCTGCGGGTTTGGTCTATCTTTGAAGCTTATATATTGCAGTGTCCTCATGATTTTTCTTATTGGTTTGTGATATGTGATATGTAATTGGTGATGAGATACTTTGATCTTCGCTTCTTTCTCATTTGTGTTAAGTTTCTGTACCAAGGTAAAATAGATGCTGGCTAATATCACACTGTAAAATTTCACCTCAGAGTTAGTATATATAAATATATATTAGATATGGATCTTTGGGAACAGCTTAACTGTTATCTGTTGATAGATTTTATCATATACCTTCAAATGCAACTTTGGGTTTTCCTGGGACAGTGTTCGTGCTACTTAGCCATCATGGTTATACGTTTCATAATGTTCGTTTTTAGGATACGAAATATCTCACATATATGATCTGTTAGAACCTTCAAATGTTAGATATATGCAAAGATTTATATAATTCATTTCCCTATTGGGAGCTTTGCTCACAATTTGCCATCATTGAGTAATATTTTAAGTCCAGATTCCTGAAAAATAGCTAGTTACCTATTTCTTTCTGGATTCTAAAGATGGAATCAAACTTTTTTACTAGCAACTTTATGTACTCTTTTTGTTTGTATTTTATTCACAAAGATAGAATGGCTTCTCTGGATGCATTATGCAGGACCTTCCATATTCCGTGTCGTAATAATTGGTGGTGAGCACGAAAAGGTTCGATCCCTATATTTACAATTACAACTAAAGTGATAGTATGCTTTACACTTGCCCAATATCTTACTTTACTGCTCACATTTTTACTTCTCTTGCAAGCCTTTCTTTATTCTACATCTTAGATCCAACCGCGAAATGTATGATTCTCTTATGACCCTCATCAAGCATAAACGAGCTTTTGCCCGTAGGTAAATAGTAGTTTTCTCTTGTTTCATGATATGATGTACAATTTTTACTAATAAAATGAGCTTTTGTCACATGTCTCACATCCAATGACTAGAAGGGGTAGCATAAAGTTATGACTATAGGTGTATTTTTGGACTTCGGGCCTTTTATTTGTTCATAGTTTTGTTTGAAAATGAGTAGAAATTTAAGCATATTTTCTTTTATTGGTCTGCTTATAAATAATGAGGAACGTTGAATGACACAAAAGTTAAATTGCAGTTAGCTGATTAGACATTGCTGTTTTGATGGTATTGTTTTATGCTAATTTCATTGCTGCTTTTCATGTGAATCTACAGTTATTCGTTCAATACTTTAGACTTTGTACGTTTACTAATTTAAAATTAGTCGTAATTAACTAGGGATTATAATACAATATATATATATAGCTTAAAGGGTACGAGGAATATCTACTCCCTCTCTCTCTCTCCTCTCTTTCTCTCTCAATAATTATATAAAACATAGGAAAGTAATTGATTGAGATTGGGCTGACAGGTGAAGCATGAGGGTTCATGAACCATGCCAACCTTGGCTTGGCTGACTGTATATTTATTTAAAGCATTAAAAGCAGCTAAAATGCAGAGTCTATCCCGCGTCATTGCCACGTCATCTCTCTCCTCTTTCTGCTTCCAAGCTCATTAATTTTGCAAGCTATATATATATATATATCTATTACCTATATAAAAGTGTGGATATTTCTTACAAAATATGGATTGCCGAATATATCCTCATTATAGATTATTATTTAAGGTTATAACAGTAATTTAGGATAGCTAATTCAAAATCTTATAGAATTATATTATAATTAGAACTCTAATATAAAAGTTTTATATATACAATATTTGTATTATTTTTTTCTTTAATTTGAATTGATTTCCACGTGCAACGCACGTGCTCTAAAACGCGTATATATATATATAGATATATATATATATATATAATTTTATTTTTATTTTTTATTTTTTGTTGCAAGAAACAAGAGTAGTTCGTTTGTTTTGAATTCAACAGAGTGCTGCACAGATTGTTGTTTATTATGAGTAGTCATTTTTTGCCATTTTGTGTTGGTCATAATTTTGAGTTTATTTTATTGAGATTATAAATATTTTAAATTATCTTGAGTGATTGAGAACTTATAAAATTGTGTCAATAGTAGTTACTTTTCTTTAAAAAAATAAAAAAAATTAAGCCCCCATATTGGGATATTAAAGCTGTAACCAATTATCGTGATGTACAAACTTGGAGTTGGAGCAATTTGTTTCAACTTAATAATAACAAATTTATTGATTATTGGAGCACTCATTTTGTATAAAATTAAAATCTTTAATCTTTATTTAACTTTTAGGGTTGATTTTGATGTTTCTTTTTTCTTTTTTTCCTACAGTTGAGGAAGAGAAGATTCGTACTTGAAATATTGTTCAAATTGAGAAATCCATATATAAATAGGCTAAGTCTATTTGTAGGTGTGAGTTTAATGGATTTAAAGTTCATATAACTTTGTGATTATTAAAATCCTTTCACCAAATTACCTATTCCACTCCAAATACTTGACCCCAAATGCATGGGTTTTTAGGCTACGATAGGAAATACAAATTTCATTTGTTATAATGTTTGGTAAAATCCCCAACTTCATTTAAATAAATTCTTCTTGCAGAAATTGCAAGAGCAAAATTTTCTTGACGCCTTATAATTATTATATTTATGTAAGTTTTGCTTTCAATTACAGTTGCTAGCTACATATTAACAAACTAAACTGTATGATACTGCAATCAATATTAATCCTTAAAAAAAAAAAAAGAATTGAACTCAACTTCATAATGATAACATACAAGTTATTTACAATAGATTAATAAATATATGAAATTGACTAATTGTCGTTCTTGATCTTGTTCAACCCAATTAAAGCTTGACTTGGTTGATAACCAAATAAAATCAAACATAAATTCATGAGACAAAATTTCAATGTACACAAGTCAAACTTATTTTACATATGATTCAAAATCATAATCAATTTATTAAATTGGTTTCTCAATAGTGTCCTGTCAAAATCATAATTTTAGACATTAATTATACGAAATTAGATACATGAGACGAGATAAAAGTCAAATAAATTGGGTAAAAAATTAAGTTTGATAAGAATTATTTAGACTAGTTGACCAGAAGACATAGGCTATAACCAGTACGGGTGCATACAACAACTCTTCGTTTTATGAAAGGGACCATTTTCCTCTCAGCTATCTTTGTTTTATTTAATTTTTCAAAGGCCACATTGCATTGTTAATTTATTATCGCTATAAAATTATGATTTCCTTTCTTGTTGAAAATAATATGGAAAACTAATAAAGAAAAATAAAAATAAAAAAGATATATCGTCATCAAATGACGGCTGCTAATATGTTTAATAGTTTTTCCTTCCTGTTGTAGCGTTGTTCCTTTTTTTTTTCTCTTTCTTTTTATATTCTTAATTTCTTTATATGATTGCTACAATGATTGCTACAAATTTAAGATTTTTATTTTTTTTAATACTTTAATAAATTCTTTTTCTTTTTAATGTATATAAAAAATTTAGGATTTTTATTTTCTTATAACTTAAAACTCTTTCTATCTTGATCCAATTCATAACAATATATGAGATAATTGATGCAACAAACACCATAGTTGGTTATTGATTGAGTAATATGATTTTAAATAAATTTTTGTGGAAGAAGATGATGAAAATCGTGTATTTAAAATTCTGATTTATTCTATAGGTATTACATATATGATATATGTTCTGTAGGTATTATAAAATTTTTAATTATTCATGATGTTATAAATTAGAATTATCCCAAAACATTGATATATGATTAGTGATATTTTTTCAAATATTACTGATATGATCTATAAGTACTACATATATATTTTTTAAGTATTATAAAATTACATGATTGAATTATATGTACGTAAAACTTTCAAGATATTATAAAAAAAGTTTGGGGTATTATTGGTTTATTTCATAGGTATTACATATATGTTTTGCAGGTATTACAAAAAATCTAATTGTTCATGATGTTGTATGTCAGAATTATTCCAAAACTTTAATATATTACTTACATGATCTATAAGTATTAGATATATACTCTCCAAATATTATAAAATTACATGGTTGAATTATATGTAAGTAAAATCTTCAAAATATTATGAAAAAAACATTAAGGTATTATTGGTTTATGGTTTTGCTCAACTTAATATACCTACCGATGATGTGTAATCATTTCATCCCCTCGTTATATGGAAAGTAAAATTAATAGATACTCTGGATAGGTGGGTAGGACTGTACTGGTTTATTCTATAGTATTATATATATGTTTTACAGGTATTACAAAAATTCCGACTGTTCATGATTTTATAAATTATAATTACCCTAAAACATTGATATATGATTGTCTATGACCAATAATACTTCTAAGGTAATATTGATATTATTTATAAGTATTAGATATATAATCTTCAAATATTATAAAATTACATGTGTAATGCCTATAAGATATTTATGTAATACCTGAAATGTAATATCTTAAGAATATATAACTAATATCTTCATTGAAAAATCTTTTAAAAACTTTCATCTTCTTTCTCAAAATCAACAAATCATGATTTCATATTGTTTGAAATAATTGATTTTCAATGTTTTAAAATTATTGTAATAAATTGTGATTTGAAATCAATTATCTAAATTTATGAAAATGAGTAAAAGAGAAGAGGAAGAAGAAAAAACCCCATAAATGACTTCATGAAGATTTGATGAAGAATAAGAATAAGAAAATAGAGAAGAAGAATAATGTACAAAACAAATAAAAAGAATAACAAATTGATAAGAAAAGAGATTAAGAAGAATGAGAGAAAAAAAAAATAAGGAAAAAGAAGAAAGCAACGCTGTTTTTAAATATAAAATTCAAGTGGTGTGCGCAATTCAAATTGTGCGCAACATACACTTAAAAATTCAAGTGGTGTGCGCAATTCAAATTGTGCGCAGCATACACTAGCCATGATGTGGCCGTACGTGGGCTTCCAAGCATATAAGTTTTGGTGTTCATATTTATCCTCCCATTTCTTAATTGTAGTGTTGAATTTTCCGCATTTAAAGCAAAATTTGTTATTTTGTTTTTCCATTTTTTCTTCTCTGAAAAGGAACATAATGATAAAAGATAAAATAATTGTCGGATACTTTCATTTCTAGCAATTAGTTGTACAACATATGCGCACACATATATATAGACACAAGTCGGAGACGCTTCAGGGGATATTCATAAATCTTAACTCAAAAAAAATCCAATGAATAAATTAAAATTTCAGAAAAAAAAAAAAAGTGAGTTAATCCTATTCAAATATTGATCAACAAGTGCTAGTAGCTCTAGGATTAGTCAAAATCTCTAGAGAAATTGATAGTATATAACCTTTGTTCTCAGTTACAAATCATGATGCCATGACAATGTCGACTTTCTTAGTATACAAAAACGTGAGAAAGGAGTTGAAAAACATAATTATACAAACTCAATCACAATTCTCTTTTCAGTCAAACAAACATCAAATGATCAAATTGTCAATATTAACCTGAAATATTCTGACACAGTGATCAGCTCCACAAGAAGCAAGTGGCATGCGCGTAGAACCATGGCTCATTTTTGCATTTCTCCACCTCAATCTGTTTACTGAAGATACATGGCACAAAAATGGATCAAACCGAAAGTAAAGACAAGCACTTGGAATACTGCTACTTTCACTCTTCGTGTTGTGAAGAGTCCACAATTCTATAAGACCACTTTCCAATCCCACTGCAAGAAGCCCGTGATTCTTATCGCTGTCAATACCCAGCCAGGATAATGCAG
This sequence comes from Scutellaria barbata, assembly GCA_028654395.1. Classification (NCBI taxonomy): domain Eukaryota; kingdom Viridiplantae; phylum Streptophyta; class Magnoliopsida; order Lamiales; family Lamiaceae; genus Scutellaria; species Scutellaria barbata. The sequence goes on from CM053647.1 coordinate 29,643,499, forward strand.
TAACGCTACTCTTGAACATGGGCAGAGTCGCGAGCAGCTTAACAGATGACCCGTTTTCCAATTGCCATATCTTTACGGTCTTGTCCCTCGAACCAGTGGCAAATTCATGACCAAATGGGTTCCAAGAGCATGCCCAGATAATTCGTTTATGGGCTTCTTGCTTGATGATAAGCTGGTGGCTGAATTCATTATCTCCTGGTATGAAAAAGAGATCTTGAAAATGTTAGTATTCGATTATATGATCCGAATCAGATAGGGGATCAATTTTGTGATATTTTTTGGACTCGAATAATAAACAATAATGGCAATGTAAGGTTACAGCAAATATGATCACCTGTCTGATTAATTGCAAAAATGGAGAAGTGGCGATCTCTAGACACAGACAAAAGGAAACTATTATCGTGCGAAAACTCCAACTGTGTCACTGTTAAACTGTGGGAATGCAAGCGGCCTACAGCCTTCCAAGAGCCGACTTGCCATAGCCATATTTCTGCAACAGATGCCAACTGTGCCTGTGAATATAAAACTAGTTAACTTCAAGTGTTAAGTGCCAGTGTGCCACTATAAAATCTAAATAACAAAACAAAATGGCAATGTACAATTGTAAAAAACACTGGCAAGGTATCACTTACCAGAATAATATGATATGACCATTTCAATTATACAAGCTTCGAATTTGAAAGTTGCTAAATTATTTGAATCCATCTATAAGTCTATTTTCTTCCCCCATGAGTTATAGCGTCGATAAGAGTGTGAATTGTACAAGCTTTGTAAGTGATGTATTGAGTTCACATTGAGATATTTGGATGCAAATTAATTGAAATGATTCTAGTCGAAGGGGCACCAATTAGGTTTCATTGCCCTGATATTAATAAGAAAGTCTTACTAGCAGTTCACCATTGATGCAGGAATGAGCATATTAATGACTGTTTCATAGAAGCTCTCTACACTAATTCTACACCCTAGGATGATGTTCCTTGAGTAAAAGGGTGAACAGAGTGAACGGTATACACATAGTACTGCATAAATAGGGTTCTCAAAGTATTTCATCAGTTCATAAAAAAGCTCCTTCATAATTATAGTATTGAAAATTAACGAATCGTTTTAGGAACTGCCAGTGGTGGAGTAAAATGTTCTGCTAAAATAAGTGAAGGACAAACTCCTAAAGACTGAACATTTCTACAACAGTATAATACGTGCATAGGAAACCAAATAAATACCTTGCAGGATGAAGCAACCAGCTTTCCCTCATAGTCGCTGCATACAGAAAAGAGTTCGTTCCCATGTCCATAGAGCTTGTGTGACTCCGGCCATAGTGTGTGCCATGACAGTTGCTCCTCAATGGGTGGTTCTGTCAACACAGATGGAACTGCTTCTGGAATGGTTTCAAGGGTATCAATACCTTCACTATCATTTTTTTCTTTTGGGTCCAATGATGCTGCGAAAGGAGTAACTTTCAATTTTCTGCACTTTTTAAGACTTTTTTGGAACGAGTAATTATCAACAGAATAAAATCTCAGAGCATGCTAGTTAATGCTAGCTTTTCTCGAACGAGTAATTATCACACCATAGATCATATGAATTATGGATATGCTAGCTTTCATAAATTCACACTCAAGAGGATGCAGAGAAGACCTCAAAACAGATCATGTCGGGCCAATAAAATAGTAGCAGCAGATGCTACTAAGCAAACTACTGTGTAGAAATAGCCAAGTATACAAGCATTTTGTCTTAATATGTATCAATAACCACTAAGCATGAAACTCAACCATTTAAGATGTATGATCTGACATATAAGTAACCTTTTTTCTTTCTTTTTTTTGGTGGGAAAGGACAAGCTCACCTTGAACATATATAGGCTTCTGTGACAGCCCTAGGGCTGACATATTTGCACCAAGAATTTGCATATCTACTGGAAAATCATCAGCAAAGCTAGATTTCCTTGAAGTGGTATGATTCAATGTCTTTAGAAAGGAGAGAGGAGCTTCAAACACTCTAGCAACTTTCTCCTCCGCCCCACTTACAAATCTGTGGTTACCTTTTCCTCTGATTATTGTCACACAATTAATATCATGTCCATGAACTTGAGGTCGTGCAATTTCATGCCAAGCCTCTCCATCTTCTAAAGCAGCCTCATTAGACCATGCAGAAAAAACTCTAGATGTCTGCAAAAGACCAAAGAACTTGTTTTTCACTACTTTTAACCATGAAAATCCAGAAGGAGATAAGGAATTCAGATTGAACTTCTGAACTTGTCAAGAAAAAAAGATACTAAGCTTCAACAGTTGCCTGGTTTTCTTAAGCACCCTCCAAACTTGCATTCACAGAAAGAAGATTGAAGCAGAGATACACACAGACATGGATAATCAGTAGGTTAAAGGACATCATATAAAAAGCGCTACAACTAGCAAACAATCACACAACCTATATTGTCTGGTAAAATTTGATATATGTTGCATCACTGAAGACTTTCAACCACGATTTGCCATGTGATACTGAATTTAAACCAATAAATACAAATTTTCTCTCCATTTGTAATTTAATATTCAACAGTAAATTAAATTAGCACTCTAAATTTTATTTAAGAGATACATTTTATAGATTCAGCTTGTGCAACAGATTTCATTTCTAAATATTATACCACATTTTATGGGATCATGAGATAGAATTAGAACTAAGAGTTGTCATGATGTATTTAGAGTAAACTTTTTTCTAATTACATTTTATTATATTAATAATTTCACACCTGTAATAGAATTCATTATCTTGTTCCTTAATTTTTTACCTAGAGATTATTCAGTTTTATGCACACAAATGTGAACATGTGTTAGAACTTGCTCAACACACTAATAATTAGAATATTAGCATAATTATGAATACATATGAGGAATGCATCAATGTCATTAAACGAAGCAGTTAAATATATTTAACAATCCATCAAATCATATTCAAAACTTCATCATACTAATAACAAACATGTTTGGAAAAGAAAAATCAAATGTGAATCTACCATCTATACTTTTCTTGAATTGTTGGTAACTACTTACAATTGGATGGAATATTGAAAAATGAATTTCAAGGTTTCTCATGCTCTATCGTTCAAAGTTTTGAACTCATTGAATTGATCCATTACTTAAAACCTCCATTTCCTTCATTAATGTATTGAAAACTCAGTTTGATTTACAAAGTTTCATGGATATAACAAACAATTACACATATTGCAACATTATATACTAGCCACTATCTACATCCTTTTGATGCAACACTTAATCTGCATCACATCACTAGCACTACATGTATTACAAGGAAAAAAAATTATTAAGTGTAACAACATTTATTTTTTAAAAACAGTATAAACAAACTAGATTTTTTAATGGGAAATGAAATGTCGACATTAACTAATAAAATAAATTGAGTCTATTATGCTTCTCGAGATAAACGTAGAACATTTGAGACCAAATCTGACCTTGAAATATGCCTAGAAATAAAAATACCCAACTACACACAAAAGAGATAGCATAACTGAAATCAAAAAGCAGCTTACTTGATCATGACTAACAGATAGCAGATAATTCCCCTCTCTTGCCCAAGAGATGTCTGACACGGATGCAAAGTGACCCGAAGGAACTTTCTGAGGTTTCCAATCATCAAAATCAGTGCCAACATTTTTCCAGTGATGAAAAGATCCACCATATCCATGAGCTAAAATTGAGTTGCCACTTGGGCTCCAGTGACCACCGTAAAACCCCAAAGCACAATGACTCAACTCCCCTACTGTAACCATGTTCATCCATATACCAGTAGTCTTTTCTGGCTGCCATATCATCATTGTCTTGTCCATGGATGCAGATAAAATGCTCTGAGGCTGATAACATTCAATGCCATCAATGGATGAGCTTTGAGGAGGCTGCCATTCCACGGAGTACACCCAATCTTCATGTCCAATAAGTAGGGACTCCAGAGATATTTGATAAGAGGATGAACCAGCTAAAAATATTGGACCTTTTATGTAAGAAGCCAAACTTGTTTCTTCTTTCCTGTTATTAGCATCAGACTCAAGTAAAGCCATCTTCCATATGCGTATTCCTTTGTCTTGAGATGAACTCACAAGAAGACTAGATGTTTCACCATTTGCATATAAAGGTAATGAGAAATCCAGACTACGAATCCAATCCGTGTGCCCTTTCAGTTCACAGGCATGAACAAACTGGCAATAAATGAACACGAAGGTAATCATTTTAACAAAAACAAAAGGCAAACTAGAGAAAAAAACATAAAAGAGATAATGCACCAGTACACACTTTTCCTGTTCTCTCACCACTGTAAATGTGAATTTTGTTATCCAATCCACCCATGGCTAGTGCTAAGTGTCTGCTGTTTCCAGGCAACTCCACAAGTGAAAGAGCAACCATAGGTTTTCTACCAACCAGTACAGAGTCCAAGCAAGACAACTGGCATTCACCTAAAACATTCAAAGAATAACGAGAAATCAAAAGTCAGAAAGAGCAGAACTGATGGCATGACAAATTTGCATCATATGTTCTCGGTTCAACCATTTCTCAATAAAGTCAAACGAGAACGCTATGCAACACAGGCAACCTTTAATATATTGCAATGACCGAGATAATATTCATTCAAAGTGAAGATAAAAAAACCTATGTTAATGCCACCTTGCCACATTTTATATGTATTACAAAAGTAATTTTATTTTTCTGGAAACTAACAAGTTATGTTACATTTCTGTGTGATGCCACCATTTACCATTAAAAGGAAGAATATACCATTCAGTGAAAAACTAGTAATTATAGTATATTGGTCACACTGTATAAATAAAAATGTTTCTCGTTTACTTGGAATTATAAAAGTTGCAGATTCATTAAGCCACCTATAAGTAGTTACATAAAGAATACCGAAAAATGAGAAACAAATCAAAACAATGTCCTATGGTAATCTAAGGTAGCAAGAAGGTGACTCAACAAGGATATTGAATATCATAAGTTCTAAAAGGTTGGGTATGATCATTGAGACACACAACCAATTTCAATATCAACATAGGAATGCATGTGTGCACATGCACATGCACATACATATATCTTGCTGTGCGTACCATTTTTCAAAGGGTAAATGGATATTAGACAATTAGTAATGTATAGTCAGATGACAATAACGATTGTTGCGGTTGCTATAATATCAATGTCAAGCAACTGCAGATCTAGTAATATAGAATTACTCAAATCCAAGCTACTCACCCCCAGCACTTGAAGGAAGTTTAATTTCCCACACACTCACTACACCATCAGAAGAGGAGGATGCAAATATAGCATCTTCCTGAGACACCATAATGGCAGAGATGCATGTAACACCCTTTTTATGTGTTTCTGGTACTTGGAGCACATTCCTCCACTGCCAAAAAAAAGGTTGATTATCAGCTGACAGAAGATAGTAGAAGCGAAGCACAACAAGGATCAGTGAACCCCCCCCCCCCCCCAATTATCATGATGTGTGATATAAGCATATAATATGTATGTATCATAGATTAATACAACCCTGTTAAATTTGGAAAATTTCTAATAGTTGGTAAGTGAATACACATAGTATGCATTCAAAAAGTAATAAACAATTTGAATAAAATTATCAGTAACTACAAGCATTAAAGGTCACACATACTTCACCCTGATATTACAGTTTTTATTTTCTTCACTTCAGTAGTGTAACATGTTTTCACTTGCCTACAATTATGGCCTTGGCCTGATTCTTGTAAAAGAAAGTCAGGTTAAATTTCAACAGTAAATGGTAACAGGAAACTCCTAGATTGTGAACAAAGCTCATGGATCTTTCAATTAAGAGTCCCAAATGCATTGGAAATAAGAGGTGCAAGATGTATACTGAGAGCAAAAGGAAAAGTAAATCACTATACCCTCAAACAGATCATACAAGAATTTTATCGGAAACTCTTCAAGTGAGTACAACTTTACAGGCACTAAACTGAAAAGGATTGTTAGGAATCAACCACCTTATAACTCTCCCAATTGGCAGATCTCCGCCTCAAAAAGGCTTTGCAATTCCTATTCAGCCACATAGCCACATTGAACAGCATGAAATCATCATTCAAGTATTGGTTTCACATAACAAGATTACAAAAGACATCCACTCCTTAAGCATTTCTGGAGCTCTATTCATATAACCTAATGCACCAAACACCTTCATTAATAAACTACACAATCTTAAAGTTCAATTATTGACACAAATCACCGTTTTGCACACAAGTAACACCTGTGAAGATGAAAATTGTTCTTCTCAAATTATTCTCTCCGAATATGACCATTCTAATTGTTAGGAAAAATCCACTTTCATGGGTTCCTTGCTTTCCTAGAACCATCTTCCTATAAAAAGATCTACTGGAACCTTGAAAGAAACTTCAAATCTTAACATCACTTCTCAAGATAGAATTGGAGCTGCTTATCCATCAAACCGTAACAACAAACCAGAAAGCTTCTTGGAAAAGGTAAACTGAAACTCTGCCAACTTGAATTTATCATTTCAAGAGTCCATCTATAGTTTCAATTAAAGCTTACCTCTCAAGTTTAACTACCAATCAAAGTCCACCTAGTCGAGTTTCACTTAAAACAAAAATAACCAGTAACTAAACAAGTCAATCTATACATATGCTGACTTCTTGAGGGCCAAAATGCTATATATGCCAGCCACCATATCTGCATCCATAATTCATTATAGTTACCTTCATCCACCCAGTGTATTCTCATTAGAAAAATCATTCTAAGGTGGATAAGAACTTAATTTGGCAGGCTTTTTGAAGCATGCTCCCAATTAAACCAAATAAACAATGACTAATTCAACACACTGGCACCTTCATGAGAAAAAGAAGTTCACTTCAGTAACCACTCGATATCAAATTCTCTTATTTTCTTGGCCTTTGAAAGAATTTCCTCCCAAGCTGATAAAATATAAATAAATTTGTTTGGCATAGGAAGATTAATCTATGATACTTATCCCTTTATCATAACAGAGACTCCTTTAGCAACAATAAACCATATATTAAGGCAGCTAATCAAGCGATAAATATTGATGTGTTAAAAAAAATGCCAGAATAAATCAATTTAGTACAGTCAATCATTGATCGTTACTTATCAACCTGCTTCAATTTATATGCAAACTTATGAACAAAACCAAACATGACCCATAACTAAGTCCTTTACATAGGAATATTCAAAGACAAGAAAGTTAGCAACAAATGACATCATCCCGAAGGTAGTTCTTACCAAACGCTTGACAAAGAGTATACTCAGAAAAAACCTTCTTGAAAGACACAAAAACTCCAGAACAAACCTTCTTATCAGCAAGTGAGAGTTCCCACAACAAGACTTTCCCATCAGCATCTCCAGATAGAAGATAATGTCTTTCCAAATCCTTAGCTAGAGAAAAAGAAAAGGTAAGAAAAACATCCTCAACATATAAACTATAAACACTCCAACGTCAAAAATGTAGATAAATTCATCTGTGCAATGGAAATAACAGCATGGCACCCATGTAAAGGATAGAGCAGAAAGACCGATACTCCCAAGCAACGCAATAAACAGACTTTTTTTTTTTTTTTGCCCAATTTACATCATGAAAATTTTCAACCATAAATACAAACAATCAAAAGTTTCCACTAGGAGAATCACAGACAATGATCGAACCTCTAAATCCGAACTTGCTGCTGGGCAGCCAATGCGTGCAGTTTACATACGCTTTATGCCCCGGAAGTGTTGTCAGAATTTGCGCAGTCTATCCAAAAGATATTGAGTAAATAAACTAGCACGAATCAAAGTAAATTAAACAGTAAACGTATTAATAGCAAAACCTTGGGACAAAAAATGGCAACAGCATTTTGGGCACCAAAAGAAAGCAAATCGCAGGCACCCCAGGAGACGTTGTTGACTATTCTGTTGCAAGCTGCTCCTATGAACGCTTTTTGCACTTCCAATTTCATTCCTTCACCACCAAAGGTCATCAATTATGGATATGAGAGAAGGGGTTAGAGAGATGTTTCAGTTGTTTTGCAGGCGATGGAGGGAGAGGTTTAGAAGGTGGGAGAAATGGCGGAGGTACTACGAAATACGAATGATGTGGGCTTTGAACCTCTTGAGCTTAGTCTTGTGGGCTATAATCCAGACTATAATTTCCAAAAGTTTATAGCCCAGCATTGTAATTTTTATTGAAGCCCACTCTATGTGTTTAATAATAACTAGTCGTCTGCCCCGTAATATTGTGTAAAAAAAAATAATAATAATAATATTTCAATTCAAATTTTACTATAAATTCAAAATATCAATTTCGATGTAAATATAAATATTTTAAATTTACTAAAATATTGAATTTTGATATTGGAATAATTCTTAGAAATTAAGAATACTATAACTTTTTTATAAATATTTACTTGCATTTAATATATTCCAATACATGCTCAATAAACTCTTAATATTTTCAATATTAATGGTTATGATATGTATATAATATCAAAGATATTGATATTAATATGTATCTTTAATTCGAAATTATAATTGATCAAATATCAGAAAAAATCAAGAAAATATTGATATTGGTATTTTTTGTACGATATTTTTGAAAAAAAATACTTATCCCAATATTGAAAAATTAGAAAAAATATCGATAAATTTTAAACCACCAAAACATATATTTTAAAAAATCAAATTTTATATTCTAAAAAACTCGACTCTTATTTATACAATAAACTATGCAAAAAAAATCAAGTTTATTCTTAACAACAAGAAAATATCAGTAAATTTTAAAGTAATCGTTCAAAACATATATTTTAAAAGTCAATTTTTATTTATCAAGTGTATACTTTAAAAGTCAAAAATCTCTTTTATTATACACAAATTCTCCTGTGCACCAAGTGCATGAATCTATAATTCATGCAATCTGGGTCGACTCGATTCAAATCCGTGGGTTTACTTTCTTTTTTTTAAATTTTATGTGTTAACCTTTATGTACAAATATTATTGTAACTTAGAAAAAAATGAAGAATTTCAGAATTTTGTACATTAATACCTTTATGTGATATTCATGTGACTCTTATGTATATTTATGAGACCTTTATGTACAAATATCTATACATTTATAATTAAATATCAGTAAATTTTAAATTAACCACCAAAACATATATTTTATAAGTCAAAATCAAATGTATATTTTAGAAGTAAAAATAAAAAAATATTTATGGACAAACTAAGTTTAATGGACATTTGGAATTGTCATTACCTCATTTTTAAATGCAGTTAAATAAAATTTTAGGGAAAATATTTCAAATATAAAATGAATTCATTGAAAAAAATAAAAAGAATTAAAGAAAACATTTTTTTTAAGAATGACATAAACGAAATACAAATCACCGAACATTCATTAAAAAAAAACTCATAAAATACATCGACATACTTTTTAGGTGGATATATTTATTTCACAAAAAACTGACTTATATAAATGAGGAGAAAATTATCTTGTAGAAATGAGCAGAAACAATTTATTATTATTGAAACCATGTTTTTATATATAGTTATATTTGCAAAATTTATATATTTTGAAACAATACTTAATATTAGCACAACATATGTCAATAGAATTCTTTTTTTTCCTTTAAAAAACAACAAAGTTTCTTATTGATATAATAAAATATGTGTTTGCTTAGAATATTTGATATTGGAGTATTTTATATATATATATATGTGTGTGTGTAATCGAATAATATTTGAATTGAGTTAAACAAGCCCCTAAACAGGATGATGACATGTTGTCATGTTCTATGCAAATGAACAATATGTCTTTTTTTTTTTTTTTTGTTTATATTGGACGTTTAATATTATAATTTGTATTAATAATATATAAAATATCATAATTTTAGTTTACGTATTCATATTAGGATAGTAGTTCACCCATCCAAGAATGTCTAATTTAAATTAATATTGTGAAATTAATTTTGAATTAATAAAATATTGTGTGTGGAGATGTATTAAAAAAGTAAGCAAAAAGTCGCGAACATCCGACTTCCCAAAAAACAATTCCGTATTTATATGTTTTTTTTTCATTAATTTTTCTAAAAGTTGCCACCATTTTGTGGAAAATAATTTATTGGGGGTGGAAAAAAAAAAAAAAAAGTAAAGTCACTTGTAGTGTTAACGACTTTACTGTTTGGTGCGAGTCGGAATCAGAAGTTGTAGATGTTTAGTCAAAACAAGATCCAACACAAGATCAAGGTTTTGACTTCTTCCACTTTCACGTAACCCTTTTTTTATAATGTTAATTAAAAGGTTCAAATCGAAAGATCATTTCTTCGTTTGAAATTAAATTTTTGCTCTTTTGAGATCGATTGTCTTTCAATACAAAAGGGTTTGGAAGGACATATAAGGAAATGTAGGGTCAACATCTGAAGCTTTAATGATGGGCTCGATCTCCTACGACTATAGTATAAGATACGACCTTAAGTTGCATATTGAGGTTAAGGTGATCGAGTGATGATAATCAGGAGGTGGCGACCATTCTCAAGAACCAAAAAGACTTTTAAAACTTTATATTTATAATAATATAATTTTTATATTATAATAATATAATATTTATGTAGTAATTTCAAACATAAATGCTATTATATTTGTATATAATTGGTATATTAATATAACATAAAAGTTAAATTATTATAATATAAAAATACAACTACATTACATAAATTTTCATACAGAAAAAAGTTTAAGTAATATCTCTTAAAAGGTTATGATATTTGTAAGTAAATATTATATTAATATAATATAAAGATTATTGCATAATTGGAAAAAAAAATAAAAAAATTCAGCGTGGATTCAGATCGGATCCAATCATGATCCGAACCACGTCCAATTACATATTGTGCAATTAGTGTACAAAAACACTACTTATATATATATATATATATATTGATATATATCATTGATTCATTCTTATTACCTAATCTATGATAACTTTTTACATATTTAATTTAAGAAAACGTTTTTAGTGGATTTCTTCCAAATAGATGATAAATATCATTCTTATCATGTAATCACACAACTATTTTATTTTCAAATTTAGTAAGTACATTTAGGCGGGACTCTAATAAGTGTCCTACTTCCATAATATTCGGATAATGTCTCCGATAATAATTTTATTATTACTTTATTTTTATTTCACTGAAAAATTGTTGGAACCGACAATTTAGAGCAATTTCATTATTTAATGGAAAAACATCATAAATATTAATCACTTTATTAAAAAGTCACTGTTACATTTAAGAATATATTTAAAACGTGGGTTTATTCCAGTATCAATTTAATTTATATATGTATGTTATCTACTTTTTTTTTCTTTATTAAAAGGAATAGAGTATGCATCTAATTAACATAGCCATATACAAAAATGTGGGCTATAAATAGTAATTTAGTTCGTACTCATTCTAAAGAATCACACACACGATGTGCGATCATAGTAATAAATTTCCTCAAACACTACACCTTATCTATTTATTATTTATCCACTGAATTTTAACATTTTAATTTTTTTTTCACTTCAACATTGTTGTAAATGATCAAATTAAATTATCTCAATTGACATCCTTGTGTGGATTAAACATGTCAATGTTAAATATTTTTCTTTTATTTTTCATTTTCTTATAATAAAAAATATTTTGACATATTATTTTTTGCAAAAAAATAATACAAACTATTAAAAGGTATTAAAATAATATAAAAACTGCATTATGTTTTGTGAATTACTGTCCCGAAAATTTACAATAATCAGTTAAATGTCATAAAAGAAGGGTGGGCCCCGTATGACGTGGTGTCTTTATCCCTTTCCATCCATCCCAAGGAACCTCCTACAAACAGTGAGAATTTTTGCATCAGAGGTCCAAAGGTCAAACCAACACAAATCTAATCTAAGGAGTAAAGAGAGAACCAACATTTCTTATCAAATCTGATATTCGTCAATTCTGGTGCAATATAATCAATCATGGTGATCGCCCAATCCAACATCAACCCGGCGATTCACCTCGCCGTCGCCACATTTCATCACCACCACCGCCTCCACCTCTCCCGCAACCGCTTCCTCCGCCCATGCGCCACTACCTTCCGCCGCCTGACGCTCGAATCTGCGAAAGTCAGAGCGTTCTCTACCGACGAGACTCAAACCGCCGATACCCAGAAGCTTCCGAATAAGCCGCCAATATGCACGGCCGACGAGCTCCACTACGTCACCGTCGACAACTCGGACTGGCGACTCGCTCTCTGGCGCTATATTCCGCCGCCGCAGGTACTGTTCTCAAATTATACTCAGAAATGGTTGTTTTGCCGTGTAATTTGTCGGTAGCGGCGTCGTATCGAGCGTACAAATTCCTGCATGCATTTAATTCTATTAGCAATCTTTTATGCTCGCAATAGGCTGATACCATGGGTAGATCCCTCTTCCATTTGATTAATAGTACAGGTGAGCTAGTGTGGATTTTAATTACATTTTGACTGTGAAGATTGTTGAAATTGGAAAATCGTTTGTTGACTTCATAATAACTGTGATGTTGTTACTCCAATGGTGATGCTTCCCCCCCCCCTAGGAATAGTCCATTGTATAAGATGAAAATCATTATTATTCTCAGAACGAAATATTAGTAAAAGTGATTTTTCATTTTGTAGCAGGCTGTACGGAGAAATCACCCCCTGCTGTTGTTGTCGGGTGTGGGAACAAATGCGATTGGATATGATCTGTCTCCTGGGGTTAGTTTACACCTAATCACCTATTCAATACACGCACATGCAATATCATTCAAAATTGGTTGCTCAGTGTAATACAATATTGAGCTTGTGTGTTGCTTAAAAGGGTAGACTTAATACTCATGAAGATATATTAATCGAATCATTACAATGGCATGTTCTAGGATCCAGGTGAACTATAAGCAAATATACCCTTGACATGAGAGAGTCTAAGATAAAAAAAAATACTGAGAACTTATCTTTTTCTCAGGGGTGTTCATTGGCATTCTTGGAATTGGATTTAATAGTGTACTCCAGCATTTTGTACTATTGCTAGTTTACTACACCTTGTCCTCAAAACGGGATAGAGTATTAATAAAAAATTGCCCTTTTCGTTTATAATCACTTTTCGTAGAAAAAGATTTGTTAGCTACAAATTGCAATTCATTCTTTCTAGCCAAGATATTTTTCTTGGACATGTTTTCCCTTCTTGCTCCGTACTACATACACTGGACCTTAAAAATCGAGGTAGTATCACTCTATCCTCTATCAATAGAACTAGGTTGTTCTATTTACATTAGCCCTTGTCATCCAAATTAAGACCTTACCACCCCATTTCTCACAAGTGAACAGAACTGTTCCATTTACATCAGATCACACCATCCAAAGTCATGCCGTACCATCTTATCCCAAACCACCAAATCAAGAAGGGCATAATTGATAATTGATACAAAAAAATGCTAAAAAGGAATGAAATTCATCTTGTGGCTAACAATGATTATTTTTTCCACAAGATTCTAATTTTGGAGGTTTTCTTCAAACAAAATCCACTAATGATTGCTTTTTCTTTCATTAAAACACTCTTGCAGTCTTCATTTGCTCGTTATATGTGTGGCCAAGGATTTGATACCTGGGTTTTGGAAGTTCGAGGGGCTGGGTTGAGCACAGAAGGGTCGAGTCGTAAAGATGTTGAGAAGTCAGCTCATGCAATATCCAAAGAAATGGAAACTGCTGCAGAGAATATGACCAATGGAACTCTGCCTGCCAACCAGCAGTCAACCTTGACCCAGGATACCACAGAAAAACCTGAGACTGCTTTGGTCAATGAAGAACCAACTAGTCTTGCAACAGCATGGGATGAATCGAGACTAGTGACAGAACTGACAGAAACTTTTACTCGCTTGTCTGAAAGGCTGTCTGGCTTTCTTAGTGAAGGTCAGTCAAGGATTATATCTGCCAAATTCTTTGATAAAATATCAAAACTTGTGGAGGACTCCTTTATATATGAACGCTTTATTGAAGTAAGGAATAATATTTTAAGTTTGCTGGAAACAAGACAGAACTCTGGTGTTGCTAGCCAGATTAGAGATCTAAGTCAAAAAATAGTAGATATCATTGAAGAAGGTCAGCGTTCAGTTCCGTCTCAACTTTTTGATTTACAAGAGCGTCTGGTGGCAACTGTACAAGATTTCGAGAAACAATTGGACTTGATTGTCAAATATGATTGGGACTTCGATCATTACTTGGAAGAGGATGTTCCTGCTGCGGTGAGGTGACATTTCTCTTTGGGGATAGCCATGCATGTTGTTAGATTTATATTTGTCTAGAAAAGAGTTTGTACGAATTCTGACAAGTTACCATATCTCTTTCACCTGTATTTATAGTCATCATTTTTTCCTGTTGCATATTTCACAGATGAAGTATATAAGGGCCCAAACCAACCCAAAGGATGGACGGATACATGCGATTGGTCATTCCATGGGGGGTATTTTGCTATATGCCATGCTATCGCGATATGGTAAGTTGGATTCCATAAATTACAATAGATAGATGATGTTGGTTGCTAAGTGTTATAAAAGATTTTGTTTTTTCTATAAATACACAGGTAGTCTGAAGCTCAAATTGGAATGTAAACCGGTTTTCATCCTTCTCTCTACTACCACACATATTTTCGATTGATATCACTTTATAGGCGTTTAAAGAAATTTATTATGGTTGTATGCTTCAGGACTCAACTCTAGTCTAATGTCATCCTTCACCGTTTTGTCTTCTTACCACCGCTCAGTAACTATTAGTTCCTAAGTCTCATTGCATTCACAAATTACTTTAGTGGTAATTTCTCTTTTTTGATATAGTTGGTCATTAGTTTCACTGTACTGTTTGCTAGTTGTATGTATTTAATGTCATGCTTTGATCTTATGCAGTAACTTGGGTATATAAGATTGAATATCTAATGATATAAAGCCTTATTATCTATATATAGTTATAAGATTGAATATCTGATGATATAAAGCCTTATTATCTATATGTAGTCACGATCTCTGATGATTTCCTATCCATAATTATGTCTTATTGTCTGTGTTCTTTTGCTAATATTCATGATCTGTTAATTTTAAAAGGTTCAGAAGCGAGAGATCCTGGATTAGCCTCTATTGTTACATTGGCCTCTTCACTCGACTACACGTCATCTAAATCATCACTCAAGCTGCTTATTCCCCTCGTAAGTAGCAGTTTATCTCCTTTAGGTCAAATGAGAAGTCTTACCTCATTGTGAATTTGTGATGCATACTTCTGTGCTTCAGGCTGATCCTGCACAGGCTCTCAATGTGCCTGTTGTGCCTTTAGGAGCACTACTGTCTGCAGCTTATCCTCTTACTTCCGGTCCGCCTTACGTCTTATCATGGATGAATGACTTGATATCAGCCCAAGATATGATGCACCCAGAGCTGTTAAAGAAGCTTGTTCTAAACAATTTTTGTGAGTCACAATATTTCCTGTGTTGCGTTGCAGCCTTTGTACTTCTCCTCAATTATGAATAGCAGCTGCATTAATCTTTGTTAAGCCCATGTGGGAATTAGTAATGTTATCAGTTCAGAGAATTTGTCCTAGTTGTCGTTGATCTCAAGTTCTCATTTCACATGATAAGTGATGACTAGTCAGATATTTTTAGCATAGCAACACCTTTTAGGTAACTAAATATCTTGTTCTTTCTTTGGATCCGTGAGAGAGACTTACTGAACCCTAAGCCTACATCAGTCTGGCCTTGGCACTGTAATCATCATCTTTAGTGTACATGGGGAACATCTCAATTAATTTCTTCGAAGTCCATAACTAAGAACTGGTGATACCAAGTAATAACCACAACCTTCTTAACATAGAATTTCATCGCTGATGACAGGTACTATTCCTGCTAAGCTATTGTTGCAGCTGGCCACCGCTTTTCGAGAGGGAGGACTCCGTGATAGAAAGGGTACATTTTTCTACAAAGATCATCTTCATGAGAGCAATGTTCCTGTCTTAGCTCTTGCTGGAGATCGTGACTTGATTTGTCCACCAGAAGCAGTATATGGTTTGTTTCTATCATGTTCCAGCTAACATACTTTTCCACTCCAAAAATATTTTGTACTTATTCTTTCAAATGTACCGAGCAGAAACAGCGAAGATCATTCCCAAGCACTTGGTCACTTATAAAATATTTGGAGAACCTGATGGCCCACATTATGCTCATTATGATCTTGTTGGAGGACGAATGGTACATATATTTTTTATGCTTCTCTTACTTGATTGTTTGGCATCTTTCTCTTAAGTTATTGTCTCAGGCTTGATAGCTCAAACTTAGCTTATGCGTGCAGGCTGTGGAAGAAATATACCCCTGTATAATTGAATTCCTTAGCAGTCACGATGCAGATCAACAATCATAGGCATCACCTTGGATTACGTGGTTAAGAACAACCTTCACATTTCTCTGGCATCATTACCTCATTTTCTTTTTCGAAGTTATTGATGATGTTCTGATGATGCCATGGCCAGAGTTAGTTTTCCTTGTGAGTTTTTCTGACATCCTTGTTCATTTCCCAAAACGAAAAAAAGGTGTATAATATTCTCATTATTATCTAAGTGATACCATTTTTTTGATATAGGGGTATGTTTTAGACTTCCATTTCTTCCCAAGGGATTCTCAAACTTCGAGCTAATGGCAGCTGTGATTGTGGTTTACTTCAAATCTGTTATCATGATTTTAATTTTTTTCCTTTCAAGTATGAACACTGTTATTTGATTTCCGTTTTTCTTTGCCAACAATTGTAAAGTGGAAGGGAGCATGAGCTTTCTGTAAATGATAGATACAGTATATACCTATTCCAGGCACTCCAACGAGGCACTGTGTGGACATGTAGTTATGCTGTTCTGTAAGTGATCTTAGCATTTAGACATGTTTATTGGAACCAATCAAGATCATGCAAGCTTTTATGTAAATGAACAATATTTTTTAGTATATGTTGTAGATTTTTAAATACTGTAATAGAGAATGAACTGGGACCATGACCCTCTGTCTCAAATACCAGAGATGGTTTGTATGCTGTTGTTCAATTAGCATATTGCATCAAGATATTTCTGGATTCGTTCACTTGAATAAATATAGGATTTGTATCTCATTTCTTTAACTTTAAACCTTGTATGACAAACAGGGCTTTGTCTATCTTCTCATGATTTATATATGGCTCAAGATTCTTCTCACTCTGCATGCAAGCACTATGCAAAAAATTCGCAAATTCTTAGTAACTGAATTTTAAAATGATGTCACTTTGGTCCCCTGAATACACACAAATTGCTAGTAATTTGAATCGAATACATTCAAATACACACGTTTTCTGCAACTTGACAAGCGAAACAATGATCGCCATAGAAAGTCGAAACCCAGCATCTTTATTAGGACCTGGCACGCATGGCAGTAGATTTGCATAAGGGGCATACATTCTTCTGTAGGAGCCACTGCTTTATGCATTCTACGTGATGATGGTGCCCACAATCCAGTGTTCCTATATCATCATGACTTCTACATTTTTCCTGCATAAAAAGAACAGACATTATAATCCCTAACATCAAACTTTGTCTGCCTTTCACTTCTGCAATTAATTAGGACTCTGCATTAAAGATCATAATCTATACTAGTCTTAAGTTGCCCGTTTACTAACAGCTATTTGTCTACTTGAGTTGTTGCTGCTACACCTAGACTATCTTGATACGGTATAGAGATTTGAGCGAGACGTTGATGGGACGAGACATCACATTTACTATACGAAGAAAAATAGGATTATAGACTCACTTGGCAAATGCTGCATTTCCAATCTTTTTGAGGAGGTACAACAAGCAATGAAGCAGAATCATGGTTGAAGTTCTTGAATTTTCTTAAACAGCTGGATATCTCTTCTTCTTGCAATCCATTGCCAACATATCCAATCTTGTCACTCAAATCAAGCAGCTCCTGTTTGCATAATCAACATAATCACTTTAACATTGGGCCAAAGTCTTAAGTAGTACTAATAGAGATTGCTTTATTATATCAATGGCAAGCACCTCATATGACATATCATCAACATTGAGCCTCCAATCTTGGTATTCATCGTGTCCGTGGAGGATTCTTCTGGGCAGTAGGGTTTGCCGGGACATCAACATCTGCATTGCTTAGACTAGTTAAACCTTAACCTTATCAAAAAACCATGTATTTGCTCACAATTAACCAACCACAAGAAGCAAGATTGTATAGGCTGTACCTCTATGATTTCTTCTGCAGAACGATGATTAGTTCTAAAGCCCATATCACCTGATGAAATTGCTGGAAAATCTGGAACAGAGTCACCTTGATTTCTCCTAGCTTCACGCGAATGCTAATGGACCAATAATTAGTTAATATCAATACTAGAAAGCCTTTCAAAGCTTAATCCTGCAAAAAATCAAGATTAGCTACGAAAGTTTAATTTGATATTTGAAACTATGTGAAACCTTTCTGTGATCAAATCTTGGAGCGGGGTTCCTAGTTCTTGGTCCAAAATCAGAAGCAATGCCAATCCCTGGAGGAGTACAACACACATCAGGAACATCAACAACAATATTTGCTGGATTTCTTCGAATGTTTTGAGGTTTTCTCTTCTTCTGGTTCTTGTTTCTTGTAACCTTAGCTTCCCACTCAGCTGCTGATCGGATAATAGCCGGAGTCGATACCGGCATTGATGACCCTTTGCATCCAAGCCCCTTGAGTTTTACAAACAGGAACCTCTTTTTCTTGGAATATTGTGTACTGGATGAGATTCTTGATTCGGTTGCATGGTTGTAATTGTGCATCATAGAATTTGAATGGGGTTTTGGTTCTGAATTTGAGCCTATTTTCTGTTGAGTTGCTGGTTTTCTGCATCTTTTCTGCTCATTTTTTGCTTGGGCCATGATTTAATGAAGAATGAAAAGAAGTGAAGTAGTCCTATTTCTACAATTTGAGTTTCAAAAAAAAATTGAAATAAAGAAGGGTTTATACTTTATAGCACTAAAAATTTGAAAAAAAAGAAAAAGAAAAGAATGCTTTTGAGTAGATTGGTATAGGAAAGTAAATTGTATAGTTTATGAAGCAAAAGTACAAATTCGATACACAAAGTGCAAAACCAGGCATAGTTCGGGTGGTTTAGTGCAATTAACAAACAAATAAATAAAAATCTTGATTTTTCTGAGAAAAAGATATGACAAGGAAAAAGGCATTTTTCTTTTTTTTCAAAAAATACAGTTGTCTATCTTCTGCTATGTTTTTGTTTTACTATCCATGTTCTTGCTTTCATAATGACAACCCAAAAAAGTTTTTGTCCTTGACTTGATAAACATATTTCTCTTCTGTCATCTCTGCTCTGTACCATTGTCCTACTCATTATTGTCAAGAGCTTACAGAGCATGGGAATTTATTCTGTAAAATCCAGTGGGGCTCTAACAAAAGCAAGCTAGCATACAAACACATTGTAGTCTTCTCTTGGAATTTGTAATAAGATTCAATTTAGATGCCACCATGTGCTCACGGTGTATGTAGAGGGCTATTGTATTAAAACTATCAAGATTTAGGACTATGCTTTGTTTCTTTTCTTCTTGGTTGCACTCAAAACTTGTAATTTTTTAGTTTGATTTACTGGTAGTTAAATTAGGGCAATTGCAAATTGTCATCTAAAATTTACTGATTTTTCACTTTTTTTTTTTTTTTTACATTTTACCATCTTGAATAAATCTTGATTGTAGAAAAAAGTAATTTTTATTGCAAACTTAAAAAAAAAAAAAAAAGAACCCCACAAAATGGGAAAAGCAATTTATAATCACCCCTAAATATGGAGTGAGCTAAAAACCAATCTCTAGTTCAATTTGAAGTTTAATAAGTCCTTTATGATAGATATCCAAGGAATATTCAAGATTGCTCATGAGTTTTACTTGGGCCACCTACGATATTCTTTGACTAAATATTTATAATAATAAAAAAAAAATCTAGTTGCTTTTGACTATGAAGTACAGGTGGCAATGAGCCAGCCTCCCACCCCACAAAAGATTAGGGCAAATGTGATGTGAGTGAGGCGAGGCTCCCAGTTAATCTTTAATAACTAAAATGTTATTTTTAGTTGAGAAAATGGCCACGTATAACCCAATTCACTATATTAATGGTTCATATATCTTTCTTTTTATATTTTTGTCATATATATCCTATTCGTTATATTAATGTATCCATCTATCCCTTTTTTTTGAATGCTGGAACCCGATTACTGAGTGTGTCAGTTGATTCAGTTGACTTCTTTATTTTGTGTATTTTTTTACTAATGAAATGAATAAATAAGCAATATATCAATTTATTTATTCATTTAATTATTTTAAATTTACATCACTAATTAATCTCTTATTATATTATATATAATTACAAGAATGGCAATTTTATGCAAATTATATTATATATAATTACAAGAATGGCAATTTATGCAAATTGTTATGTTATTTAATTATTTTATTATAATTGTCGTGTATTTTTTTTTATTTTACACTAATTACATCTTATATTATTTAATACATTATATTCAAATAAAAAATAATAATAAGACATATAAAATATTGGTACTAATATATATTGGGTGGGAATGTCAATTTTGGTACATGTTTAGGGGGTGCACGGCAATTTTTTCAATAATTGCCGTGCCCCCCTATATTTTTTCAAAAAAAATTGTAAAATTTTCTTTAGTGTTATAATTAGTGAAAAAATTATGAAAAAGCTAATTTTGCAAGTTGCATTGTAATTATTCACAATTGTAAATGATTAGTATTAATTTTCCAATTTTTTTAAAATTGCCGTTCCCCCCTATATTTATATATATTTTATACAAATTAAATAATTATTTATGTCTTATTATATTAGATTATATTACAAGTGGGAACGGCAATTTTATACAAATTGTTATCTTATTTAATTATTATATTATACTTACTAATTGTAAGTTGCCGTGTAGTTAATTTTTTTTTTTGATTTTACTTATTTTGCTAATTACATCTTATATTATTTAATACATTATATTCAAATCAAAAAAAAATAATAAGACTTATAAAATATTGGCAATAATATGTATTTAGTGGGAACGACAATTTTTTTTAATATTTAGGGGGTGCACGGCAATTTTTTCAATAATTGCCGTGCCCCCCTTTATTTTTTGAAAAAAAATTGTAAAATTTTCTTTAGTGATATAATTAGTGAAAAAATTATGAAAAAGCTAATTTTGAAAGTTGCATTGTAATTATTAATAATTTTAAATGATTAGTATTAATTTTCCAATTCTTTCAAAATTGCCGTTCCCCCCTATATTTATATATATTTTATACAAATTAAATAATTATTTAAATAATTATTTATTTTTTATTATATTAGATTATATTACAAGTGGGAACGGAAATTTTATTCAAATTGTTATCTTATTTAATTATTATATTATAATTGCATATTGTAAATTGCCGTGTAGTTTTTTTTTTTTTTACTTATTTTGCTAATTACATCTTATATTATAATAATAATAAGACTTATAAAATATTGGAAATAATATGTATTTAGTGGGAACGACAATTTTTTTTAATATTTAAGGGGTGCACGGCCATTTTTTCAATAATTGCGGTGTCCCCCTATATTTTTTTAAAAAAAAATTGCAAAATTTTCTTTAGTGTTATAATTAGTGAAAAAATTATGAAAAATCTAATTTTGAAAGTTGCATTGTAATTATTAATAATTTTAAATGATTAGTATTAATTTTCCAATTCTTTCAAAATTGCCGTTTCCCCCTATATTTATATACATTTTATACAAATTAAATAATTATTTAAATAATTATTTATTTCTTATTATATTAGATTATATTACAAGTGGGAACGGCAATTTTATTCAAATTGTTATCTTATTTAATTATTATATTATAATTGCAAATTGTAATTTGCCGTGTAGTTTTTTTTTTTTACTTATTTTGCTAATTACATCTTATATTATTTAATACATTATATTCAAATAAAAAAAAATAATAAGACTTATGAAATATTGACAATAATATGTATTTAGTGGGAACGGCAATTTTTTTTAATATTTAGGGGGTGCACGGCAATTTTTTCAATAATTGCCGTGCCCCCCTTTATTTTTTCAAAAAAAATTGTAAAATTTTCTTTAGTGTTATAATTAGTGAAAAAATTATGAAAAAGCTAATTTTGAAAGTTGCATTGTAATTATTAATAATTTTAAATGATTAGTATTAATTTTTCAATTCTTTCAAAATTGACGTTCCCCCCTATATTTATATATATTCTATACAAATTAAATAATTATTTAAATAATTATTTATTTCTTATTATATTAGATTATATTACAAGTGGGAACGACAATTTTATTGAAATTGTTATCTTATTTAATTATTATATTATAATTGCAAATTGTAAATTGCCGTGTAGTTTTTTTTTTTTCTTATTTTGCTAATTACATCTTATATTATAATAATAATAAGACTTATAAAATATTGGCAATAATATGTATTTAGTGGGAACGGCAATTTTTTTTAATATTTAGGGGGTGCACGGCAATTTTGAAAATAATTGCCGTGCCCCACTATATTTTTTGAAAAAAAATTGCAAAATTTTCTTTAGTATTATAATTAGTGAAAAAATTATGAAAAAGCTAATTTTGAAAGTTGCATTGTAATTATTAATAATTTTAAATGATTAGTATTAATTTTCCAATTCTTTCAAAATTGCCGTTGCCCCTAGATTTATATATATTCTATACAAATTTAATAATTATTTAAATAATTATTTATTTCTTATTATATTAGATTATATTACAAGTGGGAACGGTAATTTTATTCAAATTGTTATCTTATTTAATTATTATATTATAATTGCAAATTGTAAATTGCCGTGTAGTTTTTTTTTTTTTACTTATTTTGCTAATTACATCTTATATTATTTAATACATTATATTCAAATCAAAAATAATAATAAGACTTATAAAATATTGGCAATAATATATATTTTGTGGGAACGGTAATTTTTTATAATATTTAGGAGGTACACGGCAAATTTTTCAATAATTGCCGTGCCCTCTTTATTTTTTCAAATTTTTTTGTAAAATATAATACTATTTTGTAAATTTCCGTGCCCCCATTTATAAATACTATTTTGTAAATTGCCGTGCCCCCATTTATAAACGCCATTTTGTAAAATATAATACTATTTTGTAAATTTCCGTGCCCCCATTTATAAACGCCATTTTGTAAAATATAATACTATTTTGTAAATTGCCGTGCCCCCATTTATTACAATTACAATTATTTCTATTATATAATACTATTATATACCACTCTTTTTAAAAATATAATAATATAATTATATGCCGTGCCAATACTATTATAATTATATTACAATTAAAAATAGTATTATATAATTAGTGCCAATACTTATATAATTAGTGCCGTTCCCACTATGCACTTATATGTCGTTCCCACTATGCACTTATATGCCGTTCCCACTTATTAGTAAAATTATTTATGTGCATGTGCACTATGCACTAATTAATATATTAATATATTATATATAATTAATATATAACATAGGGGTGCACGGTAATTTTAAAAAAAATTGCCGTGCACCCCTATTTTTTTTTTTTTTTTCAAAAATTGCCGTTCAACTATATAAAATGATTTTTGCACCAATTTATTCCACATTCAACATATTATTCACCATATGAATTTCATCTCCAACATAATTAAACATATAAATACCGTACGACAATTTTTGAAAAAAAAAATAGGGGTCCACGACAATTTTTTCCCTATTTTTTTTCTCAAAAATTGTCGTTCAACTATAGAATGCAAAAATTAAAATGCAAATTTCAAAATTAACTTTTCAATAATTTTTTCACGAATTATAACACTAATTATATTTTACAAAATTTTTTGAAAAAATATAGGGGGCACGGCAATTATTGAAAAAAATGTCGTGCACCCCCTAAATATTATTAAAAATTACCGTTCCGTAAATATATATTAGTGCCAATATTTTATAAGTCTTATTATTATTTTTGATTTGAATATAATATATTATACTCCGTCCGTCCCGGATCACTTTCACACTAAATTGGGCACACTTTTTAAGAAAAAGTAGATATTTGCTTTTTGATTGAGGGTATAGTGGTCAAATTAGGCACAACTTTTAAGAAAAAGTTTGAATATTAAATAGTATTGTGTGAGAAAAAGTAATGGCATTCTTTGTAAATAAATGTGTATTGTGAGGGTGTTGATTATGTTAAAATTTGTCATTTTTGGGTGTGCAAAGTGTTTGGGGACAAATTAAAAAGGAAAGTGTGCAAAGTGTTAAGGGACGGAGTGAGTATAATATAAGATGTAATTAGCAAAATAAGTAAAAAAAAAAAAAACTACACGGAAATATAATATAATAATTAAATAAGATAACAATTTCCATAAAATTGCCGTTCCCACTTGTAATATAATCTAATATAATAAGAAATAAATAATTATTTAATTTGCATAAAATATATATAAATATAGGGGGAACGGCAATTTTGAAAAAATGGAAAATTAATACTAATCATTTAAAATTATTAATAATTACAATGCAAATTTCAAAATTAGTTTTTTCATAATTTTTTCACTAATTATAACACTAAACAAAATTTTACAATTTGTTTTCAAAAAATAAAGGGGGGCACGGCAATTATTGAAAAAATTGTCGTGCACCCCCTAAATATTAAAAAAAATTGCCGTTCCCACTAAATACATATTATTGTCAATATTTTATAAGTCTTATTATTTTTTTTGATTTGAATATAATGTATTAAATAATATAAGATGTAATTAGCAAAATAAGTAAAAAAAAAAAAAAAACTACACGGTAAATTACAATTTGCAATTATAATATAATAATTAAATAAGATAAAAATTTGAATAAAATTGTCGTTCCCACTTGTAATATAATCTAATATAATAAGAAATAAATAATTATTTAAATAATTATTTAATTTGTATAAAATGTACATAAATATAGGGTGGAACGGCAATTTTGAAAGAATTGGAAAATTAATACTAATCATTTAAAATTATTAATAATTACAACGCAACTTTCAAAATTAGCTTTTTCATAATTTTTTCACTAATTATAACACTAAAGAAAATTTTACAATTTTTTTTGAAAAAATAAAGAGGGGCACGGCAATTATTGAAAAAATTGCCGTGCACCCCCTAAATATTAAAAAAAATTGCCGTTCCCACTAAATACATATTATTGTCAATATTTTATAAGTCTTATTATTATTATAATATAAGATGTAATTAGCAAAATAAGTAAAAAAAAAAAACTACACGACAATTTACAATTTGCAATTATAATATAATAATTAAATAAGATAACAATTTGAATAAAATTGCCGTTCCCACTTGTAATATAATCTAATATAATAAGAAATAAATAATTATTTAAATAATTATTTAATTTGTATAAAATATATATAAATATAGGGGGCAACGGCAATTTTGAAAGAATTGGAAAATTAATACTAATCATTTAAAATTATTAATAATTATAATGCAACTTTCAAAATTAGCTTTTTCATAATTTTTTCACTAATTATAACACTAAAGAAAATTTTACAATTTTTTTTGAAAAAATAAAGGGGGGCACGACAATTATTGAAAAAATTGTCGTTCCCACAAAATACATATTATTGCCAATATTTTATAAGTCTTATTATTTTTTTTGATTTGAATATAATGTATTAAATAATATAAGATGTAATTAGCAAAATAAGTAAAATAAAAAAAAATTAACTACACGGCAATTTACAATTAGTAAGTATAATATAATAATTAAATAAGATAACAATTTGCATAAAATTGTCGTTCCCACTTGTAATATAATCTAATATAATAAGACATAAATAGTTATTTAAATAATTATTTAATTTGTATAAAATATATATAAATATAGGGGGGAACGACAATTTTGAAAAAATTGGAAAATTAATACTAATCATTTACAATTATGAATAATTACAATGCAACTTGCAAAATTAGCTTTTGAATAGTTTTTTCACTAATTATAACACTAAAGAAAATTTTACAATTTTTTTTTGAAAAAATATAGGGGGGCACGGCAATTATTGAAAAAATTGCCGTGCACCTCCTAAATATTATAAAAAATTGTCGTTCCCACTAAATATATATTAGTGCCAATATTTTATAAGTCTTATTATTATTTTTGATTTGAATATAATGTATTAAATAATATAAGATGTAATTAGCGTAAAATAAAAAAAATACACGGAAATTATAATAAAATAATTAAATAACATAACAATTTGCATAAAATTGCCATTCTTGTAATTATATATAATATAATTTGCATAAAATTGCCATTCTTGTAATTATATATAATATAATAAGAGATTAATTAATGATGCAAATTTAAAATAATTAAATGAATAAATAAATTGATATATTGCTTATTTATTCATTTCTTTAGTAAAAAAATACACAAAATAAAGAAGTCAACTGAATCAACTGACACACTCAGTGATCGGGTCCCAGCATTCAAAAAAAGGGGTAGATGGGTACATTAATATAACTAATAGGGTATATAGGGCAAAAATATAAGGAGGGAGGTATATGAGCCATTAATATAGTGAATTGGGTTATACGGGACCATTTTCTCTTTTTAGTTTCATATGTTATATTTACTAATACTTAATAAATTTGATATCTCCAGACTGAAATGTGAATACTAGACTAAAATTTTCAATCTCATTTACAATTGAAATATTTTTACTAGAAATAAATAGGAAAAGAAAAGATTAGAGTTGTCAAGAAGAATAATAGACATTTGTTAAAGATAGACAAATTCACATGACTTCTAACATTAGCAATGCAAAAAATATTTGAAAAGAGAAAATTTAGATGTCTGTAAATTATTTTGAAAATTACAGGGTCTCAAGAATAACAATAATTACTTGGATTGCCTGTGATTTCATTCCATTCTAATCATTAGGCTTTTTCAAAATAAATAATACTTTTCTAGCGATAAATTAGTAACAAGAAAAACAAAATTTCATACGAAACCCAATTTATATTTATTTTAATTCTCAATTCTAGACTTAAGTGTCTATTTAAACCTTCTGTTTGTTGTAAATGTTTTTTTGAATCCAGGGGGTTTTATACATTTATTTTATTTGAGGTACCTTCGAATTAATTGTTTGAATTGTGTAATCTATCTTCAATTATTGGTACTGGCCCAAAGCAATTTGATTATGGACATAAACTTTTAATCAGATTGAATTTTCAATTTAAAAATACATAACCATCAAAATTACGCTAATTTTAAAATATAATATAAACGAATGAACCTTTGTTCTGGAATTGAAAATTTTTAAATTAAGATCATATATATAAAATTAATTATAGTCTAATCCAACAGAAAAAGGCTCTCAAGAATGCTAGAATAGATCGGCCCAATTCAAGCTAAAATGTTGTACTACAGAATTGGGCAGGGGCCGCGCGAACGCAGGCCCCCTCTGGCACAAATTATGACGTAGGCTCGACCACTTGGGCCGACCTTAGGCGGGCCCCCCTCCTCAGTGCAATGGAGGTGACCAACCTAGGCCATGGGCCTTGCTGATCGCCCATTGACCCCGTCCAGGTAAGTATGGAACAAGATGCACATCCTCCCCATTTTATACTGACTTCCTCTCTTACTTTATCTACCTCTATTCGATGTGGGATACACGTCCTTGTGGATTCTTCTTTTCCGATGAAACTCAATTTTTTTTTAATTTCAAGAAATATTGGTTGCTTGGAAACTATTTTGAATTTCAAGTTTTTTTTTTTTTTTTCACATTTATCAGGTTCGTTGTAAATAAGTATTTTCTTTGAAAAGATAATTATATCATACTTGCATTTATCCAACGAGCTCACTCTTTTTGCTCCTACTTGTTTTATCCTTGTGTAAAATCTACTCCAAATTAAATCATATAAAATATTGTAAACAGACAAACTGCTTGATAGTTTTCATATTCTAAAAACTCTTCGTCAATAGATTCGTCTTGTTAAAGCTTTTATCAATTACTTGTAATTTTTGACCAATTTATATATTTGTTCAAAACTTAAATGATTTGAGTTGTAATGTGAACACAAGTTAAATGAAAAATACTATAATATTTCCGTTAATAAAAAAGGACTCTTAAGGACCTTTCTCCCTCTAAAATCTCATATTTCCCTTGTTTGGGCCCATCAAAATTTATATTTATGTTACACATCTCTGCCTCATAATTACTCGATTAGACAATTAATAAATGTAGATTCAATATTATAGAAAATTAAACCATACTTATAAATTTGGACTATGAATTGGTGGGGTGCGCCTGGCCCATGCAGTAGTGCAACGCTTGGGCGACACACGAAGGCCCAGATAGCAAGCTACCTTAATGGGCCTTCCCCCTCAAGAAATAAATTTAATATCGTGTGGGCCAATGGCCCACATATCAGATATTAAACTGATAAGAACAGATACTACACTTGATCTTAGCCAAAAGGCCGAGAAAGGTATGCTTTTTCCAGTAGTCTGGTTCCCTATTTATAGCAACTTCTCTATCCACATTATCTTAACCTCTTCGATGTGGGACAACTGTTATAACTCCATCTAATAATATCATCCCTTTCATAAACAACTGAAGTAAACTCTGTCTGAAATCTTGGACATCAATACACAACATTTTGTGCAAATTCTGAGACAAGTGTGATATTGTATGAACAAGAAACATGAGCATGTTTTGGTGGTTCAGAGAAGATATATATTTGTAGCGAAATCGGGATGCAAGAATCCAAGCCTACTTTTGGTGTGTCATTAGAGCCCATCCCTTGTCCTTGTCTTCCTTTGCTAACTCCTTTGAACATCTACATGTTAAGAATGTCAGAATTCATAACTACTACTCAATCATTGATAATGGGATAAAGCCTTTCTTGCTTTTCTTTGTCCCCATTAATTGTTACCATGTTTAATCCTGTGTCCCAAATGGACTTGGATATATAGAGGTGTTGATTTGGTGTAGCTGATAACACCCCTGATAATTAGTCATAACTGTATTGAACTTTCCATGGATTCAAGTGCATCAGGATATCTTCTGAACCATGCAGCTCTTAATCCTGAATACTATATAGGCAAAGAGGATTCTAACATCATCGATTTGGGACTAAGTTTGCGCGTTTTGCAGCCTGATGTCTGTTATTCATCTCCCCATGGTAAGAAGATCTGTTAAAAGTACTTATATAACTCTCTAGATTAGGACAACGCCTTATCTGTTGTGTAAACTTCATTGAGGATTGATGAAAGTGTCCTTTGAGCAGAGAATTACGAGGTTTTGGTGGGATGGAATCAGCTGCATCCTGAGCTGAAAAAGAGTGGAAGTTTAAACACTTCAAAGAGTAAGGACAGCTATGAGGATGAATCAGAAGGAATTGAGAGCAAACAGCTATGGAAATATGTGAAAGTTAACATGGATGGAGTGGTTGTTGGCAGAAAAGTTTGCATACTTGATAGTATGGATTATTTTACTCTTGCTTTTCAACTTGAAGACATGTTTGGTATGTCTATTAATATGTTCATAGACCTCATGAAATTAGCCTTTTATGTTGATTCCTTTTGTGCTAAAAATAAAAGTTTTTTTAACAGGAAAACAGTCAGTATCTGGTTTAAGGTTGTTTCAAGGTGAGTCGAGGTTTTCTTTGTATTACAAGGACAAACACGAGCAGTGGAGGACGGTTGGGGACGTCCCATGGAAGTAAGCAATTTATTACATTATGGGTTTTTGTTTTCGTTTAAGAAATTGATAATTTTACTCTGTAATGGATTATTACGAATAGGGAGTTTGTGGATGGCGTAAAGAGGCTGAGAATTGCGTACAAGGATGAAGATCATTGCGCTCCGTCTTCATCCGCGTTGTTTGAATCTCTCTGACTTAACATTCTAGAAAATCAGTTTCCAGCTCTAATCTAAACTGTTTCACTGTATTCAGCTTAATTAGATTTAATTTCTAAGAGAGTCTGAGGTTTCAGGCCCTTGCTAGGACAAAGCATTGCCTCATTTCTTGCTTCTGTAATGTCTTCTTTTAGTGTCTTTAAATACATAACTTCTAAAATATCTCTGCCCATTCAATCAAGGATCCAGAAATAAAATGATGAGTTCACTCAATAATGAAGTCAATTGAGTTGTGCTCCAAATATAACTTGCATGTTAAGTAATTGTTGTCATTAAATAGACTTCATAGTGTAATACTCGTATAGTGCAATTTTATTGAACATTTTGTTTTTGAATAAAATAATCTCTATCTAACATGTTGCGATTAAAACTTATAGTTTAAAATATGTATACAATAAATTCGATTAATGACTTCTATCACGACTCAATAACAAAACA
Source organism: Scutellaria barbata (assembly GCA_028654395.1). Classification (NCBI taxonomy): domain Eukaryota; kingdom Viridiplantae; phylum Streptophyta; class Magnoliopsida; order Lamiales; family Lamiaceae; genus Scutellaria; species Scutellaria barbata. Next base: position 29,674,050 of record CM053647.1, read on the forward strand.
CTCACAAATTAGCATTTTTTTTCTTTTCTAATTTTGGATATTGAACTTATATTAAAAATAATATGAACTTCAATTGAATGAATAATAATTGTACTTCTAACTCATATTCATTCAATTAATTAGAATGATGTAGACCGAGAAGCCGACATGTTGAAACAATTTAAAGCAACAGCACATCAATTATGAAATAGGAATTTGGTAATAATTCGACATTTTGAATGCCCATCACAGCACATGCAAGTACAAAATTCATTCACAAGTTGAAACTTGAAAGGAAAAAGACACCAAATTATTGAAGCTCTATATGTACTCTAAAAACGAATACTGCAAATGCTACAAAATCATTTTACAAAATGCCAATAATTGATACATCAAATATTGAATGGTGGAGGAATGCCTAACATTATCTCAATGTTGAAATTTCCTTCCATTTGTCCACCTCAGGATTGTTATTCAAATATTGCATGATTGGCGGATGCCCACATAGAAATATTGTAGAAATGTGAGCATGATGAATAGCAATTGACCATTTGAAATAATCATTAAATTACATCAAGAACAAATCAATTTTGTTAAGCTTTTATTGTCTCTATCCATGATTATGAACAAAGATTTTGTGCATCGTTTAAAAAGGTTAGAGAATTTTTTTACAAGGATGAAGCTCCTCAAATAATTTCCTTTTCATCATCAAAATGTTTCATTAGTAATCTTGTCTAGTTAAATGATTTTTTATATGTATTTATATTAATCTTTATCTGTTCTCTTGCTAGTTATATTGCAATATTAAGATGAAAGTTCCAAATTTATGGTGGACGATGAGATTGGACTAGTAACTATATATATACACAAATAATTATCTCACCCTCGAGGAGAATAACATTTATGGCTAAACAAATTTGAGGTAGAGAAACTCAATTAAAAAATTCAGAAGAAAAATACGAGGAGCATAATTTATCTTAAAGAAAGACAGTTTAATTATTTAAATTAAATGAGAAAAACTATTAAAATTTAATCAATTTACATGAAACAAAAAGAAATTTCATATAATACATCAACGAATCATGGAAATTTGCCTAACATATTTGAAAATTTTCTTCAACTCAATATTTTCTCAAGAACGAAAATTCCATCTAACTTGTCCTCCTCAAATGACAAAACATTGCAAGATTGGCGGGTAATGTAAAATGTAGTAATGTGAGCACGATGAATTAATGTAAAAAGACCATTTCATTTTTACATATTGATTTAGTTCAATCCGATTCTTATTCGAGTTAAATTTGAGCTATGATCATTTATAATCTGATACCGGAAATCTAATATAAAATATAAATCAAGTTGAGTAACATGTAATATTTAAACACATTTAATTTAATGAGTATGTGAACGAATCGATAGTAATATATGATGTAAATTATTTAATTAACAAAACCATAATCAAAGTCCATTTAGTTAACTGCCCTATGAAAGTTGATTAACTAAATATTCCAACAGGAAGTTTCGATATGTTAAAGTCAAGCACTGGACCTATTTATCGATAATCAATGCTAAAAACTTGGTCATGACTCATAAAAAGGACAAAAAAGCTGGTTTAAATTATTGAAAATTTTGAAATTATATTTGGATATTGACTCGAGTTCCTGAATGTCTTGCAATACGTTGTACAAATAATTTTAATAATTTTAGTTCATTATAGATATTTTATTCCTTTTAAGGGGTGATATTAATTATCACGATCCAGTTCAATGAGCCGTCCCCGTAAATTGATCCTATTATATTTTATAAATGAAAGGTCATTAAAGATGTGGTAGAACAAATAAGGATGTTACCGGATTGTGGTAGGACCACCCAACCTGTTTAAGTTAAAATTAAATAGGGTTATAACTAATTTTTTCTAACTCATCGAAAATTGATCATTTAACTAGAAGCTCGTTTAGCCCACGATTAAATGGGCTAGCCAAATAGTTAAGTAGGTAAACCTGTTAGCCCTAAGTTTGTTTCTTATGTTTAAATTATATAAAATAAGTTTCAGGTTTCAAGTATCTAAATATCTTATATTTCACAAATTATAATATGAAATTTCAACTATATCATATTTTTTTTCCATAAATTCGATATCTTCAACTTTGATTTTTATTAAATCAATATATGAAACAATTGTACAATGTTTATAGGTATCATTACTCTAAAACACTTAACTTAATGTAAATGCATACAAATAACAACTTGTATTAAATCGTATTGTATTGTTAGTTTTTAAACGTCATTCATGTTTTTTTCTTGTGGTAATTTATAATTAGTTTCTAACAGTTTCAGTCATGAATTCTCAATAATAATCTAACTTCAAAGATGCTGATTATATAAAATAATTAAGTCAAATAATTGTGTAATATAATTATTATTTTAAAATTTAGACTTTAAACTTTCAAATATTTTGACCTTTTGTCATGGCAGTAAAATAGTAAATATGTCATTTTTATTAAACCATATATATTTTTATTTTAAATTCAAACCGATACATATATTTTCACTCAAAATTCTAGATTTAAAATATAAATGTTTTCTTTTTACTATTAGGTGAATAATGGCCTGTTAAGCCCGACAGGGTTAGAGTTGCCTTCATTATATTAAAAACTCATTTAATCGGGAGCTCGTTTAACCCGAAATAAACCAACCATGGTTTAACCTTTATTTAATGGCAGCGATCATTTGACATTGTGCAATTGCTAATTCCATGATCAGACATGATGACAAGCAATACAATAACCTCACCCCACGAATACTTGCCAACAGTTTGATCATTCACATGCGAAAATTGATTATTGGTATGTATAACAAACCTTAAATATACACACTAACACTGTAAGGAAACAACTAAAACAAGTACAAATGACACACTCATGACCAAGTACAAACATGTATACTAAAATTTCTACATTAAGAACAAAGAGAAAAGTAAACCTCGTATTAGAACTCCAATATCATTGAGTAGAAGTGACTTATGGCTTCTCAATCACACGAAAGTCGAACTCTTTCCAATGCATCGATGACATTCCTCATCGAAGGTCTCCTCTCAGGGTTGCCTTGCGTGCATGAAATCGCAATCTTTAAAACAGCTATCATCTCGTCGTCTTTATCAGCATGATCTTGAACTAAATATGGATCCAATATGTCTGAAAGTGGTTTCTTCTCTTCAATGCATAACTGCATCCATTGGACATGGTCCATGTCTGAGCTTCCAACATGGACTAATGGGGATTTTCCAGTTATCATTTCCAGCAATATTATCCCATATGAGTATACATCCCATTTTTGGGATGGTTTTGCCCCTTTCAACGCCTCGGGGGCTTGATAATAGGAGCTGGACGACTGCAGGGCGGGGGACCCACTGGCTATATTAGCCAAATGGCCGAGGCCAAAATCCGAAATTTTGGGCTCCATGTTGTGCCCGAGTAGTATATTGGATGGTTTCAAATCCGCATGAACGTATTTCTTGGGACTGTACTCGTGCAGATAAACGAGGCCCTTTGCAACTCCTTTCATGATTCGCAGTCGCATTGACCATGAAAGAGGATCAAATTTTACCTGCCCGGGCTTTCCTGAGAATGGTAGCACACACGAAAAACTCAAGTTAGTAATGAATGAAAAGATCATGAGCTCATTCACGACTATAAGGTCGTGTTTGGGTTGCAGGATTTGAAATAAATGTGATATGAAATAAATTCAAATTCTTCCTTAATCCCTTCATCCAAACACAACCTAATAGAAAAGATGGATTTGTTAACGCGATACTAACCATGGATTGCTGTATTGAGATTCTCATTAGGCTCAAAGTCATAAATCAGCAACTTCTCATCCACAGACCAATAATAAGCTCTAAGAGTTACTACATTTGGATGTCTTAGCTTTCCAATAGCTTCAACTTCAGTCTGGAATTCTTTAAACCTTTGAGAACCTCCTTCACCCAATCTTCTAACAGCCAATGTAAGTCCATCCTCAAGCACAACTCTGTACACAATTCCAATCCCCGTTTTACCAATCACAAATGCAGACGCCTTCAAGAGCTCATCAAGATCAAACGCCACACGTTCATCCAAATGCACTAGATCGTATTGCTCCCCGTTTTCAGACACAGACTCAGACTCATCCTTCCTAAAGCATAAATACTCCCTCCCACTCTTACCCCCCTTCTCAGCCTTCTTCTTGCCACAAGAGCATATCCTCGAGTAACAGTACGAGAATAACAACCCGATAAGACAAATACCAATGACATCACTCACAACAATGGCAGTTATCGCCCCCTTACTCAGCCCCCTCCGACCACCAACCTCTCCGCCTTGGGGAGGGTGGTTGTTGGGCAAGTAGGGAAAGGATGAAGGCGAATTCGCCTCATTAATGGAAGAACAAAGATTCTTTAAAGGAGGACCACAAAGACCAGGGTTCCCAATAAAGGCAGTTGGCCCTCTATTAATAAGAGCTCCATTTTGTGGAATTGGACCAGATAAGTTATTGTAGGTGAGATCAATGTAAACTTTCTCAGGAAGATTGCCAAAGCTAGGTGGAATTGAATCATTAAATATGTTATGAGACAAATCAAGAGTTCCTTGCAAATTAGACAGATAACCTAAGTCATCAGGAATTGAACCAGCAAATGCATTGTATGAAAAATCAAGCTTTTCCAACAAAATCAAGTTTTTCCCAAAGCCAGCTGGCAAAGCACCACTAAAACTATTGTGACTAAGATCAAGATTCCTCAATTTCTTACATTGAATCAATGATGATGGCAATGACCCATTAAATAAATTCTGTGATATATCCATGGTTTGAAGGTATTCAAGATTTCCAACCTCAATTGGCAAAGCCCCAGAAAAGGAATTCCCATAAAGAACCAAACTTTGCAACCCTTTAGCTGTAAACAGCTGAGAAGGTAAGCCTCCAAAAAACTTGTTACTCCTTAAATTCAGATGTCTAAGTTGAGATAAGGATTCAAGAGAAGAAAGGGAACCATAGAGTTTCTTGTTAGGAATGCTTACAGAAACAACTCTTTGTTCTATGCATGTAATGCCATTCCAAGAACAAGGGGTTTCATCAGAAGAGTTCCAGTTATTGAGTGACCCTTCTGGGTCTTCTTTGATGGATTGCTTGAATGATAACAGAGCTGTGCCTTCATTGCTCAAACAACTCACCACAATAATATTAGTACAACCGGACAAGATTAAGACAAATACAGAGAATATAGCTAACATTTCCAAGAAAATTAAGAGTCAAGAAATGTGACCGTTGGAAATGCAGCCAAGGAGAGATGACAAGAAAAGAAGGCTTCTTTGGGATTACCTTTGTGCTCCAGAAAACCAAGTGGTTAGAAAGAGAAATAGTGCCACTATAAGTTTCAGAGAGAGAGAGATGTGAGTTGTGTATGAAAGCTTTGACAGCAATGGAGTATGGAAAAGAGAAACGGGGTCTGAGACTCTGAGGAATAAAGTTAAAGTGGATTTGAACCCAGCAAAGAGAAACCTTGGGAAATTAGACTCGTTTTTACTTTTTTAGTACAAAGATTTGTCCAAAAACAAAAAAAACCAAGGAAGTTCTGTATTACTATTAACTTATTTGTGAATACGAAATTACACTGTACCGTTAATGAAACATATCTCTATCAACCGCACTGTGTTTAGTTCTATAAAATTAAAAAGAAATAAAAAAAGGCACCATACGAATACAGTAGGTTTTTTCTATTCCAAACAATATTTTAATGTTTGGACAAAATTGTGAATGCAAAATTAGGTCACGTGTAATGACATAAGATGCCCTACATTTAATTTTAATTAATTTTCCTTATAAATATTTTTAACTAGACCAGAGTTTTTGTGATGTATGTTAGAAATCTTAAAATCAGACAATGGTCAACGATTTTTTCAATTATTCACATATGAAAGGATTACATTTAATTGACAAAATGTTTTGACCCTAAATTACATTTTCAAAGACCAAAATAGCAAATTTTTTAAATTTTTAGTATTTATAGTTGATATATATAGATAATCTCATTTAAGCAGATTATTTATAATAAATGATATTTCTTCAACAAATAAGCTATCTGAGTTAAGACTGACGTCCTCTTTGTCAACTTTAAAAAAAAATTAATGAAAGAGGAAAATAAATATTCTTTCTAATTTATTCATAAATAAAAAAAATCTTAATTTTTTTAGTATACCAAAAATATTCAAAGTGACCTAACTACATAAGCTTCTTCTTTCTCATGCATCATGATGCACGACACCACATGGTGATACATTTATGCTTCAAAAAGTTTAGCAATGGGGGCGCGCTTCTACAATATATTATATAATTTAATTAATATTATATAAGCATATATAAATATAGTGCTGCAGTTCATAGTGTTTCCAACTTCAAAGGGAATGCTCATAATTGCGAGCTAACGTTAACAAGCAACTGATGTTGCTTGTTAATTAATTATATTTAAAAATAAGTACTCTATAGACATATCTAAGGAATTTGGTAAAATTCATTTGGAGATAACTCGACCTTCGTCTTGTAGATATTCAATATTCGGAACTTTATTTTATATACTTGAGTTATGAGTTATCCACATTATAAATTAAATATATGAGATGATTTTATGATTTAGTTGACATTCATTATAGTATGCTACTCACTCCAACCTAACTTAGTGTCCATTTGACTGAGTCCAAACCATATTCTTATGACTTAATTGGGTTTCAAAATTCAAATTGCGTCGAACGCATTCTACTAACTAGATTTCTGTTTATGATGATTAAACGTTACATTATTTAAAATCACCACTTCATCAACCCAAATCTTTCATCCCAAAATAGTATTTATGAGACGTCACTCATGAGATCATATTATTAAAAGATTCAGATTTACAGTTTCACCACCAAATAGAAATACAGGCTCAAAGTTTGAAGCCACTTTTCTAATTGGGCCGGCCCAACACTAATATGATGACTATTTGACTAACCCACGATCACAACTAACATAATAAAAAAAGCCCACCAAGCACAACAGTATATCGAACGACATCGTATGATGGCTGACAAACCAGGCAGATCGATTCCTGCAATCAAACGGCCGAAAATGGACGCTTCTGCACGAGCTATGGTGGAAGCAATCCACGCCAATCCCACTCATGCCGTGCTCTATCTATCCGGCGGCGCCTCTCAGGTACCTGAAGGACAATCAAAATTGTATCGGTAATTGCGTTTGTGTGTTTGTAAACACTGTTTGCTGAAATGCCTTAATGAAGTAACCAACGAAAAATGGGCAGGCACTTGGCTGGTTAATGTCTGTGCCGGGAGCTTCAAACACTGTCCTAGAAACAGTCGTGCCTTATTCTAGAATGTCCATGATCCAGCTACTCGCCAAGGTCGTGAAGTTTTGTTTTATACGTATTGTTCTTTAGTGAAATCTTATGTGAAATTGGAATGAATTTTTACTTTCTTCTTATAAATTTTTGTTTCTTGATGAATTTTTTTAGGTTCCATCTCAATTTGCTAGTCGACAAACTGCGGAGGACATGGCGTTGATGGCGTTTAATAGAGCTCTAAAGCTTTCTCAACCAGGTTGTTTTTCTGTTAAATTTTCCTTGAAGTTGTTATCTTAATTTTTCCTGTCAATATGTTCTCTTGTGATACTATTTTAGATAGGATAGATAAATTTAAGGGCGACATCTTTTCTTTAATTTACAGATTCTATGATATTTTAATGTTTTCTCTTTGAGAATGTCTTCCAGTTTTTTGTAGAGACAGATGGTTGTATTCAGTGTTGTATTGAGATTGCTTTTTCTTCATCTGATTACTGTTAAATTTGGGCTTATATTTTAGTCTTCTATTGAATACAGGCTTCCCAGCTCTTGGCGTGGGTTTCACTGGTTCTTTGGCCAGCACACGTCCCAAGCTTGGCGATCATAGGTATATATTAATTTATTCACTCAACATCTTTAAGTTATTTATGTCATATGTGTTTGCATAGTTCTCTGTGATTGTAAGGTGCTGTAATGGTAAATAACCTCATCATCTATTTCTTGAGAGTACATGTTATTTTATATTTTCATTAGCCATAATATATATTGGTAAATAGCCTCATCATCCGTCTCCTAAAGTACATGTTTGTGTATGCTTTCATTAGTCAATGCATTGTCCTGAGTCGGTTCTCATTATATAGTGCCTTACAGTTTTGTAGATTTACATTTGGTTTATCTTTAAATTTTGTTTCTACATTTTTCTGCCAAGTTGTTTTTGCAACATTGCTTGTGGTTATTGACAACCATGGTGGTGAGTTATATGTCTTAGACATGTACATAAGCATCAATCTTCTAATAACCTAGATGCCAGATCATAATAACTATGACTGTTAAACAGCCCTATTTTTTAAAATGATGGGTAATTCAATCCTCCACTTTATTTCATTTTTTCTTATGCTATTTTGTTTGTGTTAGAAATATCTTATGAACACAATTTATTCAGGTTTCATGTATCAACGAGGACATGTGACCATCTTTGGTCATCTACTGTTACGTTGTCAAAGGTATTATGTTTCCTCCAAACTTTTTAACATAATGCTGGATTTCTGAGTGAAAAACTGAGATTGTTATATGTACACGAATCATTTCAGGGTCTAAGAACTCGTGAACAAGAAGATAGTGTTTCAAGCCAGTTTGTATTGAAGGTAATGTATATTTACTGTGTCTTTTGAGCTTTTAAATAAGCATCTAATTCCAATATTCTAGTATATTGAAGAGATATTGGATTTCAATTGTGTAATTAATGCTAAAAGTCTGGAAATAAAAAGATTTTGGATGAATGCATAATTGTTATCTGAATCTTTCATAAAAATAACTTATTCCCATCTCCCAGAATTTTGGTCAAGTGCTTTGTTATTTGACATTTATATTAAGACTAAAGGATTTTGAATATGAAGAGGGTGTTTGTGATTGTTTTTGCTTTTGCAGAAGTGATCGAAATCACATATAGGAGTGTTTGCTAAATAATCGCATTTGATAGTAATTTACATTATCCACCCCCAACTTCTCTATGTGTGTTTTGGATTACTGTAAAAATGGGTTTTAGTAAACTGTGGGTAAAAATGTCAAAAGACCTTTATTTCATTAATGGAAACACCAGAAGCAGTTTGAAACACCCATGGACTTACTTCCGGTTTTTGGCTTAAATCTGCTTTTTGAAGCAGAAACAAGGCTAAACACTCAAAATTGCATTTTGGTAGCTAAATGCCAAGAATCACTACAAAAATAGCTTTTGCAAACACCCCCGAAGAGTGACCTGTGGTTTCAATTATTGAACAGAACTATATTTTTTTACTCATGATGTTGGACCAAGAAAGACAAATGTTTGTTGGGAATTCATGGGATGAGGAAACATCTTCAATTTGTGTGGGTGTCAGAGTGGTCAGTGGTGCCATACAAGATTTGTGTTTTTCTAACACAAGCCTGAAGCAGAAGTTGGTTTTATCATGTGTGTTTTAGTTCAGTAAATTTTGGATATATTTAAAAAATTTAGGCTCCGACTTCATAATGGAATGGTAGAATAATTTTACTAGGTTTTAAATTATAATTTTTTTGGCAGCAAATTTTAGATCCTTTCTCTACTCTTTACTCTTTAACTACAAAAAATTAAGAAACAGTTAAATGTTATCAAATTAGAGTTGAAAAATTAGCAACTATCAAATTAAGATTTCAAAATAAAACGACTTTAACATTTATATTTTATGCTTTATCTCATTTTCTTCCCTGACGTGACTATCAAATTAAAATTTCAAAATGAAACGGTTAAATCTTAAAGATTAGAAACTATCAAATTAAGATTTCAAAATGAAACAATGTTAACTTTTCAATTTTATGTTTTATCTCATTCTCTTCCCATAACTGACGTGACTGTAAAATCATGTTGATGTGTCAATTGAAAAATTAAAATTTAGAATGTAAAAAATTAAATTGTTATTTTATTAATTATGGTATTTAATAAAATATCCAATTGAATACAAAATTTATTATTTTTATATACTTTCAATATATATATATATACACACACATACCCACTTTAATTTCTATTAGATACATATAAGAATAGTGATCAAACATAAAATTTTACGTGGACTATCAGTATTACACTTGTAAATATATCAATATTATCATGCATGTATTTGTTCAATATTTAACATTTAAGATATCAATATTGACACAAAAATTAAATCTTTGACTTTTGTCCAATAATATATATGGATAGTCCAATATTATCATGCATATATTTGTTCGATATATAACATTTAAGATATCAATATTGACACAAAAATTAAATCTGATTTTTGTCCCATAATATATATGGATAGTCCTCTATCAATATTGATATTTTGGGATATTGTATCCAATATAATATCAATATTTTGCGAAATTGATTTTTGTCCAATAATATATATCAAACAAATATCTGCATGATAATATTGATATATATTTACAAATGTAATATATTATGAATTTGGGGAAGAAGGGGTTGATTTTGGCTCCAAAAAATTAGGGTTTTGTCAGGTTTGGACGAAAACTTGACGGAAGGTACCAAACGTGGAATTTTTTAAAACATTAGGTACCAATGTTGCAACTCGTGAAAATAGGGGTACCAAAATGATATTGGGGTATATTTTGGGTACAAAAAATGTAATTTACCCTTTTATCTAATATCATAACTAATAAAATAACAATTTAAAATTTTTCACGCTAATTTTTATTTTTATTTTTCAATTGACACATCAGTGATTTGGTAGCGACATCAGCGTTTTGAGAAAAGAATGCCAATGTGATTTGACAACGAAAAGAATGTCAATTTGACAGCTAGCTATGAGAAAAGAATGAGATGATGCCTAATAAGAATGAGATAATGCCTACACCTAATAAGAATGAGATAACACATAATAGAGAAATGTTATAGTTTTCTATCTATAGAATTCATCTTTCATATCCATATTGATAGTCAACTTATATTTCGGGCCTGGAGTGATAAAATCCCTATATTGAAATATAGTTGAGAGTATGTGTCTTGACTTAACATGATGGCGAGATAGGATCCATATAGCCAACCCAAGAGTGGACAAAGAAATAGCTTTTTGTTGTTATTGTGTTCTACTTTATTTGTTTTCCTGCTTAAATTTGTTTGAAAAGTGTGTTATATTTTATTTGTTCATCATCTTGTTGTATCATGTTTGCCAATTAATTTGACTTGTGGAACTTTATAGCAAATAACATAATCCTTTTCCTATTTAGACATCCTTGATTTTGCATAAAACTTTACCTCAATTCTTCGAATCATATGAAAACAAGATGCCCATTTCCGAGATTCCAGGTAAAATGACATGTAACCTTCATGATCTATTTGTAGGCAATAGCATATGCTTGCAAGGTTCCAACGACATTTGTTTCTGAGTTAACTGATTCTGAAGTTCCTGATGAATTTGAGATGCAATTTGATGAAGATCAGCAGTTGGAGCAACTCATCAGTGGTCATATTTGCTTTAAGGTTTACCCCTTTTTATGTGGTATGGTTTAAGCTATGTGCAAAGTCAAGATCACACAATTTATGGTCTCTTTGTTGTTCATTGTGAAGGGAATGTTGTGCAGATATTTTCAAGGCAGAAAGGAAGATAATTCTCTCTGGATCTTTTAACCCCCTGCATGATGGCCACCTTAAGCTCTTAGATGTTGCTGTGAGGTATGTTCATCTTTTCATGAAAGCGTTGATATTTTGATAATATGCCTTTGATTTGAACAAGTATTCTATTTGTTTCATGACTTCTAAGGTGTGAATTAAATTTCTGGATTTGCTGCTAATTGTTATTGCACTGCTTTAACCTTGTTTCAGAAACTTGCAAACACTTTAAAGACACTTAATATTTTTTTTTCTTTAGTCCTTTGTAAAGTATTGTCCGCATGACAGACATTAATGTGAAAATATCAGGGGATTCTGTAATGTCTTTTCGCCAGAGGCTGGATTTCGAAGACCTTCAGTCACAGTTGTGCACTTGACTTTTATTATCAATATTCTGAACATGCCCTAACAGCTTGACTTCTATTCATGTACTGCAGATTTTTACTTTGACAATATTAGGAATACTTTCCATGCTATTTTCTTGGATTATCCCTTGCATGTTCTGCGTAAATATGCATCTATAACTAATAACATATGCTCTCTCTCTCTCTCTCTCTCCCTCTCTCTCTCTCTCTCTCCCTCTTCTTTTTTTATCATTACTTCTGGTGTTTGTGACTTATATAATACACGTTACTCCATTATTTGGTTTAAACTGTATTAATTTTTTTTCCTTTGACAGCGTCTTGGGGTTATTTTAACCTTTTCTGGTTGCCCACTCTTAACAAAATTGAAAAATAAAACAATCAATTAATGTGTAGAAAAATATTTGATTATCTATATATATTCAATGATGTTGACAATTTTGGTTTCTATACTATTGATATGCTAATATCCTGTCGAGATTCATTAGTAATCATTGTAACTATGACTATCTTACGCAGCATTCTTGGTGAAGGATATCCATGCTTTGAATTGTCAGCGGTGAATGCGGACAAACCTCCATTGACTGTGTCTCAAATCAAACAACGTGTTAAGCAATTTGAAAAAGTTGGTGAGGTTCTACTCATGACTTCAGTAATTGCAACTATGACATTCAAGTATAGCTTTGCTGGTCCACATGTTCATTTGTTTTTCCTGGTGATTAAACTGTGGTCATACTGGCACAGAATGTGGTGTTATATGTTGCAATCTTATATTCAAATGATCTATACCTTGTTTTTCAAATATTTTATTATGCATCTTTCCTAAGTGTTTCTTCAATTGAAGGTAACAACATAAATTAACAGATTGATATTGCTCTGTCTTCTGCTATCTTGAATAATTTTGTGAATGTGGTCATGGTTTGCAAATGACATGAAAATGGCCTATTGCTGCATGGCAAGAACAGATCACAGGCATCTGGGTTACCACCAGTCCATGCTTTTTTTATTCATAACTTGAGATATGTTGCATCACATCATTGTTGTGTCGGATGCATAGACTTTACTGCCATTTTTTCCATTCCCATTACTCTATTTAAAAGTGGAGATATGATGCATTTTCTTCTTGTTAGTTGAATGACCATTGCTTTGTAATCCATGATTCTATTTAATAATGCATATATTTGAGAATTATATAAATGTCAAAACTCAGCGCAGTCCACTAAATATCTGAACGAGCTATTATTGGTCTCCGCCTTTCAACTGCAGGGCAGACGGTCATAATTTCCAACCATCCATATTTTTACAAGAAAGCTGAACTTTTTCCTGGCAGTGCTTTCGTGATTGGAGTTGACACTGCAGCTAGGCTTATAAATGTAAGAGAAGTTATCATTACCCTCCTTGTTTTGGTGCACCTCTACTTAATTCCATGTCTGGTTGTGAGTCAAATGTTGCTCTCGACCATTCTATTTCTTTCAGTCTCTGACTCTCATACTTGCTGTGAAACTAAGTTGTAACCTGTAAATGTACAGAACATGTGCTATTTATTTATTTCTAGAATGTGTGCTATTTATGTTTTTTATTTATTTCTGAAACTAACATGATGGAAGAATACATAATGGCATATTCAAGTTCAATTTGATTTCCTTCTTTGCTGTAGTTCACGCACAAGTATTAATATTCATGTAATTTTATTTCAGTGTAGAAGATACTAAAATCGGAAAGGAATGGTATCTTCCTCTTTTTTTTCAGTCTTTTTAGAAAAAAAAAAAAATTCACAGATTATGTAATTTTATTTCAACCTAACAATTCATGAATATCTCCCTCAATTCATTTTTTTTTTTTTTGGTCTGATTGCACAGCTTAAGCTTTGTTTCTTTTGACAGCCGAAGTATTACAGTGGTGACTATGGAAGGATGTTGGAAGTTCTTTTAGGATGCAAGAATACAGGCTGTGTATTCCTTGTTGGTGGCCGAAACATAGATGGCGATTTTAGGGTTTGTCCTCAAATCCTTATTTTGCAATCACTAATTAGTTCTTATGTACATATTAAAGTTAATTGCATAATTTCTGTAGGTTCTTGATGATTTCGTCATTCCTGATGAGCTCAAGGACATGTTTATCCCTATACCTGCAGAGAAGTTTCGCATGGACATTTCATCGACTGAAATCAGACATAGGCAAGGGCTCCTTTAATTCACTTCCTTCGTTCATTCATTCATAAAACACTGTGATTATGTTTACAAACAACTTCACCCTCAGCTGAAAAGGTCTCGTCAGTTTCAATGGCGACAATGAAACAAGAGAAAGAGATAGGTTTTACGTGTATCCAATTTGTGAAACTGAATTGTGGTATATATTGTAGAAAGGTGTAAGGCTATGCTTGGTTGGCATTTGCCAAATCAATCACTTTCGATGTTCTTTTGCCTAAAACACGATGTATTTTTCTGGGAATTCAATGTTGAATCTGCATTTGGGCACTAATTTGCTTGTCAAGTGTAAGTTTGGTATAGAAAGGGTGTAATTGATAATGATGTTGTACCTTATAAATATGTGCCGAAAGCAGCAGAGCAGACAATGGATCTGGTTCTACTTTGCTTTAACTCCCAATAATTTCTCCTTTGCTTTTCGTACTAAAGTAACCTACGTTTAATTCACTTCTGTTTTGGATTTTCTGTATATTGAATTTGGTATTTTCGAAAATCAAATGTTTTTGTAATAAATTTAAGTAGACGAAACAGGCTCTAATCATTCAACCATTCTAATAACTGTTTTTTTTATGCTATAAAGGGGTCTGGTTTTATTAAATGATGTTAAATAAACAACTTCAAGGTAAAAGTCCACTCTTTACATGAAATTACTATCAATGAACTACTTAAGAACGATAGCCCTTGAACTTCGAATAATGAAAGAAACCATCAATTCTAATTTCTAACATCTACTGGTTTAAATTCCATACAAATTCATCGAACAATAGATGTAGCATTTTCAAGGAATCAAGAGTAGTGACATAATTGAAATTGGAAAGCATTTTATTAATAATAAAATTGGAATAGATTAGTAGAATACAATTATAAATTACATGGAATAAACTACGGAGCCTTTGGTTTAGAATCGCACGTGTCTCTACTTCCTTCACCACTTAAACAAAACTGCCCAATCGCAATCAAAACCTCCACAACTGACAATTTATCCCAAAAAGCAAAAAGCTATAAAACATATTCAACGACCTCCGACGAGCCACGTCATCCACCACAGGCGGAACCACAAGCCGCGCCGCAAGCTGCGCCGCCGTAGGTATCAGTATGCGAGGCGGCGGAAACCTTGTCTCCTGACGCGCCGCCCGCGCAGGAAAACACGACGGCTGTGATCAGAATGAGGCTGAGCAGAGCCCACACCGCCATCACTGCTCCGGTACCGATTTCGGCGGCGGCGCTTCCATCCCAGCTGTCTGCAACTTTCCATTGCCTCACCATCTAAGCACAGTAAGAGCTAAATTGATTAATTATTTGCAGCCTTTTATCTTAATTATCAGCGACTGATCGATCACTTGGTAAAACTCTCTCTCTCTCTCTCTCTTTTCTCTTGTGTGTGTGTGTGTGCGTGAAATAGTGCGTGTATGGATTAGTGATGGAGGCAATAAATAATGGGACAGTGAAGAGGATGACAATTTGACAAGTGGTCAAAAGTATCCCACTTTCTAACTTATAAATACTTTGTCAACGTCCATACTAAATCAAGATTAATTATTAATTAGCCTACATGTATTATAAATCTATAATAAAATATAACTATGGTTGACTGTAATTCAATATACAGATAAATTATTTGAAAGGTAAAATAGTGAATTATACACGAAGTCAAATAAAATTAACTATTATAATATATATTTTTGATTATTTTTTATTATAATTTGAATGAAAAATTTAAAATAATAATTACACCCCATAAGTA
Source organism: Scutellaria barbata (assembly GCA_028654395.1). Lineage (NCBI taxonomy): Eukaryota > Viridiplantae > Streptophyta > Magnoliopsida > Lamiales > Lamiaceae > Scutellaria > Scutellaria barbata. The sequence continues at coordinate 29,690,050 of CM053647.1, forward strand.
TAGTCAAGATTGTTGACTGATGTGATAAAAGATATTATTTATATTTTATTAAAAAAATAAAATTGTCACTTTACATATTTTTGGTAAAAAAAAAAAAAAATCTGTTGTTGTAGATAAATAATCAACTAGTAGAAATAAATGATATCCCTTATTTGAAACTTAAACAAGTTAATCGATTCTGGATGTGTTACTAGTTACTACTTACTAGTAGGCTTTAGAAAAGATATTTCTTACCTAGGACTATTAGGATATTTATTTAATCATATATAGAAAGATTGGACTTCCCATCCATGGACTTTAACCTATTAGGTTGAAAGCTAGAAACAATATAAATAAAAAGGCTACATACTTCGTTAAAAGTTAGCTGTAAGAAATCTTTTGACAAAAAATAATGTTTTTTTCAAAGCTCAAAGATGTAGCTTTTCTGACTGCAATAAATTTGATGGAATAGCGCAAAAGGTTTTCCATTTTCAAGTTTGAGCCTAACAAGTGTTGAAAATTTCCATTAAAGAGAGGTGTGTGTGCTTAACCTTTAATTGACTCCTTTGGCCTAACTATTCTTGATACATATCATTTTTATGTCTTTATACTCTTTCAAGTTTTCTTGCTATCTTAGTTTACGAGTTATCTATCATTTGTTTAAACTTACGAGTCAATAATGTCTTGACAATTCAATTAAAAGTTATAATATGTTGGTTGAAAATTCACTTGATTATTCTTAATTGGATAATTTTAAACCAAAATCTGTAAATCAAACTTCTCCCTCTGATTGATAAGTTTTAAACCGAATCAATTAATTTTCTATTCATAATTTTGAAAATGAAGAAGAATTGATTGTTATTTCTCGCTGTTTCAGCATTATTATCCTTTCAATGGACCATGCATTTTGAAGTTATACACATGTGGGGGCTATTTGGCATTTTGAAAATGGTTCAGTAAGTAGGACAATGATAATGATCAGTTAAATAATGGCCAACTATTAAAAAAATAATCCAAACATTTTTGAGTTTTTTCCCCCTTTAACCAATTCTTTAAAAGTGATTAACCAATTTGATCATATTTTACTTTTAGCCAAATTTCAATTTTAATCAAAATTATATGAAATATATCATACATGGCGAACACTTAGATAAGAAATCTCAGATATAACGGATCATTTCAGGACCATGTGTAACTGAATCTATATTTAAGAGTAAACAATCTCATAACTTTGATTAAAATTAAAATTTGGCCAAAATCACAATTAATTTGATAAAACATGATTAAATTGAATTTATTTATTTATTTGTAAAAAAGGGCTAACATAACAAAAATATATAATCGTTTGAATTTTTTTAACCGTTAAAAAATGTAAAAAATGTACAAGATTCACATTTTGCATTGAATGGTTATCTTGAAGTCGTAATTATTAGTTTGTGATGTTAGATGTAACAAAATGATGCCTCTTGAGAAAGAACATTGAGACACGATCGATGGTTAAGACCATAATTGCAATGTTGTAATTCAATATATACCATCAAAACATGAATGAAAAGATGAGTAGGAGATTCGGACTTGGGTATGTTAAAAAGGATAATCTAAGATAAAAGTTGATTCTGATGCCACTTTGCCAACATTTCTTTTGAGCCAAACCTCAAATGGGTTCTCTGCTAAGTGGATGAGAATCTTTTTTGAACATTAAAAGCAATCCTTTTTTTTTTTTTCCTGTAATACTCTCTCTCTCTCTCTCTCTCTCTCTCTCTCATATTTGAATATGAACAATTTATATAAATGCCTTCTGAGTTAATAAACTACAAAAAGATCGAATTTTGCCAAAACACTTTGAAGCAGCTGTAAGTTTTCAAACATTATATAAGATATTTTGAATAACTTTATAAGCTCACCAAATACTCTCTAGATCAAAATTTTGCTTCCTTGAAGCGTGGCCTATTACATAAAAACCCAAATTAAATATGTAAATTACAAATATCCATTTAACAATTGTTAAAATTTCACAAACCACATCTATTGAGATTTGCGGGGAGTATTTGTAAGATTATACCAAATTCATTGGGATATTTGTAGTACTTAGGGAATGTTTATAATATCTAAACATACTGGGAATTTTTTTGGGTAATTAAAAGATCAAATGTCAAGCCACTTAACCTTAGAAATTTCAATCTAGCAAATCGACTCTAGACCACACACCATAACAAAAATGAACATATAAACTCACCTACTTACCAATCCTTTTGAAATCTTGTTTATATCATCCTAAACAATGTGTATAAAAACACCTTAAATTATGATCCAATTAAACCTTCACAGAATTGGTCAGTCAAGGAGAAAACCATCATCCTGCACACATAAAAGCATGCTTACTTGGCTGAAGTTTTCGGCTCGGCTGTGCCATCTGGAATTGCAAACAGAATTATAGGCTCTGATGATCGAACTAGAGGAGCATCACATCTGTAATACTCTTTTCTCTCGAGCTGTATTATGTCACCGCGCTTCAAGTTCCGCATATCAGATTCCCCAAGTGCTGAGGTCTCTCTTCTTGTACACGAATTGAGCTTCTTAGTGAAACCCTTCATCCTTCTCAACCTGTAATGTAATTATACTAAATCAATCAGGGAGCTTCAGTGAGAAGTCAAATTGATATATCATAGCAAACGAACATATTCAAATAACTTTTTCAGACAAGACATGGCTTACCTTGTCAACTGTAATAAGATGATCAAAGTCAACCAGTGTTAGTCTAACTAGCTCACTGGAATCAGGAAGCCATGTGAGCTTCAATGTTGTCTTATTAACACTTCCTTCAAGATGCAAAAACCCAACCAACTGAGTAATTATCCCGTTTTCATCCTTGATGATTCCTTCACAATAGCATTTCCCAATCCTTTAAAGTTACTCCCTCATTCACACAGATTGCATTGGCATTAGCATAATCTATCCATAATCTATTTGCATAAGTTATCGCTTTCTTTCCTGCACCTTCGTAATTTTTGTGCTTTGCTAAAATGCACACAAAAGGGTCTTTCGGGCCATCAGTTAAAAGTAATAGCACACACCTTTATTCAATGACTGTAGTATGTCTAGGGCACACTGGATCAATGATCTTTTTTTGTTGATACTCCATAGTTTATCCCACTTATGATAATTATTGACATTCTTTGATGCCTATCCAATTTAGCAAAGAATAAACATAAATTCTCCATAGACTGAATGAACAAAGCTTGAATTATTAAAACAAATGTAATTATGTAATAAATGGACTGTATGAATTACGCTTACTTGTGCCAAAATGAACTGTATTAGTGCTTCAACCTCCAGACCCCTTCGTGCAATGCCTTGGACAGTAGGAAAGCGAGGATCATCCCAACCCTCAACCTTTCCATTTTGGACAAACCACAGCAGCTTCCGTTTGCTGAGAACTGTCTTAACCATATTCAGCCGACTAAAGTCAAAAATATGGATCTTTCTCAATCCCTTATCCTTTTGAATTCTGGTATTGATCATTACGATCATGGTACCCACCCGCTCTAAGAGCATGAGTGATACCTTGCACAGAATCAACGTATGCACAGAATTAAATGTTGGGTATACTTTGTATTTTGCTCCAATCCTATGGTGAGGAGTCAAGTTGCAGCAGTAATATACGGGATCCCTTAGTGACTTGTTAGGGTTCTGCATGTCCAATTTCCCTCGAAGACAATACATCAAACCTGTGTCTGTACCAGAATTCATTTGCCTTCACAAGTTTAAGTTCTCCTCCACACTGTTATTCCGACACCTCAATTCAATGTCATCCCTCCTTTCTACCTTCATTTTTTCACGTGGAGTATCATCAACATAAGCCTTGCCCTCAAGAATCAACTTCTCAGCCATTTCCATGAGCTGGGGAAAGTAGTCTGATGTGTATGTTACATCAGAGTATTTGATACCCAATGTCTCAATATCTTTCAAAGATTATCCACAAATTCATTAATTTCCTTGTCCGAGTTTGTGTCATCAAAACGTAGAATCACTTGGCCTTTGTACCAATCAGCAAAATACTGGTTTAACAATGCAGCTTTTGCATGACCAATATGGAGATAACCACTGGGTTCTGGTGCAAAACGTAGTTTCACTTTTCCAACCTCTGCACCAGGAAGATCAACCTCAAAGGCCCCTGTCCCAGCTGCTTTACTCAAATGCACACCATTCTTCACTGCATTTGAAAGAGAATTGGGAGCAGCTTGAGGTTCGTTTGACTTAGAATTTGCTGTCTTTGAAAGCGAATTTGCTTTACTCAAATGCCCCCCTCTTCTAGCAAGTTACACTGAAGCAAATTCACTCAACTCGGAATCATATTCCATAGATATTGAGTTGAACCACCGAACCAGGTTTTGGTACTTCTTAGATTTCCTTAAACTTTCCCATCTCACACCAGCTCCTGAGAGGGAGAAAGCAGGCAAAAAATAATAACTGAAGTAAATTAATATTCTCAAAGAACTATAATAGTAGTCGCGCACGATGTTCCATATCAAATAGATATTGCAATCAGAGACAATCTAACATACACTTAGAGAAGATTAGCAATTCTGACTCCTATTACATTTTACATACACACTACCAGAGGCTCCAGCACTTAGATTCAGAAATTTAGTGGTGAAAATGCAGAAACCTTACCGGCAAGATCAGTCTCGATGGCAACATCCTCTATTGACAGGCTATTACCAATTAGAACAGTTTTCCACAGTAAATACTCGTTGACAAAGCTGCATGCTCCCTCGAATTGAGACCCAGAACCAAATATGGAGGCATAATCAAGCCATTCATCACTCTATAAGACCACAAAAATCAATTGACAACAAAGTTTAAGAATAAATAGAATCAGCAGCTAAGTTAAGCAAAACAATCAAAAACGACTTAGTTTTCTATCATCATCAGTTAATAAACGGCGTTGAAAGAGGCACCTGACTTTCTTGATAAGCATCCCGTCCGTAGAAACCCGGTATTCTCGATACTCTACCAAAGTATCTGAGAATAACATTTGCTACACGCAGCCACTGCCTGGACATTGAATTCAACAAATTACGACATCACGAATGCTAACGATGCACATTCAACGGAATGAATAAAAAAAAAAAGAGGCACGTAGAAGTGTATGTGTAAGTAAGGATCAGTATACTGTGAAGTAGAAGCGACAATATGAGAGAGATATACCCGCTCTGTAGAACAAGAGTTGGCGGCGAGACCGAAGATGCGGTGGTGGTGAGAGGAATTCCGGAGATCTTGGTGGCGGCGATTGCATGCGGAACCGAAAGGCAAGTTCCATGTCTGTTAACAATCGAAATTGAAAACAAGTCTGAGCAAGAAATGGAGTTGATTTTTATCTGTTTTGGTCAAATTTACCCCTCTTTTGCGTGCTCTCAGAGAGATGCCCAATTAAAACAAAAAAATGGGCTGGGCTAACCAAGCCCATTTAGCCCAGGTCATGGCTTGGTTAGCCCAGCCCATTAATGACCGTAACACAGCCCAATGGGTTAGGTTGATGCGGCCTGCTTTTAATTGAATACAAGAAAAATGTTAAAGTATCTACGTGAGCAATTTTTAATAATGTTAACCGATAACATATAATGATTTTATCAATTTGTTATATAAAAAGTGAAATTAACATATTAATAAATTTTAAACATATCAATTGTGGACACATATTAATGTATTCACAGTGGATACAGTAACATGATTGTTGAATACAAAACCCTCTTAGTAAAAAAGTGTTTCTAACCATATAGTTGTGCTACTCTGCCATTGAATATATATATATATATATATATATATATATATATATATATATATATTTGATTTTTAATATAATTAGGGATGAATTTTTTATGTTATCAACAGACATATTAAAAGTTGTCAATATAAACATTTTAACATTTTCCTTCAATTCTAAATTTTATTATGAATGCAAATCTGTCAAAAATACCACAAGTTGAAAGAAAGACCCCCTCAAGATATACTCTTAATATATATATATATATATATATATATATATATATATATATTAATTTTATCTTCATTTTTTCTCTAGATATACTCTTAATATATATATATATAAAATTTATCTTCATTTTTTTTTTTTCTGAAATTGTAGAGGTTGAGCCATAAATCTATATTACCTTTTATTTTCTTATAACAAATTTCAAGTTTGAACGGTCAAACGGGCCGCCTGCAGAGATGCTTTTGACCTCAAGAACGATAATGATTTTTTACCTTTGAAAAATTTAAAGGATTTGCCGCTAATCATTTTTATCATTACACACTCATTGTAATCGAGAAAATTTTATAACATTTTCAATAAAATACTAAAATTGCTCTTAAAGTTTCTTTTTAAATTAAATTAATTCTTGAATAGTTAATTTGATATGTATTATCAAAGATCTCCTTGAAAAATCAGCCTAAGCTGTTTTTTATATTTAAAAAAAAATTAATCTATCTAAAATTGTTACAAAGAAACATCTCTTACACAATTTCAAAATTAATTATATCTTAAAAACATATTCATTTTATATCTATTTCTTATAAACAATTTTTTTTTTCTTTCATGAGTTAGAGAAAGTGGAAAACTTATGTCGCCTGCATTCAGACTCGAATCATCATAATCTACTCTTTATAAAGGTGAGATACTATTTGAGCTACAAAGTTCATTATTTTATAAACAAATCTATAAATACTAAGTTTATCTCTTTTATTCCATTTCTCATATCTATGGTAATTTTTATTCTTATCTAATTGATTACTCTTATCCAAAGTTAGCAGAATATGTTAAATAATCATGGTAATTTTATATACCATATAATCACAAGGTCTTAATCAGCAACTAATCGGTGAACATGATAAATTCATTCAAAGTAAATCTGAAATTTTTACACATGAGCGATTATAATATATATTTCATTTGATTATTTAATCTTATACCAAAAAAAAAAAAAAAGTTTATAAAATACCTTTTAAAATGTGCTTTAACGTTTCTTCAAACCTTCAAGTCTTTTGTAGTGTTTTCAAGAACTATTATACAATATATATATATATATATATATAACATTGAAAGTTATATGATACCTTAGAATTATAGGAGTTTTCTTTTTCTTGACTTCCAAAACTCCTATTCCATATGGGAAAAAAGATTTGCATAAAATCATATCATATGTGATAATTATAACAAACCTAATTATACTGCAAAATGTATTACAACTGTTATAATATAATAAGCTCTACATCCAATTAAGCTTGTCTAAAACAACTCTTGATTAATTCAAATAATTTATTAATCTCATTCAACTTCATTATAAATACGAAATAACATTTTTAATTAAATGAGAATTATTATAGCAATAAAGTCGATATATATTTCTCCTGATTGATCGATCCAACACAACTATCAATATCATCTATAATATATTTGAGATTATTACACATTATCAATAGATATATTAAAAATTGTCTATCGTGGACATTTTATTAAATGATTGAAGGAGGATTGGGTTCTTACTAAAATAAAAAAGTTGAAACAAAAGAAAAAGAAAAGTGGCACATTAATTCATATGGTTAGTTATGATTAGAAGGAGAGGCGCATGCAATATTACATCAAATCGTATCACCGAAAACAAATAAAAACAAATTATTTTATTCTTGTTTGGGTCCCTACTCATTATTATTATTATCATTGCATTTCATCATTTTTCAAATCAAACCATTCTTTTCCATGAAAATGATGATAGTATATTAAGAATAGATTCGTTAAGAAATTGTACATACTCACATATACTTATTATGATTTTGTCTAAATTAAGAATAAATTTCTATCTAATTAATTAGACTAATACATACCATGATCAAATGTAGTATTTAAAAGATCTGACATGATTATGTAACATATTCTGCAAACTTTGGACTTTGTAAGGTTATGTTACAGAAGATTCACTTCTATAAATAATGTTTTGTATTGTATTTTAATATATATTGGATTTATATTTATGATATTGAAATAAATAGTAAAAAAAAATTGCAACAAAGGAATCTGACTGTATTGAAGTCACGATGGCTATAGTTGAATAGTGTATTCTGCTTTTATGTATGCTATGAAAATATGTTTTATATGTAGAGAAGAATGTTTCATTTGCTTACTACTTTAAAAAAAAAAAAAAAATTCATACAAAATATAATACATATTATGTAATAATATTTTTGTGCAACCAGTTGAACATGAATTGTTCGCCAAATCAATTTAATCACCAATTCGATTCCACAAAAATATGTGTTCATGCAATTAAACGAAGACAATGTACTAAAAATTCGATTTCATTCAATATGACATTATTATAAATAGACCTCTATTTATTACATCTTTTTAAAAGAAATGCAAAATATTTTAAAAAAATCATGTCATATTAGTACTCTAGTATTTATAAGCCACGACACTAATATTGTAGGTATCTTCACCTATTTTATCAGACCTCATTATTTCTAGTATTATTCATTCGTATTTCATTTTATGAGCATATTAGAAATATAAGTATAAATAAAATTTACAAAATGAAGTAAGTAAAAACCTAAAAAATAATTGAATTGCATTGATATTTTTTAAATTTTAAATTTTATGTTTTCTTAAAGGGTTTTTTCAATGATTCATCTCACGCAGATGATGGTGCAACGTGATGCTTTCTCATCATTTATAAGCGTGACTGCTCATTCCCCTACAAAGTCTCCACATTATCACTTTATGCTCCTTATTTTCAATTTCATCTCATCTTTCCTTTTTCCTTTTCAGAGGTATTTTTTCAAATATATGATTTCATAATCAAGAAAATATTGCAACCATCTTCACTCTCAACTCATATAACAATGTGAAAACGATCAAAAGAAAAAAAATAAAAAAATACATATCACAAGACCAATTGTCACATGACATTTGATGTATGCAACAATCCAAACGTTATCTCTACTTTAAATCCTCTGTTTTACTTTTATATTGACTCTTTTATAGTATTTTTTTCCTATCTACAGTCATATTTTACTTCATATGTGGTGAAAAGTTTACTTACATTTTCAACTCTTCATTACCCCATCCACCTCTATAAAATGAGGTGCAAAGCAAATCATTCTCCATCACATCTCCTTACAACCTCTTTAGACTAAGAAAAAGTTAATTAGAGAGAAATGAACTCCAAAGTAGTAAGCCTTGCCATTTGTGTACTAGTTGTGATGGTTCTTGGCCAAGTAGTGGTCACAAAGGCAGTAACATGCAACCCAATGCAGCTCAGCCCATGCGCGTCTGCGATCACATCCTCGGGGAGCCCAACCATGGCTTGCTGTACAAAGATAAAGCAGCAGAGGCCTTGCCTTTGCCAGTACATGAAGAATCCCAATCTTCAGAGGTTCATCAACTCACCTGGGGCTAAGAAGGTGGCCAACTCTTGTGGCACCCCTTTTCCAAAATGCTCGTAACCTGTCGTATTTTTGATCATGAGTTGATTCGAGTGATGATCAGTTTCTAATCTCCCAGAATCCTACTATATATATATATATATATATATATATATATGTGCTGTATGTATCTTTATCCTTCTGCAGTATGTCTATGTATGTGTACTACTAATGCTGTGTTTCTTGCTTGTAAACTTGTGGTTATGTTCAATGAAAATGTGGTGTTCATGAATGTTTGTCTGATTTAGATTTAGATTTAGATTTAGACAATGTGTATGTTATTATCCTGGTTCATTTCCCACTGCTTTATAACATGCATTTCTTTCTTAGCAGACATTATCCTTAATTCTTTAAGATTCAACTGCAACTTCATTGAACTCCATAGAACACTAGTTTGTTTACCAGAACTAATTCTCTAACTCGACTATGCATATAGTAGAAATAATACAATTCACTTTATTTAACCAGAAAATCTACACAGAGCAAATCTTTACAGGAACTTTAACAGTCATATCCAGAATTTTGCTAAAAGATGAAAAGAATAAAAATGAAGGGGAAATCTTGAAAAGCAAGATCCATAATATAATATATTAACTTCACTTTCCACAACATATATATTTATATGCTCCATTAAGTCACTTCATACATCACAACAGTACACAAAACTTTTGGTAACAATCTCACAAAAAAAAAAAAAAAAACCATAACTAGACCTTTCAAAATTCACTGGTCTTCAGCTGATGCTGATTTTCTGCATGATTTGAAGTAGTCATCCCAACTCCTCCCTCATTATTGTGCTTTTCCCATCCACCCGTATCAGCCTTGGAATGAGTCCAGTAATAAATGGAGGAAGCAATCAACGAAATTAATGTCAAAGCAGCACCTGCAGCAAAGACACCCTTACGGAGAGTGGCACAAGACAAGTGCTCTACATGAAAAATTGCTCGATATTTTGTGTGGTAAGCATTCCTAGCTGATCCTGCCAACAAACATGCCTCTGCTGCCAGAAAACTAATCCTGTTGCCCAAATCCAATTAGAGTTGAAAGATTTATCAGTGTGGGTATGAAGAGAAATATAAAGAATCAAAATGATTCGTACTGGATAATCATACAAAGGATTATATCATCTAAAAACACCATCACACCATGTGATAGTCAATATTCTAGTATCCTAGTAGTAGCTCCATAATGAATTAAACATAATGAGAGTTGGTATATAGTGTATTTTACATGAGCTGTACAAAAGACAGAATTTTATGTGCAGGAAGGTATAATTTGGCCGAGCATTTATGGATGATTATATAAAAAAATCTATCAAACATGCAGAGGAGAGTAAACTTTATGGGATGATATTAAGAAGTTTTTGACTAATGAATAATACTGTTCCGGTGCTTCTTATTATGTCCTGGGTTGATAATATAGCTCTAGATAAGGTAGCGCCATAGTAGAAGAGATCTATCCAGATGCTGAATCCTATTTTCAAAATTATTTTTCACAATGCAGCATTTCGTACCTGAGGATGAAGTCAACCAAACAGGTTGAATAAGTAAAAGATATTCACTAAATTGTTCCCATTGTGTAGCCATTATACATAATTACATATGTGATATGTCAACAGACAACTGAACAAGGAAACTGGCTGTTGAGTGCCGCATAATTGGATGATCGGATGCCTATCCATGGGATTTTTCAGTTCATTTGCTGGCCAAGATTTTGCTGAATTTTAGAAATACATATTCTTTTCATTTTCAAAATTTTTCCGCCTCAGTCACTCAGTAAAAAGTGGACTCATCCCGTACAGTTCTTTGACATGTTATACCAAATTAATAGATGTCAACCACTAGATAATTAAGTACAATAAGCAAATATGTTTCTTTTTTATCAATGGGACTAGCCTCAGCTTTGAGTTGATTGTTTGAATTTTCTTTCAAGTGTAATGATATATGTAAGGAAGTAGTACTCGTAGCATATGTTTAAGAATTTCATGTCATATAAACTTATCATTTATTGTTTTTTAGGTTCAGTAAAATGGTAAGGATTCTTCTCTACTCCCAATCTAGGCACAAGTGGCTCCTTTACATAATAAAAAGGAAAAGGACAAATTGAGGCTAGGCTTAAATTAATGCTGTATGCTAGTTGAGGCTAGGCTCAAATTATTCTTGTCTGTTGGTTGATTTTGTGTACATTATAATTCAATGCAATACATGTTTGGTCCCACAAGTATAAGATGGAATTACTATCTTGTATTTTAAGCACAATAAAGAATTACCATCCTCCATTATATGGTTTCTACATTTGCAATGACCTTGATACTTTATAGTTTCTACATGTGCAATGGCCTTTACAGACAAAAGAGTACAACTAAGAGAACGCGCCCATCAACCCAATCTTAAGACCTTAAGTTTGACAGAGAACAGCCTAATTTAAGCATTCCAAACAAATTCCAAACCAAGATTCAATGTTTTCTAAAGGAAAGATTTCAAAAAATAAGAAATGATCAAATGTTCATTCTCAAACTTGGAGGCACGAATTGAAAAGGCCAAGATAAATTAGATGAAATTGGACCTTGTTCCAGCAGTAGGGTGATGAATAAACATAAGGCAATTTCATAATAAGTCAATCGAAATAAATATCTATGGGAAGCAACTAAGGTCTCACCCCTCTAGTGAAGAATGAGTGATGAGGTTAACATTCAGGATATAATACATGCAAAAACCAAATTACTCTTGTTTTAGTACTTCTCATGATTAGCAGACAACATTGTGCAATGCATTGAGAGTGCCATTTTTTCCAGTTGAGGATCTGGATTCATTTCCAGAAAACACAAGTAAGCTAGCTGTCTTAAGAAAAAAGCAAGTTCTGATAACTTATGGTACTGTTCCAAAATACAATATAGCCAGTAGAGTTGTCAAATTGGATAAAATTCTGATAAAATATTTAATACAAATTCAGTGCACCAAGCAAATGGTTCATAAATATATACAACAATACACCTATGAAGAGAGATATGAGCAGTATACTTGCGCAGCACTTAGAGCCGTAAGCTCTCTAGCTCCATCTCTCATGTCAGTTTCTCACACTACATCCTGATTTCTCATCTCTTATTTCGAACATTCCCATTTGTCCTTTCTTTTGACATTGTTTAACACTTGCATTGCAAGGATAATCACACAATCATATTATTTAGAAACAGTTGAAGATGCAAATATGTTTCTGTTCTTAGTTTACAAGTTGCTTATGCAACTTACTGTCTCAAATCAATGATTGACTCCATAGTTGAGACTTAATTCTAAACCATATAGCCTTGGCTAAACTTCCATTTCTGTTTGCAGTACAAATATGTTTCTACACTTTTTTCTTTCTTTTTCTCGTTTAGGGAGAATCAAACAAAGAAATCTTGTTTTATTTATTTTCTTGAGATAAAATCCCATCATAGGAAGAAGGAACATATTACCCAAATAGCAACCATTGCCACAACTTCACAAATAAAACTTAAAAAACCAATAAAAGAGCTAAAACCAATGAATGACAATATAGACTATAGAATCACATGATGAGTTCTCTACAGTCTGAGCATAAAACGAAACATATAACATAATTAACAAACTAAATTATTAGAACATTAATTCCATCACAGCATAATATTCCCAAACACACCATGTGCGTAGGGCCTATCGCACCCATAAAAATAAAATCACTGAACCTAGCAATAGAAACATATTTACCGCTATAAAAAAGCCACACAGAAACGGTAAAAAAGAGGAACAAACAGTAAGCTTACCACGAGAAGATGAAGAGGACAACAGCACAAGTAGTAGAGCGGCCATTCATCAAGCCTCTTCCGAAGCACAAACACTTAGTAACGCCGTGAATTAACGTCTGGCCCATCAGCAGCAGCCCAAATGCAGACAATCCGTACGCCGTCGAAGCGTCCGTATCGTACGCACAGTATGTTTTCTCATCGTACTCATCTGGCATGACCTTTGCCTTTACAAAAGGGAAACAAAGTAGAAATTAAAACCGCAAGAAAATATAATGGAAAAGACAAAAAATTGTAAGAGAAGTGGAGCAAAAACGCCACCGTGCTACGGCGACGTTCGGCGCCGACGGCGAGTACGAAAGCAATGAGGTGAAGAGCGATGGAGATCACAAGAATGGGAATTGAAACTCCCATTTTCAGTGTGCAGTATGAATGTGTTTTGTGTGAATTATTGAGTCGGTGCTCTGAGTTAAGCTTTTGAGGTATCTTGGAGAAAGGAAAGCTGGCAAAATAAAGACGAAATTGTGGCTTTATTTTGCCTTTATATTGCTTTTTGGATGGTTTGTGGGGGAAAAATATATTAAAAAATAATAATAATAAGAGAAATAGTGTTTCCAACTTTTTGTAACTTATGACTAAAACTATATGAATTAATCAAAGTTCTATGATTAATTCTTGCTTCTCAATATTGTTGAAATAAACTTTCTTGGAAAAAATTTCTAGCGGTATAAATATTTATATGTTTTGTTTAAATAGAGGTATAAAAAATTTGCCACCGACATTAAATGTTTTTTTTTTTAATCATCATTGCTTGATTTATGGTCGATGAAGAATGAAAATGCATAAATTTATTTTGAGAAAATGATAAGAAAATCTCTCTTCAATGATGATATTTCCATTCTCTTATTACTTTATCCATGTGTAAGTAATTTACTAAACAAACTTTAGGAATTTTTTATTTTTTTCACAAGGGAATATGATAGATATAATGGATAGAGTGACACTTATGCATCTTAGGACACAGATCCGTCCCCCAATCTGACCGACCCTCACTTATGCATCTTTTATATATATTTCCTTCTCAAATCTCCACAGCAACTGTGCTCTTCTTTTCTCTTCCTCTCATTTTCTTTTTCTTCTTAAACACAAGGTAATGATGGAATTTGAGTATTATTTTCTTCGTATGTCGTGGTACAGCTTCTTTATATGGGATTCTCTTCTTCTTTTATTCTTTGGCTCGCAATTTCATACTTACGATTTCTTTTCACCCTTCCTTTTTCATTTTTGTAGATTTTAGATGATATGATTGATTAGAAATCATGATTTCAATAGAATGTTTTAAAGCATTCAAAATCAATTATTGCAATCATATAAGATTAATAGCAAAAATTCAAGAAAGGAGATGATGAGAAATCGCATTTGAAATTTTAAGATTTTCAGCTTACACCCTACAATACATTGATACCTTAAGAGCAACGACGAAAATATCGATGTCGGTGTAAATATCGGTACCTTAATTTTACGGAAATATCATTATCGATATTGGTTTGGGTGGAAATATCGGATATTTTTAAAAAAATATGAAAACTTTCTAAAAATTTGATGACTTATATCTATTAGTTTATAACTGATATTAATACATATATTGAATTTATAATTTCAAATAAAATGATATATTTTTCAACAAATATATAGATAAAATACTATATAAATGTTGCGTGCTATGATAACATGACAAATTTTGTACAATGTTAATATATGGATTAGTAGTAACTTGAACTCCTATGAGTTTCAAATGAATGATATGATAACATGACAAATTTTGTATAATGTTAATATATGGACTAGTAGTAACTTGAACTCCTATGAGTTTCAAATGAATAAAATGACATGTCATTTGGATTCATACAATATTGGTACCAATTCATGACATTAGATCAATTTAGAGCATAATCACGAAGATGATATGTGCTTCTATCTCTTTCAACTGCATTTTTATGAATCTGATATTGTGGATTGACCCAATATGTCCGACTTGGTTGATATATATTTGAATCTCCTTGTGACATTTTAGGTAGTGGATATTGGAATGTATTTTCACTAGTTCAATCAAACTGTGAACTAGTGAAAGTGAATCAATATCATTGTTTGAGCACTCATCTTGGTTCCAGTCCCAAACATGTTTTTTTTCGTAATTCTTTCCAATAGCACCAATGGTGCTAATGGAGGGGAGACTCCACTACATGTCTAAAACAAAGAAAATTTACAAAAAGAGGCCAAAAGTGAAAAAAAATTGAAATTCACATTTCCACCGAAATATTGCCGATAACGACATTATACCGATATATCTCCGATATTTCGACAACACTGCGATATTTGCCCATTTCATGCCGACAACGACACTGACACCGATATTTTCTGACATTTCGCCGATATTTTACCAACATTTTACTGAAAAAAAACTGTACCTGTATATAATATCGAAACCCTCAAAATTCTGAAATATCGGCAACTTTTTCCGAAATTTCGGTGATTTTTTCATCCCTGCCTAAGAGTATACAACTAAAACATTTCATTGAATAAACAACAAATATCTTATGAATATGCAACTAATATATTTTAATAAATGAACAACTAATACCTTAAGAATATACAACTACTACATTTCGCAGAATGAATTACATGAAATCATGGAATTAAATAGTGCATGGCATACACCAATTATGTTGTGGTCGTGCATGGAAGCAGGTGGGGAGGCCCACACACCAAGTCGAAAGTGTATAGAAGTTTTTAGCTAATGGATATTGTTTTAGACGTTTTAAAGTTTTTCCAGTTTAGTAAAGCTAAAAGAGTTTGAATGATTTTGAATATAACCATATGCATACATATGGCAAAACTGAAAGTTGTTATCAAGAGCAAAACGCGTCTTATTTCACATCATTATCCATATAGTTATAATCAAAACCATGCCAGATTGCCAGCCATATGAGATAAAACATATGAAACATAGAAAGACAGTAAGTTTACTGAATAACTAAACCTATGTGCCACTTCATTAGTTTACATTCTCAAAACTAGTTACTATACACATAACATGGGGCATATTAAACTTCACACTGTATTACGATTCTCTATCAAAATCCCCTCAAAATGCAAAAATAAATTACTAGCAACTACAACAGAGATCATCAGGACAGAAAAAATATAGCCTGGTCTATGTAAAACTTTAAAGAGAGAAAATATTTAGAAAAGTGAGATGGTATTCGCAGTCCACGCCCCACTGTTGATCATAGGTCGACCTCCAAACATTTCCGCATCAAGGTTTTCTTTTTTTCTTTTTTTTTCATTTTCATTATTGTATATCATCTTTTAATTCATAGCACTGACAAAACTAGTTGCTCCATTGACCCTTCCACAGAGAATCTGGTCTACTCACACGACCCAACCTAGTATGGGTTGATTTTCTCCAACAAGAGTCAAGATAGATAGCTATATCATGAGTCATCTACGGCAGAAGAATGAGAAATCAGGGTGATTGACCTGGAGTAAATTTAGCCAGTTATCAGCAGCTTGCAGGAGAGCATTTGCTATCTGGCGCTGATGTCCAAAGTTTGGAGTCCATAGTGATACTTTATACTTATATGATGCGAGGCCAAATACTGGAAGTGAAATCTGAGGAATACCATCACTCTCAGTTGGGTATTTCACAACTGGAGGATTCACAACTTCACTTCCTGCAAATATACAATGCAGATATAAGATGAGAAGATGTGTTGTGTTGTGTTGTGTGCAGGGAGAGAGAGACCCAAGAATGCGAGTTAGTATAGCTACCTGTAATGGGTGTATGAAGAGAATGGAAGGTTAAAAAGCAAGCATCCAGATCTCTAAGAGTTGGACCTGTAGGTATTCTGTAAATGGGGTACCTATACAGAAATCATTTCCATTAGAACAGCAGTATGCATAATCAGCAACCTACAAAATAATGTATGCATTTTCAAGTTTAGGTTACCAGGCAACAGAAATCCAGCTAGATGGGAGTAAGTCACAACTCCTAAGTGTTTTTAGTTCCGGATACTGGAGCGTGAGATCAGATATCTGTGAAGAGTAAAGAAAGGGAGAGTATAATCCTCTCTCAATTATACTACACCAAAAGAAAACTTCAGACAAAATATAAACAAAAATTTCAGGATTATATAGAAAAGAAACCTTGTTTGCCAAAGGTTCCCTAGAATACGGCTGGTCTCGTTCAAGGTACTCAAACAACAAGGAAGCCTGTGAACTTCCAGGTTCACCTTCATCGCTAGAAAAGCCTTCTTGAAATGTCATATGCTGCTCTCTTGCAGACAGCTGATCTACTCTAATAAGAGAATTACCACTAGTTCGAAGATAATTCAGTTGCTCCCTAGAATAAATCAAGGGACCTCTCTCTTGTTCACTATCACTGCTTCCATCACTACTAGAATCCCTAAAATACTCAGAATCGCTTTCTTCACCAAGTTGCCTAAAACACACAAGGGAAAAGATAAGACTTGGATAATGACATAATGTGTGAAAGAGGGGAAGGTTCAGATTTTCAATAATGCTAAGAGACTTGGTAACAGGAATTTTAATATAAACAGTCAAAGTTGTTGCAATAACTAGAAAGTAATAAGCCAAATCCAGACAGAAAAAGATTATTTCATAACTGGTACATAATAGAATGGTAACAATGAAGAGAGAGGCGACCAGGGTACAACTCTCTATCACAAAGATAATACACAAATCACAGGCTTAATCAGTATAAAATTGATATCTCCTCATGATAAAACCAGCTAAAATTCTATATTCCATTCACAGACAAGATCATAAATTCAGAGTCCCCCACCGAGTAATGAAGCTGTCCAAAGTTCAGATCAGATACTAGGATTTTGTTTTGTGAATCTACAGAGAAGGGGAAAAGAAAATGAAGAAAACATGAGGAACCTCATTCCCATTCACTGAAAACAAAACACATGAAGCTTTCCAGATTTTCTCTTCCTTTTATGCTAAGTCGACTCAAACAATCTATGTATTAATGCTCAAAAGGAAGATACCTTAAATTTGATGTACTCTTTGACAGGTCAGCATACAATTGAATGCCTGAAAGATAGGGTACATAATACTGAACTACACCATCACGATCGTTCAATATCAAAGGAACTCCTACACCATATGCACTCCATTCCTTAAATGACTCCCATAAATCACTTAACATAAAGAAAGGCTGAAACTCCACATCACATGTTCTCCAACTCCTGACGTTCATCTGTGACATTTAACAATATATTTTAATAAAACAAGTTTTACAAGGAAAAATGAAAAGAACTATTTCAAAAAATTAAACATTCTAAAGATTTTCAGCAAACTGATGGCCAAAAATAATTAATAAAGCAAACACAGAAAATGTATGATCTGAAATCATATTAGAAGAATCATATAGTTTAAGAATTTTAATGAAAGCAATCCTAGCTCAACCAGGATTCTCAGTTACAACTTACAACTTTTAAATCGTAGATTGTATGCCATAGTTTTTATTAATAATAATATTGCTAATAAAAATGTCTAGTGAAAGAATCTATTTAGCATATCCAGCATAGAAAGAATCATCAAAAATGCAGATTTCAGGCACTAGCCAAAATTTGAACTTACAATTTGAGAATTTCCAATCGACCAACACCAAAACTCAAAATCAAATAATTTATTCTCCAAACTTTCTAGATAACGAGTAACTGAAACTCCAAACAAGGATTCACGGAACCAGACTAAGATAGATCAGATTTAACCATAAATCCATTTTGGCATCAGAACCATGGCACTACTTAATACGTATCATCATTCATCTGTGTTAAAACCTGACGTTCCCATAACTAAATAAATCAGGCTTAAACAACAAATAGATAGACATTAACTCCACATAACACTCAGATTAATTACTAGGGTTTTTTTTTAAACAATTCATCCTTATTTAATAAACTCCAATCAATTCATAACCAACAAAAGCAAACCTTGGATAAATACTGCGCTGGTACCGAAGGCGTGACTGATTCCAAAAACCTCTCCAGATTACACAAAGGAGATGGTTCCGAAATCGGCGGCGACGCCGGAACTTCTGGCTTCGACTTTTCCGGCAGAGGCTCGTCAGGCCTGCTCCGTGGACGGCTAACATCACTCTGAGCCCTCCGAAGAGAATCTTGACTCAGGCGAGCCCTCGCCGCGCTGTAAAACCGATCCTCGCTGTTTCTACTCCTATTGAACTGCAATCCTGCCCCCAACATATTGTCAAACCAAAACTAAAACACCAAAACCCTAATTTACCAACACAATTCTTTATGTATACCAACAAAGACTCAACCCCTTGGTACGTAAAAACCTTTTTCTGTGCAATATATATCCGTCTATTTATACAAAAAAAAAAAAAGGAGTTTATGTCAATATGGCGGATCAGTAAATGCAGCTGCCTGAAATTGAAGATCAAATCCGCAGAGATTATAATCGAGAAATTGCGAAGAGAATTATGAAGTCGGATCAAATTATCGTGCAGAATATATGTATGTATAGGTGATGATATAGAGAGAGAGAAAGAGGAGGAAAATGAATGGGTATAAGAAAGAAAAGAAGAGAAGAGAAGATTAAATTAAAACTAAAATAAATAAATAATGTAAAGAGGATAATTAGACGGGAGGGGAAAGGGCAGTTGATGGGGGAAATGTTTTTTTTATTTCGCGCTGTAAAATGACGCGGCTTTTGGTGTGAGTGGCTATTAAGGACTGACGTGAAATGACGCTTTTGCCACCGGTTAGATATTTTCATTACTAGACAGCTTTTGTAGTAAATTACTATTTAAGGCTAAAATAAAACTATTTATTTTGGATTTGGACACTACCCACGAAATTCTTTTGGATAATATTTCATCTCATCAGTTAAGCGTTATGAATACTTACCATATACAAATAAAACATACTATAAGAATTAAACATGTGGTTTGTATTGATACTTTGTTAAGTATTAAATGGTGAGACAAGGGAAAATCTAAATTATGAAATTTCTATTTATATATATATATATATATATATATATATATATATATTCACGATGTAGTTGAAATAGAAAATGAGTAAATATTTATCTCCATAGTTTAGTATTATTAGAAGATTTACTTATTTTGTTTCAAATGGAAAGAAATATCTTATATTTTATTTTATCACGTGTTTATTTATGATATATCACATATGTTTGTATTGATAAAAAATTCACCGCAAGGGCAAATTTGAGTTTTTATGTTAATCTCCTGTTGTCCTAGATTTGATCAAATCAAGCAGATCAAATAGGTAATAGTAAAATTCCTAACTTGGTCAAAACTCAAGAACGGTCACCTGGGATTCGTGTTACTTAATCCAATTAATAGGTACTCCATCTTTTATTGTATAGTATATATCTCTTGTTTGTTTGTCAAAATCATAGAATAAATTGCTCAACAACATACATGCTAAAGAATTTTCTCAATTAGACAACATAGATTCATTATTACTACACTTTGAACGTGTCTCATGTGAACTTAACTTTTTTTTTCCTTTTCTTTTGTTTTCTTCTTTCATAATATTATGTCAAATGTTGATATTGCTTGTGATGAATGCAATGTCTAAATTAAGACATTTAATTTTTTCCATACTTCAATACGAATAGGATAAATAACGACTATACTTCTTATTTTAATTCAAGTTTGGTGTAATTAATAAATAATTGTACGTATGTGCATACTTTTATTGACTTCAAATTTTAAAAAAATTTACACTTTACAACCTATATTTTTGTTACAACAATAAATAATCGTAATTTTAAATTGAAATTGAGTAGATAAAAAAACTTAATATTGAGTTATATTTCAATCTCAAAGGCATGGATAAGATCCACAATTCAAAAAAAAAAAAAAAAAAAACTCGAAGTAATGTTTGAAGATATGCGACGAGTATTATTACAAATTTAAGACTCTTAGTTCATACATCATCAATTAAAATATAGCTTTAAGAAAAACATGATATGAAGGTTGTTTCATATATCCTAACGAATACTCAAAATATCAGAAAACAACATCTTCTAAAAGTTTGATTTGAGACAAATTAATTTTGAAGGATTGATTGCATCAAATTTAATCGCAAGTAAATTAGTAATATCTAACATTTAAAACACATGTAATAAAAAGTTCTATATGTGATATTGAAACATATAAAGCAAACTTAAATCAACACACCATAAATAGATTCAATCAAGTCATAAAAAATAGAGTTAGTGTTATGTGCTCCTAGTGCACAGTGCAGTCAGGTAGATCTGAATTTGTAATTTTTTTTTTTTGTCTTTCTTTTATACATGTTTTACTTTTATATTATAATTGTGTGACATTTATATTATATTAGTATGATTTGTATGTATAAATATCCTTACCTTTATATAATACTTTAATTTAAAAAAATAAAATTTGCACAATTTGTATATAATCTTCATGTGATATTATGCATACCTTTATGCAATATTACTCATACATTTATATCAATAAGTCATTACCTTTATATAATATATAAATATACAACTAATATAATTAAAAGATATGACTAAACATAATTAAAATGTATGAAAGATATTAATATTTGTTTAAAAAAATGCTGAAAGTCATAACATAAAAGTTTGAATAGTATAACTAAAATGTACAAATATTTTTTCAATAAATGCAGAAAATAAATTAAATATGTGATGCCCTCTCATTGGAGCATGTGTTGACACATGGTATCGACTCGGATTTCACCGATTCTAAATTCACATACAATTATATAAAAGTTTTTGTGAAAAACAATTATTGTGTCATCCACTTACACATATTTTTTTCAACTACGATATCTTATTCTATTTTAAATTAGACTAAACAAACAACAAACAATATTGTCTAATTGCTATCTTGGTAGTTTTCATGTATATTCCATATCAACAATCATCTTATTCAAATGGCCTAGTACATTATTCCTACGGTCGATTGGATACTCAAATTCAAACATAATCGTGTGACATTTCTTATTTCAAAATAATCTCCGAACTTCACAAATATTAAATGATATAAGTAATCAACACATAACATATAGTAAATATCATACACTATGAGATTTAACATAAAATGTAATATAAAATTCGAATCGAAACTCTCCAAACCTAAATTCATAAATATATGACAAATATGAATATCCTAATCATATCGATGCACTTCAGGGTTATTATTGATGCATCATATAAAACCAAAGAATTCATTGTGAAATTTCTTTCGGAGCATATCCTAAGTGTAATTTTCTTTACTTGAAATTATCAAATCTTAAAAATTAAGTTCTTAAAAGTAAGAATCTGTATCATGAAAATTAGCTTATTAGAAGTCATGAATTCAAATGTTACCTACTCTCTGGATTTTGGTCATAAAGTTTAAATTAAAGAATTCATTATCAAATATAATAATTATATATATATATATATATATATATATATATATATATATATAACACAACTGACTCTTAAGTCATATATCTAATCTGATGTTTCATCAACTATTATAATTGAAATAGCAATAGCACGTTAGTAACAATTTATGGGGATATGATAGTTTCGAGTCTTTCGACTACTATGACGTAGGGACTTCTCTTTTTTAGCCACTAATTAATATCATAAACCATATTTTTTAAAATTTTAATTAAAAGACTAAAATACATAGAGAGTAGTTAAAAAAATTGATATCCCTCGATTCACTAACCTCTAAATTGTTTAAATCATACTCCCTCCGTCCCGAGCTATTTTGCCTACTTTGACCGGCACGGATCTTAAGAAAATACAATTGATTGTTGATTGAATGTTTAACTTTATACTTTTTAGTGCTTTTTTTTTACCATTTTTGGGTTGGCAAAATAAGTTGGGACAAGCAAAAATGGAAAGTAGGCAAAATAAGGTGGGACGGAGAGGAGGGAGTATTTAAATAAATAAAAGCTTAGGTGAAGAAGAAGGATCATTCATAAGTTTGAGGGGGTATATCGTCATTTGATTTCACAGTAGTAATACAATAAACTGCATAGCCGACCACTCAGAAATATGAAAACATTATCGGATTGAGTAGCATTCAATTCTGACTAAGCACGTACATGATTGGTTCTTCTAAGATTAGTCAAATGACTATGTATGCCACGTGTATGGCTAGATTTCAAAAGGACTTTGTTGTCTTATCGGGATTGGGGATTGGGATCGCGTGAAGTGACACGCACGAATTGGCGGGTTGCGCGATTATGTCCCCACGTTTGGAATTACAGTGTTTAATTTCTGTCTTTGATTTGGTATCTTTTTCTTCACGCTCTTCCCAGGCGCGTGCTTTCACTTTTTATAGTTGTATCCACGCTCTTCTTGTTTGGAAGGATTTATTTGTAATTGGAATTCAATTATAAATACGAACTAGTAGATGGCATCAATCAAATTCCATTTGTACATTATAAAAAATAAATAATTAACAATTGCAATACTAAAGCAATCACAAAATCTACTATAAATCCACTTATACGTTTATATAATTCTGTACATATATATATATATTTTTTTTTTTATTGAGATAAAATGTATGAAAAATAAGAAGGAAGATAATGACTTGTGTAATTCAAGTTCCAACCCTAATTAATATAATCTACAATTTTATAAAGGTGAATATTATTTTAACTATAAAACTTATAATTTTACTAATGTATCTTTAATTCATAAATAACATCTCTTAAGAAAAAAATACGACTATCATATTGTAAGCAGTCTTCTAATACCTAATTCACGACTTCGCTAATTTATGCAAAGAAAAAAAAGGGCAGCCTAATATAATAAATTAGAGATTTCAAAGTAAGTAATTATTGTGCCTAGTCCAAGACCAAATATCCTACATCTTAAAACACATATTCTAGTTTACGTGGAGCAATAGCTGCCTCAAGAACCAAACACTTAATATGCGACAAAATTAATTTAATCTATTTTGGTGCAAAATTAATTAGTTTGGCATAATTTAGGTGAGGATTAATTATATTTTTTGATTGACATAGTTGGCCATGCTTGGATATATAGTCCTAAGACATTTCTGGAAATTGAGTTTTAGGTAAATGATATGGGCTTTTCAAAGATTATATAGATGTAAAATGCTAAAATGTTCATTATACTTAACTTTTAATATGTCCATCGTATAATGATCTTATTTTTCTGATTATATGAAAAATAAAATTTATATATATGTTGGATATTTAACATATCTACGGTTGATACATATTAATATGTCTACAATGGGTAGGGTAACAAGACAATTATATATATATATATATATATATATATATATATATTTCATTTTATGAGATGGTTCAAATTTTTTGAAATGGATCAGACCCACTCATATTCAACCTAATAATTAATCAAAGAGTAGGTCTTATGTGCATTAGGTGCATGAATTCATCCTTTTTTTATTGTCTGACCTTTATATTGTTTTAGTCATACATTTATATTATATTAGTCATACATTTATACTATATTAATCTTATCTTTATGTAATATTTTAACTTAAAAAAAAATTCTAATTTCGGCATAATTTGTATATATATACATTTATGTGGTATTACTTGTACCTTTAAATGATATTAATTAGTCATATCTTTATATAATATATAAAGGTACAACTAACATAACTAAAATATATAACTAATATAATTAAAATGTATAAAATGCTTTAATAGATGTCTAAAATTATGTTAAGATACAACTAAAAATCTTAAAAAGTACGACTATTGTAACATAAAAGTAAGACTAATATAACATAAAAATATGACCAACATAACATAAAAGGTACAACACTTGGGAGAGAATTTGGGTGGGTTTGAGCGTACCCACCCAGGCGCGTGGGGACTCATGGGTGGAGCGCGAAAACTCGTTCAGGCGGGTTTGGATCGGGTTTGGTTGAGTGCATGGATTTATCATCTATGCACTAATTGCACAAAAGTTTTTATCTTAATCAAAGGATAAAAAATATTTTCTCATTCAAACTATACGTGATTTCATATTTTTTTTTGTAAATTTTTTGAAATGTTTAATTCGTTTTGCCATATAAACTTTAAATTTGAAATATATTACGATCTTGGATAAATTCTAATCATTGATTTAGATACATATAAGGTTAGAATTTGTCTAATACCATAAAATACATCAAATTTAAAGTTCACACAATAAAGTAAAACATTTCAAAGTTTTTACATAAACTTATCAAATCACCTATTGTTCAGATGGAAAATATTTTTTTACCCTTAATCAAACAAGAAAAAAAAAAGTTGAAATTGTGTGTAACTTGTGTATGGATCTAAAATCCATATACGCAGGTTAAGTATACCTTTATATAATATTTTAACTTTAAAAAAAAATCCTAATTTCAGCAAAAAAATCTTAACTTCAACAAAAAAAATCCAAATTTCAGCACAAAAAAAACCTTAATTTATACATAAATTATCTTTATGTGGTATTACTCATACCTTTGTGTAATACATAAGGTATGCTTAACATAATATAAATGTATGTTTAACATGACATAAAAGTCCTAAAATTATGTTTAACATAATATAAAGATATAACACTTGTGAGTTAATTTGGATGGATTTGGGTGGTACATAAGGATGAGTGCAAGCGCTTACACGGCGTGTCTGTGCACCAATTACACCAAGTTTTTGTGGAAAATAAATATTTGATACACTCAATAATATATATTAAATAACACTTTCATAAATAATCAGTAATACTTCAATATATAATCATATATAATATCATCCAAACATTGCCTTATTATCTCCCTCCTATAATTGAGTGATATCAACACTTTTTGTAATGCCGATTCAATGCTTTGAAGGTCAGGTTTGACTTTATAATTTAATGCAACATTATATAAGGATCGATTGGATCTCAAGTAGATGATTTTTTTTTTTTTTTAATTTTATTTGTCATGTTCCTTATGTTAAAGGTCTTTTGATACACGACTCAATAATGTGCGCTAATATTTTACTTACTTTTGGGAATTCATTTGTATTTATGAACATAATAGTTTGGTCGATTTTTTATCCACTTGAAATATATAAATATTTATATGTACTAGGTACATAGAATCATATATATATATATATATATATATATATATATATATATAATTGGATCGACTCATCCCAAAAGATGATTTTTACGTGTCTCATACGCTTTTAAGTATATTATATACTAATATAATATAAATATTATACTAATATAATATAAACATTACCATATAAATTAATATATATATATAATTAATTTTATTAGGGCAAAAATCATACATATTTTGCATCTTCTTCCGTCTCCTTCTCTTCCTCTTTTATTCTTCTTCTTAATTCCTATGTATGATAGCATTTTTTTTCTTCCTTTTCTTCTCATATATGATAATTTAGATGATTGAGTTTAAATTACAATTCGGTTAGAAGAGAGCAATCATGAATGAAGTTTAGTACATGTTTATTTGCAGCAATATAAATTATTTGTAGAAATTTTGAGAAAAAGGATGATAAAAATCATGTATTTAAAATTTAAAAATTTTAAACTTACTTTACAGTACTACATTGATAGCTTTTGAGTATATCAGCAATACCTTTAAGTTATATGAGTGATACCTTAAATTATATATGAGGAATATCTTATATTTCAATAATTTAAAAATAAATTTTAAGATTTTAAACTTACATTGATATCTTTTAAGTACAGTAAAACTTCTATAAAATAATATTGTTGGGACCAGAGAATTTTATTAATTTAGAGAACTATTATATAAGTTTAACCAAAAAAAAAAACAAGTAACAATAGATTCACATTTAACTAAATTGTCTTAGAATGTTCAAGTGGATAATATATATATATATATAACTAAGAATTTTTTAATAATTATTAATTTATAGTTTCGTTGAGATCTTAAATATACAGATTTCTAAAAAAATATATTATCTTATTATTTAATTGATTGATGTTCAAATTTGAACTGGTTCTAAGTTGGAATTGGACAAAATATTAATTTTATCGAGGTTATTAATTTATCGAATATTATTTTATGGAGATTTTATTGTATATGAGTAATACTTTATATATAATAAGTAATACCTTTTACTCAAACAAAGTAAAATAAATTAATTAATACCTTATGAATATGTAACTAATATCTTAAAAATATGCAATTAATATTTTAAAAATATACAACTAATACCTTAAGAATGAACAACTAATATCTTGAATAACTAATATCTTGAAAGTACATAACCAATACCATTAATATTATTTCAATAAATGACCATCTAATACCTTAAAAGTATACAACTGTACCTTAAGAATATACAATTGATACATTCACTGAAGAAACAACTAATACCCTAAAAGTATATATCTAATATTTTAAAAGTATATAATGAATACCTCTCGTTGGATAAATTATATCGACTCAAGATGTATTCATTAGGGGCACAAATTTATCCGTACCGCTGAACACACAAGTTTTTGCCTTTTTTTTTTTTTCTTTTTCTTTTAGAAGCTATTAATGTGACGAGTAAAACAATATATGCTCAATCGCAATAAAATAGAAAAAATAAAATATGGATCTTTTTTGTAATATTCTAATTAGGTCTATTTCAATTTCTTATTCTATTTGTGGGCCAATAGCATCTCCTTGATGAAAAATACAAATTAAAATATGAAACTTTTTTCCTTTTCATGACTGTAACGTCAGAAACCTAATTCACTATATCACCAACTTAGATGATCCATTGCCCTTTAATTTAAGCCCATTACATTTCTAAATCTAAATGGGCTTGATTGTCATGGCCCAATCAAGATTTGCAACGGTATGATATTCCAACCAGCCTAATTTGGACGAAGATAAGAATCCAACAATGAGATGTGACAATTTTGACCCGCTTCGTAATATTTAATCTGGCCAGAGATATTTGGAGTTGGGTGAATCCATTCCATGGATGGGATAGGGTGGGTTGGGGCTGGTCTGAGTCCTCCTTATGTCCCGCCCCGCACCCGGATATCTCACCCTTGTAGGTGGGACTGGTCTGGGTCTTTCTCATACTGCCCCCGCACCTCTTAATCCATTCTTGCCCCACTATATTTTATATATATATATATATATTTAAGATATATATATTTAGAAAAATAAATCTAAATTAATTATAATCATTTTAAAGAGAAAACGGCCCGACTTGCCCTTTTTCTTTATAAAGAAGTCACTTATGCCCTACATTAAAAAAAAAAAAACCCATACTATCCTAATTGCTATAATAATTGCCCGAAATGCCCCATTTCTTATCTAAGTCAATGCACCAATCACATCCGCCTGCAATGCCTAATGGATTCGTACGAGAAGAGTAGCCCATTTTCGTTTAATAGAATTTATATTTATTTTTTCCAATAATTTATTTAAAAATTCATGAAATAAAACCTAAAAAACCAGAAAAGAAATTACCTACACGAAATTCCTTGAAAGATATTAATTAAAATTAATTTTTTTCTTTTTTCGCACACAAAATCCAAAATGAAATGATTTTCGTGTAAAATAATTTTTTTTTATGTTTTCACACGCAAATTCGAAATTAATAAATTTTCGTGTAAAATGAATAGTTTAGATTATTTCTTCCAATAATTTATTAAAAAATGAATTAATTGTCGCCTACAAAATACCTACACGAAATTTAGGGGAAAATTTTAAAAAAATTAATGTTATTCGAAAAAAGGACCTACACGAAATTCCCTAAAAAGATATTAAATAAAAATAATTTTTTTTTATTTTTTCATACACAAATTCGAAAGTAATACATTTTCGTGTAAGAGCAAATATTTATTTTTTCCGTCCAAGAATTTATTAAAAAATTAATTAATTGTGCCTATGGAAATACCCTACACGAAATGTAGGGGAAAATTAAAAAAAATTAATTTTTTTCCAAAAAAGGACCTACACGAAATTAGGGTGAAAGATATTAAATAAAAATATGTTTTTTTTATTTTTTCATACACAAATTCGAAAGTAATACATTTTCGTGTAAGAGGAATTTTGTTTTATTTTTTCGTCCAACAATTTATTAAAAAATGAATTAATTGTGCCTATGGAAATACCCTACACGAAATGTAGGGGAAAATTAAAAAAAATTAATTTTTTTTCCAAAAAAGGACCTATACGAAATGAGGGTGAAAGATATTAAATAAATTTTTATTTTTATTTTTTCATACACAAATTCGAAAGTAATACAGTTTTCGTGTAAGAGGAATTTTGTTTTATTTTTTCGTCCAACAATTTATTAAAAAATGAATTAATTGTGCCTATGGAAATACCCTACACGAAATGTAGGGGAAAATAAAAAAAAATTAATTTTTTTTCAAAAAAGGACCTACACGAAATGAGGGTGAAAGATATTAAATAGTTTTTTTTTTTATTTTTTCATACACAAATTCGAAAGTAATACAGTTTTCGTGTAAGAGGAATTTTGTTTTATTTTTTCGTCCAACAATTTATTAAAAAATGAATTAATTGTGCCTATGGAAATACCCTACACGAAATTTAGGGGAAAATTAAAAAAAAAAAAAAATTTCCAGAAAAGGACCTACACGAAATTAGGGTGAAAGATATTAAATAAAAATATTTTTATTTTATTTTTTCATACACAAATTCGAAAGTAATACATTTTCGTCGTAAGAGGAATTTTTTTATTTTTTCGTCCAATAATTTATTAAAAAATGAATTAATTGTGCCTATGGAAATACCCTACACGAAATGTAGGGGAAAATTAAAAAAAATTAATTTTTTTCCAAAAAAGGACCTACACGAAATTAGGGTGAAAGATATTAAATAAAAATATTTTTTTTTATTTTTTCATACACAAATTCGAAATTCATTATGTTTTTGTGTAAGAGGAATTTTTTTTATTTTTTCGTCCAATAATTTATTAAAATATGAATTAATTGTGGCCTAAAAAATACCCTACACGAATTGTAGGGAAAAAAATTCTTGGAAATAAATGGGAGATGGTAAAATAAAAAATAAAATTAATTCGAAAGATATAAAATAAAATTAATTTTTTTTAATTTTCTCGCACAACAAATTCGAAATTAATTTGGAGATGGTAAAAACCAAAAATCATGTAAGAATTAAAATTGTACAATTTAATTCAGCGATTAACCGAAAATCGTGTAAGAAAAAAAATCTACAATTTAATTCTCTAATTAACATAATTTCGTGTAAGGGTTAAACAATTCGGCTAATTTTTTAAAAAAATGAATGAATGAATAAAAAAAGATTACCTATTCAATTTCGTGTTAAATGGGAGATGCTAAGGGTTAAACAATTCGGCTAATTGTTTTTATTTTTTTCCTACACGAAATGTATTCAGTTAAATGGGAGATGCTAAAAACCAAAAATCGTGTAAGAATAAAAAATGTACAATTTAATTCAGTGATTAACCGAAAATCGTGTAAGGAAAAAATGTATAATTTAATTCTTTGATTAACATAATTTCGTGTAATGATTAAACATTTGGCCTAATTTTTTCAAAAAAATGAATGAATGAATAAAAAAAATAATTATTCAATAGTAAGCATATTTTAGAAGCCCAAAAATTACAAAATTTCGTGTAAGAATATGTTAAAAAAATAAAAATAAATGTGTAACAAATTTCGTGTAAGAAATTGCATTCGGCTAATCATATTTTACAAAAATCGTGTAAGCATATTTTAATATTAATATTTTGAAATTATTCGTGTAAGCATATTTCAAAATTATAAAAATTAATATTCATGTAAGCATATTTTGCATTCATAATTTAAAAATATAAAATTTAATTTTCGTGTAAGCATTTTGTAATCATATTTTAAATATTAATATGACAAAAAAAAGAGAGTATTCATTTAAAAATTTTGGGCCAATTACATAACATAAATTCGTGTAAGTATTTTGGGTCAATTTAAGCATTTGAGGCCAATTTTTAAATAATTCGTGTAGGGATAATTTAAGCATTTTAGGCCAATTTTTAAATAATTCGTGTAGGGATAATTTAAGCATATTTGGCCAATTTTTAAAAAATTCGTGTAGGGCCAATTTCAGCATTTTAGGCCAGCTTACACAAAATTCGTGTAGGACCAATTTCAGCATTTTGGGTCAATTTCTAAAAAATTCGTGTAGGGCCAATTTCAGCATTTTGGGCCAATTTCTAAAAAATTCGTGTAGGGCCAATTTAAGCATTTTGGGCCAATTTTTAAATAATTCGTGTAGGGCTAATTTAAGCATTTTGGGCCTATTTTTATAAAATTCGTGTAGGGCCAATAAATTTCAGCATTTTGGGCCAATTTCTAAAAAAATCGTGTAGGGCCAATTTCAGCATTTTGGGCCAATTTGTTAATAATTCGTGTAGGGCTAATTTAAGCATTTTGGGCCAATTTTTACAAAATTCGTGTAGGTAATTTTTAGGCCATAATTAATTCATATTTTAATAAATTATTGGACGAAAAAATAAAAAAATTCCTCTTACACGAAAATGTATTACTTTCGAATTTGTGTATGAAAAAATAAAAAAATATATTTTTATTTAATATCTTTCACCCTAATTTCGTGTAGGTCCTTTTTTGGAAAAAAAATTAATTTTTTTTAATTTTCCCCTACATTTCGTGTAGGGTATTTCCATAGGCACAATTAATTCATTTTTTAATAAATTATTGGACGGAAAAATAAAAAAATTCCTCTTACACGAAAATGTATTACTTTCGAATTTGTGTATGAAAAAATAAAATAAAAATATTTTTATTTAATATCTTTCACCCTAATTTCGTGTAGGTCCTTTTTTGGAATTTTTTTTTTTTTTAATTTTCCCCTACATTTCGTGTAGGGTATTTCCATAGGCACAATTAATTAATTTTTTAATAAATTATTGGACGGAAAAAATAAATATTTGCTCTTACACGAAAATGTATTACTTTCGAATTTGTGTATCAAAAAATAAAAATAAAAATATTTTTATTTAATATCTTTCACCCTAATTTCGTGTAGGTCCTTTTTTGGAAAAAAATTAATTTTTTTTTAATTTTCCCCTAAATTTCGTGTAGGGTATTTCCATAGGCACAATTAATTAATTTTTTAATAAATTATTGGACGGAAAAAATAAATATTTGCTCTTACACGAAAATGTATTACTTTCGAATTTGTGTATCAAAAATTAAAAAAAAATATTTTTATTTAATATCTTTCTAGGGAATTTCGTGTAGGTTCTTTTTTCGAATAACATTAATTTTTTTAAAATTTTCCCCTAAATTTCGTGTAGGGTATTTTGTAGGCGACAATTAATTCATTTTTTAATAAATTATTGGATGAAATAATCTAAACTATTCATTTTACACGAAAATTTATTAATTTTGAATTTGTGTGTGAAAAAATAAAAAAAAATTATTTTACACGAAAATCATTTCATTTCGGATTTTGTGTGCGAATAAAGAAAAAAATTAATTTTAATTAATATCTTTCAAGGAATTTCGTGTAGGTAATTTCTTTTCTGGTTTTTTAGGTTTTATTTCATGAATTTTTAAATAAATTATTGGAAAAAATAAATATAAATTCTATTAAACGAAAATGGGCTACTCTTCTCGTACGAATCCGTTAGGGCATTGCAGGCGGATGTAATTGATGCATTGACTTAGATAAAAAATGGGGCATTTCGGGCAATTATTATAGCAATTAGGGTAGTGTGGGTTTTTTTTTTAATGTAGGACATAAGTGACTTTGTTATAAACAAAAAGGGCAAGTCGGGCCGTTTTCTCTCATTTTAAATTTATCTTATTTGAGAAGTATTCGTTATAATTAAAAATGTGATTATATGAATATGTTAAAATTATTTCATAATGAATATCATAGGATAAAATTAAAATGATTATAATTAACTTATTTTTGTATTTTTAAATATATGTATTAATATATGAAATTTTTGGAATACATTAATTTTTTTATAATTTTACCAAATTTATATAAACGGGACGGGGCGCGGAGCAATTTTTCAGAACCCGTGACAGGGAGGGATGGAGTGCAGGTCCTCTATCAGTGGTGTGAGACGGGTTTGGGTATTCTACTACCCATCCTATCTCGACCCCATTGCCATCTCTACCCAATCAATAAGCTCGCAAACTTCATGGCTCTTATTTATTTTGTTTTTAAGTTTGAAATTTATATTTTAGATGATCTAGTTTTAAGTGTTTTTATTTTTATGTTATGAAAACAGATTTGGGTTTTAAATCTTAAATTTTGGGACGAAAGAAGTTATTAGATATAAAGTTGTTTTTTGTTGGATATTGAATGGACAGAAAATATTTTATTTTGTATTTTATCTTATACAACAGGCAACACGTATATTAATAAATAATCATTATAATTTGTATACATTAGTATCCATTGAAGTGAGAAAATTGTTTGTTGATATTTTCCTAGTTGAAATTGAAGAAGCAAAAATATTAGAACATATTTCTCATATTAAAAATAAGAAGAGTTTTCATAATATTCCATAAACTGTGATGATAACAGAGATTTGAGTTTCTTATATTTTTTATATTTGTCATAATAATACTTAAATAAGACAGCTGTTTCGATATTTTATAGATCTATTTATTAGTTTTTGAGATGTTATATCAGTTTCATATAATGATATTTATTAGTTTCATATAATGATATTTATTGGATTCATGATGCGTTGTAAATATGTGTAAATCAATGTTGAATATATACTTGTTTAAAATAAAATCTTGATTGATTTACCCTTATAAAAATAAAGGTTAACTTTGTCCCGATCAAATTGTATTACTAACTTGTTTATTGATAGTTTTGGTCAATTCAAATCATCATAGGAAAAACAAAGAAGAAAACGAAGACTTCAATGAAGTGCTAGAGAAAGGGGAATTAAAGTAAGTTATACAACCGAACGAAAGAAACATATTTCGGATCTTTATTATATTTGATATTGAGAATTTTACACTAGAGAAAAAAAGTATTAATATTAATTAAATAGTTAAGGAAACTATTATCGTTTTCTTTTAGAGAATAGTGGTACTTCCATCAATTCTTCCATTTTCCAAATTGCAAGGAAAATAAAAAATTTGCATAATTTTTGAATGTGTAGAATATTTACGAAATTATCTTACAAATCTAGTATTGTGATACAAATCAACACATAATACACAAATTAAAAATAGACTTATAAATGAATTTGGATTGTTGGTTGTGAAGCTCCATCTTAAGAAATTATATTCATGAAATAATTTCGTATAAACTTTTTTTTTTTTTTCCTTAAATCAAGTTCTAGATAAAAATTATGAAGTCTTCCCTAAAAATATATAAATAGTGAGATAAAGTATTTATGGAAAAAAAAAAGGCTAGAGTAAAAGTCAACGAAAAGTGGAAGACCTACATAGATGGTTGGTTTGAACTTAATTAGTGAGTTGAATTTTCTTTTCTGGAAATCATGTCACGTTTTTCTCCTTTGCTTTCAATGTTTGCTTCCTTTTTTTCCTTACTAGCTTTTTTTTTTTTTTTTTCTTCATAAATTTATATAGAAAGATTTAATGTGGCAAGTTTAAGCAGGACATCTTCAATAGTGTACAAAAAAATATTATAGTTTTTACATTGTTTAAATATAATTCTTCGGATATTATTTTATGCATTAATAAAGAATATTCCATAATATTCTTTATATTATAAGAAAAAATGTAAAAAAATTAAACGAAACTCTATTCTGCATATTAAATCCAACACAAGATTAACAGTTGAAATAGTTTAACTATGAATTTTTAAAACATTGCTTAAATAAATACAAAATTAAAATTTTAAAAATACAACCACCGATGAAGATGCTCATCACAAGTTCTACACGAACAAGAAACAAGCAAAATGCAATATTGTCACTCCCTTGGTCCATTGGTTGCAATTAAATTCTTTTGATATAATAATTTGGTCTATG
This sequence comes from Scutellaria barbata, assembly GCA_028654395.1. NCBI lineage: Eukaryota > Viridiplantae > Streptophyta > Magnoliopsida > Lamiales > Lamiaceae > Scutellaria > Scutellaria barbata. The sequence goes on from CM053647.1 coordinate 29,725,354, forward strand.
ATATATATAGTTGGATTGGATATTGGGTTCAATTCAATTTTCTAGTTTTATTTTTTTAAAATAGGTAACAATTGGTTTTCAAATCCAAAATTTGAAGGCAAAAAAGGGGTAAGAAAATACATTTGTAACATTGTTAGTGAATCCTTTTCTTAGTGAAAGCGATGGATTTGGCAATGAGACTATAAGCGGTGGGATGAGGCGATGAGCATTGATTCATTGAAAACTGCTTCCATTTTGAGAGAAGTGGTCAAATCTACATCAATTCCAAACACCACCTTACATATCTTCGAAATGTGGATGAGATTTGCCCACCTCCTCATTGCCACTCGCATGAAAATTGAACACAAGATTTAAAGAAAAACAAATTACAAAAAGTTCTTACCCACCATTAATTTATCCGATACATTACATATCATGACGTTTGTAGATATAGATTGATCTAGAATTTTAGTTTAAGAGAACAAAATTTTTTCTTATCAAGACATTAAGCATTAGGGGTTGAAATTTTATACAGTAGATAAATTTTTTTAATGAATAAATGACAGATTCTTATAAACTAATAATATAAATGAAAAATATCAAAATATATATATATATATATATATATATATATATATATATATATATATATATATATATATATATATATATAAAGAATATTTTCGACAGAACAAGAGAAAAGACTGCATTCCTGTGTTCCTCCCCTAAATCCGTCCCAACTTGTAGATATATATCTAACAGTTTATATCGAGTATTAGATCCATATACATCAAATGTAATATCCAATTTGTGTTATAATTACATCAATATATATATATTAGATAAAAGAATTCACCTTGTTGTATTATGAAATTGATACAATACATTGTGAACATCACACATGTATTTGTAGTGGGTAGAGAATCATCTTAGAAAACCACAACACCAACTTTTATTATTGGAAAAGAGATTAAATAATCCAAATATCAAGATTAAGACTTAACTCCCATAATTCAACTCATATTTGTATTATTCAAATACGGGCTGAGATTGGTCAATTCTTGCAACTATCTCAACATTACCCATCTTGTCATCCTCTGCAATTGTCCAATTGTTAAATAGGAAGATACCAACAGTCAACCAACCTTTCCGTGTCCCAAATTCAAGATCAGATGTCGAACTACTAGAAATCCCCATCACTTTTCCTTTCTCCCTATTGTATTTCCTCACAATCTCCCGATGAGATTGGAAGACAACATGCAAATTTTCTTGATTTTCATACAGATTTGTGTCGTTATTCTATCAGCAAGACCTTCTTCTGCAGCTGATTCTCAGTATGAAGCATGCAGCAAGCCGAGAAAGTGCAGCCACGGCCCGAATATAAGCTTCCCTTTCTACATTGAAGGCCTGCAAGAATCTTATTGTGGGTACCCTGGATTCATGCTCCATTGCAACGACCATGGTTTTCCAGTTATCGATTTTGCTGAAACTAAGTATGTGGTTCAAGATATTTTCTACGACACCAGATCTTTTCGCGTCTATGATTCTACAACTTTAACTTCAAACAGGACCGATTGTGTTCCAAGAATCAGAAACACGACTCTTCCAAGACCGCAGTTTGAATATGCGAGTAATGTAACGAATCTCAACTTGTTGTCCAACTGCAACGATTCATGGTCAAAGAGCCTTGTTTCGAGGCAAATGGTTGTTTGTGATGATAGTAGGGTTTGGGGCTTATATGATAAGGATGAAGGCCTTGGAAAAGCATTGGAAAACTGTGGAGGGAATTTAGTTGTGCCTGTTGAAGATGATGGAAACATGGGAGTGGGAAATGTTGTAGAGGTTTTGAGGAAGGGGTTTGTAATAAATTGGACAGCTAGTGATTGCAGTGATTGCAAAGAGAGTGGTGGATATTGCGGATTCAACAATGCGAGCTACGTTTTTAAGTGCTTCTGCCCCAGCAGGCCTCATTCCAGGACTTGCAAGCCTGGTAATTACTTCTTTTTTATTGCTCCAATATCAGATATATTAGATACAGATTGTCAAGATCAGATAGAAACAGGACTTAATGTTTAAATAATCTCTCCAGCCCAAAATCCGAGCCCTGTTTCTGTAACCAAGAATGGGTTTGATGCATTAAACAAGGCAGGGTTCATGTAATTATGAGTTAAATTGAACAAGATTCTTGATTTTGCATAGCTATTACTTTTGTATTTCTTCCTTTTGCTTAATCTGAGCCACTGAAGTGTTTGCTATGTTTAATTTTGGGTGCAGAGAAACATTCAAGGCTGATATTAGCCACAGGTAAAACTCTCATACATGTATGAATCTTAACAGTTCCAGTTTTCATTCACTGTCAGAAATCACAAACCATAATTAATCTCAAATCTCATCATCCATAGTTTATACTTGCAGCCATATCTGGAACTGCAGTTTTCCTCCTATGCCTATTAGCATCACTCATATTCTGGCAATGCAAGAAAAGGCTCAAACCCTCTTCCTTCCTTTCAAGAAACACATCTTCAATCTCCAAATCAGACATAGGAGGTGGAACATCCTACTTTGGCACCCCCATTTTCTCCTACAAAGAACTCGTAGAGGCCACCAATAACTTCGACTCTTCCAAAGAACTCGGAGACGGAGGCTTTGGCACTGTATACTATGGAAAACTCCATGATGGAAGGGATGTGGCAGTCAAACGCCTGTATGAGCGCAACAACAGAAGAGTCGAGCAGTTCATGAACGAAATCCAAGTCCTTGCTGGTATGCGACACAAGAATCTCGTCTCACTATACGGATGCACTTCTAGTCGAAGCAGAGAACTCCTCCTCGTTTACGAGTACATTCCCAATGGAACAGTAGCCGATCATCTCCATGGCGAGAGAGCCAACGAGGCCCCCCTGATTTGGCCCATTCGCATGAAGATCGCCATAGAAACAGCAAGTGCATTGGCTTATCTTCACAAGTCGGATATCATACATCGTGATGTCAAGACTAACAACATTCTGCTAGACGACAACTTCTGTGTCAAAATTGCTGATTTCGGGCTGTCGAGGCTGTTCCCCAACGACGTCACCCACATCTCCACGGCCCCACAGGGGACGCCTGGATACGTTGATCCAAGCTATTACCAGTGCTACCAGTTGACCAATAAAAGCGACGTCTATAGCTTTGGAGTAGTGCTGATAGAGCTCGTGTCCTCAATGCCAGCTGTGGACATAACCAGGCATTCTAGTGAGATCAACCTGGCTAACTTGGCCATTAACAGGATTCAAACGCGCACGTTTGATAAGCTGATCGACTCGTCTCTTGGATACAATTCCGATGTTGAAGTGACTAGGATGGCTACTTCAGTGGCTGAGCTGGCGTTTAGGTGTCTGCAGGTTGAGAAGGACTTGAGGCCATCAATGGATGAGGTTGTGAGTTTTCTCAAGGATATTCAGAGTGGTGGTGAGATTGAATTTGAGATGAAAAAAGAAAGCAATAGTGATGTATTATCTGGGCCTGGAAATGTTCATCTTTCCCCTGAAACAGATGATGTTATACTATTGAAGAAGAAGAGTTTTCAGTCCTCACCAAATGCGGTGATTGATGGGTGGGTTAGTAGCTCTACTACAAGAAGTTCTTTTAACAAATCAGTGGGGACATAATAGTCATTTCCTCTTCATCTACTTGTGTATATATTAATTCTTACAACTCAAAGAAGTTGGCTTTTTTGGTGTTATTACTCATTTGATCACCAAACAGGGCTTGAATTTTCAGTTATATGACTAAAATCCTGAATACACATCAAACAATGTAAATGAAAAAGGCATTTAATACACTTGAGAATTGAGATATGAGGTTGATGATCTCTTTTGTATAGTATTTGTTGGTTTAGACCAAAATGGTAAATATGAAGTGGACATTGGACGGAATTCATTTCTTGTAAAATGGTACTTAGAAGACAAAACCTTAGCTTTTAATAAATAAATAAGTATTTTTGTCTTTTCATATATTAAAACGTCTTTTTCCCTTTTAAGAAGTGGATCCCATTATCATACGTGGCATGAAGTTGTTTTCTCTCAAAATACAACGATTTAATCGTGATTGAATGTTTAAATCATCCATTACAATTTTGATATTTTATTTTATTAATACATTACATGATATAATTCTCCTATTATATAAAGTCACAACAGCTAGGGATACTTGTCGTTTATGAAAAAAATAAAAAAAATAAAAAAAATTGCCCCAACTATTCGTCCTATTTAAATTGTTTTAATTTCTGTTTTATTCCAAATTAGTAACATTTTGTTAAAAAATAAATTATACTTTTATCCAACTTTTAAAATGAAATTTATAATTTTATTTAGGATAAACTTCATAACAAAACTCAATTTATAAATTAGTTCTTAATTTTAAACCCAAATTTTAAAGTTTCTTAATAAGAGACTCAATTTAACATTTTTTCTCAATTTAAAACTTAAAATTAGATTGAGTTCTCAATTCAAGACAAAATACTTTTTTTTTCTTTTTCTTATTTTGTTTTATATTTATAAATTTATTTATATTTTAATATGTATTCATATTTTGGATTAATTAAGACACGTTAGTGCACTTTAAGAACAATTTTCATCTGACTTGTCTTAATCTATATATATATATATATACATATCTTTATATTAAACTTACTAATATTAAAATTTCTATATTTTTATTCATAAAATTAAGAAAGTAAATAAAATTTTAATTTTATGAATTACATTAGTTATATATATACATTAAGATAAGTCAGATGAAGATCGTTCCAAAATTACACTAACTTGTCTTAAATTATCTAAAATATTAATACATATTGAAATATAAATAAATTTATAAATAAAAATAAGATTGAATTTTGTTTTGAGTTGAGAACTCAATCTAATTTTCTAGCCTTAAATTGAGAAAAATGATTAAATTGGACCCCTTATTGAGAAACTTTAAAATTTAAATTTATAATCAAAAAATAATCTATAAATTAGATTTTGTTATGAAATTTATTCAAATTCATCATTATAAGACTAAAATTAATAATTAAAAATTGACAGCACCATAATCGAACAAGATCTTTAAGGTAGGACCACAAATGAATTTTTCCTAAAATTTAAGTGATAGATCTTTTAGTTAAATAAAGCAAACCCATGTTTGGCAAATGTGTTACTTTAAAAAATTCTGTAAAATTCCAGTTATACCCTTCTCAAAATAAATAAATAATTTTTTTTACTTGCATAATTAAAATACAAATTCAAATTATATTAGAGGTTTTACATTAAAAAAAAAAAAGATGTTTCTTTTTACAACTCCTCTTTACTGTATTTTTTTTAACTTTTAAATTTATAGTTTCTATTTTGCTAACAAATTTTACTTTTCACTTTTTTATTAATTTAAAAATGTTTCTGTTTTCAAATTTTCTGGTCTCTATTTTTACAAATTCTTTGGATTTTATTCAAAATGAACATTTATGGATTTTCGAGTGAGCGTGTGTTTAAGTTTCAATTGAATTTGGAAAAAAACAAGTTTGAAATGGTGTTATTAATTGAGTTTTAAGCTTAATTGAAGCTTCTTCTCTAGCTTCTAAAAATCTGCAAATTTTCTGAAAATTTTCCGAAGGGGAATTTCGGTTATCCTGCAAAATGTCCGGCTCATCTGAAGCAACCGTGGCCATGGCAAACCGCGAGCCATTCACCCTCAACTCTCCGGAGCCAGTGATGAATCCGCCGGCTTCACAATCTCAGCTGGAACAACAAATGCACATGGCTTAGCTGTACATGTGGGAAGATTCAGAAAAAGGTCCCAAATTTCGATATATATATTTTGGCATTTTGATAAATATGTTGTTTACAAAAGGCATATTTGAACTTTTACGAGGAAAATGGTGAAGGCAAATGTAATTTTAAATTTGAGTTACTGTAAATCCTATTATAAACATGAAAATTAACCTTTGGGCCCACCATTCAAACCAGCCCTCTCCCCCCTCATTACAAACATGGGTTCTGAGGGTTTGAAGCCCCTTAACCCTACTAATCCATTCATATTAGCTTTGTGAAATTCGGTGGATATCATGATCAAATATTATTATATATATAATAATAAAATATTATAAATATGAGATGAGTATTATGACGATCTAATTAATATCACAACATTACAATTCATTTCCTTTTGATACACAAGTGACACATGTCACAATTATATTGGTAACATTAGATTTTTTTTAATCTAATTTAAAATGTTGATATTAAAAATAATTTTTATGAAAAAATAATTAAAAAAATCAAAATTCATTAAAAAATTTCTTTACAAATAAAGTTTAATATTGATATATTTTCTATTTTGATATCTTCTAAAAAATTTGACATTAATAATTAAATATATAATTTATATATTTTATATTTGTAATTTAGTATGCACCTATTTGTAGTATGTTTTTTTTTCGTATTGTAATTATTATAATTTTGATTTAGTTATTGTGTTTGTATGTTATTTTAGGTGTATGATAAAATAAATTTCGTATTATATTGTGGAATTAATATATTAAATATTTTTCATCTATTTTATTACATCTTTTAATTATAATATAAAAATGCTAATAAAATAATATATAATTATTAAATAATGAAAAAAAATTGAGTTGGATTGAGTTGGTGTCACTATTAATATATTAATGTATGAAAAAGTTGAAATTTAGTTGAATTGTCGACTATATAAACGGAAGAAAAAGAAATACATATTTTATTTGTAAATTGAGTTTGGACAAGTGACACTGACAAATAAAGTCTTACAAAACAAAGCTTGAGTGCTTCAAAATTACACCCAACAACCAATTTATTGAGACTCATTAATGGGTGAAAGACTTGTCAAGTCTTCTTCCTCACCCTTTCTTTGTTCTTTTAGTCCCTTGATCGTATAAAATTTATTGAAATTTTAGTTAACCAGTGTGAGAGTGAATTGTATCACCGTTAATGAGGTGATTAGAGAGAGATCCACTATATAAAGATGTATTACAATGGATAAGTACAACAATAAATCAAAGAAAATAATCTAAAGGATATACAGAGATACATTCCATATTTACAAAGATATGATTGACTATTCCTTATTACCCCCCCTCAAGGTAAGCGCCGGATGTTGTCGGACGCATAACTTGGATCTTAGTAATTCAAAATTAGGACGAGGCAAGCTCTTCGTGAAGATGTCAGCAAGTTGAAGATTGGAAGGAACAAACTGTGTGGCAAGCTTGCCCGAAGAGACGAGTTCTCTAATGAAATGGTAATCAATATCAATATGCTTGGCCCTCTTGTGAGCAACAGGATTTTGACTAAGAAACACAGCACTATTGTTGTCACAAAGTAAAAGCGGGCGGTCAGGTGGAAGAGCTCGTAACTCACGAAGCAAATGAGTTATCCAAATAACCTCCTGTGCTGCATTCGCTAAGGCTCGATACTCCGACTCACAGCTGGAACGAGAAACAGTGGGTTGTTTTCTTGCACTCCATGAGACCAAATTTGCACCAAGGAAAATAGAGTATCCATAGGTAGAACGACGTGTTTCAACACATCGAGCCCAATCTGCATCAGAATAACCAACAATCTGAGAGCTAGAATGACGAGTGAAAGTGAGGCCATAGTTGATAGTACCCTTTACATATCGAAGAATACGTTTAACTGCTAGAAAGTGATCATCAGTAGGCGATTGCAAGAACTGACTAACATGATTGACAGCATAGGATAAATCAGGTCTTGTGATGGTGAGATATTGTAAAGCACCTACAAGCGATCTATACAAGGTAGGATCCGTAAATGGGGAACCATGACTGATAAGAGAAACGCCAGGTGCAAGAGGAGTCGCAACAGGTTTTGACTCCAGAAGATCAGCACGAGTCAAGATGTCATGAGCATACTTGGTCTGACCAAGAAAAGGACCAGACGAGTGATGTGTAATTTCCAAGCCAAGAAAATAATTCAATTCACCCAAGTCTTTTAGAGCAAATTCCTTGTTAGCGCGAAGAATGAAACGACGAAGCATGGATGGATCATTCCCTGTGAGAATGATATCGTCAACATACAATAATAGATAAATTGTAGTGGATTGACGATGAAAATAAAAAAGAGATGGATCAGCACGACTACAAGTGAAGCCCAAACTTGTTAGAAACGTGCTGAACCTCTGAAACCAAGCAAGAGGAGCTTGTCGAAGACCGTAAAGAGCCTTCTTCAGACGGCACACATAATTAGGATATTTAGCATCAATGAAACCAGGCGGTTGTGCCATAAAGACTGGTTTGGTGAGAAAACCATGCAGAAATGCATTCTTTACATCTAATTGATGAAGCGACCACCCGTGTTGAACAGCCAAGGCAAGAATGATTCGAACAGTGGCAGCCTTAACAACAGGGCTGAATGTGTGAGAAAAATCAAAGCCTGGTATCTGAGTAAAACCTTGAGCGACAAGACGAGCTTTGTGTCGTTCGATTGAGCCATCAGAATGAAATTTTGTTCGAAAAACCCATTTCGAACCGACTACATTTGTGCCCGATGGTCGAGGTACAAGTTCCCAAGTGTCATTAGCCCGAAGAGCATCCATCTCCTCGCGCATCGCATCTAGCCAATGAGGATGCTTAGCTGCGGATTTGAATCCTTTGGGCTCAGCAGAAGCGATTAGAGCAGAGACCAAAGGTGTCGAAGCAACATCAGCAAAATACTTGGGTTTGAAAATACCCGATTTAGACCGAGTACGCATAGGATGCGTAGAAACAGGAGCAATAGGCACAACAGGCTGATTATCCTCAACTGGTTGTATTGTGGGTGCCGGCGGTGAAACAGGTGATAGAGGAGATGAGGTAGGAAGAACCACATCCATGGGCTGCAAAGGTGGAAGAGTGTCATTCAAACATAAACGACATGGCTCAATTGAAGTAGAAGACTTCTCAATTGTGGGCATAGATGACATATCAGGTACTAAGTGTGCAGGTTCTGAAAATGGAGAGAAATCAAGTGAACTTGGATCTACACTTCCTTTCTTTTCTGAAAACGGAAACCAACTTTCATCAAATTGAGCATGTCGAGTATAATACATACGGGAAGCATCAGGATCGTAACACCGAAAACCCTTATAAGTACTACTGTAGCCCAAAAAAATGCAAGGGTGACTTCGCGGAGCCAACTTATTTGGAGCATAATCACGAAGATATGGGTAAACACGACATCCAAATATTTTGAAATTTGCATAATTTGGAGCAACATTATACAATAATTCAAATGGAGACTTGTTCCCGAGAAGAGGAGTTGGCAGGCGGTTAATAATATAAGCAGCAGTAGAGAAAGCATCAACCCAAAAGGAAACAGGAACCCGCGCATGAAATAACATAGAAAGGCCTGTTTCAGTAATATGGCGATGTTTTCGCTCGGCCCGACCATTCTGTGCAGGAGTATATGGACAAGAGAGACGATGATGCACACCATGTTTAACAAAAAAATCATAAACTCTTGTGTTTGTAAACTCAGTACCCCCATCACTTTGGAATACCTTTAAAGAGCTAGAGAATTGATTGCAAACAAATGTATGGAAGCGTACCAATACATCGTAAAATTCAGATTTAGCCCGTAAAGGATATAGCCACACAAATCTCGAAAAGTCATCAACGAACACCACATAATATCTAAAACCATCAATAGAATTAACTGGGGCAGGTCCCCATAAATCACAGTGAACCAAATCTAACACAGCAGATGCGCGTTTATCATTCAAGGAAAATGAAAGACGCTTGCTCTTAGCTAATTGACAAGAAGAGCAGACATCGGGTTTAGGCAATAAAGATGTAACAGATAACTGGCCTAATTTATTTAATAATTGAATAATAGAAAAACTAGCATGCCCCAGACGAGAATGCCATAACTCGAAAGAAGCTTTCGATCCCTTAACCTTCAAAGCTGCAATCAAAGCTGGATTGCCATGCTCCAGAACATACAAACCATCACTGCATCTGCCCCGGGCCAACGGTTCCTTTGTTACCCGATTCTGAATCACAAATGACTTGTCAGAGAATAACACATCCACCAGAAAATCCGAGGTAAGCTTACTGATAGATAAAAGATTTTTAGTAATATGCGGAACAACTAAAACATTTAACAAATGCACATGATCAGAGATTTTACGGGAGCCAATGTGAGAAATGGAAATTTTGTCACCGTTACCTACAATAACGTGACCATTACCAGTATATGGTTCAACAGAATCAAGATCAGCAGTGCTCGAGGTCATGTGAGCTGAAGCTCCAGTGTCCAAAAACCAATCAGAGACAGGCCCGCTATTAATCTGACATTGAGCTCCAAATGCTTGGGCTAAATTCGCAGCCGAAGGTTCAGAAGGACGAGAATAACGTTGAGGACATGTGGTGGCATAGTGACCAACAACCCTGCAAATTTGACATTTTGGAGTGAAAGACTTCTTGTCTGCATTGCCACGGCCAGAACCTTGGGAGCCAGAAGTGGTTCCGAAATTTGGACCGACACCACCACCACGGGAATTTTGATGTTTACGGCCAGAAGGTGGACCACGAGATTGTGCAGCGAATGCGGCCGGAGCAGGAGACAATTCAGAGAGTGATTGGTTAAAAGTATCATAACTGGTTGCCTGATGAACCAAATCACGAAAGGAGATAGCTGGGGATAAGAACATGCGAACATCTGAAAAATTGCTGAAACTGGGACCAAGACCGCGAAGGAAGAAATGAGTTTTATCAGTATCAGGAACAGGATGCCCGAGTGCAGATAATTGGTCGCAAATAGCCTTAAACTTTCGACCAAAGTCTGGTACAGTGAGAGATCCTTTACGAAGAACCAATAATTCACCTCGTAACTGGTGAATACGAGATGATGAAGCATGGGCGAAGGCTGCCTCCAAAGCCAACCAGATCGCGCGAGATGTGGAGAGACCAACAACCTCAGCCATCGATTCCTCAGAGAGGCTGGAGAGAAGAAGACTTACAACTTTCTGATCTGCAATGCACCACGCAGCGTAGTCGGGATTTGGCGATGGCAACCCATCAGAGATGATTGTGGGGGAAGGAGGAGAAGATGAGCCATCAACATATTTGAAGAGATCATGGCTGGTAAGAGTTGGAACAATTTGATTTTTCCATAACAAGTAATTTGATGCTGATAGCTTGATTGTTATCATGTGTGAGAGATGAACAATGTTAATAGAATCAGCCATGAGAGAGAGAAGGTGAGAAAAAAAAAGGTTTTGCAGTGATCAAGCTGATACCATGTGAGAGTGAATTGTATCACCGTTAATGAGGTGATTAGAGAGAGATCCACTATATAAAGATGTATTACAATGGATAAGTACAACAATAAATCAAAGAAAATAATCTAAAGGATATACAGAGATACATTCCATATTTACAAAGATATGATTGACTATTCCTTATTAACCAGGTTAGAAGATATATCAATTAAATTCTATTCACTAGCACTGTAGCACAGATCTCAAGTGAACAATTTTTTTTTTATATCCTCCATTTGAAGAGAGTAGCAATATTGATGATGGTGCAGTATCTCGTACAATTATTAAAACTGTATGTATTGTCTGTTATCTTTGTATCAGACGGATCCTACGGTGCTGATTCTCAGTATGAAGCATGCAGCAAGCCGAGAAAGTGCAGCCACGGCCCGAATATAAGCTTCCCTTTCTACATTGAAGGCCTGCAAAAATCTTATTGTGGGTACCCTGGATTCATGCTCCATTGCAACGACCATGGTTTTCCAGTTATCGATTTTGCTGAAACTAAGTATGTGGTTCAAGATATTTTCTACGAAACCAGATCTTTTCGCGTCTATGATTCTGCAACTTTAACTTCAAACAGGACTGATTGTGTTCCAAGAATCAGAAACACGACTCTTCCAAAACCGCCGTTTGAATATGCGAGTAATGTAGCGAATCTCAACTTGTTGTCCAACTGCAATGATTCATGGTCAAAGAGCCTTGTTTCGAGGCAAATAGTTGTTTGTGATGATAGTAGGGTTTGGGGCTTATATGATACGGATGTAGGCTTTGGAAAAGCATTGGAAAACTGTGGAGGGCATTTGGTTGTGCCTGTTGAAGATGATGGAAACATGGGAGTGGGAAATGTTGTACAGGTTTTGAGGAAGGGGTTTGAATTAAAATGGACAGCTAGTGATTGCAGTGGTTGCGAAGAGAGTGGAGGACGTTGCGGATTCAACAACAATAGCTTTCATTTTAGGTGCTTCTGCCCTGGTAGGCCTCATTCTTCGACTTGCCCACCTGGTAAGTTCTTATTCCAAAAAACTAGACCAGTTCATGTGTTTTCTTGCTGCAATTTGACATATATTAGATGCAGATTGCCTACATTTTGTTCAAGCTATCTCAACAAACAAGTTCATAGTTAAACTCTATTCTTTAATATACACAATAGTTGGAAAAATTACTACTACAAAAATTGTGTAGTTCAGTAAGACCATGTTCTTTTTCTAGTCGAAATTGGAAATTACATCAAAAAGATGTATATGACTTCTTGTTTTTCGTTTATATTTTCCCTTAATTGTGCATCATGTGAATTTTTTACCACTTTAGTTTCAGGAAAAAACAGATCATTAGGATTGATTTTGGGATCAGGTCTTGGGGCTGTTATAGTGGTCACCTCCATATTAATCTCACTGACTATAGCTAAGAGGAAAATTATGAAGAGCACATCGAACAACAAAAACATTGAACTCTTGTTGAAGCAGCATGCAAATCTTGCACCACTGAGATACAAATATTTGGATCTCAAGAAAATGACCGACTCATTCAGTGACAAGTTAGGGCAAGGAGGCTATGGCAGTGTATATAAAGCAAAGTCAGAAGATGGCCATTTCTTGGCGGTTAAAATTCTGAACGAATTGAAGAGCAATGGAGAAGACTTCATTAACGAGGTTGTGAGTATTAGCAATACTTCCCATGTCAACATTGTCTCTCTTCTGGGGTTTTGCCTTGAGGGTTCTAAAAGAGCTCTGGTTTATGAGTTCATGCCCAATGGCTCTCTTGATAAGTTCATAGGTTCTAAGTCTTGTTTATCAGAAACTGTCCAATTGGGATGGGATAAACTGTTTGAGATTGCTGTGGGCATTGCTCGAGGGCTAGAATACTTGCATCAAGGCTGTCAAATGCAAATACTGCACTTTGACATAAAGCCTCACAACATTCTTTTGGACAAAGATTTTCAACCAAGAATTTCGGATTTTGGGCTGGCAAAAGTGTGTCCTAATAGAGCAAGCATAACGTTAATGTCGGGGACAAGGGGGACAGCAGGATACATAGCCCCGGAAGTGTTTTGTAGGAACTTTGGAAAAGTTTCTCACAAATCTGATGTTTATAGCTATGGAATGATGGCGTTAGACATAGTTGGAGAAAAGGATAACATCGATCAAGGAACTCAAAACACGAGTGAGAAATATTTCCCCCATTGGATTTATAAGCATCTTGAATCCAACGGAGATCAGAGAATTGATGGAAATGAGGATGAATGGGAAATGAGTAAGAGAAAACTTACAATTGTTGGTTTATGGTGCATACAAACTCATCCAAAAGATAGGCCATCCATGAGCAAAGTGGTACAAATGTTGGAAGGGAATCTTGATTCATTGCCTATTCCACCCAACCCTTCTTTATCTTCACCCTCTAGACCAGCAGACAATGATTCATTTTCTATGTCATCAATGTAGTTCATTACCATATGTTATAGTCTGTGTGAAATGCTTGTAAGAGTTACACTTTTACTCTTTTTTTTTTTTTTTTGAAAATTTGGGAATAAAGCCCTCATGATGAAATGTACAACTCAAATCTTAATGATCATGGTTGATCCCCACCTGCTTCCGCTTCAAATCCTCTATATCAAAATTCATGTCTCACTTGTATAACATATCAAAATTACGTATAAACACAAGTTTTTCAGTATGAGTGTTAATTGTAGTTATTATCTTTCACATTAATATAACATGTTTTGGGATGTGATACATAAGTGATATTGAAATTACGGATAAGGGGTTTGATTTGCCTGCTTCAAACCACCACGGTTCACTGCAACATAAGAAATAAATTTACACAGTATTATTAAAAAACATGAAAATATGAAAAATATTTAGATAATAATCTTAAATTTTTTTTTTTTTTTGATAATAATTGGAAGTTGGAATAAGTTTGAATGGGTCAGTTCCTATGCGCACCTTGCGCGTTCACCCCATTTTAAATTTGTTTTAGGTCAAAAAGAATTTGAAAAGGCTTTTTAAAAAGAAATAAAAAAGAAAACATTAGAAAATAGACAAATCAGTTCCGTTCAGGAATTAAGATTAGTAGGAAAAAAACAAAATCTCGCACCTGAATTCTCATAATCCCGGCAACTTACACCACCAGCCACTGCTGCCTCTCCCGACGCCGGAGTTTTAAGGTTGGATTTTTTCCTCTCTAATTTCAGAGATTTTTCTGCAATTCTCAGTCAAATTTTGAGTTCTTTTTTCCTGCCCGTCACATTGAAATCATCAGAGACATTTTCAACTCTGGATTTCGGTAGCCGGCAATTGAATTGACGCAATCTTCGGCGGATCTTCGTACTCTTTTCTTTTTTCTCCGCATGTACACAAATTCTCCATTGATAGAAGTGAATAAGGTGAAGTTGATGCGATCAAATACTTATCTGCGAATGCGGTGTGATCTTCATTATGAGCATTCCTTAGATTAAATGCGATGGGAATGAAATTGGCACATTTTTGTTTGGAATGCCGCTGATTTTATTTATACTAATGATTTGAAGAGGAATATAATTTTGGCCAAGGATTATTGTGGCTCTGTTCATAGGTTTCTGATTCAGCTGTATGATTATGGTTTGACTCGTGATTCTATTTCTAATACATCTCAAGTTAGCATAGTTTTCTGATGGAAATTTGTTTTAGCTTTTACCATCTTGTTTATCACTCATCCATGGCAATGTAATCATGAAGCATCAAAATGTTACTCCTCTCTTTATAGGATGCCACATGCTGATTTAGTTTGAAAGAGAGTTCTTATGTTGAATTAAGAGATCATATATTTCTCCAAGAAAATCGTAGGTGTAGTTATCTTTAAGTACAAGGAATGGTAATTTAAATATCACAGTCTCTGTAATTGGAGATTTGGTGCATATTCAATCTTTTGTAGTTCCCTTGAAAGCCATTTTATTGCCTTGTAACTTACTGTTTATGATTATCATTGATGTTTGGTTGACTTCTCACAGCATGGATCCTCCAGCTGATGGTATGGGGCTTCAACCCGAGAAACTTGAAGAAGAAAAGGAGAGTGGGCCTTTGTTACATTGTGATCTATGTGATGCAGATATAGTTTATAAAATAGCTCAAGGTTTTCTTCCTGGTTTGGCCTCGGCATGTATTGACAACACGACTGGTGGCCTCTTTAACACCCCTGCTAATGTCGCTGTTGAAATCAGAAAAGAAATGGTTGAATACCTTATCCAACGAAGTGAAAATTTTGTGGCTGAGTCAGTGGTCCTAGAAGGTGCTCTGGATGTGGAAGTATCTGTAAATCCTTATGATACTATATCTGATTTCATTGACGACTTTGTCAGTACAAAAAGAAATTTTTTCAGTCGAGTTTCAGGGTGGCTGCTGAGTGATAGAAGAGAAGACTGGATAGAAGATCTTGTACAAGAGATGGAATTGAATGGTTTTTGGTTATTGAATAGGAGGAACACAATCGCACAAACTCTCTTGAAAAATCTTGACTTCAAAGACATGTATCATTGCAATATGAACTTTAAGTCTGTAGTCGATTTAGAAAAGCACAAGTTGAATTGCAGTTTTAGGACCATGACATGCTCAAATGAGGGATGTGATTCTTCCTTTAGTGCTGCTCAGATGGACCATCATGATTCTATTTGTCCTTTTAAAATGCTTCAATGTGAGCAGAATTGCCCAGACATCATTATGAGGCGTGAGATGGACAGACATTGCATCACTACTTGCCCAATGAAGCTTGTCAAGTGCCCTTTTTATTCAGTAGGCTGCAAGTCTACTGTTCCTCAAGGTACAATTGAGCAGCACAGGTCTGAGAGCCTCCGATCCCACTTGCTATACGTCTTACAAATTCTTCACAAGGAAGCATCACCAGAAGATCTGAAGGAGAGTATAAACGAACTGGAAAAGGTAATACATAACAAGTGGTGGGTATGTGCTAGTGTACAATTGCTATTTTGATAATCCCATCAATGTTTCAAATTTACAAAAAAAAAAAAATTCATTGAAACAGTTTTTTTTGACATCAATTGATCAGGCCTTGTACCTGTATCCTACCCGTTGGGAGTGGTTATGTGTATGTTAATTGGGTTTGATCAGGTGGCAGGTTTTAATTTCCAAACATGAATGGGTCTTTGTCTGCTGATGGGTCTTGTCATACTTGACCCATACCCATATCCATAAAAATAATATACTTTTTATATTTTTTAATAGTGGTTTTTTAGTTCATTGGGATTTTGTTGGGAAATTCATACAACTAATTATTTTCTCTCTTTTATTTCTTGTCATTAATGTTTGCCAAATCTGACTAAGTTAGATACCAGATTGATGGAAGTGGTTGTTGAGTTATGTTAGTAATTAGTGTGGATTACTCCTTCATTCTTAGCAGCTATCATCTCCTGGACGATTAGCATTAGCTCGTGATGCTAGATCTTTGACATCTGCAATTAAGGATCTTGAAGCAAAGCTTGGGCCGTTAAAGGTAAAGACAGATGCCAAATGCGAAAAAGAGGATGAAGATTTGATTGAAAAAAAGGAGGAGAAGACGGACAAGCCACATAAGCATGTCAGGTTTGAGGGTCTTCCTAGTGAAGAGGAAGAAGCAACTGTTGAATCAGACTCCACCGGTAATGATCATGAGGACTCTGGTCAAGGAAATGGAGAGTTGATGGAATCATCTACAACCGAGATTGGTCCATCATTACAAGCTAATGAAAAAGAGGTGGTTGCAGCAATTCCTGAGCGAGAAAACTTGGAAGAATCACCATTTGAGAAAGAAGAAAGCCTAGGCTCCCCATTAAAAGTTGATGAGCAGATAGGGGACACATCCGAAGAAGAAATGGTTGATCCCATCAATGAAGAAAATTCCACATCACCCATCAATCAGGACAATTTCACAGAAGCAGTTGTCGAGAAGGAAAAAGATGCTGAATCAACTTCTGAGAATGAAAAACATGCTGAATCAAGTGTCGAGAATGAAAAAGATGCTGAGTCTACAGCTGAGAATGAAACAACACATGCTGAATCAAGTGTCGAGAATGAAAAAGATGCTGAGTCTACAGCTGAGAATGAAACAACACATGCTGAATCCTCTTCTGAGGATGAAAAAGATGCTGAATCTACAGCCGCGAATGAAACAACACATGCTGAATCAACTGCTGAGGAGGAAAAACATGCTGAATCAACTTCCGAGGATGAAACGCATGCTGAATCAACTGACGAGAAAGAAAATCATACTGAATCTGCTGCCAAGGATGAAACACTGGCTGAATCAACTGCTGAGGAGGAAACACATGCTCAATCAACTTCCGAGGATGAAGCACATGCTGAATCTACTGCCGAGAATGAAAAACATGCTGCTGAGAAGGAAAACCTTGCGGAATCAACTGCCGAGAATGATTCAAGCTGAAGGAAAAACAGTTGCATGCTATCTCTTTTCAGTTTACAAGACAGAGTAGAATTTAAAAGTATTAATTCTTGCTTTTTATTTATATTTTGCATTGATTGCACCTGATTTGGTGGGCATTCTATGTGACTTATGTTTCAGGAAAAAAGAGAAGATTATGATTTATACTAGGATCAAGTAAATATACGAGTTTTCAACATTCAGTCGTCTCCTTATTAATCTTGCTAATTTTTAACCACGAGAAGGAAGATGAAGAATGCAGTGAATGAGAAGAACGTGTATATGGCAATCTTGCAGCTTGAAGACATAAATATTCGGAGCTCAAGATGATGATGAAGTCATTCTGCGACAAGATAGGAAGAGAAGAAAGACTATGGAAATGTCTTAAAGCAAAGTCGAAAGATGGACGTCTCTCGGCAGTGAAAATTTTGAATGAATAGATAAATAATGAAGAAGTATTCATTAATGAGGTTAGTAGAAGTTCTCACATTAAGATTGTCACTTTTCTGGGATTCTGCTTTGAGGGGTTCTGAAAGTGCTCTTATTTATGGTTGATACCAAATGAATCTCTTCACAAGTTGATAGGCATTTTCTTAATGGGAAAACTGAGGCATCGGGTAGATGAATTTCGAAAAAAAACCTACTATTGTTTTTATGCATTGAGAATTTTGCAGTTATTTTTAATATTTTATGGGGATTTTGCACTTTTTCCCAAACAGTAATTGGTTTTGTTCACTTCAAAAGAAACATAGTACAATTGAGGTCAACTGACTAATTGATCCTTCTTGGTAAATCCAAGAAGAGAAACAACGAACATCATACCTACATGGACTTGAAAATGCCACTAGAAGCTAGTAAACAATATAAGAACATAAATGATGCAGGAGATTGATGTATTTCAGTTGTGATCGAAAAGAACTTGAAAATTGAAAATTTTATTTTTGACTTGAGATTTTGCATGACATGATTATATATTAAGATATCACATCACATTGAGAAAAATTAAGAAAGTAAATATAATTATATTTGTTTATTGTGAACATAATGTTTAAATAATGGGTTGATAGTTGGTATGTGTTCTTTATTGGGATTTTTGAGAAATTGGGCGACATCATACATAACATTTTGTAGAACAATAACCTTTTGAAAAATGCAAACTTATAAATGATGTGTTCAAACAGGGAAAAATATGACATGGTATCTAATGAAGTTAGATTTCGTCTTATATTACAAAATTTCCTGAAAACATGAACTTAATTCGGACAGCTCAGATGAACATGTGAACACGTACATTGATAACTTGATCACTGGACACTATAATTGTCAAAAACAATGGTAGTAAATTGAGTCAGATGGTTGAAACTCGGAAAAATGTTGAAACCCAACAGTTCTCACTTCACCGATTTCAGGGTTGATTTAGAATGTTTACGACAATGATACCTTCTTTTCAAAATCTGCTGTAACGCCCCGTTCCCCTTTCAATTGGAAATAGGTCGTCATCCTTTACTTATTTAAAAATTAAAGAAATTATAATTACTTTCTAATATACAGCAAAATACTTAAAATGAACACACGAGAGCTATATATATATTTTTTTTTTTTAAAACCATAACACATCTATTATCTATATAAAAGTGAAAATGTTTCTTACAAAATATAGATTGCCGAATATATCCCTATTATAAATTATTATTTAAGGTTATAACCGTAATTTAGGATTTTCATACTTTAAATAATTTTATATTAAAATTCTAGCTAATTCAAAATCTTATAGAATCATATTATAATTAAAACTCTAATATAAAAGTATTATATATACAATATTTGTATTATTTCATTCTTTAATTTGAATTGATCTCCACGTGCAACGCACATGATTAAAACTCGTATATATATATATATATATATATATCCAAAACTAGATCGTGTCTTACCCAAATTTCTAGTTAAAATGTTCATACCAAAAGTCTATCTGAAATTACATGACAACCATATATACAAGACAAGATACAAGTCTAGGCTCATAGTTTATCATACTGTATATATTTAACAACTTATTATTCTCAAAAGAAAACAATATTTTATTATAATTTTATAGATACAGTGAGAAGTCAGCCCAACCTGCTACACGTCCACGTCATCATCTGCCGAGCCTGAAAATATAAAAGGTAGCATCATGAGACACCTTCGGAGATGGATCCCAGTGGAATAACTTTACAATCTAATATGTTAAAGTAATTAAATCGCTAAGCAAGTACTACATGTCATCATAAAGGAATGTGGGAATCGCTCGCCCACTAAATCTTACATTATCATCATTATAAAGGAATATGGGAGTCGTTCGCCCACTAAACCTTGCTTTCATAAACCAAACACTCTCGCCCTTATGGTCATCGCCTGATAGTGAAACAACTACCGATTATAGCTACAGACTTCAGTCGTTGATTTTCATACATAACTTATTAATTCAATTATCATCATATAATAGAGAGTAGATGTTACCCACTTGTACGTTGATAGTGCAAGGATTGCTTTTGAATTCACCGATCGTCTCGACTGCGCTCGACACACTTAACTGATTAGCATCTTATGTCATAACACAATCTTTTGTATTTTATTTTAGGTTTCTTTAATCTAAAGTATCATCATTCTTATAACTTAGTTGTTAAGCATTTAAACTAGCAATTTCAGAACTAAAATGACACATAAAGATGTAATATTTTTAATAATTCATATATAATTCCTAAAATCACAACATTATTCATATAATCACATAGCTTCTTTTAGTATGACATACTGAAATTGCATAAATTTTAACAGTTTGTACAAGGAATTAAAAATCATACATTTAACTAGTTTTTCACTTCAATTCTAGCTTCAAAACAGTCTGATTTTGAAAAATTAATCAAACCCTATATAATTCATTGAATACTTCAAAATTTCTACAGACTATATATACCTTATAGAAGTATGGCATATAAAAATATTAACTGAAAATAAGATTCACATAATTAATTATGAATTTTAGAACAAGATTGAAAACAAGACATGACCTACACAGATAACCGACTATGTTGTAAAAATTGACATAAATCGTACATAACTCAAAAATTTGCATACTAAAATTCTAAACGTACCTAAGAACTGTTTCTAAATCATAGTAAATGATCATACATAAAATCGAAGGATACAGTTCAAGAAAATTGTTTGATTCAGACCAAAAAACGAGACAAAAACTGTCTCTGAACAGCTTATCTTAGAAAAATCATAGAAAATCGAGTTTAACTCCAAATCTTCTGAAATTTTACACACATGTTCTACACTTCATATACTAGACTATGTTAAAAGGGTTTAGCCTAAATCGATTCCTATCAGAACATTTACGAACAGAGAAGCAGAACATAAATGAAATTATAGCATAGCAACCTATTTTGTCTCACTCAAGAAATTCATAAACAATTTAATCTCAACCCTAATTCCAAAGAACATCTTTGCACTTCATAATATATTCTAAAAGTCATGAAATATCATAACTCAAAGAAGAAATTAGAAAGCTTAAGCCAAAATACCTTCAAATCAAGAAAGAAAAAGGAGGTTCTTCCCTTTTTGGAAAATGTATTCTTGCTCTTCTATTTGCAACCTTCCTTTCGTTTTTGTTTTTCTTTATATGATTCATCAAAGTATATTATATATATTATAAGGACTAGCACATGAAATAGGAGATGACTTTTAGGTATTAGGATGTGTAGAAGGTTCCATTCTATAGACTAATAATGCATGTATACAAGTTGTAAAAATATCTTTATTTCTCTTTTCCTTTTCATTTTTTTCTTCCTTTTATATATATAATATATATATATAGATACATGTATATTTACTTACATAAAGTAATGCTATATTAGCATAACTTATACAAAATAGGTAATTTATTTATATAATTTACTCATGCAAAAGAACATATTTTTGATACACATAATGATGCATAAATTCATGTTCAAGCAATCTATGTTTCATCACATAGAATAACATATAAAGATCATAATTAAAATTTCATAAAAGAAAGCATTCGAAAGCGGTAACGAATAAAATTAGCATATGAACTTAATATCATATAATTCATTTAAAATTAACTAACATTTTATCTTTTACTTCCGTTCATATGTGTCGAGTGAGTGGAGATCGAGCTCGGTTTCTTCCATAAGTTATCTTGCAAAATCCCTAAAATCTCGAAAGAGATACTCCCTCCATCCCACCTTATTTTGCCTACTTTCCATTTTTGCTTGTCCCAACTTATTTTACCAGCCCAAAAATGGCAAAAAAAAAAAGCACTAAAAAAGCATAAAGTTAAACATTCAATCAACAATCAACCGTATTTTCTTAGGATCTGTGCCGGTCAAAGTAAGCAAAATAGCTCGGGACGGAGGGAGTATTAGATTATAAAGATTTTAAAATCATCGATCATAATATGATTTGTAAATCATAAATTTAAATAATATAAGAACTTGCACTTAAATCATTTATACTTAAACGATAAAAGAAATTTTTATAAAATATGCAATGCAGGTTTTTCTTGAAAACGGGGTATTACATCTGCAGTATGTAGAGAGTGAATGAATGAATAGCCAACTCTTCACTCAAGATAATAAGTTATTACATCTCAGGTTGCAAAATAATAAATCTCAAGAAACATGTTAGATTGTGTACCTTGAGAGAGAGGTTCATCCTGAGCTTTCTTGTTGCTGGCAAAGAAAAATGTACAGAAGTTCAACTATATTGATATTGATAGTAAAATATATACTTACAAAGTTATAAATGGCATTACTTGAAATTTTCAAACTATAAATGGATATATCAAGAAAGAGAATGGTAATAAAACCTGCCTTATACTTCAAAGTATTTTTTGATTATTGAGTGAAAGTGTTCATAATTTGGCTAAACCAAATTGAAGAAAAGAAACTCCACCAGAAATACAGTAATAAGCTTGAATTTAGTACCTATCTTTGTTCAGAGGTTCATCCTGCGGTTTCATAGCTGGGAAAAGCAAAACTTCCTGCACAAAAAAACATAGAAATTTTGAGTTTGAATAGGCTGGGTTATGGAGTGCATCCTTGGTGGCTGGAAATACAATCAGGTTGAATAAAACACACGCATCACGAGGTGCAACTATAGAAGTCAAGTAACAATCTACAAATTCATACAAGTCAAATGTTGACCTTTATGTTCTGGGAATCAGTTAACACCATTGTGAGTCGATCAACACCCATACCCCAACCGCCAGTTGGAGGTAATCCATACTCAAGAGCTGTACAGAAAGTCTCGTCCAAGGCCATTGCTTCATCATCACCTGATTGTCGATCCTAGTTTCAATATAAAGCATCTTTAGCATATACTCCAATACATACCAAAGAATTAAAATTGCCAACTTTAGGCCAATTAAAGCTGACTCAGTTATGATGTTTCGCTTGAAAAAAACCATTGTTATTTAACTCATCACTATCAGCACCTTGAGTTGGTCAGCAAAACGCTGGCGTTGCACAACAGGATCGTTCAACTCAGCATACGCATTGCAAAGCTGCCAGGTTACACAACAGAAGTTGAAACAAATATTACTCCAGAAATTAAGAAAACAAGGAAAAACATGGGGAGACATAAGATAAGAATGGTTACTTCATGCTTGTTGATGAACAACTCAAATCTTTCAGTTAGGCCAGGTTTCGACCTATGCCATTTTGCCAGTGGACTCATGATCTCTGGATGATTGATAATGAAGGTAGGGTTTACACATGTCTCCTCAAGAAAATGCCCAACAAGCTGCATCATAATAAAAAATAAAATTAATCAATAAGAGGAGAACACACAATCACAGAAATCATAACAGAAAACATGGCAATAGTGCTTCATCGAAATAAACATGCAGACGATATTATTTCAGTCGTCGTTATTGAAGTACAGATGTCAAATTCAAGAGAAATCAAATGTACAAATCTATCTTACTTTGTCTAGTAATCTAGTGGTTGTTTGAGGAGGAGGACATTTGATTTCAAACCGTGAACATGCATCCACCAAATATTTATTTGCTTCCTCACCTGAGAGGTCCTTGGGTATGTTCAGATTAGCCATCTTCTCTAACTCACCTATCATATCAATCCGCCTGCAGAAGAAAGATGAGATGTAACCTTTTAAATGACATTACCAAGGACTTAGATGTAAATCAATAATGCACGTGTATGGGAACCTGAAAGGAGGAGTGAAGTCAATCTCAATAGGTTCATGATCCAACCCATTGGCATGATACTTAATTTTATAGTCACCTGTAAGTTCCTTGACAATACCTGCCAATATGGATTTTCCTTGAGAAATTGAGGGTAAAATTGATTAAATAGTCAGATTTTAACCGAAAATCTCCACCTACCACTGATCATATCTTCTGTTAGTTTCATCAGATCATTGTAATCGGCAAAAGCCATGTAGAACTCACAAGTGGTGAACTCAGGATTGTGAGTTAAGTCAATTCCCTCATTCCTAAACTGCTTCCCAATTTCATATACACGGTCTAAGCCACCAACAACTAGTTCCTTTAGATAAAGTTCTGGGGCAATTCGCATGTAAAGTCTCATATTTAGTTCATTATGATGCGTCACAAAAGGCCTAGCAGCAGCTCCCCCAGCAATCATGTTCATCATGGGAGTTTCAACCTTGAAAAAAAAAAAAATTGCATTCAAAATATAGAATAAGAAGAAACATGAGAGCAATATGGCAAATAGGCCAGCAAAAAAAATAAAAATTTAAGCCCATAGATAATGACTGACAAGTACCTCCAAAAAATCAAGTTCATCAAGGAAACGCCTGATGTAAGATATAACTTTTGATCTGGTCTTGAATATTTCTCGAACCTCCATGTTCAGCATCAAATCCAAGTAGCGCTGCCTATACCTTGTTTCCTAACATGAAAATTTATCTTTCATCATCCATAAGGAGTTTCACGTACATTGAGACCCAGTTTTTTTTTTTTTTTTTTTTTTGAAAAAGAAATGAAAAGAGACCCAGTTAATTATAATCGTCAACAAGCACTCACATTTATGGCTGGATGGAAAAAAGAAGAAGCTAGACAGTAAATACATCATGTATACATGAATAAAACTTGCAGTTTCCCTCCATGGTACACAAACATATATATTATCAGGTAGGCATGCATGACAAAGATGCACATTCCATATAGTAGCGATTAACACAACCATTAGGAAGCTACGGTAATTTATAAGATGCATGGTACCTGATCCTTCAATATATAAGCCTCAGGATTTCTCCCACTTCCTGGAACCCATGCATCATTAATCTGCCCAAAGCAAGTAATCTATGAACAATCCGGACGGTGTTGGCATCTCAGAAAACAAGACTCGGATTCACCTTAGCATTATCGGATCCTGGAGCAACTTTTTGTCTAGGCATCATGTGGAGACAGTGGGAAAGCACTATAAATGTTTTTGGAAAAATACTAAGCTCTCCCCTTTTACTTTTACCTAAAAATGAGGAACTTTAAGAGGATGTTCTGAAGTAGCAGAAGAATATATGATATGAAACCAAGAGTAAGACTTCACAAACTGTGCACCGTATGCCAACTCAATCAGGGTAAAATTGCGAACTTAATAGACGTCATTGTGTCAAAAGTTCCAAAACTATGTAAACTGTATTGATAGGAGGAATAAAAAACATGAACCTCAAACAGAAGTCGCTTCCAGAATTCTATTCAGTTACGGATCCTAATAAAAGTTCACAAAGCAATAACTTCCTACATACCATGCAAAGTTAAATACTATTTTGAATTGTCATAGCTCAAAAAAAATTAAACAGCCACAAACCTGGGAACCCAACAATCCCAACAATATCTCCTCGTTTCACTGAAGAATGAAATCTAGTAAACTCTTCTTCCTCCAGATCTGATTTCCTACACAATCATGCATAATGAAATTTCATGGTGACAGCAGGTAAACGATGCACATATATAGTTATATACACACAAAACACTCTAGCAAATTGAAAAGGAAGTATGCAAGTTGCTCAGCTCCTGAAAATTTCTTTTATTGGATCAGAATATAAGAATTCAATACAGACTTTCCTTTACTGGAATATATTTATTTAAAGTTTCACCACAGTTTTGATGGTTGAGAGTCCTTATTATATCTACAAAAATGAGTGAAGTAAATAAACTTATATGTGAGTGAATTCATTAAAAGAAGAGTTACAAAAGGAACTTTAGGAAAATCAGCATTATAAGGAATCATGAAGATTAAAGACCACAGAGTCAAAATTCAGTTAGGATGTCCACTACCACGAAGAATAAATTTTTAATATTTCCTGCTTGTTTAAGAAAGCCCCACCCCAACCCCTTAGAAAAAATTAAAACATTAAAAAAAAAAAAAAAAAAAGGTTATGCAAGTACCTTGCATCAGCCATAACTTGAACTTTAGCACCTCCACCATGCAAATCATAAAAGAACAGCTTTGAAGACGATGACCGTTTGTTCATTATCCGGCCTACCAAAGAGAAACATCTCCATCATTAACCAGAAGTGAGTTTTTGCTAATGTCAAAATGTGTTAAATCATTAATGATATCCAGTACCAGCTATTCTTTCTTCAACATCCTCAAGATGATCCCCACTGTTTAAATTTTCATATCTCTTTACATATTGAGGAATAGACAACTGAGCGTCAAACTTGTGGGGATACGGATTGTTACCAGCTTCTTTCTGAGCTGCAAGTGCTTTCAGCCGATTTTCATAGTATTGCTGCAAACCAAAACATAGCACTTAGTGGAATAACCTACTCTCATCCTTTCAGGACATTATACTACTCATCCAGACATAGTGAATCCAAGAAAAGAAGTATTCAACCTAAAACCACGAATGTAACTGGTTTAAACCAGACATACCGTTGGATCCATTCCCTCATCTTCTGCAGCAGCAGATTTCTTTACCTGAGCCCTTGGCTTGGCAGAGGCCTGAATTGATCACCACCATCATTATATGCAAGGTCATGATAAATATAAAACGCTATCCCAATAAGACAACTTCCAGAAAATGCATAAGACCAAATTCTTAAGATATCGTTACATTTTTGCACTTCTCAGAGACACTTCAGATTTCCCTTTCTATTTTTCCATAGAAGCATATTATTACACTGACAGTTGCACAAATATTAATATATTGTGAACTCCAACGAAACCATTGGATAAACCTCCAATAATTCAGTAAACTGAGAAATTTTGTACTTTTACATCTCCCAATTCTAGATTCTACACGAGGTCTGTAGACTGTAGACACACCTCGAAGAAGAAACGTCTTTAAATAAACAAAAATCAATTACTAGAACAATAAGTCTTAGAAAGTTCAAATATGACCCATATTCAACTTAAAATATAAATTGATCGGGAAAAAAACAGCAATTTTGAGAGCTTAAACGAAAATTGGTAAACTATTTCAACAATTTATCACAAATCACAAGCTTTAAAATTTAAAAAAAAAAATCCTTTTTAGTACAGTATAAAAGTTCATGGAATTTAGAGATTACCATTTTCAAAATTGGGACTTGGAAAGTTCAGTGATGATGTAAACCGTAATTTATCTGCAATTTCAAAAGACTCTAAAACCCTGAGAAGAGCCTAATATTTAAGCTGACAAATTCTACAAGATGATGATGAACTGGGCTTTGGGCTTGAATTTCTTGAAGACGTTGGTTTGGGCTTCAATACAGCTCAAGTTGATTACATTTAACAAAAGTGGGACTGAAATTGATATGGAGCCAGGCCCAGTATTAGCTTTTTCCCAAAAGTGGACTTTAATCATTAAGTTCATATGTTGTTTTGAGTGATGAGTTTAATAAGATTGATAAGATTTGTGGGATTGTACTATTTATTAAAGATAAAAATAATATTATTTGAGTGTTTGGTATATAGATTTTGTAGTAAAATTAAGTAAATTATGTGTTTGGTTTGAATGATTATGAGTTTATTAAAGTAGATTTATTTATAAAATTTTATTTGATATATTGGTTAAGGATGGTAAAAGAAATTGAAATTACTAAATTACCCTTACAATTCAAATTTCAAGTACCCATTAAAATTAGCAAAATGAGCTCTGGATAGATAGACATTTATGAAATATTTTGTGAAACCTCCCATCATCTTCAACCTTCCATGACAATTTGCTCCAATTTGGATTGAAATTGAAACTCAAGCGGTGTAACCCATCTTCATATTTATGGATTTATGTTAAGCGGCCCTCGAGCATTTTTCCTTATAGCTGCTTCTTGCCTTTCACTGGTGTATTTAGCTGAGTTGAGATCGGAGTGTTCGAAGATTTTGACCGTTGAAGCCTTTATTCCATCTAAATTCAAAATTTTGTTGGGTAAATTGTGACTTTTTATTGGCAAAATGAGTGGTTGTCAATGCATTTACTTATTATGGAAATAAATAATGTTTTGAACACATTGATGATATATTGGACAAATTTCCACCCAATCGTTATGAATTTTAAAAAATATGTTCCTCATTATCTATGTAATATGTATTAAACCTAAATCATATCTCAAGTTCTTTCCTAAAACTTATCCTTCTCATTCTTTTTTCCCACATATATTTAATGAATTACGCTGCTTTATTATTAAGCAACAGAAATGTTACAAATTTATAAACATATCTGTTACAATTGCTCTGCTTTTTCCCACATATATTTACACATCTGCTCTGAATTTCCCACATATACCTTTATAAACATCTCATGTTACAAATTTAATAAAATGCCCAAAAATCATGGACCTAAAATGACCTAAGATGCCCTAAAATACATATCTGTTCATATCATAAAATGCCCTAGTCCTAAACTGAAATTTAGACAAGATAAATACTTGAATTAATGGTGAAACTTTTGACTAAAATTGTGTTTCAATGTGATAATTGCATATAACCTTCCCAAATCTGATAAATTAATCTAACAGAGACAACCCGAACGACACCAAATTGAGTTTCGAATCCATGGAAATAACATAGTCTCGAGCCCATTCGAACATGAACGATGGGTATCATGTCTGATGAAAGCTTCGAGGGAAATAAGACGGTTCAATACTCAACTTCGAAGTGGGGGAGAAAGTATTCGCAACCCTATGTTTGAATTGGGAACAACTCAAACTTGCGATTGATCATGGATCTTCGAAGGGATGACGGGGAGATGATGGTGTAGAAAAGAAAACCGGAAGGCGTGGTGGAGCTGAAGTGGCCGAGTAATCTACATTGATGGTGGTCTGATCATCTTCTTTAAGGATGGAGGCTAAAGAATAGAGTTTGGTCAATTTGGGGATCCTCTGCCATATATATGTAATGACACATTCATAGTATCATGTAAAAACTATCATTTGCCACCTAAAAGTGAGAATGCTTTGGTAATTTGGTTGTTGTTATTGTTGGAACAAATTTAAACCCACAAAAAATGATGAGTTTATAAATCCACCATCAATCATACCAAATCTCATAAATAAATCATGTGCCTAATAAACAATCAAGCCTCAAATACCTAAACCAATCATGGGTTTAGGTTGTTGAATAATCTCAAACCAATTTAAACTCATTTACCAAACCAGTCCAAGATTATGGGTTGAGTTAGTTAAGTGTTGTTAGATAAGATTATAATGCTAAAATGTTACCATGAACAATTTTTAATATGTTTATTAATAATATGTAGTGATCACATTTCCTAATTATATGAAAAATGAAATTTATATATATATTGAATATCTGACACATCAATAGTTAACACATATTAATATGTCACGGTAAATAAGGTAGCAGGATTATTATTAGAAAATGTGCATATTAATTAATATGTCACGATGAGTAGGGTAGCAGGATTGTTATTGGAAAATGTGTACATTAATATGGCCCATAGTGGGTAGAGTAACAAAACTGTTATTGGAAAATGTTAAAATATCCACAATGAACTCTTAAATAATTTCATTCCCTAATTATATGAAAAGTAACAATTTATATATATATTTCATATTTCACACATGACATATATTAATATATCTAAACACATATTAATATATCCCGACACATATTACATTACTACTATTATATTATTAATAAAATAACTAATAAACCCAAACTTACATTACCAAACGACAGCATATTGTCCTCGGCAAGGAATTTAAAGTTTTCATCATCTTCAACATTAGGAAATACACCTATACATATACATAGACACACTTGATCTGCAATTTCTTTGTCCTCTCTCGCTCTAAATTCTATCGGTTGTGTTTGTTTGTGAAAGGTGTTATACAGTCGAGTTACTCTTCAATTATGCATAAGAAATAAATTAGAATCAACGGAGCTACTTCGATCGAATCTCTCTCGGGTTCGAATCCCTGAGCCAACCAATCGCATCTACAAGCAAGACTGCTGCATTTCATTCGATACTTCGGTAATTATTTGCTCCATTTTGAGACGCTGTAGTTTTGCTGTGAATTTTGACAAAAAACCGACTAGGGTTTGGCAATAGAAGATGGAATAATTTTGTGCAGTAACTTGAGTATATAATGTGGCAAACAATGTAATTAATCAGAAATTGGGGCTATAATGAGTATTTCGAGTCACTTATGGGGGTATATCCGATAT
Organism: Scutellaria barbata; assembly: GCA_028654395.1. Classification (NCBI taxonomy): domain Eukaryota; kingdom Viridiplantae; phylum Streptophyta; class Magnoliopsida; order Lamiales; family Lamiaceae; genus Scutellaria; species Scutellaria barbata. The sequence goes on from CM053647.1 coordinate 29,755,707, forward strand.
TTTTGCGTGTCCAAGTGGAGTGTGAGAAAGTGTATTATAAACCCACCCATTTTGATGGGTTGAGAAAACCCACCAACAAACCAGCTTAATCCATAGTTTTACCCATATCTAAATCCAGGCCCATAACTAACCCAAGTACCCAATTTACAATTCAAAAAAAAAAAAAAAAACGTGGGTTTATTTACCCAACCCACAATCCAAACACCCACTCCATATGAGCTTGTCATGTAGTAATAATATACTAATTATATCCCACTCATGTCAATTTATTGGATTGGTTTCTCAATAGTGTTGAGTCAGAACCAGAACCCCCTTTTTGATTTTGCACCACTGATTGCAATATTATTAGTGAGGAATAATGGAAGATTTCGTTCATATTTAGAGAGATAGGGGACATAATGCACATGGATATAGTAAGTTTTGATTGGACTGCCTTAATGGTAGTCTTTACATTTTTCTTTTTACTCGTAGTGTGGGAAAGAAGTGGGCTCTAAAAATACTACCAATTGAGTTCAGGAATCAAATCGTAATTAATTCTCTAACACTATAGAATAGAATGTATTACGTATATCATATTTTAAAAAATTAATAATATTTTTTTTTTAAATTCTCGATCTTATGTCATACATCCAATGGATTAGAGAGTATCCATGTGACTGACTTAGAGAACCATCTAATTAGACTAATTTTCCTTTGTAAGTTTCGAATGCAACTTCTAAAGTATGGATGATTACATGTCTTCATATTTTAGTTTTAGTTTGAAACGGGTTACCCAATCCTAGTAAATCCTAGTTTGAAAATTATTTTTCTTTAAAGTATAAAATCTATCATTTAATTTAAAATATTTTCAACTTGAAAATACTGCCGAATCGCAAGTAATTTTAATTTAAAATTTAACTCAATTGACTCAATCGAACTCGAGCTTGAAAGCACTATTTCAATATTTCCTTAAAGAATTGATATCTTAAAAACAATATATTGTTGCTTGAATAGGTTGGTTAGATAAAATTATCAAAATCAGATTAGGTTAGTTAAATATCTCAAACAAATGTTTTCAAATTTGATTTCAAAGTAACATTAAGCAGATATCTAGCTTTTATTAACATATTGGCAATTATAATATAAATTAACATTTTATGGTCAATTTATATTGTTTTTCAGTGTTATCTATTTAGCTTGGAAGGAGCAGAGAATTGCATATTGTTTTTTTTTTTTTTGAAATCAATGTTGGGAGGCATGCATTAATCTCGCCACCAAATTTACTAAAAAAATAAAATAAAATAAAGTTTAAAATTAAATAGACAGCCACAAACTAGTCAACCACTAATGACAATTCAAGCCTGAATAAAAATGCATTTAAATCCATGTCAAGAACGAACACAATTAGATTCAAGGGTTTTGGAAGGAATTTTAATTCATCAAATTTAACTTCCTCGATTCAAACCCAAGTAAATGTAAATAAATTGCAAAAGGACCCCTACCACCTCCAATTGCAAAGGGACCCCTACAGACCCCAACTCACACAAATGAGACTAGATGATGTGTTTGAGTATACATTTTATTGGATATTTCAAAATAATTATCTAATTATTGTATATTAAATTATATAATTAATTAATATATATCATATATTTAAAATAATAAATTACGTGATATAATATAAGAGAATAAAAGAAAATTTGGACAGCAATTTGCAAGGCTCCTGGACAAAATTATATTTCTTCTCGACTCAAATTCTTGAGTTGGAAAACGTGCATGTAATGGGATCACATATCTTCCGACAACTACGTAATACTAAAATGTAAAGGCATAATAAACAATCACATGATTATCTTATAAACTTTCTCTTTTTTGTCTTTAGACCAAATGATTACCCACGACTTACTTCAGTTTTCGAATTCTTCTTCCATTAATTATCAAAGTCGATTCCACGTTAAAAGCTTCTTCTCATTCCCACTTTATTTTGCTTTGTTCTATCGCTTTTTTTAATTTTGATATTTCCCATGCAAATAAAACTCATGAAATAATGTTACAATAGTACAAGTTAGTAATTGTAAATTGCGGAGTAAATCAAAGTTGCGCAAAACCCGTTTTTCTTTAACTTCAAATCATAGTATTTTGTGAAGTTTTTTTTTTTTTGCCTTTTAAATTCAAGATCCAAATATACGTGACATTAGAGATTGTAAAGTATTTGTGTAATTTTATTAAGAGTGTCTTTCTCTTATGTTTATTTATTAATTATTAAAGAAAAATAACTTGAGTTGGAAATGGAAAATATAATAAAAAATGGTGGTGGGGTGACAGGGAGAGCCTCCGCAAGAAATCGCGAATCTTTAATCATTATGTTTGTACGATTTCCCATTTGATTCTCACTTTACTCATATTATTTTTCCTAACTGTTTTTTAAATATACATAATATTATTGTCATTATTAAGAGAGAGAGAGAGAGAGAGTTTATTGGATTAGAATTTAGAATATTAAACACTTTGTATTTCGTATCACGATATTTGAATAGAAATTATATTGACAAGTCATCTAACAAAAAATTCTTTTATTAACCATGAGGATATATTTCCATATATATGATATATCTGCAGCCGAAATGACTTTAAAAATAATAAAAATAAAAGACTCACATGATCATCTTTTCAGAAATAATTTGTCCAAAACTATTTTCATTCACTATGTATATGTTGTTAGTAGCTAATCAATTGTCGGGATTTCAAATTTATAGTTGAATTTATTGATACATGTATTGATATAAATTTCAGATCATCATTTTCATTATAAATTATTTTTAAACAATTTAGATAGATTTAAAATACACTTCTATTTAAATGAAATTTAAATAAATTTATCTGACATCTTATATTTCAAATACATGGACAATCCAAACAGAGGCTTAAATAATTTATGGAGATTGGAGACAAACATCTCAAATATTTTAGTACAACAACAATTCTTTATATCTTATCAAAATTCCTGTTAAGTTCTTGAAATCAAAAGGTAGATTGTTAATTAAACATGATATTAGGAAATAATTAAAAAAATCTATTGCCAATGCTTAGATCAAATGGTATGAATTTAGTGAACAGTGTAAAACATAGAGAAAAAAAAATCACACCCTCTTCTAATAGTTACCTAAAATTCCACATTAGCTATAATTGATTTAATATTTATTATTTACTATTAAATAATGATATTTAAGATTTTAATATATTTATTTATCAGTGCTGAAAGAGTAAATAAAGTTGTATTTATAGTGATTTTAATTAGCTATAAATAATGGTCTTTATCCAGAGTACCCGAGAGGGTGACAAATGCACCTTTACTTAACACTTAAGCAGACCATCAAAAGTTGTATTTGTAGTGATCAATGAGTTTGAATTATTAACCAAAAAAGACATAGTTATCATTGTTTTGAAGAGCTTATTTAGGATAATTTAAGAGTTTATAATTACCGTGAGAACTTGTAAATTTATTTTCAAGAAATAAAAAGTCTCTCCATCTTATTTCTAAAATAAGATTTTATTGATTAATTTCTATAATTTTGATCATTTAAATCACATAATTAACATTATTAATAGTTTATAAACTCAACAATTTTATTTATTCAAACACTACAATAACTTATTTAGTTATTTCAATATAAGTTCAATCTTATCTTTATTATTAGGCTGAATTTATCTTTATCATTGTTTCAAGAGAAGAGGCACAAGCTTCAATTAGACATATTTGTATTGCACATTCATGAGAATGCAATAATTATCCACCTGATTCAGTTTTGAGTAGTTTTCGATGGATTTGAGTGGTCCCATTCCAACTCAACCAACGGTCCTAATTTTGCAGCTCCCCTCATTTATTATGTTGTACTCTTTGGACATTTAAATCACGGCCTTTGCCCCTGCCCATTTATGTACAATCTACAACTGCCAAGCCACATCACAACCAGTCCCATTTATAGTTATACCTCTTTTATTTGGTAAATAATAACATTAATAATAAGAAAGAGTATGAAATTATAAGTAGCTCATTATAAAAAAAAATTTATTTTTTAATCAAAATTTTGAAATTATTTTTTGAACTAAGAACATATTTTTTTAGATTATAATATTTTTAGTGGAATTAGCTTCATACCAATCCGTATCATTTTATTTCATCATGTACTATTATATTACATTCCGTATCAGTTCATACCACTATATTATACTTTCGTAACATTATAAATGTGGTTTGTACCACTATATTATACCCTTATATTATTATTAATATAGTTCATAACATTATATTATATTTCAAATGTTAGAAGGTTGTGGTGAGTAAAAATAATTTTTCTTCATTAAAAGAGAACAAAATTTAATAACCTATCAATTTTTTTTATATATAAATATAGATGATTATGTATGTAAGTTCCCACATAGCAAAATGCAAGACGAAATATCAAAAACAATAAATGATTATAATTGCCTCATCGGCTCATTCTGTAGAATCTTTCATTATAATAAAAATAAAAATAGGTCTAACAGGAACATTTGGCACGACGTAAGCAAATTTTTACTTAATTACTATAATCTTTTATTGCTGTTTTAAGAGAGAGAGTGAGTAATGTGCGGGAAAAAAAAAGAAGATGGGAGAAGAGCTTCATACAAAATTAAAATGAATGTTATGAGTATAAATTACTGCAATATTCTTTTAAATTTTGGAAAATAAGCAATATATTAATTCAAAAAAATCTATCAATACTTATTTTGTAACTTGAATGTAGTCAAACCTTACATGCCAAAATTAAAGATGAAAGGGATCTTAAAGTAATGAATGTTGACCAATTCATAAAATAATATAAATGTCGTGTATATGAAAACCAAATCCTACTTAATTTCTAAAAAAATAATTCATAATTTGTCACGTATCTACCCAATATTTTTAAAATATGTGAAATCCATGAAATCTCATAACTGTAAAAAAATTCATTTTGTCAAGTCACATGTATTACTAGATAATATATCTTAGAAAATAAATCTTTGTTGGGACACAAACATGATTTATAAACCAAATCGTATTAGAGAATATATTATACACACAATATAATACTATAAATGGTAGAACCTTCAAATAAAAAATCTATTTAGTTACTTTCCTGTCTTGTTAAAATAGTCAACTTTTTCTCTGTAAAAAACACGAAAAAAAGAAATTAAAAAAAATACTGACTAAAATACACTTCCTCTAAGAAGACCGTAGGTTCTTGTCTTCATAATCTCAGACATTAATTTCCGGCACATCCATTAATTATTTCCTCTCTAACATTCTTTTCCGCCATAAATCCTTTTCTGTTTCTTTTATTCATTATCTCTCTCACACTCCTACTCTCTCTACACACACTCGACGCAACAATGGCATTAGAAAAACTAAAACCCAACCCTATAACCACCGCCGTCTTTCTCTTCCTCCTCCACTACGCCGCCGCCGCTACCACCAACCCAGACATCCAACCACTCCTCCTCTTCAAAGCCACCGCCGACCCCAACAACACCATTCTCACCTCCTGGAACTCCTCTTCCGATCCATGCACCGACTCGTGGGTCGGAGTCTCCTGCCTCCACAACCGGGTCGCCCGTCTGGTACTCGAGAAGCTCGACTTGCAAGGCGGTTTCTCAAATTCCCTAACCCTCCTCACCCAGCTCCGGGTCATCAGCCTCAAGGAAAACGGATTTTCTGGGCGAATTCCGGACCTTTCCAACCTCACCAGTCTCAAACTCCTCTTCATTTCTCACAACCGTTTCTCCGGCGACTTCCCCGTCTCGTTATATTCGCTCACGAAGCTTTACCGCCTTGATCTCTCGTACAATAACTTCTCCGGCAGTATACCGTTGAGCGTGAACCGTTTGACCCATTTGTTGACGTTGAAGCTGGAAGCAAACGGGTTTTCGGGAGCTATCCCGGGTTTGGCGTTACCGAATTTGCAGGACTTTAATGTGTCGACTAACAGGTTGACAGGGGGGATACCAAATTCACTTTCGGGTTTCCCAACGTCGTCGTTTTGGAACAACCTGGCTTTATGCGGATCGCCGTTGGAAAAATGCAAGGCGGTTTCCAGCGACCCGTCACGTCCCGGTGGGGCAATGGCGTCGCCGCTGAGCCCGAAGTCGACCGTCGCGTCGTCTCCGACGGCAATGCCGGCGCAGACGAAGCCGGCGGCCAAATCAGAAAACACCCGCCGTAGTAAAATCAGCTCGCTGGCGATAATCGGGATAATAGTGGGAGACGTCGTCGTTTTGGGGGTAGTTTCTCTGCTCCTCTACTGCTATTTCTGGAGAAATTACTCCAACGAATTAGAGTCGGGGAAAAGCAGCAGCTCCAGCGTCCAGAAAATCGTCTACTCGTCGAGCCCGTACCCGAACCCGGCCCACTCAGAGAGGGGGAAAATCGTGTTCTTCGAATGGGAGAGGAGGTTCGAGCTGGAGGATCTGCTGAGGGCGTCGGCGGAGATGCTGGGGAAAGGGGGGTTTGGGACGGCGTATAAGGCGATTCTGGATGATGGGAATGTGGTGGCGGTGAAGAGATTGAAGGATTTGAGTGTGAATGGGAAGAAAGAGTTTGAGCAGCAAATGGAGGTATTGGGGAGGCTTAAGCATCCAAATTTGGTGGAGTTGAAGGCTTACTATTTTGCCAGGGATGAGAAGTTGTTGGTTTATGATTACATGCCTAATGCCAGCTTGTTCTGGCTCCTTCATGGTACTTTCTTCTTCCATGCATACTTTATTCATTCTTTCTGCTTTTGTTACTTGTTACTGGTTACTAGTTACTACTACATAATGTTCATGGACTCTTTGAATTCTTGCTAAAAACATTGGAACTTGAGAGTTTTGCTTCTTATATTATCCTCTTCAAATTGCCTTTGATATGACCTTCATTTCTATGCATTTTTTCTTTCTTCTTTTTTGATGGCCTATGACAATGATGTACACTAAACGAGTTTGTGATTTAATGATTAGAATGCTTTGATGATATTGTTTTGGTATCTCTCTTCCTCCCATAGCTAGAGTTGAATGCTCCACTTTACTTGGCAATTGGCATGAATGATATTGTGCTGTAAGCAAAATGTGCCGTCACCAACTGCCAGATTGCACTTATTACTATTTAGTGAATGTGGTTAACCTCAAACATGTTGGTCATAATTTGGGTGATGAATCTGTACAGGCAACAGAGGGCCTGGAAGAACTCCATTAGACTGGACCACCAGATTAAAGATTGCAGCTGGGGCAGCTCGAGGATTAGCTTTCATTCATAGCTCATGCAAATCCCTAAGGCTCATACACGGAAACATCAAATCAACAAACATTCTCATCGACAAGGATGGCAATGCAAGAGTATCCGATTTTGGCCTCTCTATTTTCACATCACCATCCTCGGCCCCTAAATTGAGCGGATACCGGGCCCCTGAGGCATCATTGGATGGTCGAAAACTGACTCAAAAGTCCGATGTTTACTCCTTTGGTGTCCTCTTACTAGAGCTGCTAACTGGGAAATGCCCCGCCATTACAGAGGGCAGCGGGCCGGGCTCAGGGTACGGTGGGGTGGTCGATTTGCCTAGGTGGGTGCAGTCGGTTGTGAGAGAGGAGTGGACGGCCGAGGTGTTTGATTTGGAGCTTATGAGGTACAAAGACATTGAAGAGGAAATGGTGGGGCTATTGCAGATAGGAATGAGCTGTGCACAAGCTTCACCGGATCAGAGACCAAGGATGAACCAAGTAGTCAAAATGATAGACGAGGTGCGGGGAGTGGAAGATCTTGGCTCTGTTTCAGATTCTCCAGCTGTTTCCGAAGAGACGGGCAAAGCAAGCGAATGATGATCGAAGGTTAGCAGTTGAAGAGGTGGCTTCAATTTCTTGAAGTTTTGTAAATCTTCCTGGAGTAAGAAAATTGAATTGTTAGCATGTTTCTGGAATTAGTAGGTTAATGTGTTCTTTATATTATTGTACTATGCATAGCCATGAGTTCTTTAGCAACAGCTACATTATTCTGTTTATAATCCCCTAAAGAAATGAGATGGAATCCAAAACCTGGGGCCTATACAACAATTATACAAGTGGTATTTTGATGCCAATTGCAGAGATGATGAGTGTGTGTTAGCATGATCCATCTTTCATTCTTCCTCACTCATTCTTTGTTTAATTTTGCAAGAAAGGCCCAAAGTATGTTTAGTTTTGCAAGAAAGCCCAGCCCAGGATTTAATCTGCCTAATTTATGGTTTCGTCTTTTGGGTCTTGCTTAGATATTTATCAATGAATGTGGGACTTTGAGATCAGTTTCACTCAAAATTTAGGTTCCCTTATTTTTCTTAAAAACTCAAATTTCCTAATTTTTTTGGCTAAAATAATTAAAATATTAAAAGCACAAAACCTCTAGATAGTAAATAGTTTGCATATCAAAGTAACAGTAAATCAATTTGCTACTTGATGTTGCAACCTAAACCGATTATCAAACCAATAGAAAACCAAAACATTAAACATTATATATTGAAGTAACAATAAAACAACGTGAGGTTTAAACTTCAAGATAGTAGATTTCCTTCACGGGAAAATGATCCAAAATACTCATTTTTTTAAACTTTAATCCCATTTTACCCATTAATATAATAGTACACCCCTAAATAATCCTAAATATAGTTTTTGATTCCAAAATATCCATTTTTCCCCAAGTCAACCGACCAACACACTGACAAGATTGACTCACATGACATTTGTCAAATTTTCACCAATTAAGTTACTTTCACCAATTAATTTAATTAGATGACTTTTTAATTTTCGAAACCTATGACTGTAATGTTCGAAAATGTTATACTCAAGAATTTTAATATTATTATATTATATAATAACTAATTTCTGAATATTATGTAATAATAATTTTGGGATATGTAATAACAATTATTTTCGAAAACTATTATGTAATAACTAATTTTCGAAAATATGTACTAACTATTTTGGGTGATCCTATAATTAAGTAACTTAGAAAATAATTAATAACTAGTTACTTAAAATAACTTAATGCTCGAAACAAATTAATAACTAGTTAATGTTCGAAACTAATTAATAGTTATTTTAAGTAACTAGTAATATAATTCGTGATTTGAAGTGACTATATAATCAATAACTAACTAATACTTATTTTAAGTAACTTAAAATAGTGTGCCGAAAATAATTATAATACTAATTAATAGTACTAGTTATAGTTCGAAAATAGTATTTCGAAAAAAATATTCACTAATTATTTTCGAACATTATGTATTATAGCAATAATATTCTATAATAACTAAATATGTAATGTTACTAATGTTTCAAACATTATTTTTGAAAACTATTCACTAAATAATAATATTAATTAATTATTTTATTCATGTTCAAGTGACACCAATTATTATTTATTAATTAATTTAAGCAATAATTGTATAATTTATTTTCGAAAATTACATGTCAGAATAATCTTCGAAAACTTTACACGTAATGTTCGAAAATTTGGACATGCACTTTTAATAATATTTTATTCATGTTAAAGTGACACCTATTATTAATTAATTAATTATTTATTATAATTAATTTAGGCATACAATTGCATGATTTATTTTTAGTAGTTAGAATTAATCTTCGAAAACTCTAAATTGTTAATTTTCGAAAATTTGGACATGCACTTTTAATAATATTTTATTCATATTAAAGTGACACATATTATTAATTAATTATTAATTAATTAATTTAGGCATACTTTGCGTGATTTATTCTTGAAAATTAGTAGTTAGAATTAATCTTCGAAAACTCTAAATTGTTAATTAATTAATTATATTACTAGTTATTTAAAATAACTATTAATTAGTTTCGAACATTAACTAGTTATTAATTTGTTTCGAGCATTAAGTTATTTTAAGTAACTAGTTATTAATCATTTTCTAAGTTACTTAATTATAGGATCACCCAAAATAGTTAGTACATATTTTCGAAAATTAGTTATTACATAATAGTTTTCAAAAATAATTGTTATTACATATCCCAAAATTGTTATTACATAATATTCGGAAATTAGTTATTATATAATATAATAATATTAAAATTCTTGAGTACAACATTTTCGAACATTACAGTCATAGATTTCGAAAATTAAAAAGTCATCTAATTAAACTAATTGGTGAAAGTAATTTAATTGGTGAAAATTTGACAAATATCATGTGAGTCAGTCTTGTCAGTGTGTTAGTCGGTTGATTTGGAGAAAAATGGGTATTTTGGGATCAAAAACTATATTTAGGGTTATTTAGGGGTGTACTACTATATTAATGGATAAAATGAGATCAAAGTTTAAGAAAATGAGTATTTTGTTTCCTTGAGGCAAAAGTTAGTATTTTTTTATTTTTTGTGGTTAAGTTGGCATTTGAAAGTATATTATTCATTATTGTAAAATAAGAGTATTAAGATTGCATTTGTATGTTTAGTTTGATAAATACAAAATGAAAACGAAGAATCCCTAATTTTCTTAATTGGAATGGTGTATGAATTCCCTAAATCCATTGGCATCATCGTAACCAACAATATTTTAATCATTAAATGATGTTTCATTGTATATCTTAATTTCTCAATTTATGACACTATACTGATTAAGAATTAAAAAAATATATATATAGTACGAGGCACTGCAAGGCAATTAATGAATCGATAAATGGATCATAAGGCCAGCGGTATTCTCTCATCATAAAATTTGTTTCAAAAATATTTGAGCACAATATGTAATTAAAAAATGTGGGTGCAATCGGCCCCAAAGAATATATAGTTCCAAATAATCTCTCTGTGTCTAACTATTGAAGTGCATAACAGTTGGTGCAAACCTCAACAACCTATCTAAAGAATCGTAAGTAAATTTTCTTGCAAACAGGAAACAGACATTGGTTTTCGTCCCATTGTACTCACAAGTTCTACCACTTCTCAACCTGTCCAGGAAATCAGGAGAGATATGTGTCCTAATAAACTTGGAGGGGTGGGGCCCTCCCCTGGACCAGTCAACCCAAGTCAATGTTCTGTTGGAATTCCTCTCCCCAAATTTCATCCTCGCAAAGGTTGGCAGATAGTGCTCATCAGCATAACATGAACCATTACAATACTTCTGGAAAACTGGGAAGTAAACTTTGTCTGAAACAACCTCAATGGCAAGATCTCTATCCATCTGAAACCATTGGGACCCTTTTCTCCACTGATCAAGATTGATCGTGGGCCCCATTTCATGGCTGTATCGCCCTCGGCCCACGGCCCCCGGTAGGTCGTATGACTCGACAAAGTTGTGGGATGAGTTCATTAGGTAAGAGTAGACGGTGGAGAAGTTGTAGAGTGGAATGCAAGATTCGGAAAGGAGGACAAAGTATTGGTTTGAGAAATCGAGAAGGGCATTGGCTAGTAATCTCCTCTCTGCTTCGATCATGTTAACGTTTCCCCATCCAACTTCCTGCAATAAGAGTTTTGTGTCAAATGAAGTCCATCAATCATCATATAATGTTTTAAGACTATATTCCCCATGTTTTCATTTCTACACAAACTCCCAAGAAAACTAATCTTGAAATTGTAATTGTCACTTAAACACGATGTGGATATTGAAGATAAGGTTGAAGAAAAATATTGGTTCATTATTGTTGATAGGTATGGCAAAAAAGGACTGGTAGACTAACAATTGCTTTACTAAAAGTAGCTAATAAATAGGGCCTAGTTTTTTTTTGTGGGCTTTTGCATAAGTGAACCCTGTTAAATGCTACCCCATTTTGAGCAACTAGTTGGCTGCACATTTGTCTTTGCTCATCTTTAGTTAACCTCAAGGCCATGGACATTCATTCAACCATTCTTCTAATATTCAAGAATTTTATTACATAATTCATTTGCAAGAATGAAATAACAGGCATTCAATTATTCAATCATTCTATTACATAATTGCCTTTTTTGGATTGGAACCAATCTGTTAATTATAAATCAAGATTGTTTTTTTATCAGAACAACTATTTAACCAAAATATTGACAATTAAAATAAAAAAGGATGATCGGAACTGACCTTGCTACGAATTCTCCTACCATGAAAAACAGAGCCCACGGGCTCGGACCCATTGAAAGATGGATCGGAGTGAATATAAATGGAATACAATCCTTGGTGGCCTTTGAAGAATTTCTCCCAAAGTGGGGCCAAAATGACAGGCCCTCTAGTCAAGAACATGAATGCAATCTTGGGGACACGTCGGAATGGGAATTCTGTGATTTTAGGAACCATTGAAGCTCTCCACAGAAGCTCTTCATCGCTCATCCCATGTAAGAAGGCAGGGCTTGTCTGTGAAGCATCCTTGATTGTTGGATTGGACGGTGAGAATGTGAGCGGTGGTGGTGGTTGTCGCAGCACTGCTTGTGAGGAGAAAATGGAGAATTGGCCATTGGTGACTTGAAGGTTGAAGGAGAAGCTTTTGTAATGGAAGCAGATGATTATTCCGAATGTTAAGCCGAAGATGAAGAGGAATAGATGAGAGAGAAGGTTGATGAGAGAGAATGGGGAGGTTAGGAGTTTTCCTGTTACTGAGAATGGGTTTGGGATTTGGTTCTTCATGATTCTGACACGGCAGCGCTTCGGCGGCGGAGGTGTGTGGTGGTGGAGCTTCTTGGTTGTTCACCTCTCTTGAATGAATCTTGAGTTATATTGTTGTCTGAAATGGAGAAATCAACAAGAAATCGGAATTTCTGAGAAATTTAAGAAAGTGAACAGTATATATATGAAAAGAAATTTCAAAGACAACTTTGGGAGGTGAGAACTGTTGAATCGCCACCTCTCTTACCGCGTAGTCCTCACGCGTGTGAAATTCCAGGTTTGCCCTTCGTATTTTATAACATTTAATAAATAAAATTATTAATTAACATGTAACCATAAAATATTTGTCGATTTTTTCACAAAAAATTATTGGGAAGAACAATTAAAGTGGTTAATATCATTTAATGTTGAATGCTTTTTATATTTTCAAGACTAAAAAGAATTAAATTGAATAGGGATGTTTTGGTAAATGAACTTAATATGTATTGTTTTATGTAAAAAATTGACTATATATATGAGTAAACCAGAAAAGAAAAAAAGTCTATATATGGCAGAGCAATGAAATATTTCATATGTAGGTGAATTACTTTTTATTGAAATTTTGAATATTCAAGTTTTCCTATAAATTGGAGTGGGATAAGAATTTACTAAATGACCTTTTGTTATATTTGCCTTTATTACCATATTGAATGACCACTTCTTATAAATGGCAAACTGTTATAAATTCTATTTCATGAAAGTTCCTTAATTACAAACCATTAATGTGTTAAATTTTGGGTAAAAAGTTCGGTACTGGATTGGAAGTAATTCTATTCTATTTAATTTTTGAATTCTAAATTTATTCATTAATTAAAGAATATTTAAGTAAATTTTCAATATTCCTTGATTTTTAGTAATAACTCACAACAAACACTTAATATGAATTTGAAAAGAGTATTTGATATTTGATAATTAATATTAATAATTTCAATAAAAGTATCACTAAGTAAGTAAATTGAATACAGACAAACTGTTCGTTGGATTGTGAGATTATTACAAAGTTTATATTTGATTATAAAAAAAACAAAAAAACTTGGGTTGGTAAGACGGCTTGGCTAATCATTTGTTGTTACTTGTCCGTAGTAGCCCATAGATTTTTTCATACAAAAATAAATATGTTTATTTTTAGAAATTATTAATTTTCATGTTGAAGAATCCAAACAAAGCAAACAAAGGGGGAATGATAAAAACTTTAACAAACAAGTTGATTTGACGTTTTTAGATAAAAAAATAATTTCAAACAACCGTTTCAATAAAGGAAAGATACAAATTAGAGCGTTTAATTATGTTTGAAGAACTTTTATTTCAGAATAAAATATGTTTGAAGATGTTGTACAAGGACATCTACACTAACACCATTAATGTGGGTCACATGAAACATACCACAATGTAACTACCATCTTAAATTAAATAAATACATAAGTTTTTTCATACAATCTTTAAATAATTTTTTTTATTCATGTTAGTAATGCAAACTAGTATTACATGGTGGATATTAATTGTGAGTTCTATGTAACATTAACACCTTATATAAAATTAAACATTAACAAGAAAATTATTGATTTTCCATTAATCAATGTAAGATGTCTTAACACAACATGTGTAATCGTTAAAATTGAGAGATCATCAAACATTGTTGATTTTCGAAGTCTTCAAAGTCATAACTTGGAAAGCTGGCACAACCCATAACTGAATAATTGAAACAATATAACTTGGCCATCAATAAAAGTTGAAAATTTTGATCATGTGTTGTAACAATTAAAATAGTAAAATACCTAATGGATGCCAAACAATATAGAAAATAAAAATCTTCCAACTTTGACATCAATAAGAATTATGCATTTATAAAAGAAATACTTATGTCAATTTCATACCTTTGATCGATAAAACTGTTTTCTCATTATATTGATCATTAATATGCGAGTAGCTTTAGTGATGATATCTTGAGATCTCTTAAAACTTCTTCAAATTCTTGCAAGCTTTTAAATCTCCTTTGAAGTCGATCTAGATTTTTCAAGTTTGAAGACTCAAAATATGTATGGCACATAATGTAATACTAATCCAATTTTAGATTTATAGGATTACAAACTTGGTTGGCATAAATGACTATATTATGTCGATTTGCTTTAAAGTATCATGTCAAATAATTTTGAATTTTTCAAGGATTTGTATAATATGGAAACAATATTTTCCTTATAATTCTTCTAAAATTTCAGAAAATTTTCAAAGATCTGTAAAATATGAAAATAAGATTTTCCATAATTAATGTAAAATTAATTTTTTCTTTCTTGAAGGAAACAAATTTTATTGCCCTCCGTAGAATGAACCTACAAAATCAAAATACTAAAACTCAAAATACTCCCCCAAATTCACAATACGTTTCTTTTTTTTTTTTAGATTTGTGTCAAAATTAAGAAAAATTTAAAAAGAATTACTAATATTTCTTTAGATAATAAAATGCTTAATTTTCAACAAAAATTCACATTTTATTGAGTTGGATAGTAGGAATTTTTATGGAATTAATATATGGATAATTCTGAAAATAAATTTGATGAAATCTAAAATGACTATTAATTGGTAGGTTCTCACGTCAAACTGTTTGATGGTGTAATCAAATTGGGTCAACGTGCGGATCAACCAACAGTTAATTATAAAGATGTAAAACTTTTATGTATACGAGGTAATATTTTGGATTCAAAACACTCCAAATCATAATTAATTTAAAAAATTGTAATTAGATAAATAATATACTTATCCAATATCACTACACTCATATCATTGTAGAGGTTAATCTTTTTTCCATATTTTTTATACTGTTTTATTGAAACTATTCATTAAAAATATGATAAATTTAATATGTCAAGTAAATTCTAGCTAAAATAGAAATTTGATAGGAATTTTTTGGATTTAATCCTAGTAAAATAGTTAAGAATATTCCATTAGGAAGGGACCCAACAAGTCAAATCCGAAGACGACCTTCATTTGAGAAAGTTAGAAGAATTCTTTTTAATGAATAGATCCGATCGCAACTTCGAATATGGAATTCAATTCTTCTTTTATATTCCTTAATCTCTAATGACATTTAAATAAGATAGAATGGAACAACATATTAAAGGAGAGAGTATAATTAAATAGAAAATTGAAAAATTGGAAAAGTCAATGTATAAGTAGTTAAGGATGGTCCATGGCGGTGGCTAACGGTAACGGTTTCGATTGGGCTACCAAGATACAAACAACGTGTTGGTGACTCAATCAAATTATTCACCACCTAAATCAAATAAGTCGTTACTGGTTGCCACCGCGTCAATATCACAACACATAAAATGTCCAATTTCTCCTCTCCTTTGCCTTTAAAATAAAATAAAATAAAACAACATTGATAAATAGTAAGTTAACAAAGAAGAATCATATGATCAAGATTCAGTTTATAACAATAATAAAATGAATTAGTAACCTTTTTAGGGGAGCCTTATTTCTCTAAATTATAAAATTCTTTAAAATTATTTATAATAAATATTTAATATATATGCACAGGCTTTTGTAAGTAGTCTTACTTATGAAATTTCATTGAATTCACTATTTAAAGTTAGTCGTTGTTCAAGAAAATGTACTCGAATATTCTGTTGAGGCAAACTATATGTGTTGGCCCTCAATGGATTCTTTACTCTTTAGCCCTCATATTGACATATGGTTATAAGCCATTTTCATTAATGATAGACTTCTTGTTAATTAATTTTTTTTTAATAAATGAGAAGATATTATGATTTGAATTAATTAAATATTATAATGAACAATTGACATTCTTAAACAATACAGATATACTTATATAATTATCAAAACCAAATTCCTCTTAAGAATTTTTTTTTAAAATTAAAAATAAACCTAACTAGTCAACTTTTGTCTTGATATCAAACCATTTAGATATATATAAAATATATAGCTATGGAGTCATCTTAACACCCCTGCCCACATGCACCCAGAAAGGGTTGTGACATGGTTGGATCCCATAATTTTTTTTAGGTGAGTCTGTTATACAATTGGTGCATAAGCAATTCGAGTTGATTAGAGTTGATTTGGATTTGCGTGTTTTTTTTTTTAATTTCAGGTCAAAACCTTTATGTTGTATTGATGTAACATTTATGTTATATTAGTGTGATCTTTATATACAAATGTCGTGACCTTTATATACTGTAACTTAAAAAAAAATAAAAAATTTCAGAAATATTTGTACATAAAAGTCATATAAATATATATAAAAGTCACATGAATATCATATAAAAATATCTATATACAAATTTTGCTTAATTTTTTTTCTTTTTTATCTAAGTTACAGTATATAAAGGTCACGCCATTTGTATATAGATGTCACACTAATACAATATAAAGATCACACATTTATCAACACATAAAATCAAAAAAAACAAAACTCGCGAATTCAGGTCAGATCTATCCAAATTACATGTATCTTAGATTCATGCGCAAGAGAATTTGTGTTTTTTAACAATACTTTAAAAACTATTTTTAAATAACAATTTGATGTATTTTATAAATCAAAATTTGACTAAATTTAAACAAGATTTAAAATTTATTTTGGGTTCACTTTATGGGGATCTTTGTAGTAGTTCAAAATTGATACAGACATATGTAATAATGGTTTCTTAGTCATGTTTATTTTGTTATAATCAGTTGGAATATTCATCGACTTATCATAAACATATTTTAATATGTTCATTTTTAGTATATTAATAAATAAAGATATCACCACTTTCTAACATAATTAGATGATAATTTATTTTTCTACTATAATAAATAATATACATATCATTTTACAATAAATAAATAAATAATAATTTTATCCTTATTGATAAAACATAAATAACATTTTTATCACATAAGTTAACAACCTTATTCTATACATAAATTATATATGCAAATGCAAGAGTTATTTTAATGCATTTACTCAAATCTTTATATATATATATATATATATATATATATATATATATATATATATATATATATAAAAGTAAGATCAATTTGGGACACATAACAAGCCCACAATATTTTTCATAAATTCTTTTGACAAATAAAATTTATAATTAATAAAATTTAAAATAGCTATTATGACTAATTAATGATTTTAAAATTACGGCTGATAATAAATATTTATATATAATAAATGATTTTTGAATAAATTTGTCACAAATAACATATATATGATAGACTTCCATTATATAAATTATAAATATGTGTGTGTGAAGTTTGTTAATCTAAGAATCTAAGATAAAAAAAAAAATTAAAATAAAAGGTGGATGGATTGAAATTGATTTTTCAAATCTATTCATTAACATAAATTCATGGACAACCATCCCACCATATAGTGGTTGTACTTATAATTGAAAAACATATAATTATACATGTAAAAAATATTGTACTCCTAATCCGAATCAAATAAAATTAGATACGTAGAGGATTAGAAGTGTTCAATCATAAATTAAATTGGCCACAACTCTAAGTAAGAATTAACCAGAAAAGCTCGACTGGACTGGACTGGACTTTTAGCTGCCTAAAGAGGCCGATCAGAGGTGATCGAGCCGACCAAAAATGAATTTTCAGAGAACCAATTTAGGACTCGATTGATCAGAGATGACCGAACCGATCAAAAATAATTGGCCCGACCAAAGATACAAAAACTTAGAAGATCTGAAAATACTTAGTTGATCAAAGAATCGACGGTCCACGTAAGCCGTCTAAGAAAGAGTAAAAGTCATTGAGAACTCAGATGACTAGAGAGCACAAAATCAATCTCATCTAAGAATAACTCAAACGATTTAGAATCTACTTCAAAGGAAATGTTGGACACCCGATCCGAACTTGGCTAGGGTACATAACTTGGCCGGACTAAAGAGAGCCGACTAGGACCGATCTTGTGTTGGGTTCCAAGAAAAACTCTAATTACCTAGCAGTTATCCCTAAAAGATAGGAGATAGTAGGAGCAAGCTAGCTCCATCACTTCCTAGAAAATAGACAAAATTCAAAGGAGAGTGAGGTTGATCCCTACTACATGTGCTCTCCATTTAGGCTATAAATAGAAGGAAAAATGACTCAAAAAAAGTTCGAAACATATTGTATTCAAGCACCTAAAATAGTTATTTTCTTTTAATCTTTATATAAAATATGTTCTGGCCGACCACAATCGATTGATCAGAATAAACCGATTAAATTTGCCTGAATAGGCTCCGGGCACAGTTTTTTCTCTATTTTAACATGATTTCATTATCTGTCTCAACCTTTTCAAGTCGGATCGGTTTAATTTGGGTGTTCGGATAGGAATATATACTTATACAAATTCTGACATCAACAAAAGACATGTAATTGAACCCGTCGCATGTGAGACGGTCTCACAAGAGACCAACTCATTAAAAAAAATTAAAGAAACTACTTTTAGGAATATGTGTATTAAAATAAACTATGGATGAAATTTATTTAAAAAAAAATTGTTTTCATTTTATTGTAACAAATAGTGATGGAAAAGTTGAATAATGTAATAGGCGTAACAACATATAGTTTTCCAAAATAATAAATAATTGTTTTTTATATTTTTTTTTACAAATACAACATACATTTCAACAATTAAATAATGCATTAATCAAACTATATTATATTTAATGTTAAATTAATAGATATACATTGCACTAAACCATATACATGTGTGTATATATATATTTCCATATAAATAATAATTAAAATTTTCTAATTTTACTAATTTATTTAAATCTCATGTATTACAAGGACCCTGTGTTAATTGTAGTATAAAAATAACAAAATTATATGTTATGATAGGAAAATTAATTTTATTTGATTTTATAATATGTAATTATACCTTAATAAATTACCATAAATGTGACACATCAACAAACACGTGGCAAGTTGGGTGGGCCAACATTCCCATATAATTCAGTCATCTCTTTCTAGATTTTAGATATCCTCAATATTCACAAAATACCTTTGACATTACTAAATTTTGTTGGCATTCAAATCTTTGTCGCACCCACCCGCCAATACACACCTTAACTTATTCCAAAAAAAAAATCCGCAAAACGAATGCACAGAAATCAAATTAGCATTCTTTTACCGAGCTGTAAATTCCCAATTCCCAATCCAATTCATTGAGCACTTCTCCATTATTTCGCGAAGAAGAAAGGAAAAAGGAATCATCATGGATTGTTGCTCGACTCCTTCAATGATCTTGTCCGTCTAATTTCATTCAAGCTAGCTACATAGCCTACATTGATATTCACATGTTTTTCTTCTAGATTATCAAGTTGGGGTTTGGCGTTACGAGAAATGTGTGTCGTCGAACCGATTATATTTATTTGCTATTTCCAGAGGGAATTTCAAGCGATCCCATGCATTGAAGTTCGCTCATTAATTTAGGAAATGAACTTTCGAATTTCCGATTAAATCTGTGGCTTAAATTCGGGGTTTTTGATGCAGATTCGTGGACCCGAGGTATTTGGCTGGAATGCTTTTCAGATAGCTAAAATTCGGAGAGAGCAAAAGAAAAATAAATAGAAAAAGAGGACAAGATGAAGGGGGGATCATCTGCGGCGATGTTGCGGCGGCGCGACCCATATGAGGTGCTTCGTGTGTCTAAGGATTCCTCTGAGCAGGAGATTAGAACTGCTTACAGAGCTCTTGCTCTCAAGTGAGTGTTCCTTTTCGATTTTTTTTTTAATTCTTATTAATATGTGTGTATATATTCTTGAGTTGGATTATTTTTGGAAGTATTTATTCAGCTCTACAGCATTTCTGTCTATATGAGTCTTTGATGAAATTAGTTTTTGATGTTATGATAGTCCTTATATAAGAATTTTTTGTGGATAAAAACGGATTGGGAACTCAAGGGATTGTAGTGAAATTTACTGGTATTTGATTAAATTTGACATTATAGTTTGAGTATGAATTTGACATTTGTTTTGTGACCCCAGTTGTTTTTCAGAATGTCAAGGTTGTGTTAATGTGAATTTGTGGCGTAGTTATAGTTTTTCGGTTTCCAAGAAATTTTTGGTTTGTTATCGGGTTTCCACTGTCATTTGATTGGCTGCTGGGAAGTTAACGAACTACACATTGCTTCAGGCTGTATGGATTTTGATTATTCTTGATGAAGGAATAAAATAGATATACAATCTTCTTAGGCCATCAAGCCTTGAACAAACTAACAAAGTAGATATTAAAATATGGCTTCTATTGTTCTTGCAAAAGCCTTGAGCACAGGCATCATTTCGAAGAACCATCTCCTCAAAGACATACACCTAAATTGCATATGTAAAAGGCAGAAATATGATGTTTAAATTTCTTCTAGTTGTAAAGGAATAACCCTACTGATTTACAGGTATCATCCAGACAAGAATGCTAACAATCCTGAAGCTTCTGAGCTATTCAAGGAGGTTGCTTATTCATATAGCATTTTGTCAGATCCAGAGAGAAGAAGACAATATGATAATGCTGGATTTGAGGTAGTCCTTTCAGTCATTACAAGTTTTTTTTTTTGCAAGTCTTCTAACTTTTTAACTTTGGACCACTAGAAAAAAGTTGTTATACTAGCTTGTGAAGTTTTTATTATCAAGGTATAGGCATTCACGATTGATTTCCTGGCAGTTTGACTGTTTCTTTGTGTGATAAAAGTAACAATTACTTGTTTTGAACTGAAAGACATATCTGATTTGACTTCCTGACATTCTTGCTCTCAAAAGATGAGCTCTCTATTCTTTTTGCTCTGTTTTAGATTTATGCCTTGAGGGCCACATATCGGACTTAGATGCATTCTGAGGACATGTGTTTGCTGTTTGACATTTGTATGGGTGGACTAGTGTTCTTGGGGCCGACTCTATGGAACTTGTTGCATGCATCTTTTTGCTTCCTCTCACCTTTCTAGAAAAGGAATACGTTGTCAATCAAAGTAGTTTAGTATTGAGTGTAATCTATCTTGCCAGAATTTCGAGTCTCTTTTGACTTTTTTTTTGCACAGTGTGATATCTTACATTTGTATTAACGAATAGGCCATTGATGCTGAAGGAACGGGATTGGAGATTGATTTGTCCAACCTTGGTACAGTCAACACGATGTTTGCAGCTCTATTCAGGTTCAGTTTTACTTTATGGATCCTGTATAATTCGATTAACTTGTAAGTGTATTTCTTACGTGTATTTTGGACAGCAAGATGGGAGTCCCTATCAAGACCACAGTTTCAGCCAAGGTTCTTGAAGAGGCTCTGAATGGAATTATCACAATTAGACCTCTTCAAATTGGAACTTCATTCAGTGGCAAGGTATTATCTCAATTAGCAAGTTATAGAAGTTCAGTTTTCTAGCTGACCTCTTTTTCTTTTTTTTTTTTTAATTGCATTATTAAAAAAAAATTGGGATTAATTTTCATTGTTATTATTAAAACAGGTGGAAAAGCAATGTGCTCACTTCTTCAGTGTAACTATAAACAATGAGCAAGCAGAAGCAGGGATTGTAGTTAGAGTTACTTCAGATTCACAAAGCAAATTTAAGGTGTGTGTTAAATACTTAAATTTACATTTGTAATCAAAATGTGGTAGAAATATGGGATATGGGAGTGCCTCTTCTTCTCTCCCATATCAAAATGCAACAATATATTTTAAGTGTCTACTCCTTTGACTTATCAGAGAATGAATAAGGAGTAGAGAGTGCTTCATACACTTTATTTTTTTGATGTTTACGTGCACATGCATTTGTGATGATACTGATGGTTCTATGGTGTGTGATTTTCAGCTCTTGTATTTTGAATCTGATGCAAATAGAGGATATGGATTGGCATTGCAGGTAATTAATTTGGCACCAGTTATGGATGTTAAATAATTTAGTGATCACCTTCTACATTGAACCGATGAGTTTAGCTGTTTTTATTTTGATACTTATACTGCACCTGTATTTACTAATTTATGAGCTACATTGATAATTGGATAATGTATATCTTTGCCCTCATAACTGATGAATGTACCTTAATGAAATTATTCTAATGCCAAACATGTGTAGGAAGATAGTCAGAAGACAGGCAAAGTTACATCAGCCGGAATGTACTTCTTGCATTGCCAAGTGTACAGAATGGATTCATCTGTATATGCGGTATGCAAGTTAATCTTTTTTTTTTTTTCTCCGACTTCAGCTTGTAATGTTTTTATTGATAAATGCACTAGTTTGATTGTGTAGTTGGCATTGGCTAAGGACCCGGAGGCCTCTTTCTTCAAAATACTGGAAGGCTTTCAACCTAGCGAAATCTCAGAACTAAAATCTGGAAACCATGTATTCGCTGTTTATGGTTGGCATTGCTTTTACCTTGGAATTATTGTTATGACTTCTCTTCAATATCATTTGAATTCTACTAATCGTACAGAAACAGCTAAGTATTCATCATTCAGCCTGTTTCTTGTAGGAGATAATTTTTTCAAGCTTGCTACCTATACAATTGAGGTTCTTTGTGTGAGGTCCTATGAGGATACAGTTTATAAGCTTCAGGACATTGAATCTAAGATTCTGAGAAAGAGAAATGAGTTACACCAATTTGAGATAGAATATAGGAAGGTATTCCAAGTCCTTGTTTCCTGCATTCTTTGCTATGCATGTTCTTTAATAGGTTTCACATTTCCTTTATATATAACATTTTCTCCCTATATCCAGGCATTGGCCCGTTTCCTTGAAGTCACCGAAAGATATAACAAAGAAAAGCAGTCTGTCAGTTTGCTTCCTTAGAATCTTTTCATCTTCATCTTTTGTTGCAATAATTTATTTAATCTTCAGAATTGTATATGAATTCATAATAGCTAACTAATGTCTTTGTTGGTTGCGTGCGATCTGGATATTTATTTTTGATTCTCGATCCTCATACGTGACAGGTGGATGAGCTGCTAATACAGCGAGATTTTATCCACTCTTCTTTTACCGTAGCAAGGTCTGTTGGGGATCCTAGTGGGAGTGGATATTATAGCAACGGAACGAGAAGCAAATTACCTGAAGGCGAAGATTATAAATCTGGGAGTCAAAGGGAAGAGGGATCTTCAGATTCCGAGGAAAAGTCTGGTAGAAAGAGATGGTTCAATCTTAGAAATTTACTGGCTGCCTGAGGTTGTTGGAAGTTTATTCTTGCATGTAAGCCTTTTCATATTGTAAATACAAACTGGTACATCTCGTACTATGTGTATAAAGAAGGTGGAGAGCTGTTTCTTACAACTTTTTGATATTATTTCTCGGATTTTTTTGAACTTGAGTTGAGTTTGTTAAGGATTTTGTAGTTTTTTCAGACATATTCTAAAGGGATTTGAAATTATATAGTTCATTCTTTTTGGGTGCTAATGATTAATATTATGCTGTTATGATATAGACCACATCGTTGCGGGGTGGGTCTTTAGGGCCAAATAGAGGCCCGTGATCCGGCCCGTTCTAGGGGGACTCCATGTGTAAAAAGCTACTCGTATTACACATTCAACACCAGGTATGTGTTTTGTGTATGTTGTTTATTTGGACCAACTTTATCTTCGAGGAAGCAACTCGTGACATTGATGATATGCATTTCTGAACAATGGAAACCAAGATTCATGCATTGATGTGCCCTTCTTTGTTTTATCTTGCTAGTTTGACTTAATATTTTTAATCCTCATTTACCTTTATCTTTAGAGAACAGAGACAGATAAAATTATTTAGGGTTGAGATAAATGGTGACTGACTAGATTTCAACCATCTTTATTGCATGTTAAAAGGTTTCGTAGCCAATGTGCTGTCTGAATAATGTAGGCCATTCTCTTGCCCCATTCTAAGCTATGCCTGTAATTGGAATGAAAAATAAATAAATTATGTTGTGTTTAATTATGTTGAGACAAATGAGTGCAAAAATTGTGCTTATCACGAATTTATAATAAAATAAATGTTGAGATGCTCATACTCAGTTCCAAAACTTAATGTAATTGTTTATCAAATATTCTTTGTTAATATAAAGAAAGCTGATCACCATGTTTTCAGGTTTAGATTCTTTAAAGTAACTCTTTTCTCTACGATTGACCAAGCTAGTACATGCATATGAATAATTAATTCATGGTACTGATTATATTTTAATCAATGTTTAGATTCTTTTGTTTGTCCTTCATTGGGTATTGTTAATTAATTGATTAGTCCTATAGATTTATCCTTTAATTGTTTAATCATATACACTTATTTAATATGGCTCTCAGAAATCTACCCCACAAAAACGGGTTTATATTATATTGCCCCTTTGAATTAGTACAAATTTGCTCATAAAATATGTTGGCAAGTAAATTATTCATTTATTAATTGAAAAGGCAAAATGCATTATTAAGCCCCTCAACTTTTACTATTGTATAATTGAGCATTCGTTTGTAACTGAAGTCCTTCTACATTTATTTTGTTTTATTATACTCCTAAACTTTCAAATTCCATTTAATTAAGCCCTTGTATTTTTTGTTTTTGTTTTTGTTTTAAGAAAGCCCTTGTATTTCGCTATTCGCATATTATTTTGATATAGGAGTTAGTACAATAAAAGTTAAAAATTTAGAAGCTTAATAAAGAAATAAAAAAATTTGGAAGCTGAATTAAAGTAAATAAAGATAAACCGATTTAGTAAAATAATGTAAATATACAAATCTTCAGTAAAATAAAACACGAAACACAAAAGTAGATACTGCCATTAAAAGAGGGGAGAGAATTGATGTATAATGCTGACGTGTACAGCCCACTAGAGACGTGGCTGGATAAATTGGGAATTTCGTCAAATGTAAGTGTCAAGAACTGTCTTGGTGAGGATTTATGCATACTAGGACTACTAATAAATTATCCAATCACTTTAATTAAAACAATTATTATTATTATTATTATTATCATTATTATTATCATCATCATCTATCTTTTCGTAATTAGACCTTATTCTTAGACTTTGCTTAATTGACTTTAAAATCCAATGATGTTTTCGATTTGAATGTGATTATATATATATATATATATATATATATATATATATATATATATTTTTTAAATGAGTTTGGGGGAGTGGAAGAGAGAGAACAATAAAAACTAGAAAACTTGCGTGATCCGAATTCGAATTCGAATTCAGATCATTACAATCTACACATTTATAAAGGTGGAATACCATTTGAGCTATAAGACTTGAGCTATAAGACTCGTAGTATGTAATTATACATATATACACATATACAAACACATATACAAGCATTTCGTAATTAGGCCTTATTTAGACTGTTTAATTGACTTTCAAGGACAATGATCTTTTCAATTTGATTGTGATAGATAGATAATACACACATATATATATATACATATAAAATATAAATATTTTATATTTGTATAAATTTCATAATAAAACCCAATTTATAAATTAGTTCTCAATTCTAAACTCAAATTTTAAAGTTTCTCAATAAGGAGCTTAATTTTACATTTTTTTTTCTCAATTTAAGACACAAATTCACATTTCTTTTCTTTTTTATTTATATTTATAAATTTCTTAATATTTCAATATAGATTAATATTTTGGATAAAATAAGACGATTAGTGCGCTTTAAAAATAATTTTCATTTGACTTATCTTACTTTATATGAAAAGAAGAAAAGAAAAAGAAAAATATGGTTAATTCAATTCATAAAATATAAATTATATTAAACTGATTAATATTAAAATCGATTTTATATACTCTTATTCATAAATTAAGAAAATAAAGGAATCTTAATTCTTTGAATTGCATTATATATATGTCTAAATTAATACAAGTCGGATGAGGATCATTTCAAAATTGTACGAATTTATCTTAATTTATCTAAATTATAAATTCGTAATAAAATATAAATAAATCTATTAATATAAATAAAAAATGAAATTTAATTTTATTTTGAATTGAAATTTCAATCTAAATTTCAAATTTTAAATTGAGAAAAATAATAAAATTGAACCCTTTATCAAAATACTTTAAAATTTAGATTTAAAATTGAGTCCTAATTTATAAATTTAATTTTGTTATAAAATTTATCCCTTCATATTTAATTATCGCATCATGGCCGTTCATCAAAATATTTACTATTTAATCTTATGGCATATATGTGCATGTGCCTCGCAATTAATGTGTTTTAAATTTCATTAATGTACTATCTGGTGTTATGTTGCCGACTGAGTGTCCGCTCTATCCCACCCCCCCCCCCCCCATTCAGTAGATCCAATGGAGTTCACTATCAAATATTTTTAATTAATTAATTAATTATATATATATATATATATGTATTAGATCTAGACAAACCTAGCTAGCTAGCTAGACTATAATCTAGGCTTAGGCTCCAAGATTATAAGATAATTAGTACTAATTACATAAATTATTAACAAGTGTATTTTAATACACATAAATTGACGAGTCACCTCACATGACTTAAAGCTAACTCCACCTAACCTACTTCTTTATGTATTTTAAATTAGTGTCACTTGGAATATATGGAGGGACTTATATAATTGACCCCCACATAGTTTGGACAAAAAATTAAATATACCTATGAACGAATCCAAAAAAGGGATTACAGCTTGAAAAATACGTCACATTAGGGTTATCCTTTTTGGATCCTTCCAAAGTATAGGCTGTAAAAAGGGAACCAAGATGATTAGAAAGTTAATGGGATGTTGAATTATACTTGGATCATGTCTCAAATAATCTTGTGTTAAAGCCTATGTAACCACCTCTCATTGGCTTAATTGCCTTGATTAACACAAATCAGTGGGCCACAATTGAGATTTAGGCAATCTCTCATGATAGTATCGGCATCACTTCTATCAACAAGAAAGAAGAAAAAAGCATGATTAAAGTTACTTGAAAGTGTCTTGTTTAATTAGGTGGTGGAAACCTTTAAGGAAAGCCCATTACTTGCAAATCCACTATCGACATTTGTTGATTAATCAACAAGCTTTTGGAAAGTTGATTGGACAAGATAGTTTATAGCCAA
Source organism: Scutellaria barbata (assembly GCA_028654395.1). NCBI lineage: Eukaryota > Viridiplantae > Streptophyta > Magnoliopsida > Lamiales > Lamiaceae > Scutellaria > Scutellaria barbata. The sequence continues at coordinate 29,783,366 of CM053647.1, forward strand.
TCGTGATTTTATATTATACTTCATGTTATATCTTTTATTTTAAAATAAATATTATTTATCATGTATATTAAATAATATCATTAATCAACACGTAACATGTATTAAATATTATAAAACATGAGATGTAACACCAAACACAGTACTATATATAAGATTCTAAAAAACATTTAACATATATTATAATATTTGGTAATTGGAGACGATTATTGAGGAACATATTGCATCCATCAGTTCAATCGATTCAATTTGAATACTCAATAAGGGGTAAAAAGATTAAAAAAAAAAGCACTTTGATTGTTGAATTTATTATTTTATTTAAGAAAGTCTCTATATAGTATTTGATAAAATGTATATGTATATGGTTGTTTAAATTTGAACTTTGTTAATATATATAATTAATAATCATTAAATTAAGAAAAGAAAAAACAAACAAACTATTTGTCAGTAAAAGTTGAGAGGTGACTGTACCCCGATTGGCCAAGAGTGACTAGCCACACGGAGTCGGTATCATCTTCTTCACCCTCGGAAGACGCTTGGACCGACTCAATAACTGGTAAATAGCATACTCTAAGTATGCAGAATCAACCATTAATTTAATAGTAAATCTAATATAATCTTCTATCCAATTATGAAAATATATAGTATTTGTGGAGCCATATATAAATATATATAACCTCGAAATGAATGTGTGTATGTATACATATGGTCCCAATATGGTGAATGCAAAGAGTGTTACGAGGGAGAGAGCAAAGGTGTGGAGAATCACATGTATTTATCCCTACAAGAAAGGGGTAAGCATGTGCTTATTACATTTTTTTTTTTGACTAACCTTAACTATGTTGTAGCCCTTCTGACACAACTACATCTTGTCTTCATCACACAGCATGCTTCATTTAAACATGTCAGGGAATTTTTGTTTCCCATCAGGAGTTTTTGCTTTATTTACACATGCATATATACATATATAATATTAATTATAAGACTTCATTTTAGAAATTCCAAAAGATGACCATAAAAGTAGTTTTTCGGTTATGTTTCTGACAAAATGTCTTCAAATACTATTAAATTAAATAAAGAAAAAAATTATAGCATGATTTTTTTTTTTTTTTACTTTTCTACTTTAATTTTGGTGAATATTAGTAATAATCTTTATTTACATGTGAAATAGTGAAATTTATCTTGATGGTAAATTTATCTTATCACAATTACAATTATGTCTTATTTACAAAGATAAATTTGTCATTTTATTAAATTGTAGTAGAAAAATATATTATGTATCTTGTGTGATAGAAAAAGTGCAATCACTATCTTCATTGTATCAAATATGATGGCTAAAACAATAGTGTCACACATAGTATTTATCATTCCCTCCGTCTCATATGCAACATTGTCCTTTTCTTTACAATGTATAAAGAATGTTATTGGAAAAAATAAAACAACAAATTTTTCTTTCTAATAATCCAGTTACAAGTTAACAACTCCCGATCCCTTGAAGTTGGTACCATATAAATGATGTTATGTATCAAAATGACTTGGTTTTAAGGTGAGATCCACCGATATCAAACCCTTATTGCTAAGTTATAATTAGTTATAATAAAATATTAATGATGGACTTAATAGATAAATGGAGAAGTATAAGTGAAACTTCATGCCAAGTTATACCTTCTATAAAAAAAATTGTACTACTGAAATAATATGACTCTTTCTGAACATAATGCATGCAATGAAAAATAGAAGACAAAATCAAAACATAGTTGGTAAAGGAGTTTTAACATATATGCTACATCTAATGTAAGATGTAATATTTATGAACACAATACATACATACATATTACGCACACGTTTACGCACAAATCTATTGTTAATATTTAGCATCTAATACACTTCCTTTGGTTGTTGAATTAAACCTTAAAAGTGTGTGCATATATATATATATATATATAATATATATATATTATAAAGAAGATTGTGTTTCTATAATCTAGGTTCCATAACACTAGATATGAGCACAAAATAACTTTTCTAGATCACAATTATTTTTATGCATCAAGTGTATAGATCATGACCTAATTTAAGTTATATGATTCGAAAGATGTTGAAAATGCACCACACATGCGTCTATGCATTCTAGGGTTTGCGCTCAAACCCTAGCTCTCATGCACTCTCAATTTTAGTTGTTTTTGCCTAATCTTTTAATTTAGCAAACCTAACATTTTAGTTCTGTTCGCATAGCATTTATATTCTGTTAACCTTTTGTATTATGTATACTGAAAAAAGTTTAAGTAATATCACTTAAAGGTTAGAAATCTATACATAAATGTTATATTCATATAACATAAAAGTTATACTTGTATACCATAAATATTACATAACTTTTAATTATGTTGTTTGTACTGAAAAACATCTAAGTAATTTTACTTAAAGGTTATATAATATATGTACATAAATGTTATACTAATATAACATAAATATTACACTTGTATAACATAAAATTTCATTTATATTACATGAATTTTTATGCTGAAAAGTCTAGGTTTTTGACTTAAAGATTATGATATCTATATATAAAGGTTTTACAAATATAGCATAAAAAAAAAAATTGGATGTGGATCCAAACCGAACCCAACTGATCTGACCTGCATGCGTCCAATTACATGGATCATGATCCATATATTTGGTACACACAAACACTAGCTTTTCTAGATCAAAAAGGTTTTGTTAATTGCAATTTGCTAGCTTGTATCCAATCAAATTGTTGAGATCCCATAGAAAGTGTGTCCCATATAACTATTAGATCCATGTCTTCTGAAGATGCAAAGTTTGATAGGTTTTTTTTATTTTATACAAATGTAAGTAGTTAAAGATCAATTCTCCCAATTGAGCACATCTAGAGGGGAAAAAAAAAAGTATTCGTATTTCATTGGATCTTTTGAGTTCGGGCAGATTCCAATTCAAGTACCTTAACATAGTCCCTAAAAAAAATTAGATTTTTTTTTTGAGGTCAAGTTGACTTTTACCAACTATACGATATTGGTTAGTGAAAAAAAATTATTATACCGCAACTGCAAATTAGGAAATTAATTGTTGAATTTTGAATTATGAAAAATAACTACCTATTACTATGTACAGATTATATAGTCGCTCGCTCACGTATCCAGCAATTATATGATTTGTAATTAACATATATCATGTTTGATGTAGGATACATCAATAGTAAATTAAACATTAATTTAGTTTCTATGTATAATACGGTTTCATAAGAAGAACTAAGATACATTAATTTCGTAAATAAATAATATATTAAGTGCATCAATAGTTATGTATTAATTATTAAATTTGCTATCATGTAGTAACATCTTATTGAATAATGAAACATAATATAAGGGGGAGACAAGGTGGGGCATAGTTGGAGTTGTGGTGAAGACTTTGTAAGGGGTGTAGCACTTTGATTAATTAAAAAAAGAAAGATTAACACATCTCGATTAACTCTATATAGCCTTTTTATCTTGCATAATTTCTCTCTCTGTCTCTGTCATATGAATATATGATATAGTTAGTAAGATTCGGAAAATCTTTCCCATGTAAAGCCATGTTTAAACTATTATATATTTCAACGTCAATCACGCAGACATCCTAAACAATAATTCATCATTAACAACTAAATGGTCGCCACCCACACCGGGCCCACCCTCATTACTTTCAGATCATTACCATAATTTTTTCATGTCATAATTCAAAGAAAAACGGTTAATATGTGAAAATATGAGTGAATTAAGGATGTATAGTTGTGAGTTTAGTCAAACGGAATTATATTTATAACACGGTTTCACATAAATTTTTATGTAATACTATTGTAAATGTATCCATGAAGATCCCGGCTAAAATTCCACTCAAATCCAAATTTAAACATTCCTATAGATGTTTGGATTTATTTATAATTAGTAAAGCCCTATTAATTATATGCTTGAATTAAGTAATAAGCTTCCTATTTTAAAATTATTAGAGCCACTGTAGGGTTAAGTATGTGATGCAAACGGTGGAGATAGATATGCATGTGGGCCATGCATACATACACCTGGTTAAGGGTTGCAGATGTGCCACATAATAAACACACACACACATATATATATATATTCTTTACACACATCTGAAATTTGAAGAATGACTTATATTATATGCCTTGGAAGTCATCAAGATGGATGCTTTGACTTTCATGAAGCTTTCTAGAGAGAGAGAGGGGATGGTAGGTTGCTTCTGTCGGCTAAGCAGATGTAAACATAGGAAAAAAAATTAAAAAAGAAAAGAAAATTTAAATAAAAAAATTGGAGGTGGAAACATGCACAATGACTTTAAGGGAAATACCTTTGATATATTAGAGTGAATTTTTGAATTGGTTTCACTCTAACTTAAACAATTGCTGCCACAATTTTACTTAATTAATGAAAATTTTGCTTGCACAAACAATTCAAGAATCCCGCATAAAGGAACAAATACAACTATATAATTCATACATATATGGATATATAGATACTGGTCATTATATATAATATATAGGTTTTAATATTGGGCAATATAATATATTTTGTAAATTAACTTTTTTTTCTTCAATTGTATTCTAAAATTCATGAGTTTTTGCTCTTTACAATTTTGACCAACCAATTTTCTGATCATTTTTCTTGCTAAACTGGAAGTTAAAGACCTAATTTTCTGATCATTTATGGGCTCCACGATTGCTCATTGGAGCTCATTCCACTTTCTCTGAATCTATATATATATTTCAAAGTATCAAATTTCCATAAAGTTACACTGCCAAAAGCACTGATGAAACAGTTCTGATCAGGATTATAAATAAATATATATTGGACCATTGGTTGTAGTCACATATGTCACCTGTGAGCCTCTAATTGGAAATGCTTACTTGAGTTAAAGCACTCAGTTATGTATGTACTCTTTGATTCTCTGACAACCTATAAGTACATACACACCCCCAAAAAAAATAAAAACAATAAAAACAAAGAACAAAGAAAACATATATAAAATAGTAATTAGTTTTATTCCAAAATGTTGGTGCAAAAGTAGTGTTCTTATCATTTTGGGGAACACGTTAGTTTTCAGGGGTGCAATTGTTTAAACATTCTTGATTCCCGATCTACAGACAAGCCCTCCTTCTCTTTCTTATTTAAGGAAAAAATAAAGATTAAAGCAGAATTAATAAAAATGACTATTAATTAATATATTTTGAATGAGATAATTATAGGGAAAAGATTTCTTACCCTAGAAAAAGATTTTCGATTTTACCGACATTAATAATATCTCTCATGTTATAATAATAATATGAAACCCTAATTCTAGTGAATAAATTTCTCCAAAAAAAAAAAAAAAAGAGTTTGATATGTAATTTTCTAGACAAGAACTAAGTTATGGGACTTAAAACATATAATCATGAGTCGTGTCGTGAGTTGTGCAATGGTGTGTACCAGCTTGATGGATCGGAGGTGATGATAAATCCAACTTAGTGACCATAATGAACGATTGCCCATCGAGTTGTCCGAGACGCTTGTAAGGGCAAATTTGTCTTTTTGATCTTATACAAAGTGTTCTACTCCCTACAAACTTAACTCCAATTAAATTGCTCAAAGCTAGCTGCACTTAACTTGAACATCAAAGTAATAATTGGCAGGATAGAGTAGTAATGATTCTAGTTTCAGAAACCTGTGCCAGTTACCAATTACACATTGGTGGTTAAACCAAACAGTTTCCTTGGACTTTTGATATTGCTGCCCACTGTTTCACGCAAATAAATGATTGATTATTATGTCTCTGATGTTAATGTGAGAAAAATGATTTTTCACTTGCTAAGAAGAAAGAGCAAGCTAGACATTGCTACTCAAAACAAAGGGCATTAATCCTTAATCAATAGTTGATAGTTCAACAACCCTACAATGCTTTCACATGCATCACATTCTTTCACTTACTAGCAACAAAAACAGAAAATTAAATTGACTCTTAATTTGTCCTAATTACATGTATCTTCCGAGTAATCTCGCATTATTAAATCCATTAATGGACAAAATCTTGGCATCACGAATCCAAGGGCAGTCTAGGAACTTCCCAAAAGCAGTGGAAAAATATGTATGAATAAGAATGACAAGCACATTTCATTGGGTCCCATTTGTGTTCTCAAATTTGCACTCACCTTTTCTTCTTCTTGGGTTGTCCGCAACCATCTCTCTCTCTCTCTCTCTAGAAAACTTTAAACTAATTTGTATAAATACCCCCAGACATGCAACAACTCCCCATCTTACCTGGCCTTATTCTGCTCTCTCGCTTCCATTTCCAAACCACCTCCTTTCTCTCACTAAAACCACACACACAAACACGCACTTGTACATATATATGTATAGCATGGGAGAAGTAGAGTATCAGAACAAACCATGCAACAACGCCATACCAACTGGCCGCTTAAAACTATTCGGTTTCAACGTCACAGAAGATCAAGAAGAGGCCAACTCCACCAAGTCGCCATCAGTCTCGCCGGAATCCGGCGATTTTCCGGCATCGGACGGTCGGAAATACGAGTGCCAATACTGCTGTCGAGAGTTCGCTAACTCACAAGCCCTAGGCGGCCATCAAAACGCTCACAAGAAGGAAAGGCAGCAGCTCAAGCGTGCACAAATGCAAGCCAGTCGAAACGCCGCCGCTTCCTACATGAGAAACCCTATGGTCTCGGCCTTCGCCCCGCCGGCGCACCTACTCGCCCCCGCCGGCTCCGTCGTCGTCCCTGGAGCGTCTCCGTCGTGGGTTTACGTGCCACGCGCCGCGCAGCCGTTCCACGTGTCACATGGCTGTGTTTTTCCCGGTGGAAGGGGTGTAGGGAGCCTATCCTACGCCGGCGGCGCACCGGAGTCTGGCCTCGTGAGTGTTGGGCCTCAACAGCCGGTGAAGGCCCATAGTGGGAGATTAGATGGGCCGTCTTTGAGTAGATTTTCGAGAGTTGATGAGGGGCCGGGCTTCGATGATGGCTTCGGGCTCGATTTGCACCTGAGCCTAGCCCCAGCCGCGCCGTGAGTTGAACTCGGCTCCGTTTGATTTAGGTTTGACTAATCAGCTAGATAGAAGCGGTTACTTATTTTGTACATTTTCGGATTTATTTATTTATTTTTTTCTCAAGGGAAAATTTCTCACTAGCTACCACGGTTTGCTTTATCATATTGGAGTTTAAATATCTCATCTTATCTTTTATTTATCAATATTATGCTTACATGTATAATTGCATTGAGATGAATTAAAATATACATTGATAAATGAAAAATTGAATGAGATAGAGGATCCCAACTTGAGTTTCTGTGTATAATTATAAATTTCTTGTTCAAAGTAATTACGTGTATGGACATTTCTTTCTTTGTTTCTTTAATTTTTTTATAGAGTTTAAGATGACTAGGTTTATATGTTAATTAAATGGAATGGTGAGAACCAGATAATACATGGACTTGACAGAAAAATAGATAATTAATTGATAATTTTGAGAAGTAGAATGGAGGTGAAATGTAATTTATAGATTAATCAGTAGGTATTAAATTATAGTGAAGAATTTTTAAAGGAGATGCACACAGTTCTACTTAATTAGTACTCCCTCCATCCCGGATTACTTTGCACATCAAATTGGGCACACTTTTTAAGAAAAAGTGAATATTTGCTTTTTAATTGAGGGTATAATGGTCAAATTTACTTTTTCTAATTGAGTGATTAGTTTAATATTAAATGGCATTGTGTGAGAAAAAGTAATGGCATTGTGTGTAAATAAGTATGTATTGTGAGGGTAAAAATTATGATAACTTTTACCATTTTTGGGCGTGCAAAGTGTTTGGGGACAAACTAAAAAGGAAAGTGTGCAAAGTGTTAAGGGACGGAGGGAGTAGTTAATAGTGACTTTCATGATTGAAGATAGATACGAGTTAGATTTGAAATAATGAAACTTTTGAAATAGACTACTTTAGTGAAAATGTCCACAATTGGGGATTAGATCCGCTACTCCTCAGAAGATTTGGTTAAATTACTAAATTGAATTCAATATTTATGAAAATTATAATTGAATCTCTTCATTGATCAACTTTTCAATATTGACCCATTACAATAATGAGTATGAAAGTTCAGTAAGATATAGTTGAAATTGAGTGAGTTTGATTTAAATATTCAAATTACTCGATCGAAACATTGCACAATTTTTTTAGTTTTTTCACAGTTAAAAGAGTTTTGTTATGATTCTTCACAAACTTTGCTATCCATTTGGTAATTTGATCAAATATTGAGGGTGACAAATGTAAGACATTTATCTGTTGTATTAGGAAATTGATTTAAAAAGTAATTTTTTTAAAAAATATATAGATACTAAAACAGTAAAGATGAAAGATATATGATGAAAAATCTAGTTCAATTAATTGATAATTAATGTAGAAGAAATTATGCTTCTAATAACCGGATCGTAAAAACATCCTTTAAAATCTCCTAATCATATTGACAAATAATTTAATTTTGCCATTTCGAAACTTGGTATATACAAATAATTCAAATTTTCCGATTTGAGAATAATTTGAGTACTTTTTCTGAAATTTATTATATATATATAATACTTCACATAAGCAATATTATATATATATATATATATATATATATATATATATATATATATATATATATATATATATGTGCATTTGATGTTTATCGTTAGCCCCAATGTAATTATTAATAAAACCCTCACTATTCATTCATTTACATTTCACGATTTATATGAAAGGAACTTAGAGGATTCCAATTTTTATTTCTAAATTAGTTAGACGTAAACATAAAACTAGGTAACAAGACAAAAACTTACTATTAATAAATTTAAAATGTTACAAAAAGAGTAGTAATGACTGTTAATATTTTTTTTCTTGAAGATATAATATCTAACAAAATCATAGATAAGATATGTGTAGGTGTAGTAGCCAGTATGATTGCAGGAGTGGAAATAATACTCAAAACAAAGAACAAAGAAATCTCAACCTAACCTCTTTTTTCTCCCACAAAAAAAAAACTTAAATAACCCATTTTTGGTTTGTAACAATGGTGCCAAATTTGTCAATTTTTTCATCTTTATATATTGCATAATCAATCTGGGACCCTTCACATGCTAGTTCTTTTAGCTTAAATTGGGATTATCATATACTTCATTAGATCATAGTACTATATATTATATGTACTATAATTAGTTAATATGATTTTACTTAAACCACCCCTTGTCATCCACCTAATACTAATATTAATTCATCTAATAATGCTTAATTGACAGCTTCCTATCAAACTCGAATCACATGACAAATGTGTGGAAGAAAATCTATTATAAAAGTTTACAACTTTAGTTTTAATTTTACAATTTTAATATCACAAGTTTGATGAATTTTACCTACCAGTCCTTTAATCTTTACGCAAATTCGGGAAAACGTTATATAGAACTGATTATATTCTTTATTTATAGAAGATACATATATTAAATAATGTTAATTAAAGAAAGAAAAAATAATATAACTATTGGTAGGGGGGAAAGGGTGGAATAAGAAAGCTTACGTGAACGCACAAAAACAAGATAATGCATTCCAAGATATATAAGCACCTAAACTAAAAGGTGCCCACCATTTTTCTTTTTTAATTTTATTTTTGTTCAGAACTTTTTAATTAAGGTGAAACTGGAGAAGAGACAATTAATTAATCTTAAATGTTAGTATTGGAAACTTCTTTTAATTTCGGTGTAAAGTGAAGCATGAAATTATAAGTATATGTCACTTCGCATGCCTCTTCGTGTTTGCCTTTCCACATTCACTTCTAACAAAGTGATCATCACTGCTTCTTGCATCATTTTCATCAAAATATAATTACATCAATTATGTTTTTACTGTGTTTCCAATGTAGTGAAAGAGAGAAAATCTTCAAGTTATATATACACTTTTAAATCATGTAACTAAGTCTCTCATGTATATCATATGATATTATTAATTAACACGTGGTATGTATTAAATATCATGAAATATGAGATTTAAAACCAAATCATGTAAGAAAAGATTTGAACCGTTGCTCATGTAACATGAAATCGTGTAATGGATGATCTGAATTGTTCTTGGCAATGTTTTCATAACCGAACCGGTGGCCAAACCGGCCTGGCCACTTATTGACGGTTCAACCGGTCGGATCGGTTAAACCCGTGATTCGACCGGTAAAATGATTTTTGTCTATTTTTTTTCAATATTATTTATATTATATTAAAAAAGTTATGCACTTATATGATTCATATTAAAATAAATACAATAAAGTCATAAAATGTCAAACTATATACCCCATAATCCATAATGAAATCTCAAACTAAAAATTAAAATATTAAATACTAAAATTTAAGATAGATAAAATGACAAATATTTTGAATCTTGATGATCATATCACAAAGGATCGTCGTTTTCTTTACTTCTTTTAGTTTCTTTTTTAACTTTTGAAGCCTAATTTGAAAGCCCAAAAATGAAAAATCATTATTTCATAACCCATAACAAGAAGTAGATGTAATTAAAAAAAAAAACTGATTTTTCCGCTTTTTCAATTCCCGGTTATAACCGATTCAATCGGTTTTTGATCGGTTCTTTTCGATTTAACCGAAAAAACGGTTAACTGGGTGTATTTGGACTGTTTCCGTGTCGGTTCCCGGTTGAACTGGCCGGTTCGGTCCGGTTATGAAAACACTGGTTCTTGGCACCCCATCATTGAACATATGTCTTTTTAATTTATGAAATGGAAAAGGCTATAAAGAAATTCATAGCTTTGTTGTAAATTTGGAGTGAATTGGAGGGTATAAACTACAAAAGAAAGAAAGTCAGACACCTTAAAGAAAACAAATAGTGATTGATTTGTTAATTTTTATTATCAAAGGAAGACATGACTATTACATAGAGAGTAAAATAGTAGGGATAAATTAGGATTGGATGATTCTCGTCTTTTTGAAGTTTTTTAAAACAAAGAGTCCATCTTGGGTGAAGAAGAGGAGTTGGATTTGGAGTAGCACATTCATAGATTTGAAAGCTTTTGAAATGAAGGCAAAAAGTGGTAGCTTTTTGACATATGTATATGACTGTAAGAATAAAAACCAAAGATTATTACAACCTAAAAGTGGAAGAAATAAAATTAAATCAATCATATTCCCACAAGTTTGCCTCACATCGTACAAAAATATTCTAGCTGTTGGGTGGGGGCCTACCTATATATACACTTTTCCTTCATCAGTGCATTGAACTTTGATAGTCACAGCCACTTCATCAAGAACCCCACCCCACCCCACCCCACCCCACTTGTTGTTAATACAAGTTAAAAGGGCAAAGGGACCAATCAGTTATGGTGGAATTTGTGTGATTAGCTTTTGTCTCATGCATGCTATAAACATATTTGGTGAGACCAAGCTAGCTTCCTCAAACTCTGGCAATAGTGTCCATGTCAACAATCCCCCCCACCCACCATTCTTTTTTCCATCATTTAATATCTATATTTACTTCATTTCACATACCAAAACCCTGACCCTTGTCTTCTACATTCATTTTTTACTACTTTAATTTGTCCTAATCCCATCTACTTAGAGTGCAATGAATGTACTTTCAATTCAAGCATTTTTTGACTTATGTGCCATGCTCTTACTGCTCATCAATCCATGCTCTAAAATTTCAGTTTCGATCGAAATATAGGTATTTTAATTTTACGGAAATATCGTGGAAATATTGGTACATTATATTGGTACATCATACTTATCGATATTTTCCCAATATTTACCAATTTTCCTATAATTTGTACCATAAAACCACCGATATTGAAATCGATACCGATATTTATCGATATTTTCCTGATATTTCACCTATTTTTCTACTATTTATACCATGAAACCACCAATATCGAAATTGATATCGATATTTATTAATATTTTAATAAAATTTCTCATTTTTTTATTAGTTATGTGAAAAAATAAAAATATCGGATGCAGACCATTTTTATATCGATCATGTGAAAAAAAATGAAATATTGTAGAAATATCGGAGATATTTCCAAATATTTTCATCCTTAGTGCACAAGCAAAAGTATAAAAATCAAAAGTATACAAATGCCAAAATTATATTTAAAAAAAAAAAAAGTAAAGGTACACAACATGCAATTTTCCTTTTCTCTCATACGTACATGTCAAAAAATATTAATCCTGAATATAACTTTGTTAATATTATAACAAGTATATAAACCATCATAATAGACTATAAGTCTATAAATTACAGTTAATATATATAGCACATCCATCGTAGTAAATCAAAGAAATTCCATTATTTGAGTTATATTAATGCTTGGCATCATTAGGTAGAGAAAAACTAATGATATTTTTCTTGTAAATCAATGGACTAGAGCCTTAGGAATGTTGCTAGTTGCTACTTTGATCCCATTAAATTAAAGGCTCCACCGCATACTGATGCACCTTTTCATACATATATATTCATGTTTATGTTATTTTCTTTTTCTTTAAAAGTTAAGTCACAATTAAATATAATTAAATAGTGCACTTAATTATTCAAGCGATCATGGTACAAAGCCGCCCCATTATATATGAACTAAGTGGTCTGCTGTCAATATACAAGACAAAGAGTCAAAAGACATGGCTTTTTGAAATATATAACTCACATGGACAATATAATCAATCAATTTAATTTTTAATTAGTTGGGACTCTTTTAAAAATATGAAGTAGCCTTAGCATTCAGGCCATCTGTGATGTTGATAATTAAGAACTATCTCATTAGTTCATTAATTAAAATTCAATATTAATTAATTAATTAAGAACCATCCTTTCTATTTTTTTTTTTTTTTTGGCTAGTTAACTAATATTCATAATTTTTTTAGCAGTATTAGTTTCACCATTTTGAACCATAAGCGAAGTGTTCTTTTGGGGAAAATATAAATAAAAATAATTTGTTACAACTTTTTCTTAGTTCAAAACCATAAATAGAAGTTAAGAAAAATGAAATCCATGGTTTATACAATCGAAAGTGGAAAAAAAGTCAACCAACAAATGAATTTCAAAATTCTATAGCTTAGTTGCTTGTTCTGGTGGGCCTGGGCTATAATAAGTATATTTAAGAGAACCAACTCTTAACGGTACTAGCCCAGTTGGCATTTATTAAAACAAGTATTCTGTTCTGGTGGGCCTGGGCTATAACTATATTTAAGAGAACCAACTTGTAACGGTACTAGCCCAGTTGGCTATTATTAAAACAAGTATTCTGAATAGTTATACTTATAGGAATATATATATATATATATTCAAATAGATAATGTGTAATGATTTTATTCTCTTGTTATATTTAAAGTAAAATTAATAAATATTATGAATTTTTGACACATTGATGGATTGTATTTATGGTGGATAGATGAACATGACTATATATTTATCATACTTTTTCAAAGATTATTTTAGTCTACCATGTTCAATATAACTATTTTAGATGGAGGACAGATAACTTGTAAAATTGATTAACGTTTAAATCGCAAGTACACTTAATTCAATTTGATTAAATTTATAGAGTATAATAAGTTTTAATCAAACGTATGTTAACGGAATTATAACAAGCCATTAATTATATATCTTCTAAATCATAGAATTTATTTTATACCAAAGGAAAAATAGCAAGATGAAAAGGCCCTCTTATTACTTCCAGGCTAAAAGCCCATTCGGGCAAAAGCGCTTCAATTAAACAAATATAGTCCCTCGCCATAAATTTCATAACAACTTAATTTATAAATTAATTCTTCATTTTAAACCTAAATTTTAAATTTTTTTAATAAAAAATTCAATTTAAATTTTATTTTCCCAATTTTAGACTTAAAAATTAGATTAAGTTCTCAATTCAAAATGAAATTCATTTTCATTTTATTTATAAATTCATTTATATTTTAATATGCATTCATATTTTTAATAAATTAAGACAAATTATTACATTTTAAAAATAATTTTCATTCAACTTATCTTAATTTATATTAAAAAAATAAGAAAAAAGATATAATTAATTCAATTCATATATATAATTAATATCTATATTTTATTTATAAAATTAAGAAATAAAGAATTTTTAACTTTATCAATTGCATTAATTATATTATATATATATATATATATAAATACAAGAATAAAAATCATTCAAAATTGCACAAAATTGTCTTAACTTATTTAAAATATAAATACAAATTGAATTATAAATAAATCTATAAATATAAATAAATAAAAAATTAATTTTATTTTGAGTTGAGAACTCAATCTAATTTTAAAATATTAAATTAAGAAAAAATGTTAAATTAAACCCATGATTGAAAAATTTTAAAATTTAAATTTAAAATTGAGAAATAATCTATAAATTGAATTTTGTTATGAAATTTATCTTTTTTTATACGTGGTAATGTCTTCCAAGTATGAGCTAGTTTCAAGCAGCACTGAATTAGTAAATTCATCCCTCAAAAAATAAATATACCAAAAAAAAAAAAAATCAGTAGATCTATCAAAACCCCTGATACATAAAGTAAAACCATAATTCAACTAAGTTTCAGTGAAAAAGTATAATATAGGGATCATTAAGTAAAAAATCACTAACTTCGGAATCAACTTTCTTCTACAACATGAATTTAAACCTTAACATCATAATCCATCAACTTTAATTTAGTCAGAAATTAATACTAGAATTTTGGGATCTAATTAGATAATTTGTCCTAATCATCAGCACATATGAATTAGCTGTCAAAACCCCCTAAAAAAATTCCACATCACTCCTAAACATCGTCATTTAGCTTAGATCATTTTCACGGTCTCATTGTTTTGTAAGTGAAAATTACTTAAAAGTTCATGAATATTTATGTAATGAGGGAGTAAGAGTCTTTATGTCATTAACCCTATAATGTATAATTCTTTACAGGCTTTCCAAGGGAACAAACCAACATTTTGGTACATACAAATGACCAGTAAAGAAAATCTCAAAAACTGAATCCATTATGAGTTGTAATTTAACATGAGTTGTACAAGTTACCTAGTTCACAAGGTACCTTTTCCAGCTGGGTCACTTTGCTGAGTCGGAGGGCCGGGCCTATCATCTTGAACAGGCACACAAGGCCTCCACACTGTTTCCTTCCCGATATCCATTAGAGCAATTCCATTGGCAGCAAGATTAGTTCTTATCTGATCACTTCGTGCAAACTCTTTGTTTTTCCTAGCTAGCATTCTTTCTTCAGTTGAACGCAAAATCTCGTCTTCAGTTAACCTTGCTCATATTAAAGCTTTATCTTTCAGTTGTTGCAAAACCTGTACAGTTGAGGTCCAATATAGTATCAAATGTTACAAGGAGTAATGAATAGTGTAGCTGATATGAAACTATATGTGGTTAAATGGTACCTCAGCATGACTTGAATCAGAAAGCAATCCCAGAACATTCAGAACTTGTTTGACTTCTTTCTGTAGTTCAACAAGGGACTTAGCAGTGGATAATTGCTGCTGTTTCTGCTGCTTCTTCTGGAGATTTTAGACGAAAAACAGATGATCTTTTACACCAAAACGTATAATTGGCTGCAAGTCGTTAAAAGAAACAAAAAAATCAAAACTGTTGGCAGAAATCCGTGCCTTGAGCATGTTTAGTGAAGTATTTATAAATCTGAAAGCTTCCTGAAGAGAGGAATTCAGTATAGGTGGCGTGTGCAAATCATCAGCCATTTTTGTCTCAAACTCATCATGCAGCTTAGTGATGCATTCTTGGGCAGCAGGGCTGATACGGACTTTTTCTGCATTTAGTCCGCTCTCTTCTTTGAATGCCAATAATGCATCATCACAATCTTGCAAAGTCTGTCAAATTGACAACAATAAGCAAGAAGTTTCTTCGCAATATCCCAATCTTTTGTTTTTTTAACAGAAATGTTAAGGTCGGCGTTGATATGCATGTAAACCTAGCAGAATCTCACTAAAGATATTAGATTGTTGAAGGAAGATGAACATCCACAATATGAATCAATCTCAAGAGAAACAAGCAACGTAAGCTTTAGTATGCCTAGAGCACACAACTTTAGTGTCATAAGCTTTAAAACCAACACTTGTGAAGTAAGGATCAAAAAGATAATGGTATGAATTAAGATATAACAATTATTACAGACACCATAATCAAGTTCTGCTAGGTTGAAAGACAATAAAAAGTAAAAATAGATAAAGACCAAAAAAGCCCGAGTAGCTACAGAAAGCCACATTCCCTTCACCCAGTTATCAACTCAAGCAATAACGATGATAGCAAAATGTTGACAACTTTATAGATGCAAGAGTGAAGCATATAGGCATCAATTCAGTAGGATATTTGTCCGAAGTGTAGACAGAATTCGAATAAAGACTCCATAAGAGATAGTAGCATGTTTTTCACCTGATATATGTAGAAAACAGCTTCTGATGCAATCTCTATCTGAGATATTGCATAATTAACCGGGGAACGGTAGTGAGTTCCTAAGAGGAAATACCTGAGTGCGAGTGGATGGTATAACTTTGTAACCTGTAAAAGGAACAAATAAGAAAAACTATAGCAACTGCAGTCGTTCCAAAAGAATCAACCCAAAAGCAACAATTAGTTGCATCTTGTACCTCGCGGATGGTGAAAAAGTTGCCAAGTGATTTAGACATTTTTTCGTCATTTGCTGTAACAAAACCATTATGCATCCAGTAGCTAATTTCACTCTCAGGAAAAGCAGCACGACTTTGAGCAATCTCATTTTCATGATGGGGGAATATCAAATCCATTCCACCACCATGAATATCAAATGAATGTGAGAGGTACTGAGCACTCATGGCACTGCATTCTATATGCCAGCCTGGTCTTCCAGAACCCCAGGGGCTGTCCCACTGTGGCTCACCAGGCTTTGCAGCCTGTTTAAAGAAATTAAATAATGATAATTATAAACTCTAGTGAGGAATGCAAGAGGGGAAAGAATGGAAGTTTAAGCAGTAAATTTCCAATTTGTCACCTTCCACAGTGCAAAATCTGCAGGATTCTGCTTTCTCTCATCAACAGCAACTTGTTCTCCAGCTCTATTGTTTTCTACATTCCGTCTCGATAGACTACCGTAATCGGGGAAATTATCAACAGAGAAGTAAACATCGCCATCAATGGCATAAGCACAACCATTGCTGATAATCTGCAAAAATGAGAACCCAAATCAAGAGAGGAATTGATCAGAAAGGAAAATAGAAAAGGAAGAGTATTTCTTCCACAGCTCAACAAAGTTCTAGAAACATTATCAAAAGCTTCTCATCACCATAATACATAGAGTAAAAAGAAAAGGCTCACATTTGTTTTTTCAATAATTACCTCATGATAGCATTAAATAAAGCTGTTCTGAAGATATCTTAATACCTAACTGAGCAAAATACTGATGCTTACACACCAAGAGAAAAAATATAATACTCATTTGTACAACATGAAAACAAGCCAGAGTTTTTCATCAAACTATTTCATATATATAAGGCCTATCTTGCAAAAAAATGAAAAAAACATAGAGAAATCCCCCAAGGTGGAAACCATTTAAACACATAATTTAAAAAGATTCCGATGTTAATCTAAATGAAAACTAATGCAATGAAATAACCTGAGCTATCATATCCTTGATCTGCTCCATATGATTAGTAACACGTGGCTGATGAGTGGGAAGAAGGCACTGGAGCTCCGCCATATCAGTAAGAAATTCTTGGCAAAACCTACCACTCAAGGCTATAGGATCCTCCCCAACCTCATTTGCTTTTCGTATAATCTGATAAAATTAGCAGCTCAAACCATCACAAGATACTGATCTAAATAAACTGAAAATACAAAAAAAAAAAAAAAAAAAAAAAGCAATGCACTGCCATTTATTTGCCTTCAATCATTTTGACAGATTATATTGGTTAAGAACCAAAACTATCCATTAGTAAACCATTACAAGGATATTAAACTTTGCCTGGTTCTGTGTGCAGGACAAACTGATCACCATCTTCAACCTAATAACCTCTCTAGACTAGATAACTCTATTCTGTACCATTTAAAACCTCCTAAACTCTCATGCATACAAATATACTATTGAAAGAACTAAGAATATACATGGGTGTATATACAACCCAGTATAATGGTGCCCATGATAATATACATATTATGAGAAAAGGCATTGCATTTTAACATAATCGAGGAACAAATTTTAGAAATTCTCGTTACCAACTTATATTAATACATATGTTCTACATAATTTTCTTTTCATTTAGTGATCATTACACATTATATGCCATATCCTTGTCCTTTTTTTGGAAATGCCTCTACTTCTTTCCACCTATTATTATTTTCAGAACATGAATTATAAATATATTAAGTTTGCGCTCCGTCTTACTAACTTCTATCCAAGAAACGAGCAGTTCAACAGATTCATAATTGCTTAGTCAAGGACATCTAACCTTGTCATCAATATCAGTGAAATTACGAACATAAACAACCTCGTAGCCCAAATACTTCAGATATCTGCAGCATTATATTTCAAAGAAGTACAATTCAGACATAATACATCATAAAATCACATAGATTGCACAAAATAAAAAAATTAACTATAATTTGTTTTTTCTTTAAAAATGAGAAATTCTATTCAAAACTACACAGTGAGAAAAAAAAATGCTGCAATTCTATCCACCATTCCAGAACATAATTTCCAATACAAATTAATAAAAAAAAAAAAAACTCAATTCCGACTAAATTTTGAAAAAATGGCAAAATGAGAACCTGTAGAGAACGTCGAATGCAACGTAGGCACGCGCGTGGCCTATATGGCTGAGGTCGTAGGAGGTGACGCCGCAGATGTACATTCCGACTTTGCCATCGACTCTGGGCTTAAAATTTTCCTTTTCCTTCGTCTTGCTATTGTACACTTTAAATTCTGTCCTCCTCTTCGCCATTTTTATTCAAATTAACTGAAGAGGAGGAATTTTTTTCCTCTTCGATGGATCAGAAGTCCCTTCTATTTGCTACCATTTTAGAGTGAGAAACAAATCCTCCATTTTAGAGTGAGAGACAAATCCTCGCATGAGAGAGAGAGAGAGAGAGAGAGAGAGAGAATCATTACAGTGGTAACAAGAAATCAAGTCGCAAAGGAGAGGATTTGGGCGATAGAGGGAATCGAATTTATCCCTCTTCTTTTTTTCTCTTTTTTTTTTTCTTTTTTCTTTTCTTTTGGGATTGGATAGAAGGAATTATATTTTCAACATTGGAACAATAATTTTATATAGTTTTGATTTAAACTTTTTATGCAGATTTGAATAGGGACTAAATAAATTATCACAGATATTATTGATTGCATGGTGCCGTTTAATGTGTCAATTGATCTTACATTATATAATAATCTGTTACTCTTTTGTATTGAGATCGATGTTTCAACTATAATGAATTATTATAGAATCAAGAATAATTAGAAAAGATTGTGTGTATAGTTTATATAATAAGTCAATATTTGCAAGATATTCTGCAAATATTACCACTATCTAGCATACCATATATAATTTCAAGTTTTCGTTTTGGATCAGGAAAATGGGCCCATCAAATTTCTTTGGGCTGAGGATTTCAAATTTGGACAAATTTGTACCTCATATTTGTAATATGGACATATGAAAAGAACTCTCTAATGATATTATTTGTTATTGCTAAAAGAATAAATTTCATAATAACACTTAATTTATAAATTAATTTTTAATTTTTAATTCGAATTTTAAAGTTTTTTAATAAGGGGTTTAATTTAACATTTTTTTTTTTCAATTTAAGGTTTGAAATTTAGATTGAGTTCCCAATTTAAGATAAAATTTCATTTTTTTTATTAAATTTATAATTTATTTATATTTTAATATGTATTTATAATTTAGATAAATTAAGATAAGCCCGTGCAATTTTGGAACGATCTTTATCCAACTTGTATTAATTTATATATATAATAAATGCAATTAAAAAAATAAAGATTCTTTTATTTTCTTAATTTTATGAATAAAAAGTATAGAAAATCGATTTTAATATTTAATATAAATTATATTTTATGAATTAAATTAATTATATTTTTTTCTTTCTTTTTTTCATATAAATTAAGATAAGTTGGATGAAAATTGTTCTTAAAGTGCACTACCTTAATTTAATTTATCCAAAATATAAATACATATTAAAGTATAAATAAATTTATAAATATAAATAAAAAAGAAAATGAAATTTTGTCTTGAATTGAGAACTCAATCTAAATTTCAAGCCTTGAATTAAGAAAATATGTTAAATTGAGCTCCTTATTGAGAAACTTTAAAATTTGAATTTAGAATTGAGAACTAATTTATAAATTGAATCTTATTATAAAATTTATCCTTCCTAAAACATTAGTATTCCTCAAAAAATAAAAATAAAAAACTATTAATTTGGTTAAACTATATTTGAATACTCCTATTCTTGGCGGACACAAGTGAAGGCATGGAGTGACACATATCATCCCTCTTTTCTTGTTATCACTTATCAGTGAACCATATTATTCTCAAGAGGTTTTAAAATTAAATAAATATTCTAGCTGAATAAAGTGTTTTTCTTTTTATTTGTATAAAATGTCTTCATTTTTATTTTTAAAATCAACTCTTTCCGACTTTCGCTTACTCTTTCCGTCAAATCCCATCAAATCGAACTTTGAAAATTTAAATTTTTATATATTTCTTTTAATTGTATTATTTTTTTTGAAATTTCCACATCTATTGTAAATAAAACAGGTAACATTGATTGTGAATCCCTCAAGCTCATTTATTCCTTTATTTCAAATACTTGACGCACAATTAATTAATCAATAAAATAAAATAAAGAACTCAAAACAAATTCATAATTTCAACTCACACTTTCAAGAATTTTCTCCACTGTTTCAAAAAATGATGTGGAGTACAATTTAAGGAAAAAAAAAACCAGTGACCATTCTTAAAAACATAGAAAAAACACCCCATTTCCCCCAAGATCAAGTAAAGAAAAATGGAAAAGTAAAAAAAAAAAAAAAAAAGTGAAATTCAGATTTCGAGAAGGTAAAAATCAGAATCATTTCTCTGCCTTGTCATCTCCTGATAAAACCTCTGTATAAATCTCTCAGCTCTCTCATCCACAGATTCATCTTCACCCCACGAATTGGATGAATCAACGATCACCAATTCTCCACCAACTGCACCTTGAATGGACTCCAATGGAGTCTCCATTCCCATTTCCAAACACTTGGAGATGAACAAAACATTCAAACACGTTTTCTTGAAGGTAGATAATCTCCCACTTCGAGCCTTCCTACCGAACTCAATCAGAGGAGTGCTCGAAGGGGAGAACTCATAATCCTTAACATAACTATAATGATTGTACTGCTTCAGTTTCTTCAGTCTCCTGGTTTTCTTGATCATGGATTTCTTCAATTTGGCCAAGAAAAAGGAGAGTTTGAGAAGCTTCGAAACTTTGTGAAGAAGGGCTGGGTTTTTCTTGGGCATTGTGATCTGAGAGAATATTTGCTTCAATACTAAAGAAAGGTTTTGAGTTTGAGAAAGTTTATGAGATTTTTGAATGCATTTTATGCTGAAAATAAAGGGAGAGAAGAAATGAGTGGAGTGGAAGGAAGGTTGGCTAGGCTGTAAAAAGTGTTAAGGTTGGTGTCCACTTTCGACATATTCTAGGGATCGCCAAGTAGCCGTTATTTACGCTGCTTTCTTTCAGATTCAAATCTTACATTTTATTATTTTGAATTATTTTACCTTTATTGTTTAGGATATGTGTTTTTAAATTTCTTAATATACAGAATAATTATGTAATAGAATAAGTATTATTCCCTGAAATTACATATGAAGGTGGGAGAAAAGATTAAACTTAATACATAATTACATAATAAAATACCAAGTTTAGTGTTTCCTGCAAGATTACAAGTTACAAAAATATAATATAGAGTTCCCCATAAAAATCAACCTAGTCAAATCGATTTGATAATTTTGATTGCTGTAACCAGATATTAATTGGTTACATTAAATATTTTAATTTTTTTAATAGATCAATAAATATTAAACTGGTCCTGCCGTTGTTAAAACATTAATCCAAATCATAATCTAATTGGGTTTGTTCAATTAGGTATAATTTATTGCACCGGTCATGTCTTCCTATTTATATATCTAGGTATGATATGAAAAGGTGTTAGAAAATACAAAAATATTAAATATTATAGAGACCTTCTTGATAATTGAAAACAAAAATTTGTATAGATTCGTTAAACTTGATGAATTCCGTTAATAAACATAATATTCATCGTTGATTTAGAATTACACATAAGATATCTAAGCAAGGATTTACTAGTTTGTAAGAAAACTCACCGACAGTGATGGAAAAATTCGTCACTAAAACCAAAAATTCTGTCACTAATCAGGGTTTGTGACGGAAAAATTCTGTTAAAAGGAGCTTTGTCACAAAATTTTAGTGACGGATATTATTCCAAATATTATGCATTGTCATGCCATGTCAGCCACATCAGCATGACACATCATCATACCTGCCACGTGTCAGCCCCGTCATCACATCAGCATAACACATCATTATACCTGCCACATGTCAGCCCCGTCATCACCCACACCCGCCACGTGTCAACACCAAATATTATGCGTTGTTTGGGATTCAAGCCCCGTCATCACCCGCACCCGCCACGTGTCAGCTGCGTCACCACCCAATGCCACGTGTCAACATCAAATATTATGCATTGTCTAGGATTCGAACCCAAGACCTATTGTGGTAGGTTAACCACTAGGCCATTATACTTTATGTAATAAAGTTCTACATTTATTTATTTTATAAGTATTTTTAATATTTCCACTATAGTGACGGAATTTTCCGTCACTACATAATTGTGACGGAAAATTCCGTCACAAAGACAAATATCCGAATTTATAATTTTTTTTAAATAGAAATTTATATAGTGACGGATTATTCCGTCACAAAATAGTGACGAATTTTATCCGTCATTATTTTGTGACGGAATAATCCGTCACTACGTATTTGTGACGGAAAATTCCGTCACAAAGACAAATATCCAAATTTTTAATTTTTTTTAAATTGGAAATTCATTTGTGACGGAATAATCCGTCACTACGTATTTGTGACGGAAAATTCCGTCACAAAATAGTGACGGATTTAATCGGTCACTATTTTGTGACGGAATAATCCGTCACTACATAATTGTGACGGAAAATTCCGTCACAAAGATAAATATCCAAATTTATATTTTTTTTAAAATAAGAATTCATTTGTGACGGATTATTCCGTCACAAATCGGTCACAAAAATTTTTCCGTCACTATTCTGTAATAAATTTTTGACGGAAAAATTCCGTCACTAAAATCCGTTACAGTCGGTGAATTTTCTTGTAGTGCTATATTATAGTGATTATGTAGAAAGGGCATTTGAGTGGCAGATTTGGTAATGAGCTCCATAATCCTTTGTCCTGTTTCAAAGTTAACTGCTACAGGGATAATTATATGTAATCTTACTTCTGCTTTCTTTGTCTTGGGACATACCCTCTCTTTTAAATTAGGATAAATAATTTTATAAGTGTTCAATTTTTTCTGATACGTAAACGAGGATACTTCTTCTATTGCTTAAGAACTCTCTTATATTGAAATTATAATGTTAAACTAATCTGACTCTAACAACAATACAACAGAAAACCACGCTCAAGTCTAGATTAAAATAAAATAAAATTGTGTAAATCTTTTTTTTTTTTTCACAACTAGAATAAATTTGTTTCTCAATAAACACATTAGGTGTATACTTGTGTCCTTTAAAAAAAAAAAAAACTAATTTCTAATCTGCATTCTTATAAACATATATAATTTAGGAGGGAAGAATAAAGTAATTGCAAGTGATTTTATTTTGGTTAAGTTTTAAATAAATTGAAACTGTAACAATAGTTACTGGATCCACTCATAATAACAAATAACTATACCAATAATTCATAATTCAGATTTTTTTTTTTGAATAATGTAGACCAAATTTGGAAAACCAAAAATAAAAAGATAAATATCATGATCGGTGAAATCAATGGAATATAAATGGATTTGATCCTGAATTATCTTTTCCGAAAATTCAACTTTTATCTACAGTCAGATTACTTGATCTCTTAAGTATTTTTATATTGTTATTTATATGTTTGAGTTAAAGAACATGAAATACTTGGCGAAAATTTCCAATTTACGTGGATTTGAGTTGACTTACATGGATAACTATCATTATACCTCGGACCCAATCTGATCGTAATCAGATATGTGACTTAACAAGAGGGGTCGGCCAAGGGTTGAGCCGGTTAGAGGATTCAGCCGGGCTGCCAGACCGAGCATAGGCTAGAGCCACTATCTAGAGGGCCGAGCCCGAGCAAGGGCTGACTAAGGGTGATTGAGCCAAGTTCGGACCAACATTCATCACCTCAAGACAATGTTAAGAGTTTAAAAAATCTATTTTAAGTAGAGTTCTTTAAAATCAAGATATTCGGAAAAGGAAAAAATCTACAACAAATCAAACCAAATCGGGGCAAAATGAAATCCAATTTGTCCACATCAAAATCTCTAAAATCATGTTATACTTTCGTAAATTTTGTAATTTTTGACCTAATTTATAAATAGAGTCTCCATCTACTAAAAATAGATTTGAAATTTATTGTATTGAAACAATATTCTATTGTTTCTTTGATAAAAAGTAATAAAATAAGGATTTTGATCGAGCTTCCAAAGTCTAGTCTCTCTATTGTATATTTGTTTTAGCTTTATTTTGCTCAATTTATATTAGATTTATCTGATGTTTGACATGATTAGTTGTTTACATATGACCACTGAAATTATGTACTAACCAATTTAAGAGCTGTACTTATTGGACAATAATAAGTAGTAATTATGCAGATAATTGAGTATATTGAGTATATTAGTATAATTAAAGTGCATACATAACACTGTTTTATAGAGCTTATTTTCGAATTATATATCTTTATTAAACACAATAATGTTGCATATGTATTTTATTCACATACAGTAAAACCTCTATAAATTAATATTGTTGGAAATAGAGAATTTTATTAATTTAGAAAGATATTATATAATCGATAAATTAATAATTTATTAATTTAGAGAGGTTTTAACGTATATACATAATTGAACTTTAAGCGGTCACTCAAAAAGAAGTATTGGAAGCGATAACAACTCTTCATAATTTTTATTGCAATCCGAGAGGACAAGGTCGCAACTCTTGGGTGGAATTGAAAGATTTAAAGATATGATCAATGTAGATTTGCAGTTCAATAAAAAACATGTAAAAGTAGATTCATATTTTATTAAATTATTTTAATATGTTCAAGTGGATAACATAAATATATCTGGAATTTTTTTAATAATTATTAATTTATAATTTCGTCAAGACCTTAAATATACATTAGGATTTTCAAATTTTTTTTTGTCTTAGAGTGTATGTTATGTGCACTTGGTGTACATGTAATCCGGCTCGACTCAAATCCGCGTGTTTTTGATTTTTTTTTTTTCAGGCCAAAACTTTTATATACAAATTCAGTGACATTTATGTACAAATTCTATGATCTTTATGTCAAATAACTTAGAAAAAAATGAAAAAATTCAGCAAAATTTATACATAAATTTCTTTATGTTATATTCATATAACCCTTATATATATTTATATGATCTTTATGTACAAATATTCATATTTTTATATACCTTATATATTACATAAAAGTATGAATATTTATACATAAAGGTCACATAAATATATATAAAGGTCACGTGAATATTACATAAATGTATCTATGTACAAATTTTGTTAAAATTCTTCCTTTTTTTTCTAAGTTACAATACATGTGACAACATTTATACATAAATGTCACAAATTTGTATATAAAAGTCACCAAATTTGTATATAAAGATCAAGACATAAAATTCAAAAAAAAAAGAAAATTCATCGGTCCGGATCGGGTTAACCCAGATTGCACAGATCTTAGATTCATGTACCATGTGCATAGGAGATTTGTCATTATCTAATTATTCAATTGATTGGTATCCAAATTTGAATTGGTCTCAAATTGGAATCGGACAAATTATTAGTTTTATTGAGATTATTAATTTATCGATTATTATTTTATAAAGGTTTTACTATATATATATATATATGATACTTTACTTAGATTAAAAAATAAATCATATTGATATGAAATCTTTACGAGATCATAAGGATATAAATAGGGATAGCAATCAAAACTAGCCATTTTGAGATATTGTGTATTATTAATACCAATCATTATTTTAACAGTGTCCATTCTACCCAATTTCAAATAAAATTATCCAAAATTGTCCACTTTTTTGAATAACCTTCCCCCATTGATGTTGACTCATTTCACATCACTCAATACAATTAAATATATATTAAAAATCAAAAGTGTAATTGAATTTCGTGTAGTCCTATATACGATTTTTGTGTAACCTTTTGTCCAAATTCCTATATCCGAATTTTATGTAGCCTTATGTCCAAATTTCGTGTAGCCCTATGTTCGAATTTCGTGTAGCCACTAAGTTAAAACTTAAGCTAATTTTCATGTATCAATTGATAGCAATAATTATATTATAATGTTCATTTCAATATTACTATACGAAAATGTTATAAGCTAATATGCAATAACCGTATTATTAACCTATTTTAGATTTTTGCATATTAATAATCTAGTGTTATATTTATGCAATAATCTAATATTATAATATACACGAAAATGGAAATAATTTAAACCAAATAATACTTTCAAAATACATACCTCAACTTTCTATTTTCGTGTAAGAAATTATAGAGAACATCAAAAATTTCCTCTTCTATATATTATAGAGTATGTTATTGTGAAAGAAATTTTACTGAATGAAATTCGTGTATTAAATATACAACAATTTTACTATTCAACTTGTGAACAAACACAACAGATTCGTTTACTTTTTTAAAGTCTCATCTCATCCTATCTCATCACAAATACATTTTTAACTTAAATATATATTTTTAAATAATTTGAGGTAAGAATATAGTTACTTTGATATTTTAATACATGGGATAAGGGTTGAAAATGCCCATTTTTATAAAACCTAAACCCAAAATACCCACAAATATAACATATAAGCCCAAAATGCCCATTTTTGGTAAAAAGACCAAAAAACCCTTTGACATCCCATAAAAAATGAATTTTAATTATTGAAATTTGTTTTGCCACTCCAAAATTAAGAATACCAAACTAATTTGCTATAGCCACATTTATAAAAAACCCGGATATAATTATCTTGGTATATCGGTTGGAAACCTTTTTCGTGCCCCAAAAATACTAGTATTTATACTGGTGATCTGGTCAGAGAGGTATAACAAAGCCACGTACTAAGGAATTATTATTTGGATAAAAATTTATTGAAATTTTCACTATTTATATTTATTGGGATCCGATGCGTAGAAGTGGTATCAGAGCCAAGTTTTATTGAAGAAATAAATTAAATTATGTTGTACAATATTATTTTCTTGTGCCTAACGGAGGAGAAAATCAAGAAAATGTATCCGAAAATATTTCGAGATAACACAAGTGTAGGATATCAGTAATGACATCCAGCTCAGATTGGAACATAATTGTTCCAGACACATCTAAGGTCACTCAAGACCTTAGGGAGATCCAGAAGACCATTATTTTTTATGGTGGACAGATGGAGAAGATAATCCGATCTCTATCCGAGATCCAAAAAGAAGTTTCAGATCTAAAACAAGAAATTATAGATATGAAGAAAAGATCATCCAAAGGAACTGGAAGATCAATGAACGAACGTATGAAAAATTCGTTCGGAGATATTCCAATTATTTCCAAAGGAAAGGCTACGGAAGTTTCGAAGCCTAAAAGCAACGACGAACTCCTACTTGATCTCATAAGACAAGTCGGATGGAAATCTCAAGAGTAGATCTTGCAGAGTTAACTGAATCCCTTTCCAATCTTGGAATTGTGGATCTGATAAACCTCAGGATGAACGAGCCGATTCCGTCAATTCCGAAGAAGGAAGAGGAAAGCACAAGTACGCCAGTACCTGAAGCACCAGTACCTGAAGTACCGGTTCCTCCTGAACCCAGGTGGTGGCAGGACGGGGTTGAGTATGAAGAATACATAGCTCGACAAGCCAAAAGTCGACAGGGAAGGTTTAAAAGAGTATCCAAAAGCCCTTGGGCAAAAACGATGCTTGAACCAACCCATCCGTTTGGAGTAATGCTCACAACAGACATCATCGATTTCAGAAATATGGAAGTAATAATCGATGAGTGGATGTCATCCATGAAAGTTGCTTCATCCACACTGGATGTTGATAACAATCATTTTTGCCAGATACTGGTAAACAGTTTGCAAGGTTCGGCCAAGAAGGCATGGGACATGACCGAAGCTTCTCTCAAAAAAGAGATCTTATCCAACGATAATGTTATAACGATTGTCGAAAGGATGGGTCATCTACTCAAAATATGCTTCCTCGGGGACGGATATTTTGAGGAAAGAAAAGATGAGAAGAAAAGAGAGTACACGCAAGCTCTGTTTGCTCTCGAATTGAGAAATATATGTTATGCGGATGAATATATATATTGGTTCCGTAAATATTATTTCCAAGCAGATGTACCGTGGAATGTGGCAACAGATTTATTCTTTGTAAAAATCTGCAGTCCATGGAGGGAGATGCTAATGCAAACCTACAAGGTACCTACAGGCCGAGTCGATTCAGTGGCCAGAAGGATGTCCTTTTTTAAGGACAGTATACGAGAATGGTGTCAACAGGCGACACTACAAAGGAACAAGAAGAAACTAAGAGGAATGGTGAAGAAGACCCCTTTTTGTTGCGACAACAATGATTTTCCGAGTATCATCGGAGAACCACAACGCGAAAGACACGGAAAGAGAAAGAAACACTTCAAGGGAAGGTTTCAATTTAAGTCCGGAGGATCATACAGAAGACCTTCCAAACAAGGAAGATCATGGTGGTCCAAATCAAAGGCTAGATCTTACAAATTTGGTCAAAAGTCTGGTCCTTCCAGGTTTTCTTCACAGGGATCTAGATCCACAGGGAAGCCAGCAGGAGGAACAACCCGGAAAAGAACTTTCAAACGAGCTCACACTCGTGCAAATGAAAGTTTCAAGGATTGCAACTGTTGGACGTGCGGCGCGAGAGGCCATATTTCGCCCGATTGTCCACAAAAGCAAAAAGATGTACGTCAATTCGAGTACACAGACGACATCCGAGATGTTGTCTTCTATAGTGATTTGGTGTCAGTTTACAAGTTCGAGGACATCTCTTCAGATGAAAGCATCTATGAAGAAGAGTTGGAATCTGATTCAGAAGGATCCGATGGATCATCTACAGAATCAGACGAGTAGCTCCGGCGAACCGGAAGATAGACTCCAGATATCAGACAGTCTATCAGGATTCTTTTCAAAAATGACCATCTCAAACAAGACGATGGAAAGAATCATGCAACAGGATTCAGCTTTAGGTCCGTACGACGGATTTAAGATTGGAAGTCTTAATCGATTTTGTGATAAAATCGGAATAAGACAGCGCAAGCATCACATCATCTACCGGGTAAACTCAGGTGAGTTCTCTATTCCAATAGGGTTAACCGGTAATAACATTGAGATGCAATTTATTCCAAAAGAAGAAATTCTTGAGGAATTGAGTCGTATCAAAGAAGAAGTAGCGGTTACAATGAAATGGATTCATATTGGAACCATTGAAGTAGTGATTAAAGCTACCTTCAAAGAAGGAATTGATTCTGAGTTGCATCTATCTGTGATGGATAAAAGAATCAATAATTTAAGCGAAAGTTGTCTTGGTACAATGGTAGGGAATTTATATGCTGGCAAACTTATGTTTGACATACATCTTAGGATTGCATATAACCTAGCAGACCAAGATTTTAGTAGAGTCTTAACCCTTTATCAAGATTTTAAAAGACCTGATCTTATGAAAGAAGAAAATATACCATATTCTATCACGTATAGAACTGCATATGCTCTTTCCAATACACATCATTCGGATATGTTTCTTAGGAATGAGTATATAGAAATTCCTAGAATTTTCAAGGAATTTGCCAAAGTTATGACACCTGACCCAATCAAAATACCAAGGTTATGAGGTGTCAATTTGCTAATCAGAGATCAACCTATTCTAAACAGTAGATCATTAAGGTTTGATTCTGAAATTAGTAACAGGTTGTCCTTTTCCGAGGGTAGGATTCTAAGCCTAAAAGGAAAAGAACCATGAGAGGATTTGTATCCACAAAAAATTAGGGTAAGAAATGTAAAAATCAAATGCCCTAATAATGAATGGAAAGAAATCCATATTGTTTTTGATATATCTAAAACTGATAATTTGTTTCCTTGTGAGGAGATATATCATTTACAACAACCAAGTATTAATAGATATGAAGGCATGTTAGAAATAGCAGGCTATCATGTATCTGTTACAGGAAGTGCAGACATAACTAAAGGAGTTATGACCCTAGGGTTAAGTTTCCTGGAGGAACACAAGCCCTGGAGAAGAGATGAAAAATGGATGGAGTTCGACCTTGATGGACATACAATCAGGGTAGAATAAAACCATTATGCCAGGAATCAAGCTAGACCAAGAGATCATTGATCTCACGATACAAAGAGACCAGGCGATAACTTTGTTAAGATCTTTGCGAGAGCAAAATCTACCAGAACAAAGAAGTATCCAAGACGTTATAAGGATACAAGAGGCTGCGTTAAAAATAAATCAAATAAACGCACGAATAGACATGCTAGAACGCTGGAGGAGAAGGATTTATCCAAACAATCCAGACAGGTTCTAAATTATGCTAGGAAGGTATATTGATGAAGAGATCCAGGATCTCAGAAAAGAGAAAGATGAGTTGACGGAACGCATTGCGGGATAATTGACATACTCATCAAGTAAGGTTTCAAGAGTTGATCCGTGAGCATAATGTTAGAAGCTCAAGGATAAACTTGTTAGAATCTTGGAAAAGAGGAATCTATCCAAACGATTCTGAATGACAAGTATTTTCTCTATATATATATCTGTAGGGATATTATATGACCAATATAAGACGAAATATTTTGCAGCTTATATTGACTCAGGTTCAGGCATTTGCACAGCAAAGCCAGGAGTTTTTCCCAGCGAAGCAGTGGAAAAATTACCTCTTATTGCAGGAAGAGACTTCTCACAGAAGATCCTTATACTCAATAAAGGTATTCGAGAAACACGAATAATGATCGGAGGCGCATTCGATACCCCTTGGTATAAAGTAAGAATGCCACCAATCTATATTCATGATACAGGTGCTGATATTTTGCTTGGTAACAATTTTATCCAAACTTTTGCAAAATATGAGCAGGATAATCACAAGAACCTGTTAACCTTTACTACTAACTGTGGTAGTATGATACAGGTTTTGCGGCGAGAAAAGGCTTTTAATAGGATCATGCCTATTAATTTTCGCAGCAAACGTGGTGATAATGAAGCCAAGTTAACTCATCCAAAAATGCAGGATAAGAGGAAATTTGGTGAAGCTCTTTTGTCATACAGACAAGAGGGAATGGAGGAGGCACATGAAGAAGCTATTCAGTTTCTGAAAAATGTCTTACAAGAAGGACCACCCCAGATTGACATTGATAAGGAAAGTCTACTTTCCCTCGAAAATGTTAAAAGGCTAATTCAGAGGAACTACAATGAAAATCCTTTAGCCTGGTGGGACAAAAACCAGATCGAAGCAACGTTGAAGGTAAAAGAACAATACCAATACGAGTTGGTTCGATACAAGCCGATTCAGATGAACCTTGAGGATCGAAAAGATATGCAAAAGATTATCAAAGAGCATATCGATCTCAAGTTGATCGAAACAGGTATTTCTCCTTATAGTAGCCCAGGGTTTTTGGTAAGAAACCATGGCGAAATAAAAAGAGGAAAAACAAGGTTAGTAATTAACTATCAAGGTATTAATAAGATTACCGAATTTGATGGTTATTACATTCCAAGTAGAGAACACTTAATTGATTGTATTAAAGGGTCAAAAGTGTTTTCAAAGTTTGATTGCAAGTTTGGATTTTACCAGATTAAGTTAGAAAAATAATCTAAGAAATTAACTGTTTTTTCTACACCACAAGGTCAGTATATCTGGAACGTAATGCCTATGGGTCTTGCGAATGCACCGCAGATATACCAACGAAAGATGGATAATCTTTTTAAAGATTATTTTGAGTTTATGTTTGTATACATAGACGACATTCTAATTGCATCTAAAAATATGAAAGATCATTTAAAGCATCTTGAAATATTTTCAGAAGCATGTCATAAAGAAGGATCGGTGCTCTCTGAAAAGAAGGCAATAATCGCGGTTAATAGAATCGAGTTTCTCGGTGTTATTATTGACCATGCAGGTATGGAACTATAGGAACATATTGTGGAAAAAATCTGCAATTTTCCAAATGTTCTTAAAGATAAGAAGCACCTTCAAAGTTTTTTAGGAGTAATTAATTTTGCAGGTTCATTCATTAAGGACTTGGCAAAATATCGAAAGAATTTCCGTCCTTTATTACAAAAGGATGAGAAAACCAAATGGAAATGGGAAGATATTCATTCCCAAAGAGTTCGTGAGTTAAAACAGGTTTGTAGCAACTTACCAAAACTCGCGATTCCTCAAGATGAGGATCAGTTAGTCGTTTACACAGACGCTAATGATTTCAGATGGGCAACAGTGCTCATGCAAAAGACATCTACGGGTGAAGAACCATGTAGATACACTGAAGGGTTGTTTACAGAACAACAAGCCAGAGTTTGGCATATTAACGAGAAAGAATTCTTTGCTGTTTGGAAGACCTTTAAAAAATGGCCTTTATTTTTATTAGCTAAAGAATTTATATTAAAAGTTGATAATACTAACGTTAAAGCTTTTTTGAAAAACAAACTTGAATCAAAGATCGAAAAAGCACGTATTATCAGGTGGCAAGCAGAATGCCAATATTATCTTTTTGATATTGTCATAGTGAAATCTAATGAGAATGTTCTTGCAGATTTCTTAACAAGGGATGGATATCCTTGAAGCAGATTCCATCACAATACGAGCGAGACACCTTAGGGAAAACCTTGAGGTGCATTACAAGGCCTTTGAGGAACTAAGGTTAAGAGGCGAAGCGGCATCTTATGTCCAGAAAGCTGATTTGGACAAAGTCCAAATGACTCTACGTGCAGCCATAACTTCAAATAATGATTTGTGGAATGCATTAGTAGAACCTGTTAACAAGGCCTGTTCACCATCGATGATGCAGAAAGAATTATACGAGAGGAGTTCATCATCGATGAACAAACAGGGTACTTTTATACCCGAAGCAGGACATCCTGCTGATAAAAGTTTTTCATCAGATATCGGTGAAAAGGCTGATAAGGCCGAACCAAGTGTTTTATCGGATTTCGATAAAATTATTAATTCAGAAGGTTAGGAAGCAATTCTAGACAACCCGAGTCAACCCAGCACCTCTGGGGTAAAAGAGGGAGAGGTTAACCTAAGGCCTCAGACGGGTCCTAGACAGGTTAACACTAATCAAGCTATTTCTCCTCTGCAGGTTTACCAAAAAACATGGGAGAAATTGGTGACAAGAAATGGGATCAATCCAAACATAATTACTGCTGATTGGTCTGGCAAGTATCCAAGACTTTGGATGCTCTCGGGGGTAAACCCTCATGATGTGCGGGAATGGTTCGATTTTGGAGCAATTGCTTCAGTTTTTACTACCGCACCCAGCTTTCCGGAGATTGCCAAATTACCGGACTGGATATCCACTGCTGTGCACGATTCATGGCAGAACAATCCATACTTGGGTCGAGGAGATATATTGGAGCTAAAAATTATCTCTGCTGCTCCAGAAATTACAGGAAAAGGGTTTCATCCAGTTTTTCAATTTATAAAACTACAGAGACCTGAGATGGGGGCGATAAACCGAGCCAAAACACCCCCAGAAAACAGCCCTTTGGTAGTCGCCTTGACTGAAAATGATATATCTACGAGGCGAGCTTGGGGTCTTTGGGTCTGTCTCACCGAGATGGACAAAGTGAAGTATCCATTCAAAATATTTCATAACTCTGTGAATGGATCATTCCTGTTAAATTTCATGATAGGAACAACTACCTGATTTGCTGAAAACCTCTTTGAAAATAAGAGAAAATTAATTTGGGAAAACAAGGTTCCAGCCACGGAACAAACAAGGAAGAAGATATGTAATATGATACATATCGGAAGATGGGGAGAGCGGATATGCTCTTACTGTCAAATACAAGAGAAACCGCTGTTTGGACAGGGTTTCAAAATAAAAAAGGACAAACCCGACTACCCAAAGAAAAAGGGAAGGGTTTTTAGAAAATAAAAACAAAAAATGTAATAAGAGAAAACGGGTCTAATTAGACTCGATTAAAAACAAGCTGTATTGTATTCAATGTAATAGGATAGGAATACAGTATTATCAAGCATTGGATGCTAATTTAGACAAGGGATAGTAGTAGGTCCCGCCATCTTAAAGAATCAGCATCTGGTCGAAAAGAACAAAAGTGGAGGACCCCTCCACTCACCAAGAGAGTCGTTGCCGACACAAGAAGACAACGAAGATGGTAGATGCACTTACCAAGCGGTAGGTGGGAAATAAAGAAGGCTGGCCCGTTCCCCACTAACCAAGTGGAATGCAAGCTGGCAAGACAATAATGGATCCACACAGGAGCACATTGATGCCTATAAAAGGAGGCCTTCAGCCTCAGAAGAAGATCATCGAAAATACACAACACTTCTCTCTTCATAAGCTTTTTAAAATCTTCTCTCTAGTTTTGTAATAGTTTAGCTTTCAAGCTTTCCTGTTCATGGGGGTTTCCCCTTCACGAGTCTTAGCCATGATAGGCTAATTCAAGTTTCTCTTCCAATGGCGGAGAAAATTTATATTGTAAAATAGTTTAGTTTATTTTCTTCAATAAACAAAATAAACAAGGCTTTTTGCTTTCCGACATTCTATCCAAAAATTTTATAAGTCTGAGTAAAAATTCATCCAGTAGTGCGTCTCCCCGTGATCTCCTTAAAGGCTGGTGGCCGTTGCAAAGGAGTACGATCAGGGTTCCCAAGAAAATCGGTTTCAGAACCATAGACTGCGGGCGAGTGGTTGGATCTTTGATCCATAAAACCTGAACCGAGGTTCAAGAGAATTTAAGAGACAAAGACGAGGTATGATTTAAACTCAATTTTATTTTATTTAC
Organism: Scutellaria barbata; assembly: GCA_028654395.1. NCBI lineage: Eukaryota > Viridiplantae > Streptophyta > Magnoliopsida > Lamiales > Lamiaceae > Scutellaria > Scutellaria barbata. Next base: position 29,818,806 of record CM053647.1, read on the forward strand.
GGAAGCATGTTGGGCCTGATATTGATTAATGGACTAATCCGGATCTAATAAATATAAGGGTGGAAATAGAAAAATGGCTAATGGCAAGTTTGACATTTTGGTGAATAATTAAAGTCAAAAAGGGGTAGCATAGTAATTTTCTATGAAAAATGGGTATAAAGGGATGTTTTGTTATATTTAGGGGTATATTGAGATGTGTTGTTATATTGATGGGTAGAAATGGATGAATGTTTATATAAATTGGTAGTATTTGACCTTACCCCTTTAATACATCCTTAAATGTTTTTTTTTTGGTATTTGAAGTCATTTCCTCGTATAAATATACTGCAAATAGAATAAAGTTGTTTACATTTATCAATCAAATTAGTATTCAAGTGATAGGTGTTCATCTTTCAACAACTAAATTCCTTGATGGCGACAGGTCTGGCCATCATCCTTCTCAGAGTTTTAATTAGTCACCAAACTAACATAACTCTTTTCAAAACCCAATTATGGGCTCCAGGTAGGTGGCCCCACCCTAGTCTCTTCGATCAAAGTCGGATTCTTAAATCATAAATAAAATCAAAATAAATTAAATTAATAATTACCAATTCAATTAAATGATGATTGATGTTAATGATGTCATCAACCTTTTCCGTGAACTTGTGTATATAAAACACAGAGATGGTGATGAAATAAAAGGCAAGTAATGACATAAAAAATATGCCTATGTAATCCAGATTTTGGAAGGATTTTGCAAATAATTTTTTATGCTACTTTGATTCCTAAATTGTTTGGGATTGATTGGGCACAAAAACAAATTAATTTTGTATGTACTCTACTGAAGTTCGTCTGAATTCAAAACTTTTTAAATAAGGAACGAATCTTGAATGTTACTCTTAAATCGATAAATTATAGAGTTTGATTTAAAGTTCAACTTAATTAGTACAAACAAAATATATAAATAAAAAAATAGTCATTGAGTTACTTCCGAATTAAGATAATATTCAGTTATGCTTATCAGGATGATCTTATAAGTGTATTTATATTATAAAATGTTATCTAATTTGTGATATTTTATCTTAATTTCATTTTCCAACCATTATGCATATTTTTTAATTTTGCATTATAAACTATTTTTTTCTTCGATCATAACCTATACTACACATTTTATTTACTTTTGCAACTTCCGATAATATTTTCCGATAAGAAAAGATCCACGTGAATTTCACGTACCAAATGAGAGTTATTTTCATTTTCTAGGTCATTAACCAATTCTCCCTCCAAAATCGAATTTAACCCTAATTTTCTCTTATTTCTTCTACAATTGTTTGAGTAAATGAAGAATGGTGGTAATGGTGTCGTTTAAATAAAAATAAGATCTCTTTATCAGTGAAAAAAAAAAACTAAACATATCCATGTCTTAAAAATACAAATGACAAAGTTAACTCTCAGTTAGCATTTGATTGCTCGAATCAAATAAGTATTGATATACAGACATGCACCCACCCCCAGAGTATATGGTTCAATAGGAATTACACAAAGGTAGATTAGAGACTCTTTTAGAGACTTCTGATAAAATGCCCGCCTATCACCTAGCAGATAAAATTACGGGGCTCTTTCTCATCGTTCTCATCGGAAAATATTGGTTCGAGATTGTAAAAATAAACAAAATGTATAGTATAGGTTGTAATTGAAGAAAAAGAATAGTTTAAAATGTAAAATTAAAAAGTATAAATTAGAAAATGAAATTAATCCTATATTAAATTAAATATGAGATAAAATAATATCATATTTTAAAAACCATATCAAGTACTTTCAAGATGTTTGTAAGCTCTAAAATATATAAATCCACCGAAATGCCTTCTAAATTAAAACTTATTTGAGTATGATGTGGTTTAAAACTAAGGATAAATTGCAATCTATCATCACAACTTTAGATTTTTTTTTTTTTTTACATTATTTGTCAACTCAAACAAATTATAATCGTATATGTATTAGTAATCAACAATTATGATTTTAAACGCAACGAATTGTAAAATTGGGATGATAAATTTCAATGAAAGAGCTTGATACAAAAAGTGTAAAAAAATTGTATAGTTCCAATGGTAAATTGAAATAAATTCTAAAACTTAAATAGTTTTGAAAAAAAAATTTGAACTAAGAGAAAATTAAATAAACTTGAAGAATTAACCCATTCGATTCACCTGCATTTATGGTCTCTCATAATTATTTAACGCAGGGATTAAAAAAAAAACTTTATTTTTTATTTTATTTTGCTTCAATTGAGTACGGTTTTTTATTGCTAAAAACCAATGGTACAGTTTGATATTTGGTTGAGATATAATTATATCGACATCATAAAAGCAATTTTAGAAGATCTGTAAACCTAAAATTTATCGCACCGAAATCGGCACGTGCTAAGAGTTTATTTAATATTTAATTTTGAAACAATTTTTTATTTATGTATTCGGAATCTTCCACCCTTATTTTTCATAACAATTTTATTTTTTTTAAATTTTCTTATTAAAAAAATGAATATTAGTCCACCAAATCTTGGTCTTATGGATGCTATCATGCTTCAATTAATGGAACATATTTTTCATAAATTACACTTAATATACACGAACCAACTTTATGATGATCTAAACTTGGGAATCAACTATCAAGTAACGCTGTTCTAATTTTAGCCTACTGTTTTGTTGGCAAATAAAAATACTCAGGAAGTGATATATTTTTTGAACTTATTTTTAGGAGTTATTTTAATTCTCTAAGTGCCCTCTTATAATTATCTATTTTTATTTTTAGTCTGTACTTACACGCAATTGTTTACTTGAGCTACACATTAGAAATGATAAAACCTATAAAATAATTGCAAAAATTTATTTGTAAGGAAAATAACTTTTTAGATTTAAAAAGATAAACAGTATCATTTTTTATTTTCAAATTTATTCAAAATTCATGATACACACCATGTAAAATTATCAACTCATATACACGTTTGGATGTTAAACAAATAAAACAAGTTATTTTGGCATGTTATTACTAGTAATTTAGATTTAAAAAAATTGAAGGATTTTAAAATTAAAGGGTTATACAAATAGATAAATGACCAAAGAGATCAAGTTAGAAGACTAAACATCAATCTTCCTTACTTTTAAGTGTAGGAATCTTGCCAATATTATCTTATGACATCTTAAAACTATTTTATCTTCAGTTAATGTTATTTTATTATAGTTTATGGATATAATAAAGATATAAATTATGTAAATTCTATAATGAAGAATTAGTATATCTTTGAAATGAAAAAATGAATTTGATAGAAGTATAAAAACATAATTTTATTCAGAATAAAAGAAAATAAAAAAAATACATTAACCAGACACAGTATTTATCCTCGTAAATGGGAATGATAAAGTTAAGTACTTTATATTATCTATTTTTTTTATATAAGATTTAAAATGCTCAATTATGTTGTACTTCATAATAAATTCAGATTTATTAATAAAATAAATTTGGAGAGGAGAATTTGAAATAAATTGCGACGGAAAAGAGTCAAAGAGCACGACAGACGACGTCGTAGTGCGAAGAAAGAAGCCCCAGCGCTTTTAGTTGTGAAAGCGTGGGAGATTAACTTGCGACTCTTTAATTGTGGGTCCCAGTAAGGGCAGCTCTCTCCACCCGCGCACTTTAGCGCACCTAGCTCAAGAAACTAAGACTCGAACGTTAAGAAGAGGAGACCCCCAGAGGGTTGAAAAGACGGAAACACCCCTCCACCTCCGTATATAAAGGTCGCAGGTTCCCCTTCCCGGCGATTTTCCCATAATAAACCAAAACCAAAACCAAACAATACAAACAAATTTAAAAAAAAAAAAAAAAAAGGCTAAAAAAAGTTTAGCAAACAAACCCTTCTCTGCTCTCTCACCTTTTTCTTTCCAATTCAACAATTCTGTGAAAATAGAGGAATTTGGTATTGAGTGTTTGTATGGAATCGTGAATCTTCATGGCTATGGGGACAGAGAGATCGAAGGCGTTGCACAATTTCACGATGCCGTGTGGTTTGCGGTGGGGGAATCAGCGATTTCTCCGGTGCATGAAGGTCAACTCCGAAGGCCAAATCTCGCCGCTCCACCGCTTCAACACCGGCTCCTCCGGCTCCTCCGATCACCACCATCCAATTCAACAGCGCCGCACCTCCAGAGACAGGGATAGAGACCGCGAGAGAGAGAAGGACTCGTCCTACGAGTTTGCGCATGGATCGACCAAAGTGGCCCCCACTCCGCCGCCGCCGCGCCGGAGGAGATTCAGCGATGAGGATGACGATGACGATGGGATTGCAGCTACCAGACAGAAAGTGATGTTCGATCTCCAGACGGCGGCGGATAAAATGAAAGACGCGATTTTTAAGGATGGCCTTGAGGAGCGCGAGGTTTCTATTTCTCCGCCGCTCGCGCGGCCGCCACCCCCGCCACCTCCGCCTCCCGCCGCCCCCTCGTCGGAAGGTGAGGCCTACTGCCCCTGGAATTTGAGGACCAGGCGAGCTGCGTGTAAGACTCCAGCTAGTGGCTCCGTCGCCTCTGGCGCCAACGATATCGCCGGCGGCAAGGGTTTGAGGGCCGACTCTCCCAGACCCAATTCGGGATTTCCCCAGATGCGCGCCATGGTGGCCGCCACCGCATCCATCAAGTCTCCGATGCATAGGAGTGACGGCAACGGGACGCCGGCGAGCGGCGAGAAGAAGGAGCGGCCCAAGTTCTCAGTTCCTCTCTCCAAAAGAGACATCGAAGAGGATTTTTACGCCATGGTGGGCCACCGGCCGCCGCGCAGACCCAAGAAGAGACCTAGAATTGTTCAGAAGCAATTGGATGTGAGTAAATCAAATTTATGAATCCACATTGAGCTAATTTCTTATTCACCAAATCAAATCATCCGATCCATTGATTAATCTGAATCACTGTTGCATTGATTCCCTTCTTATTCTAATTTCTTGAATTTCTTGCAGACCCTGTTTCCAGGTTTGTGGCTAACAGAAGTTACACCAGATATGTATAAAGTTATTGAAACTGCTCCATAAGAAAGAGGTGAAAACTCACCTTTCGAATTTGAAATCCCTCTCTTTTATTTACATTGTTTTTCTTCTGGAGCTGAGTGTTCAATTTGGTGGTTCAATCTGCAGTTAATATGAAGATGGTGAAATCTGAAGGAAGAAGTACTAATGCAGTGGCCTAATGCACCAGCATTGTGATTTGGGAATTTAAGCTTAGTGCAGAAATTCCTCTGGTAATATTTGGTGTAGAAGAATAGGTTTAGTTGCTTTGGGAATTCTAAATTTTTGTTCTTTTTTTCATTTCCTGATTATAATTGTTCATATACATTTTGTGTTCATGGAATAAAGTCCAGATAGTGGGGAAGTTGGTGAGGGTTCTTTCTTTCAATACAACACTGTCCTCTTCTCTCATTTCTAACTAACAGCAATACTTAGTGTTTTTTCCCCTATTGATTGGACCCCATTATTGTTCTGCTTCTTCTGCATTTGGTGCTTCGCTGGCCTTGTTCGATATTTTTTGATAATGGCTTTGACTTGTGTGGTTTCGTGTTGTAAGTCTGATGCTGTGATTCTAGCACAAGATCACGGTTTCAGAAACTCGAATGCAGTGATTTATGTGGCATTTTAGTTTGTGGGATTGATTGCATTGCTGTTTTTGCACATCGAGATTGTGGTGATAGATGTTCGTAATATTATGCAATACTATTTGTAAATCATATATATCCATACCTTCTTCTTGATACGGTTAATGGCATTTTGGTTGCATTCCTGTCAATCTCATTGTTGTTTTTATCTGATACGAGACATAATTTTCGTCTAACTTGAACATTGTTTCAATCTCTATTTTTTTGCTCTCTGGTGTTGATGAACTCTCGAGGGCATTCTGATCTAGGAGAGTTTGATTTTGCTGAGAATATTTCCTCATTATGTAGGAAACTGAAATAGGCAAAAACAGGGTGTAATGTAATGGATAGCAAGTCATTTATCATATTTTCTTTCTTGTATTATTAAATTGCTAATTGTTGTTCATTGATTGTGTGTTGCATGATTGGTAGATTTGAGAAAGTTCTGAAATCAAGGAAAAATGTATCGTTAACTGCAATGAATTTGAAAGGAATAGTTTTTCACGTGGATTTGATGTTATGAGCATTTGACATAGTCGTCATCCAAAAGCCCACCATTTTAGGCCATTTTATTTTTTTCATGAATTCAATGTCTTTGTTTCGCTCAACGGATCTAATTTCTTATTCAACTATTTTTAATATCTAAGTAGCCCAGTTTCTAATGATTGTAAAGCATAATTCTTTTTTTAAATGCTATAGAATTGTTTTCCTTTTCTGAATGTCTATTATATATATTTTTAATTCATTTATTTAATTTTGGTTTCTTGAAAATATAAAAATATTACACATTAATCGTATACACATACTCAAAATTACATCATTGATCATTTATTTGTTTAATGTAGATTCGTCAAAATGTGTATCGAAAATTAAAAAATGGTTATGAAAAATCATTTGAAATAATTTAGAATGAAAGATTTGATTTGTTCAATACTAACCCATAAAATTGATCTGATCATCAAGACACCCTTTTTATTTTAAGCAACACCTTTTGCTGTTAAAGAATCTGAAGCAAGTTTTTGCACTTCATACAACATGAGCCATAAATTTATTTGAAAACCTTGTCTAATTACTCTGTTTGGAGTGCCAAATTCATTTTTTAATAACACATCATAACATCGAGCATATGAATTGCTTTCGGTATATCAGTGAAATAAATTTTAAAAATATGTACTCAATTTTTTTGTTATAAAGGGTTAATATATACTGCTTTTGATATTGAACTAATCAATGCAGATTCCTTGTGTCCACACTTAACATGTAAGGTCATAAATGCTAAAGATATAAAATAGATTAAGGGCCCGATAGTGGCTATAATGTAAATGGAAGTAAACCATGGGCTCCGCCTTATCTTGGGCCTCAGGATCCATTAGGCTCCCTTCTTTGGGCCTCAAGTTGGGCTTTCTCTCGACCTCAACTGGGCTCATTTTAGACTTTTTGTTAAATTTATCACCCATTTATATTCAAAATGAGCAAGCTATTAACACCCCTTCTACTAATTACACCATTTTAATACTTTTTAAAATATATTTTTATATTCAAAACACCCCTTAAATTATCAATAATGGACCACCAAAACTTGATGGAGATGAATAGGTACATATTTCTACACATCCAAGTGCAATATTAGTTTTGCATCGGATAGTCATCGACCCTGATTCATCGAGCATCATTTAGAATTTCAATGGAAAGTGATCGAATAATGTTCAAAGTGTTTGGTGAATGTTGGTTGAACACATAACACCATCTATAATGTTTGACAGATCTGCCAATGTTAAACGCTATAGAATAGGATATTTTTCAAAACATTTAATTTTTTAATATGTAAATTAAGAATGAAATATTCTTCTATCGATACTGCTCGATCTCTAGACATTGATCACCTTTTTCGATGGATACTTTACAAATTTGTAATTAGTTGAGTGAGCCATAAATAATGAGTCGTGTTGTACAGATCTAAGTCTAAAACTACAATAAAAATGAATATTTTCATTAAGATTTTTGCGACAACATATTATCACAAAATATGATAATATAGACTGACAAGTTATCACAACAAACAATTAAAAAAAATTATTTGTAACGACAACAACATTGTTGCAAAAACACTATTTGCAAGAAGATTGTAAACATAACAATTTAGTAACAGAATGTTGTCACAAAATATTTTTACGACAATATTTTGTTATCGCTAATAAATTTTTCGTTGTAGTGTAGAAAATATATGTTCCACATATTATTTTGGAAAATAATTCTATTTAATAAAAAGGTTGCACATCAAATCTAATTAAAGAGAATATCATTTAATGTAATTTACTTGGAGTAGAACACTTTCAAAACTACGGATCATTTCAAAACTACTAATGTTATTTAAAGTTGTATTATACATATAATTATATGGTAAATTCAAAGAATCAAACATTCTAATTGACGAGTCATTATCAATGGTGAATTGATGTGACCATAGGAATTGCATTGGATGCCTTAGTTAATATTATAAGCACAACCCCCTCTTATTTCGTAGATGTTAAGGTCTGTCTATTCATGCTAATCTTATCTATAAATGCTTTTGCAATTATTACAGAAAACAAAAAGAAAAAAAGCATGCTCCATAGATTAGGTAATGGGGCTGTCAATTATTTCTTGTAACATCATATTTTACCTCATTTATCTATATATCTTATATATATTGATGATGCTAGTGTTGTATGCATAAATGATGAATTAGAATTAATACATACTAGAAATGTATAAATTAATGTGGATTATATAAGTGTTCAACAAACGACAATATTCTTTTATTAAAAACTGGCTGAAAAAGAAATACACACAGAAAGAAAATAGTTTGATAAAAAAAAGTTTTCAAATAATCGAATGATAGAATACTATTTCTTGAGAGATTAAAGACATAGATAGATATGTTGGTTGAGCAAGTTGATAGATTAAATACTATTTCAAATAATATTTTTTCACAGCTTTTATTTGGATCCAATTCTTGTCTTCATCTGCTTCAAAAAAACCGATCTCAATTAAAGCAACCTCAACCTCAACCAACATATTTTCAACTAATCTAAAAAGAATTTTTTTCAAAAAGGACAATGCCAGCCCATATATTCAATCATTACTCTTCATTAGCATTTAAAAAGAGATTGAAAGAAAAGCAACACAGCCCATTAAAGAAGGATCTTTTGTTTTCTTCTTGCTACTTTACACACACATACATATGTACAAAATTAATTTGAATAAATTTTGTACGAATGCAATAAAATCATTTAGTAAGATTGGTTCACTATTTTGATCGTTAAAACACAAAATTATTGCTAACTTTCACTCTTATGAGTCAAGTCGACTCGAGTCTCGCTCCAGGCCCACCACGTGGACCAATCACGCCTGATAGCATTTAAGAAACTCTATTTCACATATTCGGCCCTTAGTTTTGAAATAATTTTTTTCTCTCTTATAATCCAATATAAACAAAATCAGAACATGATTGGTGTTTTAAAAATGAAAAATATATATATAAAAAAAAATCATTCTTACGTTTGACTGTTGTAGCCCATGATTTTCAGACAACTGGATAGACAATAATTCAGAGAACACAAGAATATGTAGATTTAATCAAAACTGTCAACTGTACATATACAATAATATATATAAAAAAAAATAAAAGATGAAAAATTGAAGAATCATTTTCTCTTCTTCTTGGACTTTTTTTTACTAGAGAAAAAGGAACCAATCCCAAACAAACTGACAGTTCCTTTTGCAATATAAGTTGGAGTAATATTCAAAACAGGATTAATCCCAACTCCATTAACGTAGGATCTGCTGTTACTCGTCCTCAAGTAAGGCTTATTACTATTACCATTACTATTACTATTATTATAAGGATAGTAGCGATTAAAACCTGGAAGCGATGAAGAAGAAGCCTGGCGATGATTGATCGACGACTCTTTCAAAGAATGCTGTTTCTGCATAACTTTGGGATTCGGATTGGGAACAGAGCCAGTCGAATTGCTTCGTGTTAGAAACTGCAAAGATCGGCCAATCAAGCCATTGGAGTTGACACTGTTGCTTCTTCTGAATTGCCAGAATGGTTTAGTCCTCTGTTTATTCTCGTCTTCATCGAAACTGGTGGACAGAAACTCTATCAGTCGTTTCTTCTTCGTGTTCTCTTCCTGCGCAACGTCGTTTTTGGTGGGGACGGTGATGTTCTTGATCTGCACAGGGAGGATTTTTCCATTGGCAAAGAGCTCATCGGCTGAGGAGATGAAGGTCTGGTGGATGCAGAAGTCGAAATCGATGGTTGGGTTTAGGAGGGAGGGATGTGGTGGGAGGGATTCAACCACTTCTTTGAGATCATGTGAGAATGAGATTCTTGGGCTCGAGATTTCCGAGCATACATCGACTGCCATTGTGTTGGAACTAAGATAGATGGAGATGGGGGAGTAAATACTTATACTGGTTTAGAGAGAAATGGAAGTCAAAAAGAGAGGATAATTGTGTTTGTTTGAGTGGGAGTGAGAATCAGGTTTAGGTTTAGGCATAGGTTTAGGAAAGGAAAAGGGATTGTTTGGGTGAGAAGGAACAAGGAGATTGACATTTTGTTTGTGTCAAGTGATCAGTAAAAGTATGAAAGTGATTGAATTTGAGCACCGAAAGCCTATGTAAGGATCTCTTGTTATAGGGATTCTCTCTCATCTAGTTTTTCTAGAGAGAGAATGGATGAGCGAGAGAGAGGGAGTGAAGTATAAGTGAGGTTAGAGAGAGAGTGAAAATGGCGGGCAGCCGCCCAGAAAACGGGTAGAGTCGTTGGCTGTGGTGAAGAGGCTACAAAGTGAAAGGAAAGCATAGGATGCCCCTAAATTCTCTCTCTTTCTATCTTTTATTTCTATTATTATAATGATATTTATTTATTTAAGGAGGGTAGAATTTAGGTGTCTATTCGAAATTCTTGGTATCGAATTTATGGTCTGCTTTCTTGTATTGATTGATGGTTTAATGAATGTCGATAATTCGGTGATTTATCATTCTCATTTTGAATAACTATGGTTATTACAAAATCCATTTTAAATTCAACGGATTCGAAATTTATTTGTTTTGAATTTTTACTATTCACGATTCAAAAGGTTGTGTTGGGAATTTGGGCAGGTGAGTTTGATTTGAGGTGTCTTGTGATTTCATATTTAATGGATTTGAAAAATGAGGACGTGAATTTAATTGACAGTCTTTTTTTTATTATGAAGAAGTCGAAATTTATAGCTCAAATGTTTTAATTCAAATGCAACTTAATGTTTTCCCATATTAGAAAAGGACTTAATAAGAAAATTACAGTAACAAGTTTGATTTCATACTAGTCCATTTCAAAATGACAAAGTAATGTGATTATTTATTTAATATATATTAATGATATCAAAAACCATGGAGTATTTTATATTAAAGATTTTGAATTTTGTTGGTCTCCTTAATTTCTGCATCGAATGCATCACATTAATAATAGTATTTATTGATTTACACTCACTTTGAAAAACATGCATATTTTATATAATTATACAAATTATATAAAATATTGTGAAACATATATCTCCTTTTTTCTTGTATGATGGTGTTATATATCCTTTGCTTCCATTTTAGGAAAGCTTTGATAGCTCCTTTGCTTGTGTTTTGATCTGTTATCAACCTCCATTTTTATCATTGCATCCCATTGATGTGTCACCGTTTAGGAGCTTTGCTTCAAATACATATATTCATTTAATCAATTAATTAGATTGAAATAAATTTACTTGTAGAAAGATGTTAGAAAATTTGATCTTTATATTGGAATTGAATACCCTCTGCTCTATTCACTATATATGTTACAACTCCAATCACATTCTTCTGATTTAATCCTAAGTATACCCGACTTGATTATGAGGATATGTGCTAAAATAAAATTACATGATAACCAATATAATAAGTGATTTATATATTTTTGTGAGATTGACTGAAATGTGTTATACATGTTTATCTGAATGAATTAAAATCATATGTAATATACAGTCCTGTTCACCTACCTACTGTAGTCACATTAATATGTGATCAGTGGCTGATATGTCAAAAATCCAAAATATCTATTTATTTCACTTTTCATATAACGGTGGATGAGATCATTATACGTAATGAGTGAACATAGTAAGAGTTGCCCACCATGACATTTGAGCATTTTCTATATATTATATATGCAACATGTAATGAATATGTAATAAGGAAAATCAGGCATGTCTTTTATTAGAGACGGAGACCAATGACAAAACTTCAAATCAAATATATCATGATTAAATTACAACCATATTAAAATTTATTCGAATGTGAATTTGGATGAAACCATCTTATTTCAAAATTAGTTGGAAGATTGCTGCAATACTTGCCGTATAATAGAACAAAAAAAAAAGTCGATAATTTTGTTGAAGTATGAGAGTGATGTCCAAGTCCAAGTGTTCAACATAGTATGATGGTGCCTACCTCAATATATGCTCACATAGTACTTGAAAACAGTTTGGTTTTTCTAAAAAAAAAAAAAAAAGGCACTATTTTCTCTTGCATGTCTGCTAAAGAGGACTACCCTATAATCTCCCATCCACCATTGTAGCATTCCAATTGAAACATTTCATGAATACACATCATTACTAGATACACATATACATATTATGTATATTGTAATTGAGTTTTCATTTACTTTACTTAAGGTTTTTAAAATCTAATATTAACGTACGAGCTGGTAGATCACTTTGACTAAACACTAATTTGAACGATCTATACTCATATATACTCATATTGATTAGGTTTGAATCTATAATATCTTGATCAGTAGTCTTGTTACTAGTATGTATTTAAGCTTGGTTGTTGATATTCTCAAGTCTTAATTAGAATATTCATTAAATTTATGTCTTAATTAGAATATTCTTTAAATTTATGAGAAAAAAATATGTATTGATAAAAAGCCAACCCTCATACCTATCAATCGTCACATTGAATGCTGGTGTCCAATATGTATTAACAGAATACACTCCAATATATAACCATTTGAATTGTTATATATATATATATATATATCACCTGGAAATTAAAGCATGATGTTGAAGTATGATAGAAAAATAATGAGAAAATTGGTAGCATTATTTAGTAAAGGCATCCCACGTGGAGCAGCAATAGAACACAGAAATCTCTATCAGTGCTGGATTATCTGATAATTCTTGAGCATGCTCATGTTACTTGACCCCTCTCACCACATTGTCTTTGGGGGACATATTTGTCATCTCCTTCTACTATTTATTTCTACTCACTCTTTAATCTGACAAGAAACCAGGATGTTTTTAGTTCTTGCTTTTGTACACCTTCCTCTTTCTCATATATCCATGTCTTATCATAACAACTTCCTTGCCAAGGATCTGTTTGGAGAATTTTAGGTTGTAAGTTTGTGCATACGTCATCCTCGTGCGCATCTATTGTAAACACTACAAGAAAATCTGGATACGACAATGGTTTTTCCGCGTCGTTAAAGTCAAAATTTAAGCGTTGTCGTATCCAGTGTTGCAAAAATTTTTTCGCTCTACGACAACGCACCAAAAGCGTTGTCGTATCTACATACGACAACGCTTATGGTGCGTTGCAAAAAAGTGTTGCATTTTTTAATTTTCTGGAATTTTTTTTGCAACGCTTTTCGCAACGCAGAAAAAACGTTGTCTTTTCCTATTTTACAACGCTTTTTGGTGCGTTGTAAAAAGCGTTGTCGTATCTAAAAAAATTCAAAAAAATGACACATCATCAACATATTTTGGACACGTCATTGCCACATCATCTTCCACATTATCAAATTCCGACACATCATTGCCACGTCATGAGAAATAATTGTGCGTTGTCTGGAATTCGATCTCGTGGCCTTTGTTGGACCTTCAACCACTAGGCTACTAGTGCTTTATGTGTTTATATTATATATGTATTCTTTTATTAACTAATTTTATATATATATATATATATATATATATAATTAATGACTAATTAATATATAATTGGAAGATTAATGACTAATTAATATGTTTAATAATATTTAATCTAATTTCATATTAAGACAATTATAAAGTATACTAGTGCATATTTTTAATATATGTTATAAACATACTAATTTTTTAAAATTATGAGCTTGTTCATATATATAAGATAATATTAATGCAAATAATATAAAATAACATCATAAAATAATTAGACTTTTCAACTTTAATTTAATTAAAATAATATATAATTTTTGTATTATTATATAAAAAAAAATTGTATTGACCAATTAATATATGTATGTTTTTTTTATTTTGAAAAATAGTTTATGGTTCAATTAACATATTTAAGTTTTTTTTTCATATTATTCTTTTAATTAATCATTTTTATATCTTTTTTTATTTTATAAAATAATTTTTTCAAATAATTTATGTTTTTGGTATTAATTTTAAAACCAAACTAATTTATATTTATTTTCTAAAATAATAATATATAATTTTTATATTATTATGTAATACAAATTTTTATATTTTTCAAATTAATAGATGTATTGTTTTTTTTTTTTGTAAAATAATTTTTGGTTCAAATTAAAACCAAACTCATTTTATCTTTACTTTCTAAAATAATAATATATAATTTTTATATTATTATGTAATACAAATTTTTATATTTTTCAAATTAATGTATGTATTGTTTTTTTTTTTTTTGTAAAATAATTTTTGGTTCAAATTAAAACCAAACTCATTTTATATTTACTTTCTAAAATAATAATATATAATTTTTATATTATTATATAATACAAATTTTTATATTTTTTAAATTAATGTATGTATTGTTTTTTTTTTTGTTGTAAAATAATTTTTTGTTCAAATTAAAACCAAACTCATTTTATCTTTACTTTCTAAAATAATAATATATAATTTTCATATTATTATGTAATACAAATTTTTATATTTTTCAAATTAATGTATGTATTGTTTTTTTTTTGTTGTAAAATAACTTTTGGTTCAAATTAAAACCAAACTCATTTTATATTTACTTTCTAAAATAATAATATATAATTTTTATATTATTATGTAATACAAATTTTTATATTTTTCAAATTAATGTATGTATTGTTTTTTTTTTGTAAAATAATTTTTGGTTCAAATTAAAACCAAACTCATTTTATCTTTACTTTCTAAAATAATAATATATAATTTTTATATTATTATGTAATACAAATTTTTATATTTTTCAAATTAATGTATGTATTGTTTTTTTTTTTTGTAAAATAATTTTTGGTTCAAATTAAAACCAAACTCATTTTATATTTACTTTCTAAAATAATAATATATAATTTTTATATTATTATGTAATACAAATTTTTATATTTTTCAAATTAATGTATGTATTGTTTTTTTTTTGTTGTAAAATAATTTTTTGTTCAAATTAAAACCAAACTCATTTTATATTTACTTTCTAAAATAATAATATATAATTTTTATATTATTATGTAATACAAATTTTTATATTTTTCAAATTAATGTATGTATTGTTTTTTTTTTTTTTGTAAAATAATTTTTGGTTCAAATTAAAACCAAACTCATTTTATCTTTACTTTCTAAAATAATAATATATAATTTTTATATTATTATGCAATACAAATTTTTATATTTTTCAAATTAATGTATGTATTGTTTTTTTTTTTTTTTGTAAAATAATTTTTGGTTCAAATTAATTAGTATTTTATAAAAATATTATTTTCTAAAATTATGATAATATTAATGCAAATAATGTAATACAAGATAACATTACAAATTAATTAAATTTAAGTTAATTAAAAAACAATTATTTTATAATTAATGGTTGCAACACAAAAAAAAGGGTTGTATAATGAGTTGCAAAATTGTAAAAAAAAGTGCTAAGAAACGACAACGCCAAAAAAGCGTTGCAGAAAGGGTTGTCGTTAAGAGAAAAAAATTCGCCATACGACAACGCATCGAAAAGCGTTGCAAAAAAGCGTTGTCGTATCTTAAAAAAAGGCCTTTCTACAACACTACTAAAAAACCGTTGTCGTTTCCATTTAAAGCGTTGTCGTATGTCGATTTTTTTTAAAAAAGACAACGCTTTTCTGAAAAAGCGTTGTCAATTCCCAAAAGACAACACAAATTCATTAAAAGTGTTGTTAAATGGGCGTTGTTGTATCCCAAAATTCTTGTAGTGAAAGATGGACGACATGAGAATATCCCGCAAGAAGCAAATAAGATCTTTTATTTCACTTTGAAATTTCATCAGATATGATCCAAAATAACCATTCATAAAATAATAAATTGAAATAGAGGATCCAGTTCGCTTCATGAAGACATATAATATATATATTTTTTTTGGGATAAACAACATGTTAAGATATTTCTTACAACCAACCATCTGATCACACGTGCTGCATTCTTACAAAACATACAAATTAGAGTACTCAAATGTGTGATTAAAGATGTTAGAACTCAATTATTGACACTTAGAGCCAAAGCCATATCACTTTGATAAAGCTCAATTTCTATTTCTTAATGACCAGCCGTGCCCTAGCTAGTTGAATACTTACTGAAGATTAAATAGTTGTAGCCCACAACACCCTATAGTTAAAAGTTTTGTATCTCATGGTTTTTTGATTGTCACAAATTAATTGCTTATGATAATATATATTATTATGAATTTGAAATCTATAACTCAAATCCATCAACCCATAATTGTTTTAAAAGAATAATAGTGTAATAATAAACCTAATTAATGAAACACTTATCAAGATGGAATTAATCGTAAAAGAAAATAATTTTCTCGTAAGAGAACTAATTAATAAAAATTACATGCCTTAACACCGATATACAAATGTACACCTAGCATATAACAAAAATAATGAGACTTAGAACAAGAAATGGATCATTGTTTGCAGCCCATGGGCCTCTTATCCAAACAAGTCCAACCCATTTTTTAACTTGGCCATTCAAGCGCGCCAGCCCACCTAAATTCATTAATCGCTTTTCTTTATTATAAATTGTAGTTTTTGTTTTCAAATACTTTTAACTTTTAATATAAAACTATTTTCATATCAATGTTTTACACGATATTAGTGATATGATAACCTATATGATATGTGAAATGACACATTGAAGAAAAAAGATCAATTAATTAGGACTAATTAATGGAGGACTAATCAATCAATTATTGGCCTTCCAGTCCATTTTTTACTTTAAAGTGTGTCGAACAGCACAAGAGACAATGTTATTCTTGGAAGAAGCTTGGTATCAATTTTATCACTCACATCTTTTTCCTAATTTTAAAGAAGTTATCCACTTATCTTCTCTCTTTACTTCTTTTTACTTCTTCTTTTATAAGTCAAGTTACTTTTATGCTCTATTTTTTATATATATTATTTTTTTAACCTAATTTAGGTGGTAAAATATTTAATTTGTTTTCAAGATAATTTAACAATATATTTCATATCTATGTATTTAAAATTTAAATCTAAATATATTATATTATATTTTATATTCAATTCCTCTACAAATATCTTTGATAAACATGAGTCTCTAACAATTGCTTTTCAAACGCATCATGTAAAAAAAAAATTAAAAATCTGTTTATTTAGAAAAAAATTTCGAAAATTTATTATCCGATGAAAATATGTTTATCTAGGAAAAAAGAATTTGAAGATCTGAACAACGCGTTTTAATCAAAAGCTTGGATTTGGGGAAAATCATTTAAGATTTGAATATTGTGCTTCAACCAAAACTCATTTGGGGTTTTTTTATTTTTTATTTATGTATGAAGATATGTGGCTATAATTATAATTTAATAAATATTTAAATACTATCTGTATAGATTTCAACATGATCCAGTCCATTTTTAGATTTTTTGTACACGAGGATATTTTATGAAGTACACTATTATCGTGTACACAAATTTTATGCGATTGTATGTAGGTATCATCTACACGATTCATAAAGTGTATATGATTATAACTTGAATTATAATTATCGTGTACATGTTCTAAAATACATATCGCGTAATCACGGTAAGAAATATATCGTGCATATGTTGTAAGAAATATATCGTGTACATATCATAATCATCGTGTACACATTGTATATATATCGTGTATATATATCAGAATATTAAACAAACACAATTTATCGTGTCAGAATACTTATCGTGTACATATATCGGAATATTAAACAGATATAATTTATAGTGTACGCAGTAAGATACATATCGTATACATATCTTATGTATTGTGTATATATATCAAAACATAATTTATCGTGTACATGCAATAAGATACATATTGTGTACATATATCAAAATATTAAATGACGCATAATTTATTTCGATGATTTTCTCCTATTCGTGCACACACATACATGATTATGATTATAATTATACACAAAATCAAAAAAATCCAAAGAAATTTCACAATTATTCACCCAACATTCAAATGATGATAATTATACATAAATCAAAAAAATCCAAAAAAATTTCACAATTATTCACCCAACATTCAAATCGTTGAATTTAGTACTAGAGTTGATGAATTTTATTGTTTATTAAGTACTATATAGGTATATTAATTTGGAAATAAATATATTTTTGATTTTTTTTTGAAATTTTAAATTTAAAATTTACGAATATGAACATTTGAATATTCTTAAATATATTCAAATATTTTATTCGAATCAAATACGATTTACTTTTGTGATTCGAATAATAAATGAATATAAATATTCAAATAGTTAAACGAATACGAATAGAATATCATGATATTCGAATCGATTCGATTTATTTACAACCTTACCCTAAAGTAGTTGAAGTAACTGGTAGAAGTTCAACGATGGAGCTATTCAAAAAGAGCCCAGCATAACATGATGGGAAAGTGCATAATTAACTCATGAAATTCCACATTTAACTTGAAGAAGCTTGTTGAATGCAGCATAAACAATTCCCTTAAAAAAAAGGACTAATACATATAAACTTACACTACATATATTTTCCATTAAAAAATAGGCTCATCATACAAGAATTCAAGAGAATAACTAAAACAATTAAAGATTCTCATGTTTCTTTTTTTATTTATCTTCAACAAAACAATTAGGATTCAGGATAAATGATAAAGATGAATGGTCATTCTACTGGAAATCTCAGACATTAAACCCTAAAACAAGGAAATCACAAATTACACTTACAATTGAGGATGATTCTACGGGCAAAGCATTAACAAAAATTACACTTACAATTGAGGATGATTCTACGGGCAAAGCATTAATAGAACCAGTTTCATGCCTTCGGTTGTTGACATTAGGGCATTTCTCGACGGCAGAAGCGTAGGAGGCCACCTTCTCGATATAAACCGATGCAGAAGAAGCACGACTCTTGGCCAATGAAGATATCGTTGGCCTTATAAACGCAACAGAATGGCTTAGACCGATTAATGAATTATTGCATTAGAGTTGATGAATTTTATTGTTTATTAAGTACTATGTAGTTATATTAATTTGGAAATAAATATATTTTTGATTTTTTTTTTGAAATTTTAAGTTTAAAATTTTCGAATAAGAATATTCGAATATTCTCAAATATATTCAAATATTTTATTCGAACCGAATACGATTTACTTTTCTGATTCGAATAATAAACGAATATGAATATAAATATTCGAATAGTTAAATGAATACGAATTGAATATATAATATTTGAATGTATTCGATTCGTTTTCAACCTTACCCTAAAATAGTTGAAGCAACCAATAGAAGTTCAACAATGAAACTATTCAAAAAGAGCCCAACATGATAGGAACCTGCATAATTAACTCATGGAATTCCATATTTAACTTCAAGAAGCTTGTTGAATGCAGCATAAACAATTCCCTTAAAAAAAGGGCTGATACATATAAGCTTACACTACATATTGTTTTTCTATAAAAATAAGCTCATCACATAAGAATTCAAGAAAATAACTAAAATAATTAAAGATTTTCATTTTTATTTTTTTGATTTATCTTCAACAAAATAATTAGGATTATGATACACAAAAAGATGAATGGTTATTCTACTGGAAATCTTAGACATTAAACCCTAAATGTAATACCTAGATTTTTTTTAAAAATTTAACTATATGATATAAATATATAATATAGGTTATATTACACTAATATACCTATTAGCATGAGTGGATAAGCAAAGAATAAGTCAAGTTCTTCTAGAAGACAATCAATCATAGAAAAGGTTGGAAAAGATAAGAAATTCAATTGCATTTTTCTCTTCTACATTTCTCTCTTCTCTCTCATCCTCATCTTCATTACCAACCACTACCGACCACTAATCTTACCGACGGCTGACGACTTTTCCGACAAGGTAATCGGACCAAATGGTAGCACTCGCCGAGCTCGTCGAAAGGACGGGTTTGGAACTTTGAACCATCACCGCCTCCGCCGCGTACGACCGTGGAAAGGAGCGGCCATTTCTCCTTTTTTCTCTCTTTTCTTTCTACCTTTGCTGCTGTATTTGGCTGTTTCTACTGCTGCTGTTGCCGTCGAGTCGGGGGAAAGGAGCTGGTGCTGTTGCATCGGCGTGTCGAGTCGAGGACCGCCGCTGAAAGCGGCGGCTGTGCTGAGCTGTGCTTGGCTGTGTTGGGCGTGTGTGTGTGTCTTTGTGTCTGTGTTGTTGTGCTGTGGTGAGGGTGACCGACGTCGGTGTTGCGCCGACGATGAGGGGAGGCACCGCAGTGAACAGCGGCGCCGATGGAGTTGTGTGTGTGTGTGTGTTTTCTGTTGTGGGTTGCTGTGTCGGAGTGTGCGGTGATAGTCGTGGGTTGGTCGCCGGCGACTAGGAGTCGCCGACAATGACAGCGGCGGCGGCAGACGACAGCTAGGGCGGCAGCAGGTTGGCGGGGAAGGGGGGTTTGGGGTGGGGTTTCATTTTGTGAATTAGATAAAATTCAAGGACTAGATTGCAATAATGAACTTTGATGAAATTGGAAATCAGTCCTTAGCAATATGAAATTTCAGATTTACTCCCTTTAGTATATAAAGCATGCTTTAAGGCCCCTAAATTCTGTTTAATGATATTTTGAACCTTAAAATTATTGGAAATCCAATATTGACCCCAATAGTTATAAATATTATAAGTTATAACCTTAAGTTTATGAAATTATGCTTTAAGCATCATAAATCATGAATACTGATATCGGACCCTTGAATTGGATGAAATTACATAGATTTCCCTAAGATTTATTAATATTATGTATTTCTCCTTAGAAATGTTGAAATTTATGATAATGATATATATTTTATTGAACATTAGAATATATTGGAATTATAGATGTTATCTTACAATTAATCGAATTTGACATATAAAAATCAAACTTTAATTAATTAATAAAGATTTTATTTGGAATTATAAGATAAACCCTATAGTTAGCAAGATTGCTTTTGAGACTAAAATATAAACCCTCAAAATATTATAACAATTAATGTAATTACGATTTAATTATTATTTCAAGTCTAGGTTTAAAACCCTAGATTCACATCTGTTTTAACCTCGAAATATTAAGTTCAAATCGAACTTTATATATTATGAATTATATATTTCATTATAAAATAAGGTTTACCTTAAAGATATTATTTTATTAAATCGATGATAATTCGATTAGATTTTAAGTCGAACCCTTATGATTGTAGGCGATACGCAGGAGTTTGCACCCTAAGTATCTTTGGGATGTAAAAGCTTTTTGATCGTCTACTCTAAAGGTGGGAAAAAATATTATGTCGGTATTTATAATTCTTCCGAAATATTATATTATGTGAAATGTGACATGTTTAAATACATATGAATAATGTATTATGAATGATGATAAATAGAAAATTAAATGTTTATTTTATGCAAATAAGCATGAATATATGTGACTTACGTGAATTATGTGAATGACAGTGAAAATCGTATCTACGGCGGCTAAGAACCGTAAATTTTGAATATGCAATTGATATGAATGATTATAAAAGTGACATGTTTGCATGTGCAACGATATAATTGAACGTGATTATTATGTGTGTTTATGACTTTAATCCCCTATTTTACCATGTGATCCCACTGAGTGTATTT
Organism: Scutellaria barbata; assembly: GCA_028654395.1. NCBI lineage: Eukaryota > Viridiplantae > Streptophyta > Magnoliopsida > Lamiales > Lamiaceae > Scutellaria > Scutellaria barbata. The sequence goes on from CM053647.1 coordinate 29,840,609, forward strand.
TTATACGCTCACCCTCTTTATATGTTTTCTTTTATAGATTCAGATGTCGGGAGGAGAATGTGAAGAAAGATGCTTATATGTTTGTTGTAATTAAACATGTTATTTTAACTCCAATATGTTTTAAGATCTAGTTATTTTTGAAGGTTTGTAAAGTTAAGCCTGATGGCCCGTATATTGATATTTTGCTGCTGTTTCTGATAACTTAAACATTTTATGTAAATTATGTAACTTATATAGATATTTTTATCCTTCGGTTTTAGTTTAATTTTATTGCTGGACGCCCAAAAGTTAAAATTTATATTTTATATATTATTTCGAAAATGGGGCGTGACACTAAACCAAGGAAATCAGAAATTACACTTACAATTGAGGATGATTCTATGGGCAAAACATTAACAAAACAGATTCTATGCCTTCGGTTGTTGACATTAGGGCATTTCTTGACGGCAGAAGCGTAGGAGGCCACCTTCTCGATATAATCCGATGCAGAAGAAGCATGACACTTGGCCAATGAAAATATCGTTGGCCTCATAAACGCAACATAATGGTTTAGACCCGGTTAATGAATTTTTGCACTAGAGTTGATGAATTTTATTATTTATTAAGTATTATGTAGGTATATTAATTTGAAAATAAATAAATAAATAAATATATATATATATATATATATATATATATTTTTTTTGAAATTTTAAGTTTAAAATTTTTGAATAAGAATATTCGAATATTCTCAAATATATTTAAATATTTTATTCGAATCGAATACAATTTACTTTTGTGATTCGAATAATAAACAAATACGATTACGAATATTCAAAAAGAAATAAATACTCTTAAAAAAGAAATAACAACTTTGCACTCAAAAGAAATAGCTTCCCCTTTCAATACAGCAGAATCATAACAACACTCAGAATTATGTATATAGACTATTAAATAAAGTATGAAGCAGTTCAGAAGTGGTGGTTTCAATGAAGTTTCGGTAGAGCTTGTTGGAGGGAGTAATGAATTTTGATGTTTTTAAAAAATTAGGGTTATAGAATTTTATGTATTTTGAACTATTAAATTTTATATTCAAATAATGTATTTAAATTTCATTTAATAATTAAAATTTAAATATAGTTAAAAGATAATATTGGAATATATTTAACAAAATACCTTAAAAATTGATAAAAAATTATTATCATACAAATAAAATAGAAAAATTCCTTACATTATGAAAATGAGTAATTTTGGACTTGGGCCTACAAATGGGAAACGATAGAACTCATGTCAAACGGTAAAAAAGTAGAAATTATCATTACATTATCTGTAGGATTTTTTATTTTTATTTTGTTTTCCTTGAGGCTTGAGGAATCATTTAAAAGCATAAATAGGAATGTAGATGGATTCACTTTCTAATAATTTTTTTCTAGTAGTTTTCAAACTAATGCATTGAAACTAAAGAAAATACAGTTTTCTTAATACTCCTTCATACGTTTATGTGGCTAATATTATTGATGGATTACACATCTAAATATCTTAATTTATTGAATGAGTAGTAGTTCGCTTTTCATTTGACTTAAAACATATTAAAAACTGAATTTCATGGAAAGAAAATGCTATAAATTAGTGATTCAATTTATCGAATTAACCCAACATAAGTCCAAACGACTTTGATTTAACTACAATTTTCAATTTTATTCAATAAAATGGTAATATAAAGGCTAATTATTATATAGTGAACTTAGATACTAGAAAAAAGAAAAATCTGTGATTGTCCGATTAAATCTATGTTTTTCAAGTTAACTATTTATGTTTAAAAAAAAAAGTTTAGACTGTTTAGGTTGATTGTCCGAGTAAATCTATGTTTTTCAAGGCTGATCCATAAATCGGTGTTTTTCAGACTGATTCATAAGTTGGTTCGTAATCTAATCCTTAAGTTGAAAATGAAAGTAAATAGACACATACAAACTTATATATGATGTATGTTTTTAAAGAAAAAATTGAAATATAATGTACATCACTGAATTCATAACACGCGTGAGATTTGATGATAGTTGAAAAAGAAGAATAAACGGAATAGATTTGATGGGAGTTGGATAGAGGTTAAGCATATATTCATTGAAAAGTTGGATTTTCACATGAGAAACCTTAGCTTGTTGGTCTCAATGGATAAGATAACTACTACTTTGATGTGACTATCCAACCAAGTCCTCACATTTCTCATCTCTAAACATCATCTTACACTGCAAATGCTGATTCCTTAATTCCACTTTTTTTTTTTTAATGTTCTTGTAATGATTCTCAATATGCGAATAATTTGTTTACTATCATGATGACATTACCTAATCACATTTCCATATCTAGTTAATTTTCCCGTTCAAGTAGTAGTTACCGTTTTTAATGATGTGCCAACCATCATCTGATCCTCCTATCAAATAACTGATTTGGATTTTCGTTTTCTATTTTCTTAAATGACTGTATCGTCTTTAAGTTTATTCTTAAGAATATATATTTTTTATTTACCACTTTCATAATGCCTTTAGATGAAATGGGTGTCCAGTCATTGAGATTTGAACACCAAACTACTAGAAATTTAATGTGAGTCATCCACTTCTCTGCCCAAATTTTTTGATTTTCAAAGATTAATTGTCATCTGCATGATCAACATCAATGCATGAGAAGAACCCCAAATTATCCTATAAATTAAGAAGATGGGTGTAGTTTCTCTTAGTGAGAGTGTCCAAGAAAGGAGCTTTTCTAAATCTTTTCTCTCCACCCAAATGATTAGACAACACATTTGTTCTGTTGAAGCTGTCACTTCATGACCATTGTGAACTGACTTAACAATTTCATCTTTTCTATACAACTGTTATGGTCAATTTCTAATTATTAATTTTGTAACTTATATACATGCTACAACTATGTATCTAGTTTAACATTAAAATTGTCTCCCAAGTTTTATATAATTAAAAGCATTAAAAAAATTTACGAATTTTAACTTTTGAACTATAGCTCCTTTTTTCTTTTCAAACACAAATAGTTTAAAAACAAAACTCTTTTGAAATGAAGTAAATATAAGATTCTGGAATTATCATCAGAGATCACTTGTATATAAAGTGAAATAATTACAATATATAGATGAAAGGGTTGGATATGGAGAAAGTTGATTAGACCACACCAATAGAATAGCAATAGCATCAAGAAAAAGAAGAAGCCAATCCTTTTTACATGGTTGGGATTGAGTGCTCACACTGAGTTTGAGACAAGAGGATTAATGGACAACAAACCTTAACCATTATCACAATGCTTTTAGCTGGGCCCACTACGAAAAAACAAAGGGGGCCACCTTCCACACTCTTGATCTCTATCTACAACAACACACGTCCAACTTCTTCCGACTTCCTGAACTGCCACAGTTCATCAGTGTTCCAGAAAGTGCTGCTTCCTAAGTCATCCCCGAACCAATCCACCCCCGCCACGTGGCACTCTGGGAGTGAAATATCTTGGGCCACCAATTCTTGCATGTCGTAGCTGGGAAATCCCACATGGTTGTAACTATTCTCATCAATTAATGGATTTTCACATTGGACCAGTTTAGTGGGCTCCGGCTGCAGCTCTAAGTGTGGCATGAAACTATCTCCGGCGGCGGCGGTAGGCGGAGGAGGGACATGGTCGGAGAGGGGTGAGGGGGGATTAGTTATCATGATGTTGTAGTTTTCATGAGTTTCAAAGGAAGTTGTTGTTGTTGTTGTTGTTGATGATGACGAATTTTGCTCCATTTTTTCCATTAATCTTGGCATCCAAAATCTGCGAATTGCTTCGACGAATTTCTTGCTGTTTGAATCAACTTTGAGTTGGCGTGCCTGTTTCTGAACCCTTGTTCTCCAGTAATTCTTTATTTCATTATCTGTTCTCCCTGGTAAATGTTGTGCTATTTTAGACCACCTGCACTCACGTGATTTTAATTAATTCGAGTATCAATTTTATTCTGATGATATCATTCTGAATTAATTTGTTAGTGGAATAAAATAGTTTATATATTCACGTGTGTCATATTGCATACTTTTAAATCAGACATCTAAAAATACTTTTAGAATACAAATTTCGACATCACAAAAATGCTTTGAACTTTAGAGACGTTTAAATGGATGTGAAAGCTAAATTTTATCTGGAGAATAATTTTTTTTTCTTTCTATTTTTTACTTTCCAAATTAAATTGAGATTAATTAATATCTGATTACTCTTGCTAATCTCAACGGACCTGTTTCCCCATTTGGAATGGAGTTCAAGAATCAAGAGCTGTTCGTGTGGAGTGAGGTTTCCACGCTTAATATCGGGCTTCAAATAGTTTAACCATCTTAATCTGCAACTTTTTCCAGTTCTCCTGAGCCCTGCATATATATAACCAAAAAAAATAATAATAAAAAATTCATAATTGAGTTTGAGAAAATGTGCTGAGTGCGTGAAAAAAATACATATAGATATATAAATACCAGCAAATTTGGCTAAGGAATTCCAGCGGCCTTCACCATGAGAAGTTATATAGTGAATAAGAAGATTGTCTTCCTCAAGAGTCCATGGCCCTCTTCTTACCTCACTACTTTCTTCTGCTGATTCATACATCACATTACTCTTCTCTTTTGGATCTATTCTTACTTTACTCATCATCATCATCTAATTTATGCAAAATGATTGGAAAGAGAGAAACACAGAGAGAATAGTTTATCTGTGATCACAAGTTTTGGTTGAGTCTCCACTGAAAGCCCACCAGAGATTTTATAGCACTTTTATTTTAAATCCAAAAAGAATTAATTTTCTGTGTGGGTGGAGCCCAGTTATAAAAAGACAAGTTTGTCCTTTTATATAGTTTGAAGAATTGAAATAGAATTAAGTTTGATAAGTGAGAGAGTGGTCATTCTATTCAATGAATAATGCTCTTTGAGTGAGCATCTAAGTCGGCGGAAACTCCACCACCTACTTCACATGAATTTGGACAAAATAAATATCCATTTTTCTCTCCTTAATTTTTTTAAATTATTTCTTTATACTTAGTTGTCACATATTTTTTTAGTTCTTTTAAAAAAATTAAATTAAATTTGGGGTGTTTCTATAGCTTTATAACTGTGATGTTGCATTTAACTATTAGAGTTTTGTTGTCGGTGTCCTATTAATCAATTAGGATGACAACAGAATAACAAAACGTATGATCTTTACTTTTTTTCTACTACCTATTTAAATAAACTATTAAATTTGAAAATAGATGATATTACAAATAAACTAGTTGGTAAAATTGTAGATATTCACAATTTTAAAAGAAAAAAGAAAGAGGAAAATACTACATGTTGGGCACGTTCAACCTATTTATTATATAAAAAAAAAAAAATCAATGTGGCAAACTTTGTGTTGTGCATGAATTATATATGAATTGTAAGTTGACACAACTCATAAAATTAAATTAGTAAAAATGATGTGATAAAAATCATATTCCAAATTAATAAAATGAATGGAAAACACTAAAGTGGTTTTTGGCGTGCTTGTTCAAGCAAGTTGCATGCATGCTCTTCGTGTTTCTCCTTATATTGCGTGATAACAAAATGACATTTCAATGTATAGATATTTTTTTCATCTTCATGAAAAATGTCGAATATTATATTATTAGCTCGATCGCATTATTCTTGAATATGAATTTTCTCTATCCTGAAATGACTGTATTAATTTGACTTCCATGTGGTCTTTTATGGACAACTTAGCAAATTAATGAATTATGTCATTTGATTTACATAGCTCTACCACCACAAGATCTAGATCATCACGTTGTTTCTCGGTATGCAGAATTTTATTAATTGATTTTTCAACTCCCTTTCAGATAACTCTCTAATCCACGATTGCTATCTACAAAATTTCAAATTCAACTAATAAAATATATAACTAAGAAAAAGAACCCTCCCTTTTGTTTGTTAGTATTACTTTTATTATTAATATGGTTATTATTATTATTATATTGTTTCAAGTATGGAGTTTATGAACTCAAACTGTACTTAGATCAATAATAACTAATATTTGGTAAATTCTATTAATAACACTTTTTTTTTTCAAAAATCAAAATTTAATACATTATTATTAATCAGTAGTATGACTAATATTATTATCTTATAATTTGATGCATGACCTGATCTGCTAATGAATTTTATGACATGGTTACTGCCTACTAGAGCTCCAGACCATGGGTTCCACATTGAATTCTATGGCAATAAAACACAGTGAGGGTTAATTACAAAAACCAATTAATTCATGGTTTATTCACAATTTAAAGCACAACGTACGTTTTGCATTATATATATTGACTAAACGTCAAATGTGGCAATAATTAGTCGTATGCTTCAGCAAGTACATCAAAATAATCTCATCACAAATTCGTGGGGTGTATCAAATGACCAAAAAATAATAATGATAAAGAAAAATTGCATGCATTTGCATATAAACCCTTCTTTTCGGTAACTGGATTAACTTTGAATTGAATATATCCACAAAAATTGGAAGAAGGAAGTAAGTAGGAAACAGGTAAAGAAAGGGAGTAAGAAAAATCGTGGTCATGAAGGTGAACCTAGCTAGCTCTTTTGTCTTTATATGGTGTGATCATTTCTATGTTTCTTCGTTTTCATGGAATTTATGCAAACAAACGTGCTTGACCAGTATACATTACATCTATTTTCAATAATAATAATGATAATAATAATTATAATTTTTAATTGTGGGATTTATTTCTTTAATTAGAATTAGAAATTCCAACCTGAAAACACGGCTGAACCACTTTAATACTCACATGTCATAATCATTATATCTGGTGCATGCAGTTATTTTGGACTAAATTTTGGACGTACTAAATGATTAAGAATGACGTGTTATCATAGAATCTGGATTGAGTTGTTTTATAAAAATTATAATCAACAATTAACCCCCAATGGGTGAATAACTCCAAATACCCTAATTAATATAACATCTATTTTTTTATACCCCAAAACATATAACATTACATTTTTTTACCCTTTTTGGGTTAAAGATCAAAACATCCTTTGACATTACATTTGCAATGCTATTTCCACTCTTAATTTCTTAATTCCAAACCAAGTATGCTAAGCTTGAGGTTTAAAAGATCGGATATAATTATCATGGTATTTTGGATGGAAACCTTTCTCGTACCCCAAAAAACACTCGTATTTATACTTGTGATTTGGTCTGAAAGGTCTAACAACGCCAAACACTGAGTAATTTTATCTAAAAAACCAAAAATAATTAAAAGTTTTCCATGACTTATATTTATTGAGATCCGATGCAAGAAGTGGTATCAGAGCCTAGTTTTTTTGAAGAAATAAATTAAATTATGTTGTACAATATTATTTTTCTTGTGCCTAACGGAGGAGAAAATCAAGAAAATGTATCCGAAAATATTTCGAGATAACACAAGTGCAGGATATCAGTAATGACATCCAGCGGAGATTGGAACATAATTGTTCCAGACACATTTAAGGTTACTCAAGATCTTAGGGAGATCCAAAAGACCATCATTTATTATGGTGGACAGATGGAGAAGATAGTCCGATCTCTAACTGAGATCCAAAGAGAAGTTTCAGATCTAAAACAAGAAATTGTAGATCTGAAAAGAAGATCATCCAAAGGAACTGGTAGATCCATGAATGAACGTATGAAAGATTCGTTCGGTGGTATACCAATCATTTCCAAAGGAAAGGCTACGAAAGTTCCGAAGCCTAAAAGCAACGACGAACTCCTACTTGATCTCATAAGACAAGTCGGATGGAAGTCTCAAGAGTAGATCTTGCAGAGTTAACTGAATCCCTTTCCAATCTTGGAATTGTGGACTTGGTAAACCTCAGGATGAATGAACCTATTCCAAAAAAGGAAGAGGAGAGCACAAGTACGGCAATACCAGAAGTACCTGTTCCTCCCGAACCCATTTATAAGCAGGATGGAGTTGACTATGAAGAATACATAGCTCGACAGGCCAAGAGACGATCGGGAAGGTTTAAAGGAGTATCTAATAGCCCTTGGGCCAAAACAATGCTTGAACCAACCCATCCGTTTGGAGTGATGCTCACAACAGACATCATCGATTTTAGAAATATGAAAGTATTGATCGATAAGTGGATGTCATCCATGAAAGTTGCTTCATCAACACTGGATGTTGATAACGATCATTTTTGCCAGATACTGGTAAAAATCGAAAAAAAAAGATTTTTTTTTATTGAGCGTGTTCATCCATTGTCGAAAGGATGGGTCATTTACTCAAAATATGTTTCCTCGTGGATGGATATTTTGAGGAAATAAAAGACGAGAAGAAGAGAGAGTACACACAAGCTCTGTTTGCTCTCGAATTAAGAAATATATGTTATGCGGATGAATATATATATTGGTTCCGCAAATATTATTTCCAAGCAGATGTACCATGGAATGTGGCAACAGATTTATTCTTTGCAAAAATCTGCAGTTCATGGAGGGAGATGCTTATACAAACCTACAAGGTGCCTACAGGCCGAGTTGATTCAGTGGCCAGAAGGATGTCCTTTTTTAAGGACAGTATACGAGAATGGTGTCAACAAGCGACACTACAAAGGAACAAGAAGAAACTAAGAAGAATGGTGAAGAAGACCCCTCTTTGTTGCGACAACAATGATTTTCCGAGTATCATCGGAGAACCACAACGAGACAGACACGGAAAGAGAAAGAAACACTTCAAAGGAAGGTTTCAATCTAAGTCCGGAGGATCATACAGAAGGCCTTCCAAACAAGGAATATCATGGTGGTCCAAATCAAAAGTTAGATCTTACAAATCTGGTCAAAAGGCTGGTCCTTCCAAGTTTTCTTCACAAGGATCTAGATCCACAGGGAAGCCAACAGAAGGAACAACCAGGAAAAGAACTTTCAAACGAGCTCACACTCGAGCAAATGAAAGTTTCAAGGATTGCAACTGTTGGACGTGCGGCGCGAGAGGCCATATTTCGCCCGATTGCCCACAGAAGGAAAAAGATGTGCGCCAGTTTGAAACTACAGAAGACATCCGTGATGCTGTCTTTTATGGTGATTTGGTGCCTGTTTATAAGTTCGAGGACATCTCTTTAGATGAAAGCATCTATGAAGAAGAGTTCGAAGCTGATTCAGAAGGATCCAATGGATCATCTACAGAATCAGACGAGTAGCTCCGGCGAACAGGAAGATAGACTCAAAACATCGGAAAGTCTATCAGGATTCTTTTCAAAAATGACCATCTCAAACAAGACGATGGAAAGAATCATGCAGCAAGATTCAGCTTTAAGTCCTTACGACGGATTTAAGATTGGAAGTCTTAATCGATTTTGTGACAAAATCGGAATAAGACAACGCAAGCATCACATCATCTACCGGGTGAACTCAGGTGAGTTCTCTATTCCAATAGGGTTAACCGGTAATAACATTGAGATGCAACTTATTCCAAAAGAAGAAATTCTTGAGGAATTGAGTCGTATCAAATAAGAAGTAGCGGTCACAATGAAATGGATCCATATTGAAACCATTGAAGTAGTGATTAAAGCTACCTTCAAAGAAGGAATTGATTCTGAGTTACATCTATCTGTAATGGATAAAAGAATCAATAACTTAAGCGAAAGTTGTCTTGGTACAATGGTAGGTAATTTATATGCTGGCAAACTTATATTTGACATTCATCCTAGGATTGCATATAACCTAGCAGATTAAGATTTTAGTAGAGTTTTAACCCTTCATCAAGATTTTAAAAGACCTGATCTTATAAAAAAAGGAAATAGACCATATTCTATCACGTATAGAATTGCATATGCACTTTCCAATACACATCATTCAGATATGTTTCTTAGGAAAGAGTATATAGAAATTCCTAGAATTTTCAAGGAATTTGCCAAAGTTATGACACCGGACCCAATCAAAATACCGAGGTTAGGAGGTGTCAATTTGCTAATCAAAGATCAACCTATTTTAAACAGTAAATCATTAAGGTTTGATTCTGAAATTAGTAACAGGTTGTCCTTTTCCGAGGGTAGGATTCTAAGCCTAAAAGGAAAAGAATTAGGAGAGGATTTGTATCCACAAAAGATTAGGGTAAGAAATGTTAAAATAAAATGCCCTAATAATGAATGGAAAGAAATCCATATTGTTTTTGATATATCTAAAACGGATAATTTGTTTCCTTGTGAGGAGATATATCATTTACAACAACCAAGTATTAATAGATATGAAGGCATGTTAGAAATAGCAGGCTATCATGTATCTGTTACAGGAAGTGCAGACATAACTAAAGGAGTTATGACCCTAGGGTTAAGTTTCCTTGAGGAACATAAGCCCTGGAGAAGAGATGGAAAATGGATGGAGTTCGACCTTGATGGACATACAATCAGGGTGGAATAAGACCATTATGCCAGGAATTAAGCTGGACCAAGAGATCATGGATCTCACGATACAAAGAACACAAACGAGAACTTTGTTAAGATCTTTGCGAGAGCAAGATCCACCAGAACAAAGAAGTATCCAAGAAGTCATCAGGATACAAGAGGCTGCGTTAAAAATAAATCAAATAAACGCACGAATTGACATGCTAGAACGCTGGAGGAGAAGGATTTATCCAAACAATCCAGACGGGTTTTAAATTATGCCAGGAAGGTGTATTGATGATGAGATCCAGGATCTCAGAAAAGAGAAAGATGAGTTGACAGAGAGCATAAGGGAAATACGAGATAATAGACAGACTCATCAGATAAGATTTCAAGAATTGATCTGAGAGCATAATATAAGAAGCTCAAGGATAAACTTGTTAGAATCATGGAAAAGAGGAATCTATCTAGACAATTCTGAATGACAAATATTTTCTCTATATATATATCTGTAGGGATATTATATGATCAATATAAGACGGAATATTTTGCAGCTTATATTGACTCAGGTTCAGGCATTTGCACAGCAAAGCCAGGAGTTTTTCCCAGCGAAGCAGTGGAAAAATTACCTCTTATTGCAGGAAGAGACTTCTCACAGAAGATCCTTATACTCAATAAAGGTATTCGAGAATCAAGAATAATGATCGAAGGCGCATTCGATACCCCTTGGTATAAAGTAAGGATGCCACCTATCTATATTCATGATACAGGTGCTGATATTTTGCTTGGTAACAATTTTATACAAACTTTTGCAAAATACGAGCTGGATAATCACAAGAACCTGTCAACTTTTACTACTAACTGTGGTAGTATGATACAGGTTTTGAGGCGAGAAAAGGCCTTTAATAGGATAATGTCTATTGATTTTCGCAGCAAGCGTGGTGATAATGAAGCCAAGTTGACTCATCCTAAAATGCAGGATAAGAGGAAATTTGGTGAAGCTTTTTTGTCATACAGACAAGAGGGAATGGAGGAGGCACATGAAGAAGTTATTCAGTTTCTGAAAAATGCCTTACAAGAAGGACCACCCCAAATTGACATTGATGAGGAGAGTCTACTTTCCCTTGAAAATGTTAAAAGGCTAATTCAGAGGAACTACAATGAAAATCCTTTAGCCTGGTGGGACAAAAACCAGATCGAAGCAACGTTGAAGGTAAAAGAACAATACCGATATGAGTTGGTTCGATACAAGCCGATCCAGATGAACCTTGAAGATCGAAAGGATATGTAAAAGATTATTAAAGAGCATATCGATCTCAAGCTGATCGAAGCAGGTATTTCTCCTTACAGTAGCCCAGGGTTTTTGGTAAGAAACCATGGCAAAATAAAGAGAGGAAAAGCAAGGTTAGTAATTAACTATCAAGAATTTGATGGTTATTATATACCAAGTAGAGAACACTTAATTGATTGTATTAAATGGTCAAAAGTGTTTTCAAAGTTTGATTGCAAGTCTGGATTTTACCAGATTAAGTTAGAAAAAGAGTCTAAGAAATTAACTGCTTTTTCTACACCACAAGGTCAGTATATCTGGAACGTAATGCCTATAGGTCTTGCGAATGCACCTCAGATATACCAACGAAATATGGATAATCTTTTTAAAGATTATTTTGAGTTTATGTTTGTATACATAGACGATATTCTAATTGCATCTAAAAATATGAAAGATTATTTAAAGTATCTTGAAATATTTTCAGAAGCATGTCATAAAGAAGGATTAGTGCTTTCTGAAAAGAAGGCAATAATCGCAGTTAATAGAATCGAGTTTCTCGGTGTTATTATTGACCATGCAGGAATGGAACTGCAGGAACATATTGTGGAGAAAATCTGCAATTTTCCAGATGTTCTTAGAGATAAGAAGCACCTTCAAAGCTTCTTAGGAGTGATTAATTTTGCAGGTTCATTTATTAAGGATTTGGCAAAATATCGAAAGGATTTCCGCCCTTTATTACAAAAGGATGAGAAGACCAAATGGAAATGGGAAGATATTCATTCCCAAAGAGTTCGTGAGTTAAAACAGGTTTGTAGTAACTTACCAAAGCTCGCGATTCCTCAAGATGAGGATCAGTTAGTTGTCTACACAGACGCTAATGATTTCAGATAGGCAGCAGTGCTCATGAGAAAGACATCTACGGGTGAAGAACCATGTAGATATACAGAAGGGTTGTTTAGCGAACAACAAGCCAGAGTCTGGCATATTAACGAGAAAGAATTCTTTGCGGTTTAGAAGGCTTTTAAAAAATGACCTTTATTTTTATTAGCCAAAGAATTTATATTAAAAGTTGATAATACTAACCTAAAAGCTTTTTTGAAAAACAAACTTGAATCAAAAATCGAAAAAGCATGTATTATCAGGTGGCAAGCAGAATGCCAATATTATCTTTTTGATATTGTCATAGTGAAATCTAATGAGAATGTTCTTGCAGATTTCTTAACAAGAGATGGATATCCTTGAAGCAGATTCCATCACAATACGAGCAAGGCACCTTAGGGAAAACCTTGAGGAGCACTACAAGGCATTTGAGGTGCTAAGGGTAAGAGCCGAAGCGGCATCTTATGTCCAAAAAGCTGATTTGGACAAAGTCCAAATGACTCTATGTGCAGCCATAACTTCAAATAATGATTTGTGGAATGCATTAGTAGAACCTGTAAACAAGGCATGTTCACCATCGGTGATGCAAAAAGAATTATACGAGAGGAGTTCATCATCGATGAACAAACAGGGTACTTTTATACCCGAAGCAAGACATCCTGCTGATAAAAGTTTTTCATCGGATATCGATGAAAAGGCTGATAAGGCCGAACCAAGTGTTTTATCGGATTCCGATAAAATTATTAATTCGGAAGGTCAGGAAGCAATTCCAGACAACCCGAGTCAACCCAGTACCTCTGGGGTAAAAGAGGGAGAGGTTAACCTAAGGCCTCAGACTGGCCCTAGACAGGTTAACACTAATCAAGCTATTTCTCCTCTGCAGGTTTACCAAAAAACATGAGAGAAATTGGTGATAAGAAATGGGATCAATCCAAACAGAATTACTGCTGATTGGTCTGGCAAGTATCCAAGAGTTTGGATGCTTCCGGGGGTAAACCCTCATGATGTGCGGGAATGGTTCGATTTTGGAGCAATTGCTTCAGTTTTCACTACCGCACCCAGCTTTCCGGAAATTTCCAAATTACCGGACTGGATAGCCACTGCTGTGCACAATTCATGGCAGAACAACCCATACTTGGGTCGAGGAGATATACTGGAGTTAAAAATTATCTCTGCTGCTCCAGAAATCACAGGAAAAGAGTCTCATCCAGTTTTTCAATTCATAAAACTACAGAGACCTGAGATGGGGGCGATAAACCGCGCCAAAACACCCCCAAAAAACAGCCCTTTGGTCGTAGCCCTGACTGAAAACGATATATCAACCAGGCGAGCATGGGGTCTCTGGGTCTGTCTCACCGAGATGGATAAAGTGAAGTATTCGTTTAAAATATTTCATAATTCTGTGAACGGATCATTCCTGTTAAATTCCATGACAGGAACAACTACCGGATTTGCTGAAAACCTCTTCGAAAATAAGAGAAAGTTAATTTGGGAAAATAAGGTTCCAGCAACGGAACAAACAAGGAAGAAGATATGTAATATGATACATATCGAAAGATGGGGAGAGCGGATATGCTCTTACTGTCAAACACAAGAGAAACCGCTGTTTGGACAGGGTTTCAAGATAAAAAAGGACAAACCCGACTACCCAAAGAAAAAGGGAAAAGGGAAGAGTTTTTAGAAAATAAAAACAAAAAATGTAATAAGAGGAAACGGGTCTAATTAGACTCGATTGTAAACAAGCTGTAATGTATTCCAAACAATATAATAGGATAGGAATACAGTATACTCAACATTGGATGCTAATTCAGACAGGGGATAGTGGCAGGTCCCGCCATCTTAAAGAATAAGCATCTGGTCTAAAAGGACAAAAGTGGAGGACCCCTCCACTCACCAAGAGATTCGTTTCCAAAACAAGAAGACAACGAAGGTGGTAGATGCACTTACCAAACGGTAGGTGGGAAATAAAAAAGGTTGGCCCATTCCCCACTAACCAAGTGGAATGTAAGCTGACAAGGCAATAATGGATCCATACAGGAGCACATTGATGCCTATAAAAGGAGGCATTCAGTCTCAAAAGAGGATCATCGAAAATACACAACACTTCTCTCTTCATAAGTTTTTCGAAATCTTCTCTCTAGTCTTGTAATAGTTTAGCTTTTAAGCTTTCCTGTTCATGGGGGTTTCCCCTACTCAAGTTTTAGCCATGATAGGCTAATTCAAGTTTCTCTTCCAATGGCAGAGAAAATTTATATTGTAAAATAGTTTAGTTTATTTTCTTCAATAAACAAAGACTTTTGCTTCCCGACATTCTGTCCAAAAATTTTATAATTTTGAGTGAAATTCATCCAACAGTGAGTCTCCCCGTGATCTTCTTGAAGGCAGGAGGCCATTAAGAAGGATTGCGATCTGGGTTCCAAAGGAATTGGTTTCAGAACCATAGACTGCGGGCGAGTGGTTGGATCTTTTGATCCGTAAAACCTAAACCATATTCCAAGGAAATTTAAGAGACAAAGGCTAGATATGTTTCAAACTCAACTTTATTTTATTTACGGAAGCATGTTAGGCCTGATATTGATCAATGGACTAATCCGGATCTAATAAGTATAAGGATTGGAAAAAGAAAATTGCTAATGACATAAATGACGTTTTGGAATTTAATTAAAATCTACAAGGACAAAATAGTAGTTTGTTTTGAAAAAGGGATATAAAACATATATAGTTATATTGATTGTGGTAGGAAAATGATATTTTATATGGATTATGGTATAAAAGGTGATTGGTTATATATATTGGGGTAGGATGAGATATCAGCCCATTAATAATCTTCCACGAGGCATATAATGTAAGCCAGTAAGCCGACATCAGTTGGGGATTAGATTTTGCAAAGTAACTAGAACAAATAATGTGTGTAGCATAGAAAATCAGTTTTTCATTATTTACTTACATCTATCTATTACCTATATTTCTTACAAAATAATTACCCAATATATTTCTATTATAAATTATTATTTAAGGTTATAAAAGTAATTACGGATTTTCATACTTAAATAATTTTATATTAGAATAGCTAATTCAAAATCTTATAAAATCCTATTATAATTAAAACTCTAATATAAAAATGTTATATATAATATTTGTATTATTTCTTTTTTTAATTTAAATTGATTTCCACGTGCAACGTACGTGCTCTAAAACTCGTTTTAAAATAAGTATAGTGATAGGACGAGTCTCGAATAAAACAAAGTCACACTAATGTAAAAATGGATTATCTCCGGTTTTTTAATGGTGTTGGCCTTCAATTTCTGCCGGGGAAAAAAAATCCTGCAGAATTATCCAATTTCTTTAAATTTGGTGTTTTTTCTAGTCCAATATTGAGCTGGAAGTTTGGGCCAGTGTGGCTCAGGTTGAAATTTTTTACAAATTTGTTTATATCACAATTAATCTATCAGAAATTAACATTACAAGTATTTTAATTATTTTAGTTAAAATATTAAGTAATACGACATCATGTTATTTGAGTAATAATAAAAGAACCAAAAAATGAATATTAAGGATAATAAATATTCATTTTTAATGCAAACTACATGATACAAGTTGCAGAATAGATTGCAGTACCAGATATATCATAATGACAAATGATTAAATTTTGTTAAGTTGTGAAACTGAGTGCTTAGAAAAGAACATGGTGGTACAAAATTGGCCCAGTCATGACTAAGAACATGGCGTTTGTCTAATGGTTATGAAATTGAGAAATGATGTAAATATATATATATATATATATATATATATATATATATATATAACTAATAAAGATATGATCAATGAGAATCAAATTTTCAAGTAGGATGGTTTGATTTGATCATAAAAAAAAAAGGATAGTTTCTTATTTAAGAAGTAGGGCCCTTACTGTGGAGATTATGCTTTGTTTTTTTATCCAATTTTGGGTGTAAGAAAAAGAGATACTTTTCATGTGGCCTTAGAAGTGTTATTCTTGTTCATGATTCATATTCCTGCAATAATTAATTCAATTGAGATATAGGTCGACAACATAACGTGTGCAAGGTGGAGTCCATGGACATGGAGGTTTTGATGGTTGGAATTTTATAATTTTGCGCCAATTGAAACGAAAACGTACAATAGACGATTCTCTATAATAATCAGTAACAATAAGAAAATTCTATAAACGCATGTAAATAACATGTGCGATAAGATATATAATTTGCTTTATCGAAAAAAGAAAAAATTTACAATAATTTATCTGTGATAATAAGTGATAATGAACATATTCAATGAACGCGTGATAAATAGTCTTTTGATTAAAACCTCTTGTATCAAAGAAAACATCATTTGAATAAGATAAAGTCAACAAACTACGGGACATAAATAAATAGACCCGGTTCACTTATTGAAGAACTATCATGATTATTCTTCAAACACAACTTATTTATATACTCCATTTATGAAATATAATTAGTTGATTACAAAAATATAATTAGCTTGTCATTTTTCTATTATCAAGACAAATATATATATATATATATATATATATTATCTAATTTTGTAGTTGTCTTGTTTTTTAAATAGATTTTAATTTATAGAAGGTACTTGTGATTATATTTGGAAATTCCTATAATTATTTCACATTTTTAATACTCCAAAAGAATATGATTTTCATTTACACATATATTGAAACAGAATAAGTATATATTTATATTATCAATTTTGTACTTCATTTTCATGCATGATCAAATCATTTAATGAGATAAATGGAAGAATACCACCCAAGAAGACGACATAAAAACGAAGTTAAATGGTGTATGTGTGGAGGTAGAATTATGCTTAATTGGGTTTGGATTTAAGGAGTTTGAACCAAAAGTTTAAGTCATTAAAATAATTGAATTTTATCGAAATTCAAACTAAAAACATATGAAATCGAAAAATATTCATTGATAGTTTAATTTTACCGAGATCGCAATTCAAAATTTTACGTCAAACTAAACTATAAAATACTGAAAAATCGAAATTAGAGCCTTGCAAGTAGAATGGATTTCATGGAAATAATTAATATATATATGGAAATAATTAATACATATATATATATATATATATATATCATTTAATTCATTTTCTTTATATTGTGCGATTGATTTATTTACAATTTTGGTGGAACCATTTAATATGATAATATATTTAATGCAACCAAAATCTTATTTTGTTACTAATGATTTTAAACATTAAAGTTCAATTATTTCAACAAAATGAAACACACTAATACTATATAGTTATACAAGTATTTATACATTTCATATAAGCAAGTAATACATTTCGATTGTACAAATAAATACATTTCAATTATATATGTAACACTTTTATGCAAAATAAGTAATACCTCAATTGATCTAAATTATAAGTAATACTTAAAAATTAATATCTTTTGAAAAAAAAGTAATATCTTTCAATTATTAATACTTTAAAATTTTATAAGTAATTTTTTTTAGGAATATAATTGAACACAAAAAAATAATTGAAAATGTTCAGTTCCAATAAAATCAAATAATCAATGACTATTTATCAGTTAGAAAAAGTTATGGTTAGATTTTTTTGGTAGGTTTCGATATTTTCGAAACCCATAATGAATCCTAATAAATACGATGAAACTTTTGGTTTAATTAGGAGATATAAATATATGTCTAGTGCACCCTAAATAAAAATAATCGAGCAGCATTTCTTAGAGAAATTCTCCTAAATTTTGTTCCACATGTCTTATTTTATTCCTTTTTATTGATATATTACTATACAATCCAATTCTTTTAAAACAGAATTATCAGAAACTATGAAATGTCAATTAAAATTTCAACACATAAATGATATATATATATATATATAAATTATCAGAAACTATGAAATGTCAATTAAAATTTCAACACATAAATGATATATATATATATATATATATATATATATATATATATAATTTATCGTATTTTTTGAAAATGGTACAAGATTGATAAATGAAAGTAGGAATAGAATAGCGCCGGAGTCGAGAGGCGCCGTTGGCAAAATTAATCACACAACCACTGGCATAAATCCTACTCCCCCCTCTATATTTATTAATTTAATTAATGAAATCTTCTGCAAAATATCAAACTTATAAATATTCGCTTTAATTTCATTAATCTCCGTTAAGAAAAATGATTCACTCTTTAATCAATCCCGCCACTCACGTTGCTGCCCCGCACACCGCCGCCGTACCCTTTTCCGGGCCATCTTCAAATTTTCCGACCATTTTCCTGCGGCATGTCCGGCTGCCACGTGTCAGGTTATCCTGCAATCGGGTGACGCGCTGCGATTCTGTTGCTTCTGACTCTAAAGGTCGCAAAGGGTACGGGTTTCTTTTCTTGTTATTAAGGGGTAATTAGTAGTAATTACAAATTGTCTTCCCAATTTTGTGGCTTTCTTTGTTTACTATACATATTTTTTTTTTTCAGTTTTTTTTGGCCAAAACTTTTATATACAAATTTTGTGATCTTTATGTATAAGTTCTATAATCTTTACATTCAATAATTTAAAAAAAAATGAAAAATTTTAGCAAAATTTGTATATAGATATCCCTTTATGTACAAATATTCATACATTTATATACCTTTATATATTGCATAAATGTATGGATATTTGTAAATAAAGGTCAAGGGTTACATGAATATATATAAGGGTCACATGAATATCACATAAATGTATTTATGTACAAATTTTGTTGAAAATCTTTATTTTTTTTCTAAGTTATAATGCATAAAGGTCACAATATTTATACATAAAAGTTACAACATTTGTATATAAAGGTCAAGACATAAAATTTAACCAAAAAACAAAACAAAAAAAAGAAATTCACGGATCCAGGTCGTGTTGACCTAAATTGTACGGATCTAAGATCCGTGCACCAGGTGCACATTAGAATTTGTCTACTAGTTTTGGACTCGTGTATGGCCCGAGCCTCATAACTCATTTGATTAATATTTTTTTTAATCATATATTTGTTACAATAATTTTACTTTTCATATAATGAGGGAATGCAATTATTACCGTCATCGGTGGGAAGAATTGCCAATAATTGGCATTTTATCATTTTCAATATTTGTTATTTTATACATATATATGGTACTTCTCTCTTACTCCGTAAAATATTATTTTTGATATGTTTTATTTTTATTTATTTTTCTAAAAATGTCAAAGTTAGTTGTTTGTTGGTGGAGTATTGTTGTTTTAATTGTTGTGTTAGGTTTTTTTTTTCCCACATGTTATTGATGATTATGACAATGATCAAAATTTGAATCTTTCGAATAAATTCACGTATTTATTTTTAAATTGGTAAATTCATCTTCATTACGAGAAAAATTAACGTCGTGTTTACTTTCAAAATTGATAAAGTTTAAATTTGCTCTTTGCACTTTCAATTTCTTTTGGTTTTGCCTCCATATCTATTATTTTTAACCCTCATTTTTTTAATTACTTTGAAAAGATAAAAAATTAACAAAAATAAAAGTATATTTTATAAGTAATCATAAAATATAGTGCATGGGGCAAGAAAAAATTGAAAAAATTGGGAACCAAATTAAAATTAATGTATTATATAATTTATTCAAGTAATTCTATAATTTTGTTTGAGATGTGTCAATAATTTTTAAATTATAATTATGTGATAGCATATTTTAAGAGTTGATTTTTTATTTTTTAATGTTTATATATTATTAATTTTTAGATATTTAGATATTATTTAGAAATAGGAATAGGAAGAGAAAGAGGGAAGGTGAAAAGAGAGAAATTGTAATGGTTATTTAAAAGGGACATATGACAGCTCTAGATTTTTTCAAAGTGTTGAGGTGGCGGCTCCAAATTTCTCCTAAAAATTTAGGTGATGAATTTTGAGAGAACTAAACTCTACTTTTATAGGTATAGATTAACAAGATACGACAAAGTGTATAAATTAGGGGATAAATTGCCAAGAAAAATTGCAAAGATTGTATGTACGACAAAATGTAATTATCATGTTATTTATTAGTATACAGTTGTTATGTTTTGTCTTAAGACTTTGTTGAAGTGTTGAGTTTAGATTCTTGAATTTGTTGCTCGTTGCTTGAATTGCTCTGTATTTATGTAAGTTGCAATTTTTAATTAACTGTATTTGTATCACTCTCGATGGCATGATGTATTGAAGCTCAAATTAGTTGAGTAAACAATTTTGTAAGGTGGAAAATACTTTGTTGACAACTGTTTCGCATTGATCTGATATCTAGTTATTCAATGTCTGCAGAATTTGCATAGTTTGATTATTTTCAGTGCTTTTTAGAATGTTCAAATGGCAGTGACATAATATAATTTTATTTTTTTAATGATGGCTTTTCAGAATGAGTTGGTTCCATGAAGTAGAGATGACAGTTCGAGACTCCGAAGTGGATCAATACGGCGTCGTTAATAATTCCGTTTATGCAATCTACTGCCAACATGGTGAGATAGTGCAACTCTACAATTTTTCGTATAGTTAACGTGAGACAACATACTAACGTAATTTTGTGTCTTAAATAAATAAACAGGTCGTCATGAACTTATGAAAAGGCTTAATCTAAATCCAGATGAAATAGCACGAAGTGGTGAAGCCTTTGCTTTATCACAACTTACGCTCAAGTTTCTTGCACCTTTAAGGGTATTATTATTATTATTATTCCCCCTGTGATTAAGTGTGCATGCACATTGGTTCATCTTTTGACATAATATTTGTTGTCTACATAGAGTGGAGACAGGTTCGTTGTGAAAGTGAGGGTGTCTGACTATTCTGTTGTTCGATTGTTCTTCGAACATTTCATCTTCAAGATTCCAACCCAAGAGGTCCCTATTATGAAACTCTTGCGATATATTCATTTCTCAAGTTAGTTAATATAATGATCTAATGCTCTATATATTGTGTCCGTGTCTCTGCAGCCCGTTTTGGAGGCGACAGCGACAGCAGTTTGGCTCGATAAAAACTGTCGTCCCATTCGATTCCCTGCACATCATGTGACTATGGGCCAGGAGCTAGCAAACAACTTAGAGACTAATATTTTGTAGAGGTTGCGAATCCGACTTCATTTATGTTGAGATAATTACAAGAGTGGGATGAATATTTGTTACATAATGTCAGATCTGCATCCTTGTCTGAACATGTAGAAGCTGAATTGCAAGAACATATTATAATTCATATGTATGCAGTGATCTTTAAGAAATGATATTAGCAATTGTATCTGAGTAATCTCGATGTCTACTTTGTCTTTCGTTGTTGATTAAGTTGTTAATTAGTTTCAAATTCGGTCATTTGAGGGTTTTAATCACAATTCTTGATTATCTTTGAATGATATCATATATTGTTTATAAGTCTCGAAGCATGTCGATGGAGATTCATATCAAAGCGTAGGTATTTGATCAGAGGAGTCTTTATATAAACCCCACTTGGAATTACTCATGTGCCCCTTGAGTGGATTGGTGACATTTGACAATCATTGTACATAGTTTTTTGATTGATTGAGTCTGATTTGAATTTAAATAAAACATGTTGATGTTCTAATTTTATTTGATTTTTCAAAATAACTTAGTTAAAGGTAAAATGGTTAAGCTAATATTGATACTCATCGTAAACATCTAATTTTCATAATTTTTGGGAATTTTAAAATATTTCAAATCTTTTGTATGATTAGATATTATAAGACATAAGGAAGATTTCATTATAATTTCACTTTTTGGACATTTTGATTTGGTCTGATTAAAGCATTTCTCATCAAAACAGGGTTTTGGGTTTGACTCTATCCTTCCCTTAAAAAAAAACGAAAAAAAAAAAAATTTAATCTTGGGCATATAACTTGATGTCATCCAATTATTTTAAGTAGGTTTTTATAATAGTTCTTTAAATTTTAATTAAATTTGATATCAAATCATAATTGACCTGAATCATAATGATATTGATGTAATATTCTAAATTGAGGATTTTGATTGTATGAATGAAGATAATTGATTTACGTGACATTAAATAGAGAAATATCCTAAGTTTTGGAGGTATATATTAACTTTCCCTCAATTTAGTACTTGATAGATAAATTCTCTCTATATAAAACCAAAATTCACAAATTAAAGCACCATATTAACATCTTCATCTTCATATCAACAAATATTGCAAAAATCGAATTTACAAATTGAAAAAAATTAAAATTTAAAGAAGTATTGGAGAACTAAAAACTAAAATAAGAATTTAGTGTAAATAGCTTTAATTAGTGTTTAGCACTAAGACAAAATTAATTAATGATTAATAAAACCCTAGAAGGCTGGAATGTGACTCTAATTGACACGTGACAGAAATTAATCGCCGTAGACGAAAAGCCGTTGCAATTAATCACAACGTTAGCATAAACCTTAACGCCCGCATTGTACAAAAAAATTCAAGAAAATCTTTGATTTCATGATATCATCAACCCTGTTAAGAAAAATGCTTCACTCTTCAATCAATCCCAGCACCCCCGTTGCCGCTCCGCCGTCTGCCCGCCCCGCCGCCGTATCCTTGTCCCGCCCATCACCAATTTTTCCGGCCATTCCACGGCAGCATATCAGGCTGCCACGCGTTAGGTTATCCAACTCTCGGGTGAGGAGCTGCAATGCTGTCGCTTTTGATTTAAAAGGCGGAAAAGGGTACTTCAATTTTTTTCCTTTTCATTGTGTTATTTCTTTTATCAAGATTCTGTTGGGTGCTTATGATCTGTTCAATTGTTGATTTCAGATTCTTGGATTTTTTTGTTCATTGCTTTGACTTAATCTGTTATATATGTAAATTGCGTTTTTTTGGCTGTGATATTGTTTACTCCAACTCGATTGCATCGAGCCATAAATTAATTGATTGAACAATTTCTTTGTATGGTGGAAAGAATTCAATGATCAGTGTAGTTTCAGGATTTGTGCAGATTTGCTCGTTCAGATTATTTTAATTGCTTTCTAAACTACTAATATCTTACATGTTCCATTGACTTAAGCATATATGTATATGTCACTTTAAGAAAAGTTATGATGCTTTCCATGTTTCTTTTCAGAATGAATGGGTTCCATGAAGTTGAACTGAAAGTCCGAGACTATGAATTGGATCAATATGGTGTTGTGAATAACGCTGTATATGCAAGTTATTGCCAACATGGTGAGAGTGATTAGCCATAGAGTGTGATATTTCTTTGCAACTTTCCACATTTGTATTCTTGATTCTTAATAATCTTGTCTGATGTATATTTATCTAAGAAAAGGAATGGATACATTTTGTTCATCAAGTTGTTTTTAACTTTCTCGTGATGTTGATATTTGTATAGATAATATCAACCTTTAGGAATATACAGCTAGTGGGTCTCAAGTTGGAGTAGTAAAAGGTTGAGGCTTTTACAAAGATAAGTGAAAGTCTTCAAGAAGTAACTGATTTTGACTCATAAAACACCAGTTGCTCTCTACCTATTAGTCTGAATATTTAAGTGTGATTTTTTGACACTTCATAATTTGTGTCTCAAACATGACATTTCTAGCCAAAACTTTCCAGAAAATGAATTTATCTGCCTATCAGAGTTCTTGTCACGTCTCATTTGTTGTTGCTCTGTGAAATTATTTGTGAGAGCTAGCATTTGAATGTTCCTTAGCAATGCCGACGCTCTATATTATGCTATTTTGATAGAAAACACTAAATAAAACTAAAGAAGGTGAGTTTGTTTCATGTGGCTGTGAGTGGCTTACCTCTTCAATAAATGAACAGGTCGTCATGAACTTTTGGAAAGGATTGGTGTAAGTGCAGATGCAGTCGCCCGAAATGGTGGTGCATTAGCTTTATCAGAATTGTCACTCAAGTTTCTTGCACCATTAAAGGTATGAAATGAATATAATCTTTGTATTGTGAGCTTTAACTAACGTGCACTTTTCCACAACCTAGTCCTTGTTAAATTTGTTATAATAAAGTAGAGGTCAGTCATAACCATTATGTGCTTCGGTAAACTTCCATTGGTGTTAGTCTCACATATTTTGTGGTCTTAGTAGAGCGGAGACAGGTTCGCTGTGAAGGTGAGGGTGTGTGATACTTCTGCTGCTCGTTTGTTCTTTGAACATTTCATCTTCAAGATTCCAAGCCTAGAGGTTTGTTGTTGATTATTATAGTTAATCTAGTGGCCAAGCTTTCATAATGGCTTATCCTAATGCTTTAAACTCTCTCTCTCTCTCCAGCCCATAGTGGAGGCCAGAGCCACAGCAGTTTGGCTTGATAAAAACTATCGTCCTGTCCGTATCCCTCCAGAGCTGAGATCTAAATTTGTTCAGTTCCTTCGCAATGAAAAGCCTACTTGAAGCTCTGGGGAAGCTTCCTTTTTTCCATTATTTCTTTTTTCCCATCAACTAGTAACAAAAAGAGCTAGAATATCTAAAAACAGCCAAATGTAGATCTAAAAAATAATGTCAAGTGCGAAGACAGGACATTCATGTTTTCTTTTCACAGATACCAGATTATTTGTAACATGAAACCACAATGATTGGATGATCCTCACATTTTCACCTACTATGATGTTCTCTCTCTCTATTTTGCGTTTCTGCAGGAACCATATCCTATATATATGTGTGTTGTGTTGTGTAGCTGCTGATCATTGGAGAAGCAGACAAGGAAATCTGTCTTGCCTTTAAAGAGATTGTGATGAATTGAAAACGATGAAATAATAATAATAATAATGTAATTATCATTATTATTATTCTTTACAATCATTCAAAAAAATATAATTATTTAGGCTAACCCTTAAAACACATTAAGAGTAGGCTTGCAGGATTGCAGAATTCTTCCATTTTTGAGTATCCTCGAAAATTTTCTACTGTACTGTTTTAGCTGCTTCATGTGATGCTAGAAATTGTATCACAATTTTGATTATCAAAAGGTTAGTGATCATCCGAATATACGGTTAAGTGTGGCTGCTAATCGGACTCCACCCTGAACCAGCCGCAGATTCACCACTGTCCTACGCGATAGAAAGTAGTCATCTGCACAGGTACTCACTCCATCTCATTTTTCTGTTGTAAATGATACTGATTGAATTATTTGTTCTATAAATAACAAATAAATACCTTCAAGTACTGAGTCTTCTTCGACTCCTTTGTATGCCCAGTCACAGGCTGCTCGAATTCCTTCAGATGCATATCTATGTCGAATACACATATATGTAATGTTTAGTAATAGTGAAATGGGTTTTATAACTCAATTGTTTGTGCTTCAACTTACTGATCTGGGCAAGCCTTTTGGTTGCAGGCTTCCCATGCCTGTGCTTGATTAGACCACACAGTCTGGGAAGTTGTATTATACATAGTTACATAACATGGAAAAAGAAAATTCATGGTTTTAAGTTTGATGGGATATTTGGAGAAAATAAGGTTACTGTTATGTTCTTCTGGAGTGCATCAATCAGTTCATTAATGTCGGAATCATAAAACCTTGCTTCTGCTGTTTCGATGATGCTGTTATCCCATACCTGCAGTAGAACTAGGTTTAGTACAATTTTCTTATATATTAAAAAATGGCTTATTGCAGATGGTGTGTGATGGTCCGGAACTGACATGATGAAGAACTTCTTTCCTATTGTACCAATGAACATCAATGGTGTTTCCTCCCTTGTCTGAAGTGAATCCCACATGTAGAGGCTGCATAACACAAGCATTTAAACACGACCCAAATCGATCATATCTGAGTTGAAGCTATAGTCGAACCTGATGAATGTCCCCCATGAAATGAGACAGGAAGAGAAGTGCTTCTGTGAGATTATCTGAGGATTACAATCATGATCAGCTATGCAAGAAAAAGAGAGGAACATAAAAACGAAGTTGGTTTGAACATATTATTACATCGAGAAGAAGAATTGCCATAGCTGAGAAGCTGAGTAGTGTAATTGTTGATTGCTCCTGAAACACACATATCGAGTATTCCATCTTCATCCTTGCAATCTCCTACATTAATTCATCAACAAAAGTATTTAAAGATTTTGCTGAAAACTGGGAATTTTTTGTTGATGAATATATGCTCACTGTTATACTGATAGGTGCAGAAATTATCGGGTGTGTTCAAGTAATGAAGAGGCGACGACCAGTGGTATCGGAACTTAACACGATCAGCCCACGAGCACACACTACTGAGGTCATTTTGCGCATATGCTGGCAATAGTTGCGACACAGCATCTTCTGCTGCTTTACTTAACCTTGCCTGCAAGTGCAAATGAAGGAATTTCGGTTCATGATCATCAAAAGTAAAATGACAGAAATTTATTCATTTCAAATCACTCAATTCAAATGCAGTCTAAGGTTTTAACCTGAGCGAGTCGACAAATGATGCGATGGCCTTCGATTCCCCAACCATGGACAAAGGGGATAGAGATTAGAACAAGTACAAATGATAGTTTGTGAAATTTGGATAACTCCATTTTTTTCTTTAAAATGGGGACAATGTGGAAGACATCTTTTATACTACAGAGGCTAGTGGCAATAAGTTTTTAAAATCCATTTTGATTTATTTCAAAAGTGTGCTTTTTTTGGAAAGGATTATTAAATTGAAGGATTTAAATGTTGATATCTTCTACTTTTTGTGCAAAATATCTTGGGGAGTTAATGAAAAAATGCTAAAAAGTTAAAGGGTCTTTTTTTTTTTTTTTTTTTTTTTGTAATTTTAGAGAAAAAGTGCATGCAGAAAAAAGGGATTGAATGAAGATGTAATGGCTCAGACAATTGAATTAATGTTATACTCCCTTGATTGAAGCCAATAAATCCGTTCTTTTTTAAGGAATAAGAAGCATATTATACAGGGGTGTATTGTCTAAACCATCCTTTTTTTTTTTTTAATTTTACCCACAAAGCTTCTTTCATTTATTATTTTAATATCTTGATTAAATATTTCTTAATTTTTAATATAACTTAAGTTATTTTTAAAAAAATGAATTTATTCAATTTTTTTTTATAATTGTAATTATGATATTTAGAACAAAATAGAATTCTCAAATGTTTTTTTATAGTTTTAATTGATTTCAAATAAAATGAATTGTTAAAGGGTATTTTGGTAAATTTGAGAGTAAAAAATAAAGTGTACAATCTTGGTACTTCGATGCATGGTTAATCTGCAATAATACAAATATATTTGTAGTGTTTGTCCATATAACGAAGAAACACGATATAACTTGTATAACTAACGTTTTTCAAGTATTTTAAATCAAAGTGCAGTAACAATTATTTGATTCTCAGATATTTGTTCTTCTCGTTTTTCTTTCGTTGATCAGAGGAGAAATCACTTAAATATCCGATTAAGAATTGCTGCAAGACGAACTCCTGCTTCTGCTAAACGCAACTCCACAACAGGTAGTCGTGTCTGAAAATAATCCTCTGCAGAAAGATATTGAATTTACATTTGAATAAATAACATTGTAACTAAAAGTATATAATACTAATTAGAAGAAGATATTTTTTTAATACAAGATTAGTAAAAAAAGAAAAAAAAAAAAAAAACCTTTGATTATTGAACCATTGTGCACCCCCTTATAAGCCGACTCACAAGCTGCTTTAATACTCTCTTCTGCATACCTGAAGTTTATACGTTGAGTAGTTTATTTTTCATATTTTTAGATACACTTAATTTGCCCAAAAACGTTATTGTATATATATTGTTTGTTATTTGTTGGAATAACATACACGTTTGTGCATGTCTTTTGGAAAAATGAGCAACCCCTCCATTTGTTGACTTGCTTTGACCATTGACTCTGTTAGAAAAGAAAAAAAAGTCAAAATTTGATGATTGACAGACCAAAATTTTATATAAGACTTTCTTATATAAAACTTAATATAAGATAAAGCTTCGTATGATCTTATTTAAGATTGATATTATCCATATTAAATGAGTTGATTTGGTTTTACAAATTCAAATAAATTTCATTTTATATAAAATTATCTCATATAAGACTTACTCTATAAATAATGTCACATACATTTATTTTCTGTTGAATTTTTTTGGTATAGGCTTTCATATTTGAATCACTAACTTCTCTTCCTTTTGCTCTTCTAATTATTTCGGTATCCCATACCTGCTCGATTAAAAATAAAAACCTGGACTATTGAACTGAATAATGATGTGATTATTTTCTTTAATAAGATTGTAATGAAGAAATATTGGACTTACACGGTGCAGGTTATGTTTTTGACCAAACCAATTCACTTTAATCATGTTACCTCCCTTGTCTGAGATAAATCCAACGTGCAATGGCTGCAAAATTAATTAATTGATAATTTTTATATATTTATATTGTTGGAATTTATTCAAATTGTGTCATATTTCAGAAATATATATACCTGATGAATGTCGCCTATAAAATGGGAGAGGAAGATCAGTGCTTCTGTTAGATTATCTGATTTTGCAGGGTCCATTACACATTCAAGAAATTAATTAGCAAATATGAAATTAACATAAATATAAATCAATGAAGAATTTATTAATCATTTAAAGGGTATATAGTTTTATTTACATAGAGGCCTTTTGTTACGGTAGCTCAGAAGCTGAGTTGTATAATTTTTAATTGCTCCTTCCACGCACCTCCCCTTTTCTCCATTTTTGTTCTTGCAATCCCCTGCAAATCTTAATATTAATACATTCTAACATTTCCAAGTTAACGGGTGATTCCATGTTATCCCACCAAGTTATGTATTAATATCAAGAAAATGAGATAACATCGTGTTTTATAACCACAATATAAACCTAACAACCAAAACCTGATGACATTTTACTATAGAGGTCAAATTTCTTTATAATTGTCTATTTACTCATAATTTTACTAATTTGGTGCAATTGATCCAAATTAACTGACATGTGTATTGATGTAACAGCTACAGAGGTACATATTTTGGATATATTTTATCTTGTGCAGTATCGTTATAGCTTCTTATACTCTTAAAATCAGATGTATCATGGGTGAATCCCTAAAATTGACAATTTTAAAAGAAAATGACGAAAATGGTAAAAAATATTCGGAATTTTTTTTTTTTTGACGATTTGGCCCAAAAACATGAAGTGTAATAAAAGAGGTGTAGAGAGAGAGAGAAACTGTTATATCTGTAGGTGCAAAGATGATCAGGGGTGTTGACATAATGGAGTTCAGATGACCATGGATAACGAAACCTGATTCTGTCTGGCCAGGGGCATAATTGTCCTAAATCACCATTAGCAGAAGTTGGTAGCAATTTTCTAACACTTTCTGTTGCAAATTTGCTTAAAAGCCCCTGTTACATTTTAAATTAATGTGGGATGGTATGTAACATCATGCAATAAAAGTTGGGATTGGAAGAAGCATAGGCAAAAAGTACCTGGGCAATTCTGCAAATGAGTGTATGGCCCTCAGACCCCCAACCACTAGCTAACGGGATTATTACAAATATAATCAAGAATGGGAATACTAAATTCAACACCCTCCCATTTCCCATCTCTCTTACTAATGTCATCTGTAATTGTGTTTGCATGTGTTTGTGTGATTTAATAATGATGATTGGGATATTAAGATTGAGTACATTTATTGAAATGGTTAAATATAAGATGAAAGCATGGCTTTTCTAGTTACAGTGGGATGAGCAAAGTTTGTGTAAAAATCTTCAAAGCAACTTTGGATAGGTATTGTGCTAAAATCGCTTATGAGGAAAATTGCAATGAATTCTTGAATGCGACTCTATCGTAAGTTTAAATGAGGATAATATTGGTACTACTTTTCACTATCGTAAGTTTAAATGAGGATAATATTGGTACTACTTTTCACTTTTTCCATCGCTAATATAATAGTACTTTATTTGATACTTCTCAAATTATGCCGTCTATATATTTTGTATGAGAAATTGTATTTACGTATGGCTAAATTTTTTCGATAATGGTAAAAACAAAAAATTTAATAAAAAGAAAAATTATATAATAATAAAAAAGAGAAGTCATGAATTATAGGGTCATTTCGAATTGTAACATTAAAAACTAATAATGTTATGCACTATGCTTTTTTTTTTTTTAATCATAGTAATACAATTACATTTCAGCAAATTTTGTTATATTGGTGCTAATGTTATTCTTCCAAATTCCTTCCCAAAAACAAATCAAACACATTGACATTTACAATTACATTTTCTTACGCATTTTCCAATACAAAAACATGAAAACTCATCTCCCTAGATTTTACACCTGAAACTAAGCTCCAAGTCCCAACACAAAAAACATGAGATTGTTTTCATAATTATACAATTTTTTCCCGTGGACAGATTTTGGTCAGACAGAAAACAAATTAAAATAATGTGTTAAATCACAATTATACCTTTAATGAAAATATATACAATTAAATTTTCAAATTTGAAACTAAAACAATATTTCCCTCTCTACTAATTAATGGAACAATATTTTTTCCAAAAAAAATACGTTTGTAGTTTCAAGAATAATTTTTATAATTCATTGTCGTAAATTACATAAAAAAATCAAAAACTTTTGTTTGAAAAGAAATAAAATTTGGCTTGATAAATATTTTAAAATTATTGATTATTGTACAAATACTTCTTTGATTATGAGGAAGATTTGACTTAAAAAATATTTTACAATTATTAATTATCTTATAAATATTTATTTAATGGATGCAGATTCAAGTTGATAAATATTTTAAAATTAATGATTAACTTACAAGTATTTTTGAATTATGAAGAGGAAGTTTTCACTTGAATTATTTAATTTTTTTAGAACTTGTCGATATTAACGACTCAATATTTAACTTTTTAATAACATGTCGATATTAACGAC
This sequence comes from Scutellaria barbata, assembly GCA_028654395.1. Taxonomy (NCBI): domain Eukaryota; kingdom Viridiplantae; phylum Streptophyta; class Magnoliopsida; order Lamiales; family Lamiaceae; genus Scutellaria; species Scutellaria barbata. The sequence goes on from CM053647.1 coordinate 29,871,993, forward strand.
ATTAATCATATCAATATTAAATTTTTTTAGAACATATTAACGATATCAATCAAATCAATATTTAATTTTTTTACAACTTGTTGATATTAATGAAATCAATCTTTATATTAATATTTAACTTTTTTTTTTTAACTTAGTCGATATTTTCATTTCATCATATATTTCCTTTTTAAAAACTTATTTTTATATTTATGTTTAATATTTCTATCGAATTTGATTTTTTTACCTTATAAATAAACTTTTCATTTCAACTATATTAAATTTTTTTTTTCCTCCACCCTAAAAGTTTTATATAATATTTATGTTAATCCTAAATTTTTTTTTATAATCTTTCTATTTTTTTTAAATAAATCGAGATTTTCATTAAGATAAAAAATAAAAGTGTTACAAGCAGAAATGCAAGCGACGATCTTTCTCTTAACTGTATCTATGTTTTTCGATAATATTTTTGTTAACCCATATCTATTCTTATTTTAAAAGTTTTTGCATAAATTTTTTTGTTAATGCATATAATTTCAAAAAATTTCTAAATTTTTTTTTATAATTTTTCTTATACATTTTTTTCCATAATATTTCTTATCAAAATTTCATAATTATTCTAAAAGTCATTGGAGGAGCAACACTTTAAAAGGTATGCAAATAATAATTAAAGAAAGACTAACTTAATTGAAGATTTAAATAATAATAAAATAAATACCAACTTAATTAAAATATGTAAATAATAATTAAAATAAAAACCAACTTAATAAAATTTAGCTCTTAATAATGTTGATTAACAATTATATTAAAATTAGTGGAGTGTTGTTTTGAAAATGTTAATTAAAAGTTGTATTGAAATTAGCAGAAAATGAGCGACATTTACTATATAGCACGCCCCTTTTACTAATAGGGCAAAAGATTATACGATTTTTTTGTATGTTTTTATGTTATCTCCCTCGTGGAAGTATCTCTTCCCTTAATAGAAGTGGTCTCCCTGGGTTATTTTTTCCCTAGGTGAAATTATTTGATTTTCTTCTCTTTCATGTGTAAGCTTATTTTGTTATTGTTGGAAACTAGATATAGAGATGTAGAGAAGGTTCTGAGTGGAAGTTCATTGTGCGCACATTTAGATATTTAATTGGTTGTCAATTAATTTTCGTATAAACATTCAAAAAATGCTTGTATGTGTTCTTAATCTGATACACATTTAAACATGTTTGAATATGTGTTTCCTAAATATCATTAACACAAAATCGATAAAAATCTTGATTCAAATACATTTTCAATGGGATTGTATATATATTTTGTCACTTCCTATTTTCGAAATAATATAAAATATAATTTTTTTTAACTTTTAGGCGTCCAACAATTTAAATTAAACTAAAACCGAAGGATAAAATATCTATATAAGTTACATAATTTACATAAAATGTTTAAGTTATTAAAGACAGCAGCAAAACATCAATATACGGGTCATCAGGCTTAACTTTACAAACCTTCAATATAACTAGATCTTAAAAACATCTCGGAGTTAAAATAACATGTTTAATTACAGCAAAAATATACGCATCTTTCTTCACATTCTCCTCCCGACATCTAAATCTATAAAAGAAAGTATATAAAGAGGGTGAACGTATAAAAATACACTTAGTGGGATCACACTGTAAAATAGGGGATTAAAGTCATAAACACACATAATAATTACGTCCAATCATATCGTTTCACATGCAACATATTACTTTCATAATCATTCATATCAATTGCATATTCAAAAATTTACGGTTCTTAGCCGCCGTAGATACGGTTTTCACCGCCATTCACATAATTCAAGTAAGTCACATATATTCATGTTTATTTGCATAAAATAAACATTTAATTTTCCATTCATCATCATTCATAACACATTATTCATATGTATTTAAACATGTCACATTTCACATAATATAATAATTCGGAAGAATTATAAATAACGACATATCATTTTTCCCCACCTTTAGAGTGGACGATCAAAAGCTTTTATATCCCAAAGATACTTAGGGTGCAAACTCCTGCGTATTTCCTACAAGCATAAGGTTTCAACTTAGAATGTAATCGAACTATTATCGATTTAGAAATAATTTTTTTAAGGTAAACCCTATTCCATAAAGAAATATATAATTTATAAGATAGAAAGTTCAATTTGAACTTAATATTACGGGGTTAATAAGATGTGAATCTAGGGTTTTAAAATCTAGATTTGAAATATTAATTAAATCGTAATTACATTTAATTATTATAATATTTCGAGGGTCTATATTTTTAGTCTCAAAAGCAATCTTGCTACATATAGGATCTCACTTATAATTCCAAAATCCATCATAAAACTAGGTTTCCTTAATTATTTCGATAATGATTTAGGATTTTATACCCTAATCGATTATATAAAGAGGTCTAAATAACCTAAATTAATTAACATAATTTATCTTTGTCATTTAATTAAAGTTTGGGTTTCATATATCAATTTCTTATTAATTATTGAATAATATCTATAAGTCCAATATATTCTAATGTTAAATAAAAATATATATCCTTATCATAATTTCAACAATTTTAAGGAGAAATACATAATATCAATAAATCTATGTAATTTCAATAAGTTCGAGGGTTCGTTTGTCATTATCCATAATTTAGTGGTCTTAAAGCATGCTTTAAATACTTAAGGGTTAATATGCAATTTCATAAAATGCTAAAGCTTTAATTCAAATTTCATCAAAGCTATTATTGCAATATAGTCCTTTAACTCTATCTAATTCACAAAACAAAACCCCCACCCAAACCCCCTTCCCAGCCACCCTCTCCCCCACCTGTCGTCGCCCCCTTCGTCCTCCACCACCGTTTCGCCACAGCCGACGACTCCCAGTCGTCGACGACCGCCCACACTCGACACCCGACCGGCACCGCTGCTTAAGGCGGCACCCTAACACACACACCTGGACACACTTCAGCCGTCGCAGCTCACGGCGGCGACTTGGACAGACACGATGATCGACGTTGCTGCTCTCGGCGGTGCCCAGCAACACTCACCAACGTACCCCGACGCCGGCCACCCCTCACAGCACGTAAGACACACAGACAGACTCACATTCACCAGCACACAAACGCACACACACCAACACACGCTGCCACTACCCTACTCACCGGCGCGAGCATTATGCCGGCTACACCACGATTCGATGGTTCAAAGTTCTGAACCCGTCCTTACGATGAGCTCGGCGAGAGCTACAACATGGTCTGATTACTTTGTCGGAAAAGCTGATGGTCGGAGGTGATATTGGTGATCAACGGTGGCTGTGAAGAGGATGAAAAGGAGAGAAGAAAGAAACAACTTGTTTTGGTTCAATTATGGAGAATGAAGAAAATGATTGATAGAGACACTAAGTTTTTCCACTTATGAGCTAAATATCTACACCTAAACATATAACTTATTTTATAAATTATATATATATATTAATATTATATAACTTATATCATATAGTTATCAAAAAAAAAAAATTCTGGTTGTTACATCCTTCCATCTTTCAAAGAAATTTCATCCTCGAAATTCAAAAACGTACCTAAATTCGGCAAATTTGAATATTTTGCTAAGATTTTCTCTTCTTCTTCCCAAATTGCTTCATTGATATCATAATGACTCCATTGAACCTTGACTAATACGACATCTCGATTCTTTAATCTATGAATCTTTTTATCCAAAATTATTACTGGAATCTCTTCGTATATTACGTCCTCCTCCAACCCTATCTATTGTTGATTGATGATGTGACTTAGATCAAAAATATATTTTCTTAGCATGGACACGTGAAAAACATTATGTATGCCGGTGTAATCAGGCGGTAATGCTAATCGGTACGCCACTTCTCCGACTCGATCCAAAATCTCGAATGGACCTATATATCTTGGCTTCAAATTTCCTTGTTTTCCAAAGCGATAAACCCCTTTTGTGGGCGATACTTTGAGAAAGACTTTGTCCTCCACTGTAAATTGTAATTCTCGGCGTCTTTTATTCGCATAAGATTTTTGTCGATCTTGAGCCGTCTTGATTCTTTCTCGAACTTTTCTTATTTTCTCCACTGCCTGCTCAACCAACTCAGGTTCCAAAATTTGTTTTTCACCTACTTCATCCCAATAAAGAGGTGAACGGCATTTTCTCCCATATAACGCCTCGTATGGCGCAATCCCGATAGTTGCTTGATAGCTATTATTGTAAGCAAACTCCACCAAATATAAATGGTCTTCCCAACTCCCGTGCAGATCCAAAGCATTTGCTCTCAGCATATCCTCCAGAATTTATATTGTTCGTTCGATTTGTCCATCAGTTTGATGATGAAAAGCAGTGCTGAAAGCCAGTTTGGTACCTAATTTTTTTTGTAAACTCTGCCAGAACCTGGATGTAAAATGAGGGTCTCTATCTGATATAATAGAGATGGGTACACCATGCAGTCTGATGATTTCCTTTATATAGATCTGAGCTAGTCTTTCCAAACTAAACGTCATCTTGATTAGCAAGAAGTGGGCAGACTTGGTTAGCCTATCCATCCATAATGACCCATACTGCGTGATTCTCACGATTGGTTCGAGGTAGTCCCACCACAAAATCCATAGTGATATGTTCCCACTTCCATTCAGGTATCTCCAAAGGTGTCAGCATTCCTGATGGTCGTTGATGTTCTGCCTTCACTTGCTGGCAAATAATGCACCTCTTGACAAAAAGTCCAATGTTGTTTTTCATATTTCTCCACCAAAAACTTCTTTTGAAATCCTGATACATCTTTGTACTTCCTGGATGAGCTGTATATGGTGTAGTGTGTGCTTCTTTCATGATTTCATTTAGAAGATCTTCTTTATGCGGCACACATAACCTATCCTTGAACTTAAGTACACCATCCTTGCTTACTTCAAAGTTCTTTGTTAAGCCTTTCTTCACTTGTTCTTTCATTATTTGAGTGAACCTATCATCATGTTGAGCCTGCAATATTCTATCCTGAAACGTGGGTTTGATTATCAAAGCACTTATTATTGTTCTTATGCTGCTTGGAGGTATCACCAATTTCATACTCAGTCTTCCGAATTTTTTAATAAGCTCCGTCTAAGTAGTTGTCATGTACGTCATTTGAGCCTTATCCTTCCCACTCAGCGTATCTGCCACCACATTTGCCTTACCAGGATGGTACAGGATTGAGCAATCATAATCTTTCACCAACTCTAGCCATCTTCTTTGTCTCATGTTGAGCTCTTTTTGTTCGAAAAAATATTTCAAGCTCTTATGATCAGGATAAATTTCACACTTTCCTCCATACAAATAGTGCTGCCAAATCTTGAGAGCGTACACTACAACAGCTAATTCCAGATCATGAGTGGGGTAGTTTTGCTCATACGTCTTTAACTGTCTCGAAGCATAAGCTACCGTTTTCCCTCGTTGCATCAGTACACATCCCAAATCTTGTTTGGATGTGTCACTATAAACAACAAATTCCTTTGTTCCGTCTGGAACTATTAAAATTGGTGCAGATGTCAATCTTCTCTTCAATTCCTGGAAACTTTCTTCGCATTGATTCGTCCACTGGAACTTCTTTACGAGTCAGACGCGTCAGATGAACATAAATTTTTGAAAATCCTTCTATGAATCTTCTATAGTATCCAGCTAAACTCAGGAAGCTTCGCACTTCGTTTACGTTGGTCGGTGTCTTCCAATTACTGACTGCTTCCACTTTAGCTGGATCCACTTCTATTCCTTTTGAAGAGACGATATGCCCAAGAAAAGAAATTTTATCCAGCCAAAACTCACATTTTTTAAACTTGGCATATAATTTTTCTTTTCTCAAAGTTTTCAGAGTAATCCTCAGGTGTTCTTCATGTTGAATCTTATCGTGTGAATACACCAAAATGTCATCGATAAAAACTATCATAAAATGATCAAGGTATGGATGAAAAACTCGATTAATTATATCCATGAAAACGGTCGGTGCATTACTAAGTCCAAAAGGCATTACCATGAATTCGTAATGGACATACCTCGTCCTGAAAGCGGTTTTAGATATATCATCTTTCTTAATCTTCATTTGATGATATCCAGATCTTAAATAAATCTTAAAAAATACATTTGCACCTCTTAGTTGATCGAACAAGTCTTCAATCCGAGGTAACAGATACTTATTCTTGATCGTTCTTTTATTGAGTTTTCGATAATCTATGCACATCCGAAATGTTCCATCCTTTTCTTCACAAACAGTACTGGAGCTCTCCAGGGTGATACGCTAGAACGTATGAAACCCTTTTCCAATAGTTCTTGCAACTGCAACTTCAATTCTTCCAATTCTTTCGGTGCCATTCGATATGGAGTCTTCGACACTGGTCTATGCTGAATTCGACTTGTCAATCAGGCAGTGGACTAGGTAATTCTTCTGGAAAAACGTCTGCATATTCATTTACTATCGGCACATTTTCAATCGAATTTATCTTATGCTCGGGATTTACAATATTTACCAAGAATGCCTCACAATCTCCCTTTTTAATCATCTTGATTGCTTGCATAACCGATATAACATGTGGATTTATACCGATTCGAGTTCCAAAAAATGTGAATTCTTCTTTTCCTAGAGGTCGGATAAAAATCTCTTTTTCTCGACATCGGATCACCACGTTATTATCCTTAAGCCAATCCATGCCCAAAATAACATCAAAATCCTTCATGTCCAAGACATGTAAAGTAGCTGGAATGGTTTTGTCTTCAAAAGAAATCTTCATATTTCGGCATGTATTTTTAGTTTTTATTGTTTTCCCAGAAGGTATACTAACCTCTAAGATTTCAGCATCTGCCGTACCGTTCTTATATCCCAAGAGTTCGTAAAAGATAACAGATATAAACGAATGAGTTGCCCCGGTATCAAATAATACAAGAGCAGGCACATCACATACTGATAGCATACCTGACATGGTCTCTGGCTTTTCTGCAGCCTCGTTTCTAGTGAGAGCAAAAGCTCGAGTTTTTTCTACTTCGGGTCTTGGCCTAAAATCTGGTCTAACCACTCGATTTTTAGGATAAATATCCAAATTATGTCCAAATTCTTGACATAAAAAACAACGTCCAGTCCCTCATAGACATTGCCCGCTGTGAGTTTTTCCACATTTGGAGCAGACTGGTCCCTGTCTTGGTTTAGAGGCATTTGGTCCGCTACCCATTCCTGGACGCTGGGTCCGGTTGAAGGTCTGGTTCCTATTTTGATTCATGTTGTTCCACTTCCTCTTTCTAAGCACATTTGGAGGTTTTCTAAATTGAACATTATCCAAACCCATACGTAATGCAATTTCTTGAGCTCTTTCCATAGTTTCTGCATATGTCATCCATCTTTGTCCTGCCAAAATAGTACCAATTTCTTGACGTAAGTCTCTCTTGAAGCATCTGGTTTTCTTCATGTCTGTATCTACTAATTGAATCGCGTATCGGCATAATTGATTGAATTTTCTCTCGTAGTCACCTACTGTCATGGATCCCTATTTTAAATGCAAGAATTCTATCTCTTTCTTATCTCAATAACTTTGAGGTAGATAATTTTGTATAAATGTCTCCTTGAAGTCCACCCAAGTCATCGCATTTCTCAGTTCCATAGATAGCGTTCTCTCATAAGACTCCCACCAGAAGTTCGTTTCCTCTACTAACTGAAAAACCGCACAAGAGATCTTTTGTTCCTCTGAACAAGTTAGGTGAGCAAAGAGTCTATCTAAATTTCTTAGTCATTCCTCCGCATCTGCAGGTTCTCTTTTTCCATTAAACGTTGGCGGATTGAAGCATCGAAATTGTTTGATTATATTATTCGCTTCATTTCTTGGTGTCTGGTTGGATGCCACTCGGTTAGTATTGAATTGATCAGTCAATCTGTTTAGTACTGTTATTAAATTTCTCAACAATCCTTCTTCAGATGGTTGCTCGGATGGCTCCTCTATTGTTGCTGGTTCTTTTCGTGGTCTACCTCTAGGAGACATGATTCTGCTACGATATACACAAAGATTCGATAATTAAATATTACGACGTTATTATTTGAAAAATAAAGAATGCAAGCTATAAGAAAATCACCAGCTTCGATAGGAAATACATACGCAAAATTTTATAAAACAACATTTTTTTATAGGCCATAATCTTATGTACAACTAACAAAATTTTGGCAACATAGTCATCATATTAAACTATTTACATTAGCTACGAACACAACTATCTAAAACATATATATATATAACATTTTATCTGATATACATCCCAAAATATATCAAACCCCTAATCCTATCATCTACGCTACGGTAGTCGGGGGCGATGGGGGCCTCATTACCCCGAATATCGAGGCACCTGGATCATTCTCATCGAGGTAATCCTCAGAGTCTTCCTCCAGATCCTCATCTGGGTCCTCCTCACCGTCCCCATCTGAGTTATCGCTAGATGAGTCGTAAGGTCCCGGCTCAGGGGTGGATGGGTACTCACTCATACCCCAGACATCTAGTAACTGCCCCGCAAACCTCCCAAAATTTATAATGGGATAGCTATCTACCGCCGAATATACTACCTCGTTGCGGTAAATACTATGTGCTCGCACTGCCCATACGTCGGGCAATGTCCTGATCAACTGGTGACAGCCTTCCACATTACCTATCAAGCCTCCGTCACCACCCGCTCGTCTCCATGTATGTAATAATCGAGCGATGTGATCTCCTACAGAAAAGTCTGCATACACTCGACAATCAAAGAAAAAATATCTGAGTCTCATCCGAGAAATCGACTTCCTAGCTGTAAACTTCTTTCGGGCCATCTGTATACATAATTCTACATAAGCTTTACTTAAGAAAACTCTTCTAACAACTCCCGTAAACAAAAAAAACCCCAAACCACTTATTTACAAATCAACAATAATTCAAACATAATATTTCATAATAACACAATTTTTTTATTCACATTTATGAAAGTTAAACACATATACTCATCACATTTTATGCCTATTGGAGAAGAAGTGGAGAAAGATGCGTATTTAATTCATTTTTTGTATATTAGGCCCGTTTTAGAAACTTAAATTTTTTATAAACTTTTAAAAATCGAGCAAAGCCCTACAAAATAGAGCTAGACTCTGATACCAAAACTGTCACGCCCCATTTCTGGAATAATATAAAATATAAATTTTTTTTAACTTTTGGGTGTCCAGCAATTTAAATTAAACTAAAACCGAAGGATAAAATATCTATATAAGTTACATAATTTACATAAAATGTTTAAGTTATCAGAGACAGCAGCAAAACATCAATATACGGGCCATCAAACTTAACTTTACAAACCTTCAAAATAACTAGATCTTAAAAACATCTTGGAGTTAAAATAACATGTTTAATTACAGCAAAAATATAAGCATTTTTCTTCACATTCTCCTCCCAACATCTGAATCTATAAAAGAAAGCAGATAAAGGGGGTGAGGTTATAAAAAATACACTTAGTGGGATCACACTGTAAAATAAGGGATTAAAGTCATAAACACACATAATAATTACGTCCAATCATATCGTTTCACATGCAACATATCACTTTCTAATCATTCATATCAATTGCATATTTAAAAATTTACGATTTTTAGCCGTCATAGATACGGTTCTTAGCCACCATAGATACGGTTCTTAGCCGCCGTGGATACGGTTTTCACCGTCATTCACATAATTCAAGTAAGTCACATATATTCATGCTTATTTGCATAAAATAAACATTTAATTTTCCATTCATCATCATTCATAACACATTATTCATATGTATTTAAACATGTCACATTTCACATAATATAATAATTCGGAAGAATTATAAATACCGACATAGTATTTTTCTCCACCTTTAGAGTAGACGATCAAAAGCTTTTATATCCCAAAGATACTTAGGATGCAAATTCCTCCGTATCTCCTACAAGCATAAGGTTTCAACTTAGAATCTAATCGAACTATCATCGATTTAGAAATAATTTCTTTAAGGTAAACCCTATTCCATAAAGAAATATATAATTCATAAGCTAGAAAGTTCAATTTGAACTTAATATTACGGGGTTAATAAGATGTGAATCTAGGATTTTAAAATCTAGATTTGAAATATTAATTAAATCGTAATTACATTTAATTGTTATAATATTTCGAGGGTCTGTATTTTTTATCTCAAAAGCAATCTTGCTACATATAAGGTCTCACTTATAATTCCAAAATCCATCCTAAAACTAGGTTTCCTTAATTATTTCGATAATGATCTAGGGTTTTATACCCTAATCGATTATATAAAAAGGTCTAAATAACCTAAATTAATTAACATAATTTATCTTTGTCCTTTAATTAAAGTTCGGGTTTCATATATCAATTTCTTATTAATTATTGAATAATACCTATAAGTCCAATATATTCTAATGTTAAATAAAAATATATATCCTTATCATAATTTCAACAATTCTAAGGAGAAATACATAATATCAATAAATCTTAAGAAAAATCTATATAATTTCAATAAGTTCGAGGATTCGTTTGTCGTTATCCATAATTTAGTGGTCTTAAAGCATGCTTTAAATACTTAAGGATTAATATGCAATTTCATAAAATGCTAAGGCTTTAATTCAAATTTCATCAAAGCTATTATTGCTATATAACCATTTAACTCTATCTAATTCATAAAACAAAACCCCCACCCAAACCCCCTTCACAGCCGCCTTCTACCCCGCCTGTCGTCGCCCCCTTCATCCTCCACCACCGTTTTGCTACAGTCGGCGACTCTCAATCGCCGGCGACCACCCACACCCGACACCCGACCGGCGTCGCTGCTTAAGACAGCGCCCTAACACACACACCTGGACACACTTCAGCCGTCGTTGCTCACGACGGCGGCTTGGACAGACACGACGATCGGCGTGCTACTCTCGACGGTGCCCAGCAACACTCACCAACGTATCCCGACGCCGGCCACCCCTCACAGCACGCAAGACACACACACAGACTCACATACACCAGCACACAAACGCACACACACCAGCACACGCCGCCGCTACCCTACTCGCTGGAGTGAGCATCGCGCCGGCTGCACCACGACTCGACAACGATATGGCAGCGGAAACGGAGAAGGCCGGAATCAGTGACAGAGAGAGAGAAAAGCTTAATGGTTCAAAGTTCCGAACCCATCCTTGCGACGAGCTCAGCGAGAGCTACAACATGGTCCGATTATCTTGCCAGAAAAGCTGATGGTCGGAGGTGATATTGGTGGTCAACAGTGGCTGTGAAGAGGATGAAAATGAGAGAAGAAAGAAACGGCTTGCTTTGGTTCAATTATGAAGAAGGAAGAAAATGATTGATAGAGACACTAAACTTATCCACTTATGAGCTAAATATCTACACCTAAACATATAACTTATTTTATAAATTATATATATATATATATTAATACTATATAACTTATATCATATAGTTATCAAAAAAAATAAAAATTCTAGTTGTTACATATTGTGATTGGAAACAAATCCAAACGTAGATGATCAAACTTTATATAATTGATTAGATGAAATATGTACATCACTTCTAACCTATCCAACTCAACTAGTTAAAATTGCATCAATTTATAAAAATAAAATTTGTAGAATACCAAAAAATATATATATATCAATAACCCTAAACAAATAGTGCAAAATGTAATTATCACATAATGAAGAGTGTTTGTTAAGGTAGCATGGACTTATATTTATAGGATCATGCGCCAACGCATGCGCATTGACTCACTAATGCTCATGCTACCTGCAAAACCCACTCTTCTTAATTCTCTCATTAATATAATCATTTTCTCCATATATTTAATTTCATTATTTGGATTTTTATTTTTACTATACCTTGTATATGACACACATCATAAATATAATATTATAAAACACAAAATCACGGAAATATGATACCTGTACTCACTTGGGGACAAAACACTTATTCCACAAAGACATTCATTCGTAGTTCGGTTTTCGATATTTTTGTCTTTTACTCTTCCTTTATTTTTTTAACTCATAATTGGATCTTTAATCCATGCGTCATTATTAATATTTTTTTTTCTCTTTTTCTCCCTTTTTGTTACGGAATATTGAATGTGTATATATTGTGTACACCCTAAATAAGCTAAAAAAGAAAAGGAATTACAAGTAGAAGAAACCTGCAGTTTTGGAGGGGACCTTGCAGAAGTTTCTGTTTTATTACCCCTTATGATTGGTAATTTCACCATTACATGTATTAATATTACTAGTATGGTCCATGCCCTAATATGTCTATTTCTTTTATTACTTTCCCATCTCCCATTTTAATTACATTAAATATTACACTAAGTAAGTCTCTGGTGGTTGTGATTTGAATTGAGACGGTTAGGTTCACTGTTATCAAAACATGAATTGATCAATTTAAAGATTACCAATGAGGATAGATTTTAAAGGTTCAAGTGTTAGGAAATATATTGTTTATTATGTTTCCACGTATCAGATTAAATATTTATAAATGTTCTAAGAAAATTTAATTAAAGTGATCCAGTAAAATTGAAGTTATGAGTTTATATGATTGTCATCATATTCATAGTTGGCTTTTATGTGTTAATATTATTAGGTGATTTTCAATTTATTGAATGATCAAATTAAAAATAAAGGAAACTTATTATTATAAGTTAAAGTTATAATCTCAAACATTAGTGTTCATCTCTGTATGGAAGTGTGAAGAAAGTGTGAAACTGATAGTGTGGCAAAATCATACCAACTAAAACACGATTCAATTATTAATTCATGGATTCAGGTACGCTTCCGTTTTATAGTTAATATTCTTCTCATTTTTCAGATAATCATCATAGAATTTAGGATCTTAAATTTCCAAATTGATGCATGTTAATTGGTTGATGGATGTTAGTTGGTTAATTAATGTCTTACATCAAGATTATAATGCAAGAAGTCTAACAAAGTATTATTTATAATATACCGATAAACACTAATTAGTTGAAATTATGAGATCCATTCAGCAATTTTCTGGATGGCCAATATTTTAGACTTAGAATTTCTCAAACTTTTCAAAATGGAGAAATTTGAGTTGGAAGTTAATCTAGGAGCTTTTACGGACAAGTCCTATAACCATCACCCTTAAGAACACACGTGATATGAAATTATAAATAGTCTACTTTAAAAAAAAAAAAATTTTTAATCGAGGGTTTGAAACTATTCATTTTTAATTAAGAGAATATCTTTTTAAATTAATATATCATTAACGAAATAGACCTCATATCAATTTATATATTACCATATTTCACCTCATACTAGCTCATATCCATTTAATCTATCTCGTACCAACAAAACAAGTACCACCATAATATATCTTCATATCATAAAAAATATGATTCGTACAATCATATTATACATTTGTATTATTATTAATGTAACTCGTTTCATTATATTATTCCTTCTATACCAGCATTAATGTAGCTCGTACCATCATATTACACCGCAAATGTTAGAATGCTATATTTGGGCAAAAATCTTTTTATTGATTAAAAAAAATAAAATTTAATAATTTGATAAAAAATATATATATTTATATGTAGAGGCGGTTAATAATGGAGGTTCCACCCATTTATACTGGATGGTAATATACTCTTATTATAATTAAACTTTGTTCCATGATGAGTCATCTAATTTATAGTTACAATTATACCTATAATGTAACTAGTTGAGTTTAATTAAAATAGTAGCTTTTATATTGCACATATGGATCAAGTTGGTGATTAAGTTGTTTATGCGACAAATACTTTGAAATATTGTTTATACAGTTCCCCCTCTATTATCTTGTCTTTAATTCTTATCTGTGTATATTATTATATATATAAAAAATACATGGTAAATATATGTAAGATGAAATGCTGGAACACTATTTTACAATAAAGAAAAAAACTCAAAAATTGAAAAGTGTATATATATTTTTCCCATTTTCTTATCTTAAATTTCAAAAAATTCGGTCGATTTTGTAAGTTTGTAATGGTATCTAGCTTCCACTCGGATTGTTAAAAACACATGAAATTACTAGATTCTATGTAGTTAAACGGTATGAAAAGATTAAAGAGATAAGATTTGTAGTAGAGAGTTAAAGGAATATTATATTTGGTACATCATTCCACATCATGGACGGCTAATAAGAGTAGATATTTATTTAGACATCTACGATACTTATCCATTTAAATGCCCTCTACTTAAATTATCTCAGAAAAAGAATTACTTCATCCTTTAAGCTCATGCAATTTGAATTAAGTTAATTATCTTAACAAGGACATAACATTAAGCCATACACGCCTCCTTCCTAATGCCTTTTTCATCTTAATACTCTCTTTCATTTTTTTATTAAATTTATTTTATTACGGAGAATACTCTAAAACAATTTGATTCTAAAATAAATTCATTAATTTTATTTTTAATGTAATTTCATTATATCTCATTAATTATCACCTACGACGGGATTAATTGCATTCAGAGAACTATGTACAAAAATGTCACCCCAAAATTATAGATAGTATTTTTTTTCCATAAAATTAGATAAACGAATTGCGAGTCAATAATAATAATAATAATAGAACGATGAAAATGTCAGAATGTCAGTTATTTTGATGTGACAAAGAGGAGAAGAGAGTCTGTTTTGCTGATAAAAGCGTGATGTTTCGAAACTGCAAGCGTTTCTCATGTCAGAGCTGGAACATTGGAAATTCATTTAAATTGTTTTTGATGAAATGTAAAGATTATTTAATTTTTATTATACTATAGAATGAGGAGCACTTTTTCTGCTCTCATGGAATCCATAAGTTTTAAACTTTCCAAGTAATTCTTATTTTCTTCATGTTTTATGGCGGTTAAGAATTTCATCAAAATTTTGGTGTCTAATTTGAATTATTAGTGTCAAATCTGACAAGTGATGATCCCTTATTTGTTTGATGTATTAGAGAATCCCGTGTCCAAAAATTATACTCATAAAACGTTATACGTTTTTATATTTTAAAAATAACTCCCTAAAAGTATGACTTATTTATAAACTTGACTTTTGGTTACTCTGATTTTCATAGGTAAAGATTCTTAGGAAACAATCAAAATGATCATATAAATTATCTTTGTATTTGTACTTAATATTCAACATTTTATTGCTATGATTTTAGTTATGAATTTTACATCTTATAACAAATTGATCTTCACTTCTAAGTTTCTAACATTTGCATTTTTGTAATAAATTGGTAGCTACTTTGAATTTTCTCTACTCCAATTTTTTTAACCGAAATGCCAAGAAGATTTTTTGTTGTTGAAACAAGTAAAAAGATAGATATATACATTCGATAACATAAATAATAAAAATCAAAAGTGGATTATCAATTCATTATAAAATTTTCAATGATTCTTGACAAAGTTAATATAAAGATTTAACATATATGAATTACAAGATGCAAAAAAGAGCATGACTCAACATGTAATTTACTTTTACTCTTCGATCTCCCAAAAAAAACAAGTATGAAGGACTACCATCAAAATTCGAGAGTAAAAAATTGGGTTTAATTTTAGTTCAAAGTATTTATAAGTTGGAAAAATATAGCTTCCAATAACCCCAACGAAACGTGGGGGAAAAAAAGCCCATTTTAATCTCAAATACAAGGGGCGGCCTAACGCCCCAAAATTGGTCGCCCCAATCGCCGCCCACCGTGCCGCCTCTCCGCCGCCGTCCAACAGTTACAAAATTTAAAAAAAAAAAAATGAAGTGAAAATGATTAGTGTTTAGCAAACAAGAGATAGCAGAGAGACCTACTCCGTGAAGAACCGGTTCAAAATCTTGAGGCTGGGTTGGACCACCTGTCTTTCCCATATATCCACCGACCTCCGGCCGGTCATCTCCGCCGTCAAGGCCGCCGTGGCGTCCACCCTGTTTAAGTCCCAACCAGCGGCGTCCCTCAGCCGTAGGATCTTTCCCAGCTGCCTTTTCGCTAGCTGACACGTGTTATCCTTGATGGCCCTCACTGCCTCCTCGTACGCCCTCCTTTTCTCCACGTCAGCATCGACTTTCCAGTCCTTGCCTTTATTGTTCTGAAATCTCTTGAAATATCCCTCGAACTCTGGAACTCCGATGGCTTTCTTTAACCCGCATAGACTCACCGAATCGGACTCGGGATCGGCGAAATACTCGGCTAACTCCTCCAACATCCCCGAGTCAAGCATGTCGTCGACTCGTTTCACCAGGTACTCGTTCAGTACCGGCGGAGAGACGTGGACCCAGATGAAACAACAGTTGTATCTGAGCTCTTTGCAGATGACTGAGTCTACCTCCGAGTCTGACACGCTGAAGACGTCTAACTCGGGATTGAATTTCTTAGCCAATAAAGCGTAGATGAAGGAGTTTGATCCGCCTACAATAAAGGGAATGCCTCGGTGGGAGAGAATTTTCGAAATAGCTAATGAAGAATAAGTGCGAAAGTCGGAGGGGGTGAATACGGGGTGTGACTCGGACGGGTCGAACTCACCGAGGAGATGGTGGGCAACGTTCCTGCGTTGAGAGAATGGAATTTTGTTGGTGGTGATATCGAGGCCACGATAGACTTGGATTTTGTCGGAGTTGATGATTTCCGATGAAGGGAAGAATCTGGAGGCCAAGTCGACAGAGAGCTTGGTTTTGCCGCAGCCAGTGGGCCCCATTACGACCACAATCTTCCTGTGGCGGGCGGTGGCGGTGGCGGTGGCGGTGGACGCCATTCGAGCCCACCTGGAAAAGGGTTTTTTTGGGAAGGGGAGAGAGAGCGGAGCGTTGTGGTATTTGCAATGAAGGTGATGAGTTGGTGGAGTTAACACTGATAATCTTCTCATAAGGAAATAAAAACTTAAAAAAAAATAAAAAAATAACAAATCAAAGAGATGAGTGAGTGTGTAGGTGGAATAATAGTATAGAGAGAGAAAGGAAGAG
Organism: Scutellaria barbata; assembly: GCA_028654395.1. Lineage (NCBI taxonomy): Eukaryota > Viridiplantae > Streptophyta > Magnoliopsida > Lamiales > Lamiaceae > Scutellaria > Scutellaria barbata. The sequence continues at coordinate 29,888,982 of CM053647.1, forward strand.
TGGATGAAGGATTGGTGGAGATTGGGTGTTATGCAGAGAGAGAGAGGAGTGATGAATGGAATTGGCAGTAGAACAGAACAGAACTAGTGTGTGAGTAGACAGAGACTGAGCATATACATACATATAATCTGTATCTATATCACATCATCATCTCTCTTCTTCTTCCTTGTCATCAAACACACTCACATGTTAAATACATATGCATGCTAAGCTCAACAAATTTATCTATCTTTTCTCTGGTTTTGTCACTTCGAAATGAATGGGAAGTTATCTGCAGGAGCGGAGCCTCCTAAAGGTAAGCCCCCAAATTTTTTTTTTTTATGGCTAAACACACCCCAAGAACTTCTAAAAATATTTTCATCTATGTGTAAAATCATGTGTAAAATAACACATGGATGGGATGCACTTAGAAGTTCTTGGAGTGTGTTTAGCCCCATCCATTTTTTTTTTTAAATTTAATTTTTTATGTATTTTTTTTAAATGTTAAAATATTTATTTTATGATAACTTAATTTAAAAACTAATTGAGTCCCTCCCATAAGTTGTCTAATCTTATATATATACCAAGACTCTCCTTATTCTCACTAATGTTGGATTTCTTATTTAATGACATGTAGAAAAGTTATTGGAATATTGAATGATAGATAGCTTGTAACAAAAGAATTTCAAGTGCATGGATTAAAAGTCAAATCATGTCAATTTTCTATTATTAAATTGCATACAAAATGCAATATGTTTTTAATCAAAATATAATAATCTTGTATCTTATATTTTGTTGAACTAATAATAATAATAATAATAATAATAATAATAATAATAATAATAATAATATTGTTCAATATGTTCTTTTGGATTCGTATATGATACACTATGTATATGTGAATTATATTTATACTAATATATATTTCAGTAAAAATAATTTTAAATTTTGTTCATTTTTCATAATGTTTGTTTAATTCCACTTATATGATTTAAATTAATTTAATTAGAGTGTTAATTAAAAAAACTCACTATATCTAAAATTTTATTAAAACTCTAATTCAATATGAATCACATTATTAATAAAGTATTTTTTTTTTGTGGAAAATTTATTACATCATCTTTTCAGTCTTGATTTTTTTTAAATCAATAATCAATCTTCATCAACCTCCGTGGCCGTAAGCTTTCATCAATACCTCCCACAACTAATTACTTTGTTGTGTATGGACAAGTGGTGATGTAATAATTATTTAATAATCTAACCATCCAAAAACATTAATGACCTTACATCCAACTAGTATATATATTCACTGTCTACGAATATATGTGAAACTAATATCTATAATCCATTAATGATTAATATACATATTCAAATATACATGTGTATGAACAATGAATCTAATGTATTTAAGTAGATTTAATATCCATGCAACTGGCTAAGTAATAACGTAAGAATTAGATTATTGATAATCTAATTTATTGGAAAATTTGAATTTATCAAAATTATGATCGTATTCATGATATTTTCGACACTTGAAGGGTGGATTATAAATTACTATATCTGTGCACTGTGCTTAATTAGGCTCGACCTCATTTAATTAGCAATTTATTTAAGTTTTAGATAAAACAAAATTCATTAATTAGCCGACATAGCTTTTTATAATTTTCATTAATTGGCCGACATAACACTTTTTTTTTTTTTTTGATTTTTCATTTAAGCTCGATCATAATATTCTAATTTTGATTTGAGAGAAATGAAGAATTCTTCCCATCTACCGCAGAACCCTTAGCAATTTTGAGTAAGAGGAGATGGAGAATTTTCCTACTAACAGACGATGAAATATAAATCGAGGGATATATTTGATCAACAGATGTCACAATAGAATGGAATGAGAAGTAAATTGAGAGATACGTTCAAATAATAGATATTATAGGACACAAATCTGAGGATAAATTTCCACCATGTTTCATGTAAATTGAAAAGGATGAAAATATTCCCAAAATATCATCGATATTTTCATTTATTCACGTGACCGATATAAAAACGGGTTGTAACAATATATCTCTGATATTTTTATATTTTTTTTCACATAATAAAAACCAGAAATTTCATCAACATATTAATAAATATTGGTTTAATTTGAAAAACAAGAAATTTCATCAAAATTCAAGGTTTATTATTATTATTACTATTATTATTATTATTATTATTAATAATAAAAGATAGGATCATCTTATGCACATCAACGATTGTTGTTCGAAATTAAGGAGGAAATATTGCAGACTTGCAGTCCCGAAGACCAATAATCCATCAAATAATCAATCCATCAAGATCTCTGGTGGCTGCCAAGTCATTTTTGATCATGTGAAGAAAGTTGATTAATTTCTCAATTTATTGTTAACTAATTAATTTGTTTTTCATTTCATCTCGTTGACTATTTTCAGTTTTCATTTTATTTCAATTGAATCATCTTGTGACATCAATATTTAAACATTGACCAAGCAATTGTTTAGGTATATAATAGCAGCATAAATTCTCAACTCTTCACATGAAACAAGTTAACGATTAGTTCAAGTCCCAAATGATTCACAGGGAATGTCAATTCGGATACTTTACTTAATTTTATTTGATACTATATTACTATTGCCCCTTTATTTGTTAACACACTTCACAGGGACACTTACTTGCAAAATGGGATGACTTAGAGCTGATACATTGTATGTATATATGTTGATTAATAAATAATTATATCATCTCCCATGAAATTCAAATTAATCAAGCAATCTATCAAGAGAAATATTTCAACATAAGCACGGGCTTAGGTTGTCCACAGTTATATATCACACAAGGTAAATACTTGAAAGAGTGGAACTATTTCTATAACTCTAAAAGTTTGATTCTTCTGAGATTATCTCACAAATTATAACTATAAAACGGGTAAGCTTACAATTCATATCTCTTGTTGTGTATGAATTAATATATATAGAATAAGAGACTGGCCTATACCTATTGCCCACATCGGATTAAAGAGGGACATTGTCCTCTTGAAATTTGGAAATTTTTGTAGGATTTATAGGCAATTTCATAATTATTTTTAAGTATTAAATGGTTGTTTAATAATGTATATATCAAAATTGATTTATTTAGAAATTTAATAATAAAATGATCATACAACAATTTCAAAATGAGTAACATAGGAGAATTAATATCATGAAAATTTTCTTTACTTAAAGGATATATTATTGAATATATATGATTTTATTTATACTAATGCTAGTTGGAACTCCCAACAATGCGAATTTATGAGATAATTAATAAGCACTTTTGAGTAGTAATTCAATAAAATATCAATAATCCATTTTTTGAATCTAGAAAATGCCAAGACTATTCAATATATATATATATATATATATATATATATATATATATATATATATATACACATCAATTGAGACATATTATTAGAAGCATGTGTTAAGAAATTAGGTAGCATTGAAAATATGCATCCATAGTTTTAGGGCGGTAGCATTATTATCTGGTCAAATCTCTTGACATGTAGCCTCGTAGGCCAAACTGAAAGATACAGGATTGAAATACAGTGCCGTTTCACCTATCACCAAATTAATTATACACTATTTTCAATCAAGAAATTATGCATTTTTGAAAAGGTAATTCATTATTCATGGATCCATCATAGTTTGCTAGTTGTTGGTATTTTGTGAAATTAACCGTGTTAAATATTTTAAATTCTTTGTGAATAATTTATAACTAATTCCTATTGAAATATTCTCAATTATTAATTGCTATATTTTTTATGAGAATAAACAATAAAAATGTTTGATATATATATTGTAGATCTCTTGTGTACTCATGATATAAGTATATATAATGCTGCAACGCAATTCTTATTCATAAAAAGTACACTAGAATAATTAATAATCTTATGACACCATCATAGATTGAATTAGTAGTTAATTTGAAGTGTATCTCTCAAGAGAAATATATGTTAAAAATGAAAAGTAAATTATCAACATAGACATAAAAATTCAAGATAATATATTAGTTGTATTATAAAACCGGAACAAATTAGTTTGAATTAAAATTTAAAAACATCATAATACAATTTAGTATAAATTAAAATTTATGTGAAATCGTCTTATGGGTTATATTCTACGATACGAGACTTCATTTAATTCATTTCACCTTATTATTAAACCAAATATATATGATCATTTACATTCAAAACTTCTAAATAGCATCATTTCATTGATGAAAATCAGTGAATAGTCTCATACTTCAAAATCTTCATCGGATCATCATCTTTTGACAGTTCTCAAATATAATTCAAGGCGATTAGTGTTGATACAACAAGATCAAATGAGTAAGTCAAATTTCTCCCACCCATGATCATATTCGAGGATAAAGATGGAATGAAATAAACTAATTATTCCTGTTAAAAAAGTCTCTTCTGCATAAATACATCATTTACGCAAACGTAGATAGAGAGCACATATGACCGTGTAACTAATCTACATCATAATTGGTATTTTATTTTATATTTTAATATGAATTTATATGTATAAAAATTATATATATTAGTTACATACTCGATTTTTAATTCAACGTTAACAAAGTTTTAACATTGATTACCATAGAAAAAGAAAAGTAGAGATATAAGCGGACATTGTTGCTAGTCACATCTCACGAGTCAAGGTTTTGACTAAGTGTAATTAAAACATAAATGTGAATCTTAGGAATGGTCCTCTTTAGGACCTAAAACTTGAAAGTGACCATTTAGGAAAAGTGAACTCGATTGGGAACCAAGCAAAAACAGATTCGAGAAATTTTCACCTATCCACTATTTTTAACTAATTCATTTATTTCATACTTTATATCACCAAAATTAATTCAATGAAAATGATAATTACGAGAAAACAACAAAGCTAATAATGCTAGACAATGAGAGTACTAAAAACCTAAGACAACTATGAATTTTGCCCTACCAAATGTATGTTATAGGAGTTTATTAATTTGAAGTCAAGTACATCTTTGAATTATAGAAGTTCATTGAATCATTCTCCATTAGGCATTTTCATATATATATATATATATATATATATATATATATATATATATATTAGGCATTAAATAATTATTAGATGCACAATTAATAAATACATATTTTTAACATAAAATTGAAATCCTTTTTTAAGGATTAAAGAAAGAAGTCTCATTTCTAATAGTAAATAATTACTAAAAGGTCACTTAATATATATATATATATATATATATATATATATATATATATATATATATGTCTTCCCATATTGGATAATTGGACCACCAAAAATGGGAACCCAAATTTCAAAGCGGTGCACCGACATTCTTGGGGTCTTGACCCAGACCCTTTTTTTTTTTTTTTTTCCTATTATGAATTTCTATATATTGGAGGCAGGATTAAATACTTTGATTATTAATTAATTCATGATGTTTACATTACTTGAAATGGCATTTAACTTTGATTTATCTATGAGAATGAAAGGTCATCAATTGGAAAGAAAATAACACATTAATTCTTCTTGATAATCGAAAAGCAACAGATAAATTAAAACAAATTTTACAAAATAAAACGGCAATTGTTTTAATTTGAAACGAATGAGTACTCTTAATTTTACTGGCAGGGTGTGTCAAGTATGAGAAAACAATTTGGTTAACTCACAAGAATATTGAATACTTATGATAAAAAATATATTTATTCGTCTTGGTGAATATTGACACATAATTAGTCATATATCACTCTTTGTCAGATCAAATCATAATTAACAACTTGAGTATCACGTTATTATGTTGATTTTGAATACAATAGACCTTTTTAAATAGGAGACAAGGGCGCCCGTGACAACTAGATATGACATTAAATTGAACTCATATTATTGAGATAAGAAAACTAATTTTCAGACATCAAATGTCACATTCTACTTTAGAACACTGAAGAAGTTTTTTCTTTTTAAAAATATTTCCAATAAAGATGGAATCAATTTGAGTTGAGTTGATACATTATCAAATTCAAAATAGATTTTGAATGAAAATTCTGGACGAGGGTTTGGTTGTAAATTGCAATTTAAGAAGATCAACAATATTTAATCGTAAATATGGTCAAACGTCTTCCTAATGCATGCATGATTTCATGTAATGATTAAGATTGAAAATTAAAAGTTACTACCAAAGCTGTCTCTCCTGTTCAGAATTTTCTACATTAGCAAGCAATCTTTGTTGACATTTCTTGCATTTTAAATTCAAAATTCATTTGCACTTGGCTTCTTTGATCTAGTTTCTAATGATCACAATCTCCATCTAACTATATTGACTGCTTCTTTTTTGGGAGAATTTTGTGACAGCGTGACCAATATTCTCCAACAAGGACCATGCTCACCTAATTTATCATTATTAGTTAAAACACACTCTCTCAATTTAACTAACATCAATTTTTGCATGTTTAAAAATATACTCGATGGCTATCAAAAAGAATGTTCACATATCTACCGTTGACATGTCTTGATATATACATTACTACAATGACAGTTCAATTAAAGACATTATTTCTTGAAGTGAAATTTAAAATATGTTACATATATGTGACATATAAACAATGAATACATTAATTAATAGATATCAATAATAAATGAGTGAGTAGAGCTCTTAGTTTCCATATACACCAATGCATTTTTATAAAAAAAACAATTCAAAAAATTAACAATAAATCTATTGTAAATTTAGATATCCAAATGAAATAAATCGGGAATTCTCCCTAAATTGATCAATAATGAGCTAGCTAGGTTGTAAATGCTAGCTCGCTGCAAATTGAATCATTCAATTTGACAATGATTTCAAGTTCATCGCAATGTTTTCATAACTGAATCGGTGGTCAAATCGATCTGGTCATCGATTGACGGTTCAATCGGTCGGATCGGTTGAACCACCCATCTATTTTTTTTTAATATTATTTATGTTACATTAAAAAAGTTATACACTTATATGATTCATATTAAAATAAATACAATAAAATCATAAAATGTCAAACTATATACCCCATAATCCATAATGAAGTTTCAAACTAAAAATTAAAATATTAAATACTAAAATTTAAGATAAATAAAATGACAAAGTAAAATATTTTGAATCTTGATGATCATATCACAAAAGATCATTGTTTTCTTTACTTCTTTTAGTTTCTTTTTTAACTTTTGAAGCCCAATTTGGAAGCTCAAAGATGAAAGATCATTATTTCATAGCCCAAAACAAGAAGTAGATGTAATTTAAAAAAAAAAAAACTGATTTTCCGGTTTTCCGGTTCCCAATTATAACCGGTTCAACCGATTTTTGATCGATTTTTTTCGGTTTAATTGGAAAAAGGGTTAATTGGGTGTATTTGGACCGGTTCCAGTGCCGGTTGAACCGACCGGTTCGGTCTGGTTATGAAAACACTAGTTCATCGTTCAATTTTTATTTTTTTTTCAAATGACATCTTATCTCGAATTTCACTCCCAATGAATATCATACGTGTATTGAATTATGCAATAAAAACAAAAACAAGGCATAATTGGAAGAAGAAAGTTAGTTATTCTTGTAATAAAAATAAACGGATAAATTTAAACAAATCATATTCTGTAAGACCACAGTCATTTTGAATCAGATTGAGTATTTTTGTTACGTTTGAGTCTAAGCACGCCTCATTATTGATTAATAGAATATAGTGATAAGATGTTTAATTCCGTTCATATTGATCCTTTTCTAATTAATAAAAAGCTACTTATTTGAATGAAAAACTTTATCACTTGGCCATTAGTTGAGCATTAATTATAGGAAGCAAATCAAAGCAATTATGGCGAATTAATAGAAAGTAAAAGGTGGTTTGAAAATTAAAAATGATAATCATCTTATTATCAAACTAATCACCGTGATTTAACTGACATATATTCATAAAGGATACTAATTAAGCATGGAGGATTTAAGAGATAGTGATGTTCCACCATTAATTAGCAAATGCAAATCTTGACCACTAATTAAAAATTAAGATGAGGAATAATTATTTTATCTTGATAAAGAAAAGGATTATTTAATAATTGATGATTAAAAAAAAAACCTATATAACAGTTTAGCATCAACTGAAAAGACATTTCATGAAAATTTATTTAAATATTAGTGAAAACATATGTATAATCATCAGTCTTGTTCACCTATTCATCATAGGCAAATTAATACGTATCTACGGCTAATATGTCAAAAATCTAAAATATCTATTAATTTCACTTTTTATATAACGAGAGAATGAGAGCATCACACGTCATTCATGAACATATTAAAAATTGTCCACGATGGACATTTAAGCATTTTTCAAGTAATCATATGGCAAGATTTTGATTTTCTAATCATGAGATGGAAACAATACCTCCATTAACGACTTATTTTAATCAACTTAGAAAAACTACAATTATTATGTTCAAAAAAAATAAAATTCCACCATTAAAATATATGATTTCCATATCAGAATTTTTTTCGATATAGCAAAAGGTTTTGGTATCAAAAACTGTTTATGATACCAAACTGATACTTATATCGACGATACTATGTATAGATGACATGGTATCATCATATAACAAATATGGAGTGCCTCTAAATGTGGTATCAGAAGCATATTAAGTATAGATACAAAAGTGATTTTATCTTGCAATTGATTGAGACATACATGAAACTCTCAAGTTTAATGTATTAATATCAACAACAAAAAAATATTTATATAGGAAGAAAAAACACACCTATTTTGTTCCACATGAATTATTGGTCAATGATGTGATGATGAAATTAATTCGAGTGAAATGAAGCTTCGAATTCGATCCAATGCTAAATGAATCTCACATGGATGTACTATTATGTAGACATTTTGAGCATTTTAGGAGAAAATATAAAATAGAGTGTGTATTGTTCACTTGGTGCACATGTAATTCGGGTCAATTCGTATCTCTGTGTGTGTGTGTGTGTGTTTTTTTTTTTCAGATCAAAACCTTTATTTGTATTGATGTGACATTTATGTTATATTATTGTGACTTTTATGTATAAATTTCGTGATCTTTATGTATAATAACTTAGAAAAAAAACAAGAATTTTAGCAAAATTTGTACATAAATACTTTTATGTGATATTCATGTGACCCTTATGTATATTTATATAATTTTTATATACAAATATCCATACTTTTAATATATAAATGTCACAACATTTGTATATACAAATTACATAGTTTGTATAAAAAAAAATCACTGAATTTATACATAAATGTCTAACACATAAAATTATAAAAAAAAAATAAAAGTAAAACTCGATGATCCGGGTTAGGTCGATTGGGATTGCATGAATTTTAGATTCATACAGCTAGTGCACTGGAGAATTTGTGTATAAAATAATATTTTATCATCACTATCAAACATCATATTATTACCATTATCATGTAATAATTTGCAGAAGATCACTGGAATGGTGGGCTCTTTTAAGATTTACGTTGATAATTTGCAGAAGATCACTAGAATGGTGGGCTCTTTTAAGATTTACGTGGGACATCTAGTGAAGATATGGGCTATTGGTAGTTAGTTAAATCTTTCAATGAATGATTATAAAGCACTTGCGAGTGCATATATGTTAGAGTTCGATTTGAAAGCACATAATATAATTTATCTCCTCATTTTGATCATGGCCCATTAAATTCCAATTTATTTAATTTCTCTACCTATAATTTATTTTCCCCTCAATCTGTTTTCTATCATTTGATACATTTTCTTGGGTATAATTGATTTTTATGCTTCATTGTGGAAAGCTTGGGAAATTGAAAAAGGTACGAGTATAGATATATAAGATTATTAGTGCAGGAATCAAAAAAACATGAGATCATGAGTTATGATTTCATATGTTTATTTTGAAATTTTTTATTGGATTATATTAATTAATTTAAACTATAAAATATAAGCTATTTTGATATATACTTTTAATGAATTTAATTGCTCGAAATCTAAAGGGAATAGGTGGTGGTGTAAGCAAACAAATAAAGGGAATAGCTAGAGTTTTGTCTGCGTTCAACTTCTTGTCATTTTCCATATTCATAATCAACTGAAGTTCTATCACAAGTTGTCGATAATTCAAACTTTAAAATATATAATCATTCAAATGTATATATATAAACTAATTATTAATTTATGAGTTTATTAGGTGTATCATTAATTTATTACTCAAAACTAAGTGATGTTTGAATCAATTCATAAAAATATATTTCTACCAGCTTATAAAATACATTATCTCGAGTTATATGGTGAAATTTTTAAATGGGAGTTCGTAAGTTCTGAAATAATATGTTTGACTTAGTTTTAGAAAACCAGTTGACTTAGTTTCAGATTGTTGCTTCTATTATCTCTCTTTCAGATTTCTAAGAGACATGAAAAGGAGATTAATTAAGCTTCATTTAAACTACAAAAAAAAAACCAAAATAGAGCTAAAACGACGTATTATTACTATAATCTAGTTGGACTAAGCTCAACTAAACATTTGTGCAATTACCCAACGTAGCCACCTGAAAAATTATTCGCAAAAGTGATGTAATCTTAATTATAAATTATTACGACATAAATACCTACTATGTAGAGTTTTAAATATTAGATTAAAATGATCGAGTGAAGAACATAGGACGATACAAAAAGGTTGAAGTTAGTTAGAGGATTAATTTTTATAATTCGAACTAAATTAAGAAGGATGCATCGTCTACTGAGGTCATCTTCTAATTAATGGCCTATTAGTTTATTTGGATTTCAGTTTATAGGTGACTTAATTTATTTATAAATTAAGTCAACGATAATGTTTAAATTTATTTTGTTGTATGAAATTGATGTCTGCTATTTAAACATTATGTGGACTAATATACTACTAAATTGGTGTATATATTGGGTGGAGTATAGGGTTTATAATAGACTTAAAGAGTATAATTCATATGAAAGGATCCAATTTGTATAAGCGGAATCCTTTTTTTCTAGATCTCCCTTTCACGGAAATAAGAACAAAGAGATTTCTTACAACACGTTTAAAAAAACCTTTTTTGATATGTTCAGTAATATTCTTATTAAAAATGATGTAGGAAAGGTCGATATTATATATATGGAAAAACCGTTCGATAGAAAATATTTCGATCGGAAAATTTTCTATTTTTTTATTAGACAAAAAATCGGTATTGAGGCCTCAATCATAATCGATACCAATAAGAATCAAAGTTATGAGGCATAAAATAAAGATTAACTTGTGTAAATTGGTGGTTCATTATTCTACATGAGTATATTACCTCACACAAAAACATATGTGAACAAATTAAAAGATGGGTGAAAATTATATTTGGGGCATAAAAATGAGCAATATGCATTTTTTATAACATACCAACCAACAAAAATGGTTGTATGAAAATTGTTAGGATTACATATATGGTATGAATATATTATCGAGTGAAGAACATAGTACGTAAATTAAATTTGGGCCCTAAAATATATGATTTATAACATATATGATCGAGTTTATAAATCATATATGTTCTTCAAGAAGTAATTACATATATCATCGAGTGAAAGAGCATAGTACGTACAAATATAATTATCCTAACAAAAAAAAAAAAATATATCATAGATTTCTTCTTGATCTAGATCCCGGACTGGTTCTGCGAGGTTTCTGGACCAATGTTGGTCAGTCAGTTTGGGTTAAGGCGATCTTCCCAAAGGCCCAATAAAGAGCTGTGAAGTATAAGAACTGGCCCATGGGGCCCATTAAGAGCCAGCAAATATATCAAGAATTATCCCACGAGGCCCAGTCGACAATAATAATGACTAATTATAACTCATTGGCAGATATTGGATCAATATTAATGGACTGGAAATGTAAAATAATTTATTTACTATATATGGGCTATAATCCTCTTTTGATGAACTGAATACGGCCCTCTACTGGTCCTAACAAAATTTGTTGGGCCTAATTATATTGAGTTAGGCCTTAACTCTTAAATGTATACAGTCTGTACAAGTTAGAATTAGAACTAGGAATGAGTTCAATATCCTTACTTGTATTTTTGTGCCTTGAAAAATATCAATCTCTTTAAATAAAATAAAGAATAAATTGAAAAGGATACACATCAATTAAGTTTTTTTTTAAAAAAACATGTTCTCACAAAAATAATTTAATAGAATGGCGTAGGATGACACATCACATTTGAATGTGGACAACAATATAAAATGAAATAGTTAATTGATAAAGATATGCATGTGAAGTGTTTGTTAAAAAAATGCCTGGTCAAGCCAAGAAATTCTAATCATTGTCAAGTTGTTTTAATTTTGTAGTTATGTGGTCTCATCTCTGAATTTAGTAGATATTTTTAGAAATTATAGTTGAGGACAATATAGGACTTTGAGTGGACCTAAGTCACATTAATTCATTTTCATACTTGTATTTATCTTTTGTTGGGTCATTTTCCGTCTTGGCCCAAACCTAGGACCAATTATGATTTTGCATTTCGACAAACAACTTTTATGTGGGTAGCTATGTTGTCTATTATAATCCGGAATGGGTTATTACAATCTTTTTTGAGTTATAATTGGGATGGGGATTGAAATTTGAAACCTTATTTAAAATGAGTGATGTATTTATAGTTAGGTTAAGCTTATAAAAACATGTTATTACAATCTTAAACATTCATTTTTGAAAGAATGGATTGAATTTGAGACCAAGGTTTTGGTTGTTTTATCGTGGGTCAATTTGACCTAATTTAAATATTTATTATTTTTTGAAAGACACATAGTTTTAATTCTATTAATATAATATATTATATTATATTTTGATTATTATGTTGCTTTGATTGATTACATATAAATTTGTATATGAAATGAAATATATTTTTGATTTTTGTACAAATATTTAATAAAATAATGAATAAACTAATGAGGGATATCTTGAATTTTTTTTATCAGTGGAGTAGTTGGAGACGAAATAAATGAATTTTGGGAAGCCCTAATAGTATTAAAAAAAAATTCAAAATATTGTTGGCTTAATGTAAATTGGAAATATATATGACGCATAAAAGTTCAAAATATTGTTGGCTTAATGTAAATTGGAAATATATATGACCCATAAAAATTCAAAATATTGTTGGCTTAATCCTACATAAAGTTTTTATAATTACATATCATTCACCTCTTTCGTTATTATTTTATGATGTCAAAGATATACTTTTTGTACCCATAAATCAAAAATCACAAAAGGAATTGACAATCCATTTCTTATAAAATATTCAGATATACAACACGTTTACTTCATTAATTATAATATAACGATATGATACCACATATTTTCCAATCATCATTAGACAATTACATTTTTTAGACAATTACAGTTAAAAAATAAACATTTTCAATTCTACGAGAATCAATGATTATCATTATTTATCAAATTTTCAATATAAAAAAATTAAATTCCAAAAATTAAAATCCCAAGAAATCATAACCGAGAACCCATTTAAATTTTGAATTAAGATCCACTTCCATGTCATAAATTCATATTTATGTGGATATTACTCATATAAACTCTTCATACTCTTGTATATATATGGTATGAATAAAGTTGATGAATAAAATTATATCTTCTCATTCTTGCTTTCTTTTTATTTTATTCCTTTTATCTTATTTTCGTATTAATTCATTGAAGTTGGATGCAATTGAAATAACATATTTTACAACAGACTGTTCTCCACAAATTAATAGATTGTTTAATAAATGTCACGCCACTTGGTCTATTCTTTATTACTAGTGGTTTATTAGCTCCTAATCTCTTTTTATTTAAAAGAAAAGGGGTAAGTAAAAAGAAAGGCAATAGAATAATCGTGCAAGAGTTGAAAATAAAATTCAAAAAAGTTTAGCCCATTTATATATTCTTTTTTCCATATTGAATCGTGATCCACGAAGAGCACGTTTTAGATTTGGAATTGAGTGTTTAAATTGGAAAAGGAAAGCACATGACTCTCCACTTTCACAACCAAGATTCCCGATGGACCTTGCTCTCACCTCTACTTTCCGGCCACTTTCTTCGCCGGAATACACACTCTTCCGCCCTGAAATTCGCCGGCGAGGGCTGAGTTCGAAACCCACATTATCGAGGCGAACAGTGATCATCACGGCTCAGAAAAAGCCCAAGATTGAAGGGGTGAGTGATGAGCTCAACTCCATTGCTTCCCAGAATCTGGACCACGCCTCTGCTCGCAGAAGGGTGCGATCAGCTTTTGCCAATGTCCAGCAGCAGCTTAATCATATATTGTTTAAGGTATTGCTCATGATTTTCATTTCTATTACGTGTATGATTATTGGCTGCTTTATTTGTGTATTTTTGTTTATTTGTTACCGAGTTCTTGAGTTGTGTGTTTTCTCTGTTTATTTCTTGTGGTGATCAGATGGCACCAGCTGGGATCAGAACAGAGGAGGTGAGTTGTGATTTAATCTTTAATCTTGAATTAATTCTTGCTGTGTTTACTGTACTATGCTTATTGAAGTTTTAAGCAAATATTCTTGTATTGGTAGAAAGGGGGAAATCAAATTCAATACCTTTAACATCTTGACAATTGGTAGTTCAAGAAAAGTGAATTACAGAATGTTCATAATAATAGCAGAGTTCCATTAAAATCTGGAGATATTATTTGCTTCTTGGTGATGTGGAAGAAATGTTATGGTTCTTTGCTATTCTGTGAAGAAAATGGCTGTGGAAATGGGGAATTTGTTTTATCCTATTGATTGAGGAAATTTTCATCTTTTATGTAGTGGTATGAAATTAATTCAAAAGGGCAAGAAATTTTCTGTAAAAGCTGGTTACCAAAGCCCGGTGTACGGATCAAAGGCGCTTTGTGTTTTTGTCATGGATATGGTGATACTTGCACATTTTTCTTTGAAGGTGTGTGTTTATTCATTTCATCTTGCTCCATTATTATTCTCAAAGATACAAATCTGAAAGTTGTTTGACTTATTATCTAAAGTATTAGACATTCATGAGAAGGGTTATATTTTGAGTTTCAGGCATTGCCAAGCACATTGCTTCTTCTGGGTATGGTGTCTACGCCATTGACCATCCCGGTTTTGGTCTTTCTGAAGGATTACATGGCTATCTTCCCTCTTTTGATGGCATAGTCAATAATGTCATAGAGCAATTCACCATAATGAAAGGTGAACATTCTTCATTGCCCTCTAAAACCAAGGATTTTAATTCCCTGGGAATCCTGTATCAAGAATGGAACTATATAATAAAAATATGATTTTACCTAATTGATCATTTTTTTAATACACAGGAAGGCCAGAGATTCGAGGGCTCCCCCGCTTCATATTTGGTCAGTCCATGGGTGGAGCAATTGCTCTCAAAGCACTTCTAAAGGCACCAGATGAATGGGATGGCATAGTACTCGTTGCCCCAATGTGTAAAGTAACTCCACTATTAGCACTCTTACTATCAAGGCTTCGTTATAGGTGCATCCATTCATCATACGATATGCTTAGTGCAGCTTTCTCAATGAGGAAATATAGAGTAAACCATATAACTGCTTTTTGTTATACCTCTCTGAGCTACGTTTTATACAGGGGAAAAAAATTCTATGAGAAATTTCAAATTTAAGATTGATCATAGATAACATTAGTGCTTTGTATCATATGGGTTTGAAGTGACTCTAAAGAAACCACATGTTTTGCTATTATCAAAAGTATTACTTGATGAAAATGTTTGAAAATAACTCTGAACAGTTTTGGGTTTTTCTTATTCTAAGTTAGCTTGTTTTAAGATTCTCAGTTTTGTGAAATCTTTATCATCAATATGGGTCATTGACCACAATTTGTTTCTTAGATCTCCGAGGAAATGAAGCCTCCTCTTCCACTCCAGAAAATCCTTATATTTCTATCTAAGCTTATGCCACAAGCGAAGCTCGTCCCTCAGAAAGATTTAGCAGACTTGGCATTCAGAGAGTCCAGCAAAAAACAAGTGGTTTGTCCTTTTTTTCTGAATATAATCTGTTGCATGACTTGTTTATGATACAATGAGATTAATGAACTTACTTCCTTTTCTAGGCTCCATATAATGTGATCTGTTACTCAGATCAGACACGTTTGAAAACTGCTGTGGAACTCCTAAATGCAACAGAATACATTGAATCACAGGTGACAAAGGTAAAAAGAATCATCATCTTCTTTTTTATGAGTATTATGGTTCATTATTCTGTTTAGAGAAGCTATAACAACGATCATTTTCTGAAAATCACAGGTTGCATCTCCGATGCTCATTCTTCACGGAGCTTCTGATAAGGTGACGGATCCCCTCGTGAGCCAGTTTCTGTATGACAATTCTTCTAGCACTGACAAAACTTTAAAGCTTTATGATGGAGGGTTTCACTGTATTCTTGAAGGGGAACCCGATGATATAATTTTGGCCGTTCTTACAGACATTGTTTCATGGCTCGATTCTAGGACTATTTCCAAGTAGATTGAAGTCTTTTACCATGGTCTTTCTTTGTCTTAGAAGATGTCTCACCAAGTTTGAGAACCCATCATTACTCACTGCATCTACCATGTAATTTCCTGTAAAATTTCTCAAACACTACTCACATAAGACATTGGAACCCATCAAGGAACTTTCACAGTGAAATTTACCAGTTTCTCATCTAAACATATTTTCCAGAAACACTTATGACTAGATTCTAAAATTGATTTTCGTGTGATACATTTTTCTCTGTTCTTTAATTCACTCTTCGTTAAGTTTCATTCAATTTATTTTCGATTTGGTCTCTCAAATTGGCAAATTATTTAAGGCAGCTAGAAAAATTTAGATTAAATTATATATTAAAAAGAAGTTGTTTTTCCTGACTCCAATGCATCTTCTAACACGACAATCATCTATGTTTGTGGATTGATATGCATGCCAGTTTTTGCAGCTGCAATGAATGAGAGGAACAGGCATGCTTCTTTATATAATAAACAATTAATCTTGATGGCTTTTGCAGGTACAACTTAAAGCACACTTTTGTTTCTATGATCAGATAACAATGGAAAGAAGTATCTAACAAAGTACCAAACTAGAAGCTTAAGATGAGCTAATTATAATTCCGAATTACTATTCTTCAATACTGTAATATATCTTAATCTTATATTAATGTTTGATTTATATAGCATCCTGCAAGCAGCCAAAATTAGGTAGCATAGGTGTGCCTTTTTGGTTCATAAAGCAGATTGGTTATGAGAAGAGAGATGTATGTATCAGTAATAAATAATAAAAGATTTATATTATGAATAAAAATGAGAATTTATTATAGCAGCTTTAAACATGTAAAAAAAAAAGATAATTAGAGATAGTGGGGTAGAGGTCTAAGAAATATAGGGGGTGGGAGTCGTCTTTTGTTGCAGCAAAGGCTAGTAATTACCCTAGTTTTATAGCCATGTTTTGTGGCTGCACTGCATGCTGAAAAACATGAACACACTTCAATAACAATACTACAAGTCTTGTTCCTTTCACCTATTACATATCTCTCGCTCTCTAAAAGAATAGGAGAGAGAGAGAGAGAGAGAGAGAGAGTACAACATGTACTGCTCTCTGTGCTTCTCTTGGAGTGTAACAGTTGATTGATTCTTGAGGAAATTAAAGTTTCTCTCTTTTATGATTTAGATCTTGGAAATAAATGTATTCCACTAATTTAATCCACACCCTCCATTTATATATGAGTCTAGTTGGATTGAATTGGACTTATATTCTAGTCAATGAATTTCAATCATAGTTGCAAGAATATTATTTCATTGTATTCTGGAGTAGTTGAATGATGTTGATATAAAACTGCGGAATTGATTGATATTTTAATTAAACACATTAATCAAGCAATTAGACAAGTCACATTTGGACATGCATATATATATATATATATATAAGTGAAAATATCTAGTCGGACCATTATATATGGTAATTATGATTAGGGTATAGAAATAGGTATATGGACATAGAAAATACAAATGAATATTGGATATTATCAGAAAATGAGTAGCTTGACCTGATGAAGGGGGGTTCATGAGAGAGAAGTAGGAATATAGCTAGGATTAACTTTAATCACTCATCTATCTGCATATACAATAAAACTTCTATAAATTAATAATCTTGGGATCATGAAATTTTATTAATTTAGAAACATATTAATATAATCTTGGGACCATGAAATTTTATTAATTTAGAAAGATATTAATATATCAATAAATTAATATTTTATTAATTTAAAGAGAGACTTTTTAAATTCAACAAATTTAGTACATATATATTGAAAATAAATAAATTCATATACATGTTTCATTAATTATATTCCTGCATCAACCAATTCTTTATAAGTAATTAAATATATTCATATATAATATTAATTCATTGTATACAATTAGCTATTATATTCATGGATGCATGTATCAATTTATTGGAATTACTTAAATATATATGTTTACACTAATTCGTTGCACTTAAATAACTATTATAGCCAATTAAATATATTCATGCATGATGAATGAAACATATACTATATAAATCTCAATATGGAAATAAAATAATTCATAACACCCAACCATGTAATTGGATTTCTTAAAATTTTATTAAATTTTAAGAAAAATCAAGTAACAATAGATTCATATTTTAGCAAATTACCATAATATTTATAATTATAACATTTATGAATTATTAATTTAGAGTTTTAATGAGACCTAATATTTATAAAGAGATTTTCTGAAAAATTATTATCTTATTATCTTATCGAATTTGATGATTTTTTACAAATAGAAAAATTTTATTATTTTAAAGAGTTTATTAATTTATAAAATATTAATTTATAAAGGTTTTAATGTAAGTTGAACAATATAATACACTGATTTGACCTGCCAATTAGAGACTTCATTCACATCTGATTTTTGCACTTCTATATATATATATATGTAGCCTAATTTCCTCTACTTATCTTTTTGCAGCTTTCCCAAACTGATTCTAATTATTAGCTTTTGCCAAATACTGTATTGACTTAATATTGAAATAAAATTAAAATACAATTTTAAACCTGAAATCACAATCAATGAATCCAGAATCTGGAGCCATCATTTTAGTGATCAATTGGCCGATTTTTAAAACCAATATTTACACAACCTGGCTGATGTGTATTTGTTGTCTCTTGATCTATGTTTATTACTTATCAGTAATAGTGTTTAGGGGTGTCTTCCTAAACTTATTTAAAAAAAATTATAAGCTTTTACATCTTAATAGATATTTATAGAGCTAATAAGATTTTTTGCTTTATTTTTAAATATAAAATTTTGAAATTTTTGGATAAATATAATGATATAGATAGACATGATGGCTGTTTAATTTGAATGATGAGATTTACATGGAATTTTCCAAAATAAGATAATGGGATCTCCTTATTCTGAGTAAGTGGCTTATGAGATCTTAATTACTATCTATCTTATAAGTTTAACCAAACATCTTTTTTTTTTTTATTCGAGCTTATAAATTCAACCAGACATCATCTGTCATTTTGCTTATTTTTCTGCTACATTTAATTCAATTTATGCTATTTATGCATAGTCTATTTATGCTAATATATAGTTCAAAGCTATAATTCTAATGTTTCATATAACTACTATCTAAATTAAACACTTAATTTCAACATAGATGTATATAAACAAATTTATTTTGAACAAAAATAACTAAAATTAACAAATAAGAGATGTACTAAAATAAAGTTTTGGATAAAATAACTTGGATGGAAACGGTCAAAATATTAAATTTCTTGATAATTTTAGTGTTAATTTCAATTTTGGTCTTGTATGTAACGTCATTTTCATTTTTTTGACAACCAAGTATATGTTTTCAATTTTGGTCCTAAATGTTTCAACGTTTTTCAATTTTAGTTAATTTGTCCAATTTCAGTCATGTGTGTTTCATTTTTTTTTTCAATTTTAATCGAAATTCCCAAAATCTCCAATGTCATATGAGATTTGACATTTAAAGAATTAAAACATATAAAATCAAAATTAAAAAACGTATACTTGATTGTTCAAAATAGAAATGATCTTATATACAAGATCACAATTGAAATTAACCCTAAATTTTAATTAAAACGATAACTTTTTTCATATTTTTAAAGTCCTTAAACGTATGAACCTCTATAAAATTCACTAGCCCAAAACATATTTGAAGACAGAAACTTATGAAATCAAAAAAATTTGTTTTTTGATTCTTGGAAATTATCATTTTGAGTGAAATAGTACGTGACTCAAGTACCTCAAATTTACTGTACTACATTTATGTAGCTAGGTAATAGCTAAATCATGACACATTTGAATATATATAGAAAATATATATATATAATCTGTGAAGCCCATGCAGCAGGTTCCACTTTCACATACCAAATGATTGAATCACGCATGGCCGACTCATCATTTCCTTCCAATAAATCCCCAACACATTTCCTACATTTCTTTTATTTTTAAGGTTTCTAGGGTATTAAATTCTGCATGCTTATCAATAATTATAAGATATGCATCAATTAGAATTGCAATGTATATCAAAATTTTATATTGAACAAAAACCGAATACCCCAACATATATATTTTTTAATTTAATCAAAGTACATCTTTCTCTCTCCCCACCTACATCCAAACATAAAATAAATTAAATTAATAAAACATACATATAAGCTCATGACCACGTTTCTGATCAAATATATAAGATTGGAAACACCATATGATGTATATCTATTTAGAGGATTTTGTGTTACTATAAACTTTTTAAAAAATATGTTATAAGATGTTTAAGATATTATTAGTTCTTTAAGAATGTTTGGTAATGTTTTAAAATTAAGGTATTAGGAGTTTAAATCTCATTTTTAAAAAGTATGGAAACCGACTTATTTTTTATTAACACTTCTTCAAATGTGATCATTTAAATCACACAATTATCGTATTAACATCTTATAAAATTCCATCATCTTATTTATTCAAAAAAAGTCAACAAATCATTTCAAAATAAAACAAAATATCTTATAAACTTTAAAAACATTCTATAAGATGTAAAATCTTATAAGATCCTTCAAATAAGTTTAGTTTAACACCCCTTCACCCTCTCAATCCAAAAATAAGAGTCACACTTTTTAAAATAATTTTTAATTGTGGAAATAGGACTTGTCTAAGAACAAAAGAGTAACATCAAGGTTGTATTTGGATTTGAAATTTATTGGATTGATGTGGATTCAAATTCAATACTTTAAACTGATTGTTGAGGTGGATTTTCTAAATATTTTGGAAGAATTGGAAATAGATACATAACCTAGCAGGGACAAAACTGCAAAAGAGGGTTTGACTGCTTTCTAGCTCTTTATATATAAGCCTAACGCACTAGTCTTGAAATAGATAGTATTATTTCATGTCCCTTACATCTTGAATAAAAACACATTCTTGTACACGGCACACCCCCAAAAATAACTGTTTTTTTTAAAGGAAAAATATATATAAATAAGAAACACCCACCCCTCCAATTCAGATGTGAATGTTTGTGAACTCAGAAGGCTGTTTAAAAACCTTTAGAAAATACCAATATTTCTCTCCTTGCAATCCACAATATTTGTCAGTGTCTTGAGATTGTTCTTTCCCTTTCACTGCTGTCTCATCAAACATCAACACTACTTTCACTTTCACTCAACAACCAAAAAAAATAATAATAAGAAAAGAAAAACCACAAACAAAACAAATTAAACAAATGGACTATGACTATCCATCTTCAAATTGATTGCTCAATCTGATCCACATCTGTTTGAAACATTGTCCTCCCTTTCTCTATCTCCGGCCCCAATTCAGTCCCTCCTCCTGACCATCGCCGCCACCGCCTCGGCCGCTCCCCCCACTGTTGACCAACCCATGCCCCACCGGAGCCCCAATGCAGGTGTAATAACTTCCATTCGGACCGCCTCCATAGTGCGAATTGGGCACCACATGGCCAACATAGTAGTCGTTTGCCGGCGGGGCCACTCCATATTGAGATGGAACTGGGTGCGGCGGTGGTGGTGGCGGAGGAATGAGGGGTACTGAAGTTGGATACATTCTTGAAGTGTAGATTGATCTGAAGGGTAATGATGATTCATCACTACTATTGTTGCTTGGTTGATTGTACACTCCATGGGAAATTGGTTGTCCATGCCCACTGCTTCAACATTAAACACAGATACTCAGAATTTCAAACATTTAATATTTGAAATCAAGAAACCAAATAAAATATGTACCTTGAAACATAACCTAGGTGGGGAGGAGCTAAATCGTTGCTGAAAACCAGTTGACGAGCCTTGTTCAATGTTTCTGTCTCCCTCTCTGATCATATACATTCAACTACAAACATCACTCAGATGAAATCATAAAAAAAAATTATTACATAAAGTTCTCTGAAAGAGGGAGAAAAAGTTGTTTCTTGAAAAAATATGGAACTGGGTTACATGAAAGACAAGGGAGATTGACAAGACAGGAAAACGTGTAACGAACTTCGCTAAAATTGATGTACTGTTCAACTTGGAGAAACAATCCGATGTTGATTTGACCAATGTTTAAGAATATATGTTGGGAATTAATTAATTAGGGTATGGAAAAAAAAATTAAAAATAAAATAAAAGGAAAGAGAGCATGCCTTGGCGGTGGCGATTCATGTGTCCCCCAAGGGCTTGAGATTTGCAGAACTTGAGGGAACAAAATCTACACTCATAGATCTTCCCAACTTCATCTTTTTCCTCCTTTGCGCCACCGCTTTTCTTTTTTCTATACCCACCTGCAATTTTTATTTCCCTATTTAACCAACCCTAATTTCCTCAATCAATGTTCCAGCTGCTATTTTTTCTTCTTTTACACTAACTAGGGTTTCTTTAATTTCTCATATTCCAAAAACATTTTTTTTTTTGTTTGCTAGAACTGAATTAATTGATTTAAGAAAGAAGAAATAATAGATAGGTACCAAAACTTGAGCTAGGTTTTGACTGTAATATAAACTGATCTTGTAATATTTACTTTCTTGACATAGCGAATATACAGGTTGGGGATCTTCGTCTAATTCAATAGACAAAACAAGAAAAAGAAATTCTTTGGGCAAAAAGACTTACCCGAGATCAAATGGAAAATTAAACCCTTTTCCAATCCCTACAGGGTCTAAAAAATTGCTTTGAAAAAGAGAAAAGCATAAGAAATGACCTCGAGTTTAGTTCTCTCATATTCGGATTGAATCAAATAAATCAACTAGTAATCATAATTGAAGAAAGCAAGAGAGAGAGAAAGTACCAGCAGATGAAGAGGTGTTGGGTGAGGCTTCATGCCCATCTCTTGCGTAATAATCTTCGGGTAAGATATTGAGGTCTAATGAATTAGCGTCTGATCTCCTGCAGAAACAAGAAGAAGAAAGCTGAGATCAGAGAATTAATGTTTAAGATTAAATTAAAAGGAGATATGGGGTGATCATGTACATACATGAGAACCGACAGAGAAAGACAATAAGATGTTTAATTTTGAGGAGATAAGATATATGTTTGTTGAAATTAAAAGACTAGAGTTAAGATAGTATTGCTAGTTGAGTTGAGTGATGATGAAGAAAGTGGGCTTCAAAGTTTTCTAGCAGTTTTATCTGCCACCATCTCTGGAGACATCTTTCTCTTTCTCTCTCTAGAATTGAAAGAACAAGAAAAGGAGACAGAGGAGGTCTCGTGACTTAGTGAAGAGAGAGAGAGAGAGATGCATGGTAGTGTCATTTGGTTAATTTGTATTGAGAGTGAGAGGGACGTAGCCTTATTTTCTTACCTCAGCTGACCTACCTAGCCTTATTGCCCTACACATACTAGCCTAGCCTGCATCAACAATATATGCCAAATACAACACTCACACACACTAATATAATATGCACTAACATTTTAATATGATTTCATCTTTTCTCCTTTTTTTAATTCTCATAATTTCTAGTATAAGGAAAGTTTTTATTTCCATTATTCCTTACTTTTTCGCTTATTAATGTTCACTGCAACAAAAATGTGTATTCGTGATGAGTTTTTATCCACAATAAAAGTTGTTGTTCAAAGTCTAATTTTTGTGACAACATATTATCGTAAAAATTAATTATACAAATTGACAAGTTGTCAAAAAAAAAAAACTATTAAAAATTAAGTAAAAAAATTATTTGCAACAACAATATTATCACTAAAGGATTATTTGCTAATGACTTTTGAGATAACAATTTTGCGACGCAAAATGTATATCTGTGATAATTATCAATATTTTTGCATCAATATTTTATTTTTTCTAATAAACTTATTTTGTTGTAGTAGTTATAAGTTTTTATAACAAGTCTTTAAATTTTTTAATTTTTCAATTTCAATCTGATTTTTGTTCAAAATTTAATTTCCGATATAAATTGATGACATAGAATGTTATATTAGTGATATGGCCTCCCAAATTGATCTACAATATCCATTTTGTTCAATGTTTTTGATGATATGAAATGTTTTACTTCCATTTTGTGCCACTAATATCCATTTTTCTGCCATAAAACTTAGATACCTAGTATAACTATAACAGTGTGATAGGTGTTCAAGTTGATAGTTAACGATATAATTTTTAATATATATTAAAATCGGACTGATATTTGGAAATTATGAAAATAACTATTATAGAAACTCGTAAATTAGTGGTGAAAAATGGATAGGATCAACATCTATATGATCAAAACTAAATTACAACCTAAGATATCAAGTTATAATTAGTAGATGCAAAATTTTAACCTTTTATAAATGCATGAAATATACAATACCTTAACTAAACAGGACCAATGACTGTTTTTTACTTGAACATACTGACAAAAAGACACGTTAGTTTAATATCGAGACTTTCCTGTCAACATATATAATAGTGTCAATATTTTGATGCTAATAACACTTTAGTATCCACTTGTGTTCATTTGCATCAGTTTTATGTAGATGCAAAACATTTATTTGGTTGTAGTGATTCTAAAAATGGGTAGTGGGATCTTATACAATTTGTAGATGAAAGGAAAATGTTTTCTACCTCTTGTCAAAGTATAATATATGAGAAAATCTCAAGAGAAAATCTGAATTCTCATCGTGTTATTTAAGTTGTATTTTTTTTTTTTATCATAAAATTTTACGTATTACAATTTTAGTCCTCTAACTATAACTTATTCCCAATGTTGGTCCGATTTTACTCGAAATGACAATTTTTTCCTACATCAACGTTGGAATTGAAAAATCCATGCAGCCAACAATTCCAACATCCACGTAGACAAAAATCAAAATAAAAATTGAAAAGAGGGAAAAAAAAAAAAGATTGGTAGAAGAAACAAAATTGGAATAAGTACAATTTGTAGTAAAAAAAATGTTAACGAAACATGTAATTTTCCCTACAATATGTATACACATGACCAACTCCATAAGATCATTTTCATTTTTTAGTTTGGCCACCACATTTTCAATGTTTCAAGATGAACATTGAGATCCACTTGATCTCAAAGCTTGAAATCAGTTCAAGATCTTGAGCTTTGAAATGATCGCTGATTTTCGAGCTTAATTCGAGATAACTCATCACGATGCTCGTCTTAGCATCAAGTGTTTTTCTTATACATTAGCACTTGTAAATTCTACACTCAATGAAACACAAATTTTGCATCATTTATTTCCACATAATCACAAACAACTAGAGATGATGGATCTGATACATTTGACACCCAATATATACCATGTACTAGTTATTTGTAGAGTGATAGATAGACAAAAATTGAAGGTTTAAGTTTGAAGGGATGGGCAAGAAAATTTGACCTTAGCAAATTGGTGCTTATATATAGAAGAATCGATGAAGTGCTTAGAAAGAGCAGATATCGCAATATACCTTAAGGGGAAGTGAAGACAAAGGTTTAGGGTTGTACATATGGGGGGACAGGCATGCTCCATTTAATGCTATGCATAAAATGCATTACCCTCCTGGATTATAGTACACATGTACCATTGAACTGTTTCTATCAATCTTCTACTTCTATTCAACTTAGGATCAATCCATATTATACTTTTACATTTGGCTACTAGCCAATTTTAATTATTGAGGAAATGAGAGATACATGCATCCATCTTTTATATATACAACTATTGAATACCGTATGCTCAATGGATACTATATCTATTAAACTTTTCAAACAAATCCATGGAGCTGCCCAAATAAATTGGAAAACCGGAATTGAATGGGGGTCGACCTGATTTCAGTTCCAAACCCATGTTGTAAACCCTAATTACAACGGTTCGGTTTCACTTTGCATATTTTGGAACCGTAAAGCGGTGGTTCGAGTTTATCTATTTTCTTAATTTTATATTTTATAATAATATAATTAATTCTGTTCTCCTACTCTTTAACTTAAAGTTTGAATTTATTTCTTTAATTTGTATTGTAAATTGTGAGTTTTTTAGATTTATAGAATGTGATTGTTGTATTCAAATTGAAATATGTAAGTTCTAAGGTTGTGACTTGTAAGTGTATTGTTGTAAGTTGCATGTAACTTGTGAATGTAAATTATAATTTTAAATTTATTTAAAATTATTAACTCAAACAAATTATTTTTATATAATAGAATTAATTTTATTATTTATTTTAAAAAAACCCATAGGTAACTATTGCTTCCCAAACTGGAACCGAAACCATGTATAGAATAGCTCAATTTCAATTTGTCTTTTCATGATTTTTCAAATCGTCAATTTGAAATCGAAGTTGACATTTGGAACCGTCCAATCACTTCTACAAATCCAGAAGTATTAACGAGTATAAAAAGGTCTTAGGCCGTGCAATCATTGAAGATTAATTGAAAAAACATGTTCTCGTGCTTCCGACCATTGCTACAATACGGATTTATAGTCTTTTCCTTTCTACATTTTTTATATATATTTATGTATGTTCTTTTGAGGGTATATTAACTGGCTTAAGAAAATGGGATACATTCCTTTTGAATCTAGGTTCATTTAGATAGAGTAATTTAAAATTCAAAATTTGAAATAAAATCCATTTAAATTGAAGTGAATTTGGAATCCATCAAAATGATTCTAAAATTATTATAAATTTAAAATTCCTCCTCAAATCCATTCATCCAAATGAACTCGAAGACTCCATTTGAATAGAGTGATTTGAAATCCATGATTTTCAATTTGAACTACCATGGATTTCAAATCACTCTATTCAGATGGAGTCTTTGAGTCCATTTGAATGGATGGATTTGAGGAGAGATTTCAAATTTATGATAATAAATTCATCCATATTGTTTGGATTGACGTGGATTTCAAATTCATCACTTTCATTTTGAATTAATTTTGGGAACATTTTTATAGGTTTCAAATCCACTCCAACTTAAATAAATTTAAATTTTATTCATTTCAAATCACTCTATACAAATACATGCTATTTCAAAAGATTTGAGGTAAGGTTTAGTTTGGTGGGAACGGATAAACTTAGCCCAACAGTCATTGAACAGAAGAGATAATGTGTTGGGCCGGTCCATTGGCGTAAAGTTGGATTGGGCCAATTCACTTGAGTTTTTCTTCTAATTAATACGGCTGTTTCCCCTTTTGGGCTTCTTAATCTGGTATTCGGGCTCATATTCCCTTCAATTTTTTATTACAAAATTCACGAATATAATTCATGAATATATATATACATATATATATATATATTATTTTTTTCCCACCAAAACATTAAGTTAACATGTTTATTTCCAAGTCAAATCATTTGTAGTAAATGTCGGCCAAAAGTTGAAAATTAATCAAATTAATTGATACTCAAACATTCAAAACTTGTTTGAGCTCGTTTCGATGAACAACTCAAATGAGTTTAAACGTAGTTTTATACGTGATTAAATTTGAAAGTTGGGTTTAATCACTGGAAAACCTTTCAAGATGCTTAGCAAATCTATCAACACAAACTTTACTTCATATAGAATTAGGGTGGGAATAGATATATAGTTGGTGGTCTATACATTACTTAAAACTTTGGGTTCCATAATTTGAACTAAAACTCTATCTTGTAAGAGTGAGTCTTTTCCGTGATGTTAATGGTTATTTGATTTAATAAATGAAAATAGAGATTATTGTGGTAAGCATGTTCTTTTTTGGTAGAGAGAAGTTAGAAAAATAAAGCATGTGTCATAACCACCAAGATATTTTTTCTTTTGAAATAAAAAGATGTGGTGCCTAACTTTGACACCCCCATCTAACTGAAGTTAATGCCTAATCACTCATCAACTACACTTGCGTCGTATCTTAATATCACAAGTCTGGAGATCTACCTTGCTTAGCCTTACCTAAGCAATATGGGATATTTTACTTTTAATTAATTATACTCTATCTCGATTTATTCTTCCCAGCCTGCACATATTTGTTTTCTGTTTTTCCCAAAAAAAATCATACCAAAATAAAAATCAATCTATGATTTTTGTTTGTTTGTATTATTACGGGCATCTTCAGCTGTGGAAAAAAAGAAAATATATATATATACTAGCACCACTATTTTAATATAATATTGTCACTCTTCTCCAACAATTTACAATATTTTTGTACTAAAAAGGAGTATTACATAATTTTTTTTATGGAGTAAGACTTATGTACCCCAAACTTGACCCGTTTCTTTTTTTTTTTTTCTTCCTCCATTTACTTTTCTTTTTTTCTTTTTCGTTCAATATGATTATCATTTATTGTTGTTAAGGAGAAGTTAAATTTCATTATTCAACAACTAAAATATAATTTAATTTTTTTGTTTCATTTAATTCACGTAAAAATTGAGTTCTTTAAGAATTTGGTGTGTAAAATATATATGAAAATCCTTTTATTTTTACCTTGAAAGCATGGTGAATATTGAGTTTTAAGAATATTTACAGAAAATTTGAGGAAAAGATGATTTTCAGAAAATTTAAGTTATATGAAAAAATAATGTGATATCTTAAAGGTATTTATGTAACACCTTAAAGGTAAAAATATAATACTTTAAACATATGTATAAAATTCTTTAAATGTATTTTTATAATACTTTAAAAATAAATATGTAATACCTTAAATTATAAGCATTAATACCTTTAAGGTAAATATACAATACCTTAAATGTGCAGATATGTAATACCTTATACTATGAACATTAATACTTAGAGGTAAATATGCATTACCCTAAAGGTGCATATGTAACATCTTACACTATAAACATTAATACCTGATTACATATGTGGGAATGCGTGGGAGTGGTCCACACACCGGGTTGAGTTTATGCCCATGGGGTACAAAAGTTTTTAGCTTCCTTATGATTATGAGAAAATAAATACAATAAAATAAAAAAGAAAAGAAAATGAATTGATGCATGCAATGACCTGCGATAGATCCAACGTAAAGATGACAGTTAAGATTGTTTAGTGTGACCATTTATCGTACTGTTGGAGTGAAAAAAAATTAAAATATTAAGAATTCAAAACACTGTTGGAGAAGCTCTAACCTCAGAGGAGTGGGTATATTTTTTATTCTAACTTGTTTTTGTTATATTGATCATTAATTATGTGACATGGTTTTCTTTATCCAATTTGGATATAGTTTTAAGATTTCTTAGAACAATAAATTTTTAAAATAAATTCACGATCTACTTCATATCTAATTGATGATGTATTTTAATTGCACGCTCAGTCTCAAGAAAAAAAAAAAAAAAACAGATCCAAACACTTAAATAGTATTCAAAGAACTGAGAAGGGATTTAGGACCAAAATAGTCTATTGTGCATAGTAGCAATTGACCAAATTTAAATACAAATGACTAAAAATTTGTGAATTGTAAAACGACGCCGTTGATTATGTTAATTTGTAAGTGATGTGGATAGCTACCACTGATGAACCCAGATAGATTCCCAGTCCAAGAATTTATGATATCATCTTTGTAAATTTCCAAACTATGTTTCTTTGGGTTTTTTGTTTTTTATTCGGTGGAAAAAAGGAGTAATTGAAATGGAGACGTGTCAAAAATAACTAAACACCAAATACATAATCTGAAGTGCATAGATTTATCAATGTCTTTTTCTAAATAAAATCAAAAAACCAAATATATTTCAACTGAAAAAATAAAGTGGAATTATTATTATTTAGCAACAAAGGAGCACGCAACGTGGTGCATCACATGTCCTAGTAATGAATCGTTGCAAAATTGCCTTAGGATTAAGACAATGGACATGAAAGTGATTGATCTATTGGGTAGTTTCGAGACAACTATCTGAATTATTGAAAGCAATAACCAATAAGCTTTTTTAGTGAGGAATTTCATTACAAATAATGATTTGAGGACCCTTTTCTTTACTAAATTGCGCTCCAGTGGAGAGATTTTATTCATTTTAATGATTTTAGTGCCATTTAGGATTTATTTATTATTCGTTGGATTAGTTTATAACATCTTAGCCAAAAATCATTATGATTGGATGAAACTTCGTCTATTTATTTATAATTATATACTAATTCTGATTTACAATAAATGTATTTTCTTAATTTCTTTTAATTGATATATTTAAAAATTAGCTAATATACTTTTAATTAATATTACTCAACACTAGACAACATTAATATTACTCAGTTTTAATTTTATTTTTTTTCCATTGCACTTTGCCTTTTAAATTTTATAATCGTTACAACTTGTTATCTCAAGCAAATCTCGTTGATTGTTAGGCATGTCTACAGCCAAAATTTATCTATGATGTAAAAGTGCAATGAATCATAGAGTTCGTGTGATAATTTAGTACTACAATATTTATATTTAATAATAGATATTTGTTTTTTGTTTTTTTTAAAGGTTATATAATAGTAGATATTGATCTGTATATTTATTTATTTATTCTTTCAGTCTATTGTTAGAGGATAGAGTTGGTTTTTCTTTTTCTTTTTCTTTTTTTCAATAAAAGGTGTAGAGGAGTGGATAAAATACATATTATATTTTATATATATATATAGTTATTTGTTTTTATTATACTCATGGCACGTGTTATTAATTCAAGATCCTGGTACTTAAAAAAAATAAAAATATATGATGAGGTTGGAAATGATGGTAGAACTGTAGTCGAAAATTCCAATCTTTAATGAAAGAGAAAGGAGGCTACAAGATCTGATACGAAACAAATTGGACCATACAATTAGTAATACAACATTATCGTTGCCTTATGCTTTGATTCTGGGAAACTGTCATAATTTACGCAAGCTATCCAATATTGACTAAATCAACTTACTATTCTTGTCTTAATGATTTTCATATTTCATCACCACATTCTAAATCTTCTATTCTTTTTTCCTAGTATATCTCTTTCACACTTTACTTTCATACCTATGTTATATATTTGCCACTTCTTCTTCACCTAGCTTCAATATTATAGTTTCTTTATATAATTCTTTATGTGCTATATATCTGTATAGCTTTTCTTTTTGAGGGAATTAGATTTCACATTTTCACTTCATCCCTTTTGGGGGCCAAATACCTCCGATCTCTACCGTAGGTGTCAAAGAAGAATGAGAAAAAGCCCAAAAGAAAGCAAGCGCAACTCCAACCATATATAGACCAAAATATTAAAGATAGTGTGAAATTTGGAGTTTTTCGTCCCAATCTCAACGTAGATCTCATACCATTTTTAGTGTAAGCTTTTGTTTCAAGTTTTTTAGTCCATTATATATCACATTTTATCATCCAATTATTTGATAAATAATTTAAATTTAAATTTTGTTGAACCATTAATTTTATTAGCCTTTGACAAACTGAAGTAATTAATAAAAAATTATTATAACACAAAATAATTTACTTGCACCATATATACATAAAAGTTGCAAAGTAACAATTTAACATTATTATGTAAATTTGCAATATGATAACATAAGGATGATACCTTAAAAGCACTGTGAGCACATATTACATATATACAGGAATGTTTCATATATGTATTAATTTAATTATAGTAGTAAGAATTATATTATGATTTTTATTTAATATATAACTTAATAAGATATATAAAGTAAACGACTTAAAGACCAATATAATATTATACTGAGGATATATAACAGATAGATAAATAAATTATAATAAAAATATTCATGGGATATTTAACTATATAATAGAACTTTTTGCGATTATGCATTTAGTTATTGAATCTTAACAGAATAAATTAAATTAAACTCATGCCTCGTGGTCGTGGACTCGGAAGGACATGCCATATTTATTAGGACAGATATTTGGATTCTCTAAAAATATTGTCACCCAAATTAAATATATGTGAGAAAATATCACTCTCATCATTCATTTTATTTAAAAATGTCACAATGTTATAGGCATGATCATGCGTGACTATATGTATGAGCAATCATGAATGAAAGTCGATCACCTAAAAAATCATGATTTATTACTATTTACGTATAAAAATGGTAATTCATCTTTTATGGCCAAACAATCAATATATTTTGATAATAATCAATATAAAAGAGTTTATAAAGGTTACTCAAAGAAACATTGTTATAAACTTAAGAAATGTGTAAATGGGTGACCTTCGAAACCTTTTGTTTAGATAAATATATCGGACCAGGTCGATAGGAATAATACACAAAGCTCGTAGCTCAGTTTTATCTTAGTTAATTCTATATGTTTTTCTTTGTTGGGCAACTATCTTTTTTACAATAAATGGTCTTTTCTATATAGTGTAATATCCATAAAATTGCTAAGCTTATTTTAATAATCTAGTGGCTTAATTTGTGCTAAGATAAGAATTTTTGACTTATTTCATCCTACTCACCCCAAAAAAATTTGACACCAAGCCTAGTCTATAGTTAGCCTAGGTGATTGATTATTTTGATCTTTGAAAATTGGGGGCAAATAGATATCATTTCAATTGAGGCTTTCTTCACCATTTTCATCTCATTTCTTCACCATTTCCATCGCCTCTTTCTCAACCAACACAGCAGCCATATCTCTCTCAGTTGGTGAATTTTCCGGCAAGAATTTATATTTTTTGCTCCGTTTATTTTGTAGTTCTTGTTAAGCTTTATGTGCTTTGAGCTTTAATCTAGAAATCGACCGCCTTGCTCCCTCCGTTTGCTGCCGAGTTTGCTGCTTTGAGTATGCCGGCGCTCGATCGCGCCGACGAGAGGTGTGTTTGGGGTGGCCGGCACTCGGTGGCGCCGGCAAGGACTGATTAAAGGCCGCCGCAGCTAGCGGCGGCTGTGCTGGAACAGAGTATATATATATATATATATATATATATATATATGTTGGTTGTATATGTGCGTGTGCTGGAAAGTGGAGATGGTGTTTTGGGTGGCGGAGTTGGGAAGAAGCCGACGCCGGTGAAGCGCCGACGTAGTCGAGGAAGGAGAGCCGCCGCTGGAAGCGGCGACAGTGGCAGTACAGTATATATATATATATGTATGTAATCGGGTATAAATATATGTATGTTTCGTGTTGGGTTTTTGGCTTGGGTGTTGGTGGATGAAGGAGGTGAGGCGGCGGTGGCGTCGGACTCGCGCCGGCGAGGGTGAGGGAGAGCCGCAGCAGCGGCGGCGAAGTTGGTTGTATATATATATATATATGTATAAGTCGTGTATATATATGTGTGTGCGAGTGGAGAGAGGGGTCGCCGGCGACATAGGGTCGCCGGCAGGGGGGTGGCGCGACGGTGGCGGCGGCGGAAGGCAATGGGGTGGAGCAGGGGGTGGTTTTTAGGGGTTGGGGAGAATTTTGGGAATTGGACAAATCCTAGGGACTTAATTGCAAATTTCAGGTTTAGGACAATTAACAAATAGTCCCTGAACTATTGGATCCTCATAGTCTAGCCCTGAACTTTTGAAAACTTATAATTTTAACCCCCAAAACTTGCTAAAACTATGGAATAGTCCCGAGAATACCTAGAATTTACTATATGAACCCTAAATCCTATAGAAATTATCGACTCACCCCTAGATCTCGACAAAATGACAAAAATAACCCCTAAAAACTTGTAGAAATTATATCTTGACCCTAGAATTTGATAATTTTGTATTTTATGTCCTACGATATTATAAAATGATAGTTCGACTTCAAAATGATATAAGATATGATAAAACGAACCCTTTAAGCAAGCAAATTCTAAGATAATTCTTAATAAACCCTAAATTTAGAAACACTGGCTATCGATTCTTTCTTGAGAGTTTATTTATTTATATATTTTAGAGATTTTAAGATATTTAAGTCAGAAAATAAGTCATATTTTTATATTCTGTAGGAAGTTCACGTGGGGGACCGAAATAGACCTATTACCGAAAGTTTTTGCAGGACTTTGCGAGAAATCCCAAGGTGGGGGTTAAAATCCTTTTATGTTTTAAAAATCGTACAATTTTATGAAAAATAATGTGACTACGTGATTTAAATTCCGTAATTATGTGATGATATTTTTAATTAAACTGTTATCACTACATGAACTGTTTTCGAATAAAGTATATGATTCTGAGGGCTATTGATTTCAAGTATCTCAATAAAAATGGTTTAAAGGATGAAAGTCGGGATAATACCCGCTAAGAAAGGTTTTTCTGTACCTATGTGTTATGTGAAATATGTGGCCAACGTGAACGTGACTAATGTGCAATTTATGTGTTAAGCGAGAACTTTTGTGTGAAAATTAACTGCGCATGCGCCTTCACGCCAAGTAGGGTATTCCTTGTTGGAAACCCATCAACAGAGGATATTCTTTGGAATTCCCAACACAATTGGGTGTAATAACCCAATTCGGGTCGGCTTGGGGCCCTGATAGGTATTCTTCGGAAACCTATCCACAGTTGCCATTGGGACTCTTTGGGAGTCTACAACGTGTATTATATGTATACTATGCAAGCAATATTATGTGTATTTTCTTATTATAAATTCACCTCCCTCACTAAGTGTTCTTTTGACACTTACCCCATATATGTGTTTTATTTTTACAGAAAACCCTGAATGCAAGGATGGTTGAACCGGAATATCTGTTATTTTGCATGTAAATAATGATGTCTATGGATGATTGGTATTTCTGAAGCTCTTGTTATGTCCAAAACAATGTTTATATGTTTTGATCTAAATAAGAACGTTTTCCGCTGAATTGAGAAAAATCCATGTATTTTCTATAATTATCTTTTAAATTTGATTTGTTTTAAAATCTTGATGGTTTCGTATTTTGCTGGACGCCCGAGAATAAGGCTGCGTTTATACTCTAGTTTATAAAAAAAATAAAAAAAATCACTATTATAAATTAATTGTGTTTTAAACTCTGATATGAAAACGGGGCGTGACATATAGTGGTGAGAATTTGGATGAATTTGCATCTATAATCCCTTGATTTGGGGGATTGCATCATGCTTGAGTAAGTTTTGCATTTAATGGTGATGAGATTGGCCCTATGTTGGGTATGGTTTTGGAAGTGGGTTGTTAGCTGATTCTAACACAATATCCGGTACTCGAAATAGGATGTCGGTTCTTTTGAGGTTGGTCAATTTTCATCTCGACCTATGTTCTAGTCGATTGTATGTCACATGGGCATGATTGTGACCGGACAAGGGTCTGCCTCGAAGCTTGATTGCTCCGAACTTACCATATAATTTGGAGGAATGCATGTTGTTCGGTTGAGGGAATCGCCATTCTCTTTTAATCTTGCTCTCTGTACCATTAGTTGGTCGGGATATAACAAGTACATTATCAGAGAAAGGCAAAGAAAGAAGCAGAATAATAAAAACATGCATAAATTAAATATAATAAATATTTAAAACTGGATCAACAATGATTTTAAAAAGTCCACTAAATCCCACCTAAATCTTTTATTTTCACTAAATTATAACACATTATATTGTTTTATTAATTTTTCGGATTTTTAAAATTTCTTTGACTATAACCTTCCAAGTTTATATTATGTTACATTTTACATGTCTGATTATAGTATTTTACTTCCTATTAATTAACTGCAAATTAAATTTTGGTTCATTTTACCCCTCCAGAGTGAAAACCCCATGTCCACCCACTAAGGCCTAGTTTGGTAGGAGAATGAGATTATATGACACTTGTTGAAGGACTTTTTATTAACAATTTTTGTTAATTTTATTTTCTGTCCAAAAACAAATGTTGCCTGAAATGTTGCCATAATATCTGTGGCAACATTCATCTCTGTTTTGTCTTACTTCACAAATATCTCGATTATTTTGCATTTGTGTCTTGTTATACTATTTTGCAGGTGTTAGATTGTATAAACAAGAGTGGTGAACGTGTCAAAGAAGATGCAACCCTAATGCAACCACTTTTGAGAGAAATTCTCTTCAAGAATTGGAGTAGACCAAGTCAATATTGCTGAAGCCTCTTAACTAACAACTTGGAGAAATTCCCTCACGCATGTCTCAGCATCTTTCAAAGCATTTAGCCACGTTTTTGAGTGGCTGAGTTTTAGGGATGTTTGTTAGGTTTCTATCTTGGAGTATGTCTATAAATAGGTTGGTTACTTTTCATTGTAACTCACTCCTCTAAGCTTCAACGTTCATTTATCCTAGAGTCCTTCCAAGATAGAATTTGGTGAGCCTGAGCGTACATTGTATACTCAAAGAGAGCTTTTTGTTTTTGATCAATAGGATCTTTTGTGAGTTTTTTTCTTGTAGGTTTAGGCCTATTTTGGAATTCACTTGTATTCACTTTTATTTGTGAATAAATTTTTGCCTAAGACACCTCAAGATATATATTTATATATATCTTGAAAAGTTACCTCTTTGAGTTATTTTTATTTCCGCTGCAAAACTCTTCAGAAATAAGTGTTGTGGCAACATCTGCGGTAACATCTGCCTCAGTACACTTATTTTTGTCTTCAGATCAGATCCCACTTTCCAACAAGTGGTATCAGAGCCAACACTCGATACACTGAGTGGTTGGGTCTGGTCAGCTTGATTATAGATCCTGCAAATCCTTTTCTTGGGTGCATCATGTAGAGGTGTTGTCGAGGATGTTGCCGCATCATTTCTGGCAACATCCGTCCCTGTTCGTGTCTGCATGTGTGTCTGCATTTTGTTTTTTTTTTTTCATTTCTGCATTGACATGTGATATTGTGGTGTGATCTCCTTCAACTATTTTATACTATATATTAATTAGACAGCTCTAAGCATTTGAAAGCCTTTTTATTCCTCTTTTTGATTTTTAAGGATAAGGAAGCTGAGGTACACGGGGTTCGCTACCACGATGTATTTAGTGTGACCTACTTGTCCATGAATGACGAGAAAGTTGAGGTGTACGGGGTTCGCGACCACGATACATTTAGTGTGCTGTACTCGTTTTTGTTTGCTTAATGAGATAGGATGAGAAAGTTGGGGTACATGGGGCTCGTTACCACATTGTACTCAGTGTGACTGTACTCATCTTCAAATTTCAGCATGATCAAGGATAGAAAAGTTGGGGTACACAGGGCTTACAACCATGTGTTATTCAGGTGTGTTGTATCTATCTATATAATTCAATAAAGATGGGAAAGTTGGAACACACAGGGTTCGCTACCATGTTGTGTTTAGTGTGTCTGTACCTATCTCTAAAAAGCTTTTTATTGGTTGAGGAATTTTTCATGGGCTAATTTTTATAAAAAGAGCTTATAATTAATATTGTGTATGATTTGGCTGATTTTTATAGATTACATCATTTTTGGAACGTGTTAAATTTGTTTTGAGTCTGCATATTTTGTGTGGTTTGTTTTTATTTTTATTGCATATGTTTAGGAGGAGTTTGTTGTGGAGTCATATTTTATCCAGGTTGAATATTCAAATGCCATATCTTTTTCAAATTTCATTTATTGGAAAAGATTTGGTGTTTCAACTATATATATTTGTGCCAAAGTCATGTCTCTCTTGTGCTCATTTTTTTCATTCCAAGCCTCAGACTCCAAATTTCCCAAAAATTTCCAATATCTTCTTTCTTTACAAAAAGGGGGAGAAGATGATGAAAATCGAGGTGGTGATGAGGGGGAGGATAATGAATGAAGAGGGATGAGCCTAATGAGGATTGAAGAGGATAGTTGCTGCCTATGCTGAAGTTGCTACCTTGCTGAGATTGCTGCTGATTTTTTTTCTGATTTTCTGTGCTAATGTTTATTGTTTCGTGTTCAAACTTTTCCTGACTTCAAATTTGATGATTTGATTATTTGGTTTGACACTTTGACATTAATATCAGTTTTCAGCTTTGCAATTTTT
Organism: Scutellaria barbata; assembly: GCA_028654395.1. Lineage (NCBI taxonomy): Eukaryota > Viridiplantae > Streptophyta > Magnoliopsida > Lamiales > Lamiaceae > Scutellaria > Scutellaria barbata. The sequence continues at coordinate 29,927,328 of CM053647.1, forward strand.
CAGGGGGAGCTAGCTTGCTTTGGCTGTGGTTGCTTGATATTGTCTCACTTCTTGTTTATTTTTGCTTGTGTGGAGTATATGTGTTGGACTAACAAATGCTTTTTGGTTTTGTGAAGAAAGACAAAAAGGGGGAGATTGTTGAAGGACTTTTTATTAACAATTTTTGTTAATTTTATTTTCTGTCCAGAAACAAATGTTGCCTGAAATGTTGCCATAACATCTGTGGCAACATTCATCTCTGTTTTGTCTTACTTCACAAATATCTCGATTATTTTGCATTTGTGTCTTGTTATACTATTTTGCAGGTGTTAGATTGTATAAACAAGAGTGGTGAAAGTGTCAAAGAAGATGCAACTCTAATGCAACCACTTTTGAGAGAAATCCTCTTCAAGAATTAGAGTAGACCAAGTCAATATTGCTGAAGCCTCTTGACTAACAACTTGGAGAAATTCCCTCACGCATGTCTCAGCATCTTTCAAAGCATTTAGCCACGTTTTTGAGTGGCTGAGTTTTAGGGATGTTTGTTAGGTTTCTATCTTGGAGTATGTCTATAAATAGGTTGGTTACTTTTCATTGTAACTCACTCCTCTAAGCTTCAACGTTCATTTATCCTAGAGTCCTTCCAAGATAGAATTTGGTGAGCCTGAGCGTACATTGTATACTCAAAGAGAGCTTTTTGTTTTTGATCAATAGGATCTTTTGTGAGTTTTTTTCTTGTAGTTTTAGGCCTATTTTGGAATTCACTTGTATTCACTTTTATTTGTGAATAAATTTTTGCCTAAGGCACCTCAAGATATATATTTATATATATCTTGAAAAGTTACCTCTTTGAGTTATTTTTATTTCCGCTGCAAAACTCTTTAGAAATAAGTGTTGTGGCAACATCTGCGGTAACATCTGCCTCAGTACACATATTTTTGTCTTCAGATCAGATCCCACTTTCCAACAACACTGATTAAATTTGAGTAGTATGTGTTGGATAAGGAAGTAATTATATCTTGGAGAGTGTTTGATAGCAATGATATAATTTGGTAGATAACAAATTGAGGTGTTTGATATGATGTTATATTTTCTAAAATACTTTTGAGAAATGAAAACTTTCATTCTAACCTGTCTTCCACAAATCACAATATATTGGACACACATGTACATTTTTGCAATTGAATAAACTGAAAAGTGAGAACATCTTCAGTTCACTCAAAAGTGTAAATTTAAGTTTTAATCCAATATATATATATATATATATACCATTGTTCTATATTTATTATTTTAAACAAATTCAATCAAGATTGGATCAAATTAGAAATTGTGTTTGGTTCAACCATTTTTTTGAACACCTTCAGTTCAATTTATTGTTGGTAGAGATGAACCCTATCACGATTAAGAAAAGCCAGATTCAGAAGATAAGGGGTGTATTGGTTGTAGAGTCTATATGGCTTTTTTAGACTTTCAAAGTGTGGAATATTCAATCCGAATTTTCAAAAGTTTTTAAAAATCCTGATGTATTCGATACGGATTTTAAAAAGTTTTAAAAAAAATTTAGGTATTCAACTGTTTATAAATTTTAATACTCTATGGATTTTTTTTGATTCTCTTTCAAAAATATAAATAGATTTCACTCTCCAAAATCTCTTCTAACAACCAAGATTTCTACACATTCTCTCAGAGAACTCTGAAGACAAAAGGTCAGAAGAAAAAAACCTTCATTGTTCTTCTAACAAAGGTACTACATAAATCTTTTGCTGCTCTTTGTTTTGGATTTTGTGTATGGATTGGTTGAAGCTATTTGCTTTTATTTTGTTGGATTATGTGTATGGATAATTTACTTTGAGGTTATATGTATGATAGTTTGCTTTGAGGTTTTTGTGTATCACCACCGCCACGTACACACCTCTGCAACCGCACACCAGCCGCCTCACCGCCGTCGATCTCTCCACCTACCCACGATCGATTAATATAGTAATATTATCATGGAGAAATCCACAACAAGATACAAAAAGGAAGACATCCTATGAACAATGGATTAAGGAACAAAGCGACTTATTGTTACTACCCATGGTTGATGCTGCAGCTTGGGGATGGCGTGATAATAGTGGTATTTTTACCAAAGCAACGGTACAAGAAAGAATACTTCCTTTTCTTAATGAAAGATTTGGGTGTAATAAAACCTATAACAATTACCAAAGCCGCTTCACATGGTTTAAAAATCGTTGGTTATCTTATTCAGAATGAATATGAAGATGATGAGAATGAAGATGAGAATAATAATGATGAATAATAATGTATTTTTTTTGGAACTAATGTATTTTTGGTATTTTTTCTAAATAATTTGGATAACTTTTTTTATATACAAGTATGTTCCATATACATTTGCATCAATAGTTCCAGTGCCGAAGTTTATGGAAATTCATGTAAATCAATAAAAAAAAGTCAGTCAAACTCTACATGGAGTCTATGGATTTTCTAAATCCACAGATTTTTTAAAGTTCAAAAAAATCCAATAGAATCCCAATTGAATATACCCTCTAAGTCTTGTAAAAATAAGAGAAGATGTTAAAATAATAAACAAGATAACTCGGAGGCTGTCTTTCCAACGAAGGTGATTGCAGCCTGGAGAAATTGATGGTGTAGATGATGTTCTTCATCTCCCCCATAGGCCCATACCAGTGGGGAAATAAAAACTCATATCAGTTGAAAGAAAGAAAGAAAGGACATTTCAGTCAAATTTGGTGCACTATTGACATTTGGAGAATACATGTGGCCTAAGTAGAGAGCTAATAATTTATATAAGATCGAGCTTGAGATTATTACCAAACAACTAAAGATGAATGATAGCCTTCATCTCCTCTATCAAACTAATCCTAAAGGGCATGAGATGAGGTGTCAATTTCGTGAACCAAGGCCACCTTGGGGAATTCATAATTTGGCCCCCTTTTTTTATTAAAAAGAAGCACATGAAACACCACTTCAAATGTGCTCAAACTGTTTCCCATTCGTCTTTTCTATTTATACATTATTTTGATAAAGAAGTCCATCTCCATCTCCAGTCTTCACATTTTTTAACCTAATCTATAATGACCTAGATATATATTCATTAAATGTATACTGGTGCTTATCAAGCCATATATGATATATCTAGTTATAGCTAGAATAACTAATTCTACAATAAAGATATATATGTTTGTGTGTGTGTGAAAATATTTGGGTTTATTATAAATTATCAAACTAAAAATTATATGTATGTGAAGATTGTTGGAAAATTACGCAAATTTGATCATTTTGGACAATATACAGTTTGATCATTCAATGTGAGAGTTTTTACTTAAAAAGGAAGATACAAACTAATCAAGTTCTCCTCTTTGAAAATTTCAAAACCATGCATGATTTACCTAAAATGATAGTTGAGTGGACATTAATTAATTAAAGTTCAAAGTTAAATATTGAAAATAATTGGAAGAAATCTAAGACTAGCTAGTTCTTTGAATTGTCGATTGAACAAATGAATAGTTTAATTAATAATTTGTAAATCAACAAGTCTGCAATTTCGTTTTTACATCAATTAACTCTGGAATTAGTAAGTGTAATAACTTTTCTAACTCAATGTAGTCATTTTCATAACAAAACTCTTTTTAATTCAAATGTTGGACCCAACAAAAAAGAACATAATGATCTTTAAGCTTTCATATATTATTGTTTCAATTTTGTTCGTATAATTTTCCCTAAGATAGATCCCATCTTTATAACTGAGAGAATTCTGCTTTAACATAAATTTACCAAGAATCTTTGAAGTGAATTACAGCTGCAGTCAACCCATACTCTCAGATCATTCAAACCATCTTTCGGCTGTGAATGTAATTTTTGAGGGAAGATCAATAGCACTGAAAAGGAGATTATGTCCTCTCACTTTCCACCAATTAAAAAAAAAAAAACTCTCTCTCTCTCTCTATATTTAATAATTTGTCCATCCCTTTTCTATTTTTGGTGCCGTTTCCCTTGTCTTTTCTTCTTTGTTGCCTACAAAATTCAAACCATGCCAAGCATTAAAATGCTTGTGAATTATTACGCTTTCATAATTGTAATAAGTTTGGACCATTTCATTTGTCATACCTTTTCATTTGCTCATTATTACTTTTGAATTATGTCAACTGTACATAAAACTAAATATGTGTTCGAATACCTTTTCTTTTATGTGGGATTTGTTAATTTTTTGATTGTCGAAATTTTTTAGGTATGATATCATTTTTTTCATAAATACTTATATTTAGGAAAATGAGGAGTTATTTTTTTATGTAATTGAGAAATTATGTGTGATTCAATATATTAAATTGAATGTAATTCTTATTAAATTACAAAATTTTAATTCAATCATAAGACCATCTCCAATGGAGTGACAAATTTGATTGTCAACTCTAATTTGACGGTTGTCTTGAATACAATCCTCATACACTGGTCAATTGAGTGGAAAACTCAATAATACAGGACCAAAATACAGAGTGCGGAGAAAATATGACCGAGAGGCTAGGTGACGTAACGCAATTTTTGTTTTTCTTTTAATTGAATAAGGGTACTTGATATTATTTCATTCCTTGAAAGTCAGAATTGCATTCATTCATGGATCCTCTCTCAGAAAACTCATCTCCAATGCAATGATAAAATTGAACTCTTTTTAATTTAATTTTGAGTTGCTTATTTCTTTTTTTTCTTTTTTGATTTATTTTCATTTTATTGTATCAAATATTTTTCATATGATTATTAATTTATTTTAAATATTATGTTTAATATTATTTAATTTTAGATTTTTTAAAATATAAAAAATTGAAAATATATAACTTAGTTGTATTGTAATATTTTATTAATACTAAAGCAAATTGTAACTAATAGAAGATATCATTAAAAATTAAAATTACAAAATCAATGAAATTTATTACAATTGAAAGCGTTACTACATGCTAAATTGGAACTTCAAAATGCATTGATCGAACATCTTTAAAAAATAACATGCTAATTTGGATCATTAATGACCATCATTAGGTAATTTCTATTTTTTTTTTCTAATTAAGTATTGCATGGTGGTGTATTACTATGTAATTTTCTTTAATATTAATATGTATTTGGGTTGAATTTTATAATATAATTTTGGTATTTTACATCAATTTTTTTTTTGTACAAGAATTTTTTATATCATTGAAATCAATATGTTTAATTTTTTTATTAACTTAGAAAATAAATATTTGATAAAATAGAAAATTTCAAAAATAAAAATTAAGAATATTCTCATTGAGTCAAACTTTTAGTTCAATAATTGAAGGTAATTTTACTATTGCAAATTAATTTTTTTCTTTCGACAAATTTGACATCAAAATTGGAGATGGTCTAACACATATATATATAAGTAATATAGGAGGTTAACTTCAAATCAGATCCTTTATACCAAAAATTTATGTATCATCTGTGTATCATATCAAAACTACATACTATATAGTTTTTGATGTGGTTTCGATTTACCGTTACCCTTTTGGAGCTGAAACTCAAAACCTTGAATCCAAAAACCTGTAAAATAAACATCGGGAGGGTTCCCATCGCTCCCGGCGATGAGACTCCGACGCTCAAGTCAGTCAGATTGCTCAAATAGATCTCTCAAATTATACCAGTGTATGTGTATAATGAATTATGTATTTATCATAAATTGTATGTATCATAAATTATCTGTAAATTCTCCATTGAAAAGTGAATATAATAAGGATATATATAGACTCTCTGGACTAGTTGCAGTAGGAAAATGAGTCTCAGTTATAGTTGAAGTAGGAATCCTAGTTGTAGTTGGAATATGAGTCCTAATTTCAGTTGAAGTAGGAGTCCGTTTAGTTTGACCACATCAGTATTCCCCCCCTTTCATAATGTATGTTGACATACACTAGTGGAGTTCACTAAATTTTGAAAAAAGATGTGAGTTTCCTCCATTATAAATAATTAATCACATAAGTATACTTGAATTTCAAAAGAAAATAAACAAACATATTTAATGAATGGAATATAAGCTTTGCTTTCTGTATCAAACCGTTTAGTACATTCCGAGGGAATGTCTTTGTTCGTCAAGACCTTCGTCTTTTTAGTTCGTTAGGACATTCGTCCTTTGAGTTCGCTTGGACATTCGTCCTTCACTTGGACATTCATCCTTTTAGTTCACCAGGACATTCATCATTTTAGTTTGTCGGGATATTCGTCCTCTTAGTTCGCCAGGACATTCGTCATTTTAGTTCGCCGGGACATTCGTCATTTTAGTTCGTCGGGACATTCGTCCTTTTAGTTCGTCAAGGACATTGGTCTTTTCAGTTCGTCAAAGACATTCGTCCTTTCAGTTCGTCAAGGACATTCGTCCTTTCAGTTCGTCAAGGACATTGGTCCTTTCAGTTCACCAGGACATTGGTCCTTTTAGTTCGTCAAGGACGAATTTCGTCAAGGACATTCGTCCTTTCAGTTCGTCAAGGACATTGGTCCTTTCAATTCACCAGGACATTGGTTCTTTCAGTTCGTCAAGGACATTCGTCCTTTCAGTTCGCTTAATCATTAAGTATAACGGCAATCATATGAATTCGCAGAAAAGAAAAGACACGACAATTTTAATCGCAGTTAGGCTAAATTAGCCTACTTCCACACAGAGTGAATATTTCTCATTTTATCAAGATGAAGAAAATTGAGAAAAAATGTAATAAGAAGCATACATAAGTGTAGCTCATTAAATTGGTTATGTAGCTCATTAAATTGGTTCTTCTCGGCTGTTCTTTGCGTTCTTCTAATGTTCACCATATTTGCTCTCAACGTCTTAACTCAAAATTTCCCACAGACGGCGCCAATTGATGTGGTTCCGATTTACCGTTCTCCTTTTGGAGCTGAAATTCGAAACCTTGAATCCAAAAACCTGCAAAACAAACACCGGGAGGGTTCCCATCGCTCCCGGCGATGGGACTCCGACGCTCAAGTCAGTCAGATTGTTCAAATAGATATCTCAAATTATACCAGTGTATGTGTATAATGAATTATGTATTTATCATAAATTGTGTGTATCATAAATTATCTGTAAATTCTCCATTGAAAAGTGAATATAATAAGGATATATATAGACTCTCTGGACTAGTTGCAGTAGGAAAATGAGTCTCAATTATAGTTGAAGTAGGAATCCTAGTTGTAGTTGGAATATGAGTCCTAATTTCAGTTGAAGTAGGAGTCCGTTTAGTTTGACCACATCAGTTTTGATATCAATTTTTTTTAATATTATAATCATTTTTATTTTGAAAAATAATATTACTAGTTTCGAGATATACTACACCCGTGTTATATGAATTTATATGAATTTTTGTTAAGCGTATCTGATTTGGGTTCACTTTTTTTTCCTAGAAAAAGTAAAGCATGCAGACGCTGGAAATGGTGCAACATTTTTCTTTAAAGAAAATCGAATGAAATTCATATATATGTTCATTATTTTATTTTATTTTATTGTTTGGAAAAATAGAACACGAACAATATATTCTCTTGAAGATTGAAACATTGTGGCAAAACAAAAGTCAATATCAATTAGTTGAGATTAGCCTCGAATTAACTAACTTCTTAGAAATATACGATAACTCCGCGCCTAATCCAGAAATTAAAATATTAAAAATAAGCAACTTGACTTTTACTGTAGCAGAAGAAAAATGCGGAAGTTTCTATTTTACTAAGAATCACTAATTATGATTTCTAAGGTCAATTAAATTTTAATAATTAGTATTATATTCCTAATTTATTTTTAAATAGGGTTTAAGGAGGGGTAACACAAAGTACAGAAATAAGGTGTAGTGGATCTAGATTCTAAGTCATCTATGACCACACATCTATGCCGACCTAAAATCCTAAGGTCGGTTTCAGAAACAGCAGCCACCCTCCCCACGTGTCCAAATTTTACAGGCTGTAAAAATTGTGTTGTCGCTTTCAGCAGTTAATATATGGGCATTGGACTTGTGGATATTTCACATGACCAGATTTTTTATCCCACTAACAAATTAATAAAATATTTTAGTTGGGTTCATGAATCATGATATTTGATTTGGGTTTAAGTGATAAAAAGAATAGACTTCACCCAACTTGTCGATTTTAATTTATGAAGCTCGGTGTTACGTGGAATTTTTTTTTTTTTTTTTAAGTTGTTTTAGGGGTTTATAACCTCCTTCAAAGTGGTGATTAAGTTTTAAATATAAGATTTTATTTCATAAAGAATAAGATGTTAAGTTCTATTTTGAAAAATAGGAAATTTTTTATTTATTTTTAAAATAAAATCTTTTTTTTTTAAATATTTTCAGATTTGATTATTCAAATTACATAATTATTATTACTAATATTTTATAAACTCCATCATCTTATTTATCCAAACTAAAAATTAAACATCTTAAAAGTTCTAAAAATATTTTATGAGAAGTCAGAGTTTATAAGCATTAAAAATACGTCTAGTCGAACACCCTTTAACCTTAATGCAATTATTATTAGACAATTATAATTTTTATCAAATCATGATACTTTTTTAATTTTCTATATTGTATATTTATGGAATGATCTCTTGTGATTTCTTATAAAACTTCACACAGATTTAATTTTATAAGATACATCATTCAATATATACTCTTATAGACTGAATCGTGATGAATAAAATAAGAAAACAAATTTTTAATTATTTCTCAATTTCAACATAATAAGTATCAACGGATATTTTAATAACACAATTGTTGTATGATATTTTATAAAACAAAAAATCGATACCTTAACATATGATCGATAATACTTTAATAATTAACTAGTGGTACTTTAATATGCAGTGAGTATCAATGTATATATATTAAGTGACATTTTAACACAAATAACAAGTGCTGCTTGAATATATACCAATTGATATTTTAACATGTAATCAGTGATACTTTATTACATACCAAAACATACTTTAAAGTTTACCTTATACAATATAATATTTCAATAAATAATAAATAATATTGCTATGTGATATATTAACATATACAAAAATCATATGATGAGTAATACAATATTCAAATGCTTAGCTTTTATTAGATTTTTATTTTTAATAAGTTAGGAAGAGTGAAATAGAGAAAATAACATTAAAAACTTGTGTGATTTCATCTAAATGTAAATCGTGATTATATACTCTACATTTTTTTTTAAAAATAAGACAACACCTGAATTACAAGAATCGTGGTATAAAAATCATTTTAATCAAAACTCATGTATTTCAAATGAGAAAAGCAACGGAGTGAAAATATGGAACTGGATCCTCAACAGAGTTAATAAATCCAACACCTTGTGACTGATTCTTCCGTCTTGTTTTCCCTTTTTTTTCTAAATGTAACTTTATGTATTTTTATTATTAATATGTGATATTATAGTATGTACTTGATAATAATGACAAAAACACCTGACACAATAAATAATCACGATACATTATAAAAAAAAAAGGCACAAGATGTTAGGGCTTTTCAGCCCAGGACTGGATCAAAGTCTCTGAAAATATAAGTTTGTGTTCATCACGAATTTAATTTCATTCTTTATAAGCCACCAATTTATTTATTTATTTATTTTATTTGGAAATTTTCACCTTTTCTGACCTGTACCACTTATATTAACCCACAGGCCATAATGTGAAAGTATATGCCATTCGACCATATTCATACAACTGAATTAGACAATTTCATTTATGTTGTTATATACCACCATAATCCAAATAATTTCACCCATCACATGTGACACCAAAACTCAATGATATAAATAAATATATCTCTTTATATATAAAAAAAAAAAAAGAACTAGTATAACTAAGAAAATTTTCATTTAACATGTGGTTATGTTTTGAATCTCCTATATATTATTTTGATAAATACACTGATTCATTTGGATAGCTTAATTCCATGGTCATATAAAACCCTTCAAATATTCTTTATCATTTGAGTTCCCTTTAAAATCCAAACAATTTCATCCAAGAACAATCTAACTCCAAAATCAAAACCAAAATACAAAGTAGTTTCTCAAGATAAGAAAAATAAAATCAGAAACATGCATAGTACTAAATTACATAGTGATTAAGTAAGAAGAATATATTTTAATATTAGTTGGCAATTGACACGAGAAAGTAGTAGCACGCGCTGAATATTAATTGGGTTAGCAAACCCATATTTCTCTATCTATCTTCTCTCACATGTTTATAAATCCCACGCCCACCCTCACTATCGCCCTTCTCTTCTCATTGCCTGAAACTCGACCGTTTCCTCTGCTCTCTTTTTTCTTTCTCCTTATTTTCTCTCCTTTTATTTATTTTCTTTTTTTATATTTTTTATTTTTAGTTCTCATCGGTCCTTTCTTCAGGGAGGAGCCCTGAAATTTTGTACAGATTTTTCAGGTATACTTCTATTTCACAACAATACTTATTATTTTTCCTATTTATTCAGCTTTACTTTTGTTCGTTGAAGATTTTCCAGAATTTTTTTTGTATTTATTTTGGTGGTGTATCTCTGTTGAAATTAAGATATTTAGAGCAGATCTGCTCTTCAATTTCTGTATTTCAAAGAAAAAAAAAAACTGGCTATCTTTTCACTGTCAGCTGAAATTTCTGAAAAATATGTAATTTTCCGTGTTTATTTGAACTTCTCTGATCTGCTAGTGAAGCTTATGGGCAGTAATTCAGATCGACGAGAAACAAAAGTTTTTTTTTCTTTTCCAACAGATCTGCATAGGTTTCTTCTCAAACTATTAAACAATTAGTAAATATATTTGTTTTATATAACAAGTTGAAAAATCTTTGCCGACTATCTCCAGCCCAGGTTGACCAGATCTTGGCTTAAAACAAAAGTAAAGGAACAAATTTTGTTTAGTATTTATTATTTGTTCATGTAATTTGCATCACGGTAGTTCACGGATCTTCAACTACTTCGTCTAGATATTATCTTCCCCTGACAGACTCAACTTTTGTTGAAAATCACAGGTTTTGATTTGGTTGTAATTCTAGAGAGAGATAATGAATCGGTACGCAATTCATCAGAATACTTTTACTGCGTGCGAAGAGATGCGGGGAAACGCCGCCGCGTATAGATCCGTTGAGATGAAGGAAACGGTGATCTGCCCCAAACCGCGGCGGCTCGGTTTGATCCACACAACCCTTAATGAACCTTCTTATCCCAGACCCTTGAGATGGCACGCCAGGTAATTAATTTCCTTTTATTTTTGTATTTACTTTCTATTATGACGTCATCCATGTTTATTTATTTTAATCATTTTGTGTCCTGATTTAATTTGTATGTTTGGAATAACAGCCATCACCAAGAGGTTTTTGATTCTAAAGCTGGAAACGAACTCCTTGACATCATCCTTGCAAAGGTGTGTATTTTCTTTTCTGCCTTCAATTTCTTGTAAAAAAATTAAGTTAGGTGTAGTTTATTTTAGACAACGCTTAATACACAACAGAATTCGAACAAAGTGTTGTCTTTTGCACTTTTTTACAACGGATTTGTCGAAAACATATTGATCCGATTAGTTTGTGTTGTTGAATAATCAGGGTGGTTGTGGAAACGATCAAGCAGTGACACAGGTAGCCTCGTCGCCCCCATTTTTTTCTGGGTCTCCGCCGAGCAGAGCATCTAACCCACTAATTCAGGACGCCCGATTTGGGGACGAGCGGTTGGGCCCGGTTTCGCCCAGAGCAATCCCCGTTCCCTCAGGCCCGACCCACTCCCCCTCGTCCAGCCGCAAGGGTGGCTGTGTCCGATTGAATTTCGGCAACAACCCGGCGGTCCGGGTCGAGGGTTTTGATTGCCTCGACAGGGATCGGCGCAATTGCAGCATCCCTGCCTTGGCATGAGGAGAGGATTTTATCAACATTTTGATCAATGGAGAGGCCATGTTAAAAAGTGGATCCTTAAATATTTTGTCTAGTGTAAATATATAATGTTTCAATGTGTCTGTAAATAAAGGAATGCATTGTAAGTATTGAGTTGAAGTCATTGACCAACAGAAATAATTTCCTTATTTTAGGGAGGTAAGAATTGAGAAAACCCCCTCTTTGTAATGGTGTAAGTAAAGAGGTGAGAAGAGGGGGGCTTTATGGTAATTTTAGTCTACTTGAGAGTCAATTTTGAGATTTGAGTAGTGCAGAATATGTATAAAACAAGTATTTAAATAGTTGGCGTTGGGTCATCATGTTTTATAGACAAATTCACTTTGTAAATGTGGAAATATTATTACATATATCTCTATTTTCATCAGCTTTTCTTTATTATATTTATTTAATTGTGGGGTAAATTCTTGTTCACATAGCTGTGAATGATGATGCTTTGCTTGCTTGTCACACCCATTCATTTGTCCTCTTTTGTTGACATTCTTAGATCGATTCTTCCTCTCGTACGTCCTTTTCTATTCTAAGAATAAGAATTTGATTCTTTATAATACACCCAAGAATTTCATGTTCTAATAGTAAGCTACGTATTTATTTTTTAACTTAAAGAAAATGACATGATGGCATTTCTAGTGTTTGTATCTCTTGGGTACAAGTTTAGTTAGTGTGTCCCATTATCTTTATTTCAAATTCAAATGGTAACTACTATCCTTAAAATGTGTATTTCTCCATTCATACTATCTAAAGAGTAACTATTTATGGGATCTTCATCTACTATCAAATCATCCATTTATTCTCTGCATTTTTGTAATTTCTATTCTTGTTTATGGTTTTATTTGTTTTATTGAGTATTAATTGAGTAAGATCCATCTAATAATCATTTTTAATGATTAACATTTAAGAGAGTAAATCAGTCTAGAAGATTCAACAAGATATCAGATTAGATCAAATCAAATAGCAAGATCAGTACCATATTGCATCTAGTCATCGTGTCTATAACTTTTATATTAAATTAATTGCAATTTAAATATTACATGTATATATACTCATAAGTCATAACATCTTAATAAAGTGGCTAGTAAATTAATGGAGGCGCCATTAACTAGGTGTAATTAATTCGGTCCGGTCTAATTGAACCGACTTAATTGGAAGGCTTCACATTATACAATTTTCATTATTTAAGGACATCATATTGTAATAAAAAAAAAAGGCCATCACAAGGTGCATAGTCTTTCGATATATAATGAATCAGATAAATAGAATAATTTAAAATATAGACAATTCACGTGAAAAAATCTATTCTCATGGATAATGATAATAGTGAATTTCTAATTTAGAAGAAAAAAACAATCATTTGGTTTTTGATGAGAGCAAAAATAAAAAGTTTGCTAATAGATTCAGTCTCAAAACCAAGCTCCCAAATTAATAATAGATAAATTAAAAAAGAGTTACCATTTTTTTTTTTTCATATTATCTCTAATACGAATCTTACTGTACAACCTTGAGCTAAGACCTACGATTAGCTTTTATAAAATTAATTATGAGCTTTGACTATGAGCTACAAAGTTGAATTGGAGTTTTAAATTAGTAATAAAAAGTCGTATCTAAATTTAACGTCCTTAAAGTTTGAGATTTTCTCAACTAAGAACTGATCTGTTGTTCTGTAGCAATTCAGTGTTTTGTTAATTTTCTTCATTAGTAATTAATTAATTAAAATTAAGAGTAGATCCCACTGTGAAGATGGATATCGAAATCTGGAATCAAGCCCAAAGGAAAAACCTATTCAGAGTCAACCCACTAAGAATCTAAATGTTTAGCTCCAGCCCACTAAAATAACAAAATATGCACGTCCAATATGAAGAGAATAAAGAGAAATGTGAATATATCAATAATATGTGGGGTTAATTGACCGCACGATGAGTCTGAAATTAAAAAGAAATGTCCAAAACTTTAAAGTTCAATTTGTTTGACATTTGAAAACTTCGTTATTTTTGGGGAAAGAAGAAAGTGAAAGAGAAAGAGAAAGAGAAAGCAGATTCGATTTTGATAAAAAGTACATAAGGATCATAAAATCAAAGAAACAACGTAAATTTGGAGTTGTTTTATTTTGCAGTGTTATCCAATGTTAATAGAGCATCTTATTTCTGTTTAGTGGCCTACAAGATTCTCTATTTTAATATCCAAAAATATTCATCATATTGCATATATTAAAATAACAATACTAGTTCATGCATAATATATATTAAAAATAATAAAATCTAAATGAACCATTAGCTATAATAGAGGATTTGATCGATAGTGATTTATGATAATCATATACATATAGAAAATGAATTTCATATCAAAAATTAAAGATGACTAGTTGCGGGGGCACGTGACTAAGCGCCGACGCCGTCCTCACCCTTTATTTGATGCTGCCTAATATTTTCAACCAAAAACTATAATTCTGTCCGAAAATTGGTTTACAATAAAATTTTCACTTCAAAAGTTAGAGATCCTCAAATTCATACTAAGGGTATATTCACTGGTGTGGGTACAATTTACTGCATTCCTATCCAGTTCTCTTCTATCATTCAAGATATAAATTATATTTTTGAGGTTTCACATTCTTAAAACCACCAATTTTATTTTTATATCTTCAATTTATTACAATCTTATTTATAATCTCTCATATAATTAATTACAAAAATATTTGTGAAAATATTTAAATTAATATATTTTGCTGAAAACTTGGAAAATAAATTTTTTTTTTTTAAATTTGATAATAAACTTAACATTGTTCCGAATTTAACACAATTTTTTTTATATAATATTATTAAAAGGATGAACTTTTATAAAATACGAAAATGAATACAACTCAAAATCAAAATTACAAACAATAAACGTTTTATATAAAATTGAAATATAAAAAAAAAACGTACACTTAAAATAAATAAATAAATAATGTACACTCCAAATTCAATAAATAAATAAACTAAAAAAAGGAAAAATGTAAAAAAAAGAAAAAAGAAAAATACACTCAAAATATGATGGGTCCCACGAAAAAGTTGGGTTCAAATAAATATACCCAACCCCATCTCTCCTATTTATACTCATTCATAGGGGTGGAGATTGGAACGGAAATTTCCGATATCCGCCGAATCCGATCCGAAATTTTCCGATTTTGGAACGAATATTTTTAATCCGAAATCCGAAAATCCGAATTCCGATTTTTTCGAAAATTTTCGGATGGAAATTGGAATTAGTTTTGAAATTTTTGGAAATTCCGAAATCCGATCCGAAATATTTTCGAAATTCAATTTTCGGAAATTTCGATTTCCGATCCAATCCGAAATTCCGATCCGATTTCTGAAATTCATCCGAAATTTCCGAAATTAGATTTCCGAAATTCATCCGAAATATCCGAAAATTTATAAAATGTAGTTAGTAGAGGCATTTGAAAATCAAACACAAGACCAATAGTAATTGTTGAAAATAATTCAAACATTTTATACTATATACTATTTTCTATAGAAAAATACTATATACAATAATATACTATATATAATATAATATATTTTATATACATTTACTAAATGTAAATATAAATATACATATTATAGTATACTTTATAATACTATATTCTATATAATATATTTTATATACTTTATACTATGTGTAACTATAAATATACATATTATAATATACTTTATAATACTATATACTATATAATATATTTTATATACTTTATGCTATATATAATATATACTATATGTATATAGTACAGTTTATACTATAATTTTATTTTATACTATATACTATAGTTTATACTGTAGTTTTAGAATTATACTATATTATATACTGCATACTATATACTACATACTATATACTATATACTTTATACTATATATTATAAAAGAATACTTTATACTATATACCATATATTATATACTATATATTATATATTAGAGAAAACGGCCCAATCTACCCATTTTGCCTATATTTATAGTCAAATTACCCCTCAATCAATATTTATGCCATGAATACCCAAATCCTTATATTTATAGCCCAATCTACCCCTTTTTTTTGACAAAAATGAACAGATGCGACAAGCTGTCAGTTGATCACTAATAAATTTATTATTTCATGTATTTTGTTTAATTTGGCTTATAATTAGTAATAATTTTACACTAATTAAATATTTAATTATTATATTATAGTTAATTATTTTAAATTGCCGTGTAGTTTTTTTTTTTACCCATTTTGCTAATTACATCATTTATATAATATAATACATTATATTAAAATCAAAAAATCATAATAAGACTTATAAAATATTGGCACTAATATATATTTACGGAACGGCAATTTTTAATAATATTTATGGGGTGCACGGCATTTTTTTTCAATAATTGCCGTATCCCCCTTTATTTTTTCAAAAAATTAGGAAAATTATTACTAATTATTTAAAATTGCCGTGTAGTTTTTTTTTTTTAATTTTACTTATTTTGCTAATTACATTATTTCAAATTACCGTTTTCTCTTATAAAATATAATACATTATATTCAAATCAAAAATCATAATAACACTTATAAAATATTGGCACTAATATATGAATATATATAATTAATATATATTATAATGTATATTAATATATTACATAATTGCCGTCCCATTATATTAATATAGATATATATATATATATATATATATATATATATATAGAATGCATATTATATTACATAATTGCCGTTCCCACTATAGAATGCATATTATATATATATATATATATTACATATAGAATGCATATTACATATATATTACATATTATATTATATATATATTACATAATTGTCGTTCCCACTATAGAATGCATATTACATATATATTACATATTATATTATATATATATTACATAATTACCGTGTAGTTTTAATTTTTTTTTTGTTTACTTATTTTGCTAATTACATCTTATATTATAATAATAATAAGACTTATAAAATATTGGCAATAATATGTATTTAGTGGGAACGACAATTTTTCAAAATATTTAGGAGGTGCTCGGCAATTTTGAAAATAATTGCCGTGCCCCCCTTTATTTTTTGAAAAAAATTTGTAAAATTTTGTTTAGTGTTATAATTAGTGAAAAAATTATGAAAAAGCTAATTTTGAAAGTTGCATTGTAATTATTAATAATTTTAAATGATTAGTATTAATTTCCCAATTTTTTGAAAATTGCCGTTCCCCCCTATATTTATATATAATTTATACAAATTAAATAATTATTTAAATAATTAATTATTTCTTGTTATATTAGATTATATTACATTTTGGAACGGCAATTTTATGCAAATTATTATCTTATTTAATTATATTATATTATAATTGCCGTGTAATTATTATTTTTATTTTTTTACTTATTTTGCTAATTACATCTTATATTATTTAATACATTATATTCAAATCAAAAATAATAATAAGACTTATAAAATATTGGCAATAATATATATTGAAGGAACGTCAATTGTTTTTAATATTTAGGGGGTGCACGGCAATTTTTTCAATAATTGCCATGCCCCCCTTTATTTTTTCAAAAAAAAATTGTCATTGAGTGGGCACGGCAATTATCATTGAGTGTTATAATTAGTGTTTCAAAATATAAAATATAAATTATCATTTAGTGGGCACGACAATTATCATTGAGTGGGCACGGCAAATATAAATACTAAATGATAATTTATATTTTATATTTTGAAACACTAATTATATTTATATTATTACAAAATTTAATAATTACAAGTGGGGAACGGCAATTTTACAAATAAGAAATAATCTAATATAATAAGAAATATATTATATAATCTAATCTAATATAATAAGAAATAAATAATTATTTAATTTGTATAAAATATAGGGGGGAACGGCAATTTTGCAAAAATTGGGAAATTAATACTAATCATTTAAAAATATTAATAATTACAATGCAAATTTCAAAATTAGCTTTTTCATAATTTTTTTACAAATCATAACACTTAAGAAAATTTTACAAATTTTTTTGAAAAAATATTGGGGGGCACGACAATTATTTTCAAAATTGCCGTGCACCCCCTAAAAAAAAATTTTGCCGTTCCCACTTAAAACATGTTAGTGACAATATTTTATAAGTGTTATTATTATTTTTGATTTGAATATAATGTGTTAAATAATATAAGATGTAATTAGCAAAATAAGTAAAAAAAAATATAATTGCACGGCAATTATAATATAATATAATTAAATAAGATAATAATTTGCATAAAATTGCCGTTCCAAAATGTAATATAATCTAATATAACAAGAAATAATTAATTATTTAAATAATTATTTAATTTGTATAAATTATATATAAATATAGGGGGGATCGACAATTTTCAAAAAATTGGGAAATTAATACTAATCATTTAAAATTATTAATAATTACAATGCAACTTTCAAAATTAACTTTTTCATAATTTTTTCACTAATTATAACACTAAACAAAATTTTACAAAATTTTTTCAAAAAATAAAGGGGGGCACGGCAATTATTTTCAAAATTGCCGTGCACCCCCTAAATATTTTGAAAAATTGCCGTTCCCACTAAATACATATTATTGCCAATATTTTATAAGTCTTATTATTATTATAATATAAGATGTAATTAGCAAAATAAGTAAACAAAAAAAAATTAAAACTACACGGCAATTATATAATATATATATAATATAATATGTAATATATATGTAATATGCATTCTATATGTAATATATATATAATATGCATTCTATAGTGGGAACGGCAATTATGTAATATATATATAATATAATATGTAATATGCATTCTACATGTAATATATATATATATATATATATAATATGCAATTATGTAATATATATATAATATAATATGTAATATATATATATATATAATATACATTCTATAGTGGGAACGGCAATTATGTAATATATATATAATATAATATGTAATATATATGTAATATGCATTCTATATGTAATATATATATATATAATATGCATTCTATAGTGGGAACGGTAATTATGTAATATAATATGCATTCTATATATATATCTATATCTATATTAATATAATGGGAACGGCAATTATGTAATATATTAATATACATTATAATATATATTAATTATATATATTAATATATTAGTGCCAATATTTTATAAGTGTTATTATGATTTTTGATTTGAATATAATGTATTATATTTTATAAGAGAAAACGGCAATTTGAAATAATGTAATTAGCAAAATAAGTAAAATTAAAAAAAAAACTACACGACAATTTTAAATAATTAGTAATAATTTTCCTAATTTTTTGAAAAAATAAAGGGGGACACGGCAATTATTGAAAAAAAATGCCGTGCACCCCATAAATATTATTAAAAATTGCCGTTCCGTAAATATATATTAGTGCCAATATTTTATAAGTCTTATTATGATTTTTTGATTTTAATATAATGTATTATATTATATAAATGATGTAACTAGCAAAATAGGTAAAATCAAAAAAAAAAAAAAAACTACACGGCAATTTAAAATAACTAACTATAATATAATAATTAAATATTTAATTAGTGTAAAATTATTACTAATTATAAGCCAAATTAAACAAAATACATGAAATAATAAATTTATTAGTGATCAACTGACAGCCTGTCGCATCTGTTCATTTTTGTCAAAAAAAAGGGGTAGATTGGGCTATAAATATAAGGATTTGGGTATTCATGGCATAAATATTGGTTGAGGGGTAATTTGGCTATAAATATAGGGAAAATTGGTAGATTGGGCCGTTTTCTCTTATATATTATATAAAATAAAAAGTGAATATCTAATTTTAAAGGTAAATATATTATAAATTTCATTAAAAATGATAACATGTTATATAATAGGAATAATGACAAAGAAAATTATACAAATTATAAAACAAGTATTTTAAATATCGAAAAATTTCGAACAAAGTATTATCATAAATCATAATATAAATTCAAATATTCATTTGATTTGAGCTTCCTAAAAGAAAAATAACTTAATAAATATGAATTAATAAGTATAATTACTTACAAAATGATAATATAGTTTATAATATAGTTTTATGGTTTTATTTTATACTATTAATATATACTATTCATATAAATTTTATAGTTTTATTTTATACTATAGTATACTATAGTATATATTAAAGGGATAGGGGCCCAAAATACCCTAATTTATATAGGGGTGATTATTTTGTACCCTAATTGATATAGTGTGTATGTTTTCTACCCTAATTGATATAGTTTGGTTGTTTTTTACCCCTTTTTTTGACTTTTACACAACAATGATTGATCACTTGAATGTACTAATCATTGATGCATGTGACTTGTGAATAGTGTATGTTTTTGTTCTTTATATTGCATTTTTACTTTATATTGCATTTTTACTTACGGATCCTTCATTTCATCTCAATATACTACAACTGAAAAAAAAATTGCGTTTGTAAAAATAAATTGCCGTGAAGAGATATCAGGTAATTTTTTTGCCCTAATTTTTTTCCTCAAAATTTGATAAATATGTTTGAAAACCCTAATTTTGGTTGTAAAGGCAATTTTGAAAAATGTTTAAGGTGTAAACGGCAATTTGACAATAATTGCCGTTTACCCCTAAAATTTTATTAAAATTGCCGTTTATCCCTATATAGGTGCAAAATAGGTTGTAAATGGAAATTAAAGGATTAAAGGCAATTTTCGAAATTTTTTAAGGGGTAAACGGCAATTTACAATAATGACCGTTTACCCCTTTATTTTTTGGAAAATAGCCGTTTAACCCTAATCTTGGGGGTTAAACGGCAATTAATGATGTTTTATGGGTTAAACGGCAATTAATGAATCTTTTTAGGGTTAAACGGCAATTAGGGTAAATTACCGTTTAACCCTAATTTTTTTTTGAAAAAATTGCCGTGTAATACCCTAATTATTGTGAAAGGCTAAAAACGACAATTTTTTACGAAAATGTAGATTTAAACAATAGAAGTGTTAGTGTTTAGAATAATGAAGCAATAGACAACAGTGAAACAACCACACTTTCAGTGAAACAACCACACTTTCACTGAATGAACCACACTTTGACTGAATATGTTGCTCTAGAATATAATTAAGCACTTTATATCTTCGACTGCATTTCGTTGTTTGAAATTAATTTTGCACTGCATACTGACGAATTTAGTTGCTTAGACTCGAATTGTGAAGAAGAAAATGAGTTTGAGAGTTGTTAATATTTGGTTTGGAGGTCATTGGCAAGACTTAGAGTACGTAAATGGTTATCGAGAGGTGATTTATCTTCAAAGAATCACATTTTCTGATTTAGTAGACGGTGTTCATGGAGTTGTACATGCAGACATGAATTGTTGGGGATATGTGATCCACTCGTTAGTGGAGATGAAGGAAAGAGTTAGAAAGATGAAAATAAAGAATGACTCTGATTTGGAAATAATGTTATGCATATCTGGAGACGATCTTGTTGTTTATGTCTCTCTTCGAAGGATGGATGTTGGAGTATTCGATCCTGTTGTGTCAAGTACAAGTGATAATTACAGCGCTGGTGGTTTTTCGACCGAGCCCCGTAACGTAGGATCCTCTTATTCAGCGCAAAATAATACCGTTGATGAAGTATTTGATCCGGCCCGTCAAAGTGTTTGTTGGGACACAGGTCTCGGGTTAAATGTGCAGAAATCGGACCCTCATACGACCTTCAACTTGGAGAATTCAAATGTTCCCTTTGGGTTGAAAAATGACGAAGCTTTTTATGCAAGATGGGGTATACCTAATCAGAACGATGATTACTACGGTAGATCAACAGGTGATGAGAATTGGATGGGAGGCCCGTCAAAAGGAAAAACTGCAGCTGAAACGTGGTCACCTTGGCCATCCGAAAGCGGTCGGGTAAACTATGCAGGATTCAACTTTCTAGACTTAAACGTGCCTCCGACATCCTATACTGGAAACGTAGAATGTCCTCCCGAAGAAGATCCATACACGTATGATTACGAACGAGGACAAGAATGGCGTGAGGATCGGCACCACTGGGCAGGTACTTTTAAATAGTTGTCACATATGAATTTATTATACGTATGAAATAATTGAATAATTGTTTAATTATACCTTCTTGTAGGTTCGAATACCGGAGACGATCATGTCGAGACGGCAGAACCGGACGAGATAATCAGTGACTTCGAGATGGATGAAGAAGATGAGGCCATTTTGGATCAGGAGTAGCGAGAGGCATATCAGGATTTTCTAACGTACATATTGAGATCTGAATGGAGCATCCCCGATATTCCACCATTCGAGCCGCCCTCTTCTTCAGATTTGGACAATAACAACCCAGAGCCGAGCGGTCTTCAAAAAGGTGCCACTTTTTCCACCAAGGCTGAACTGCAGAACAAAGTCGGGTTTTACCACTTGGAGAATCGAGTTGGATATAGAGTGGAAAAGTCGGACACTAAGAAATGGTATGTTCGATGCAAACAAACAGATTGTCCATTCAAGCTCCATGCACACCAGAAATATGGTATTTAGAAGATCTCCACAATAAAGTTGCCTCACAGTTGTAGCTATGATCTGGAAACATCTGCTCCAAGGCGACTTCTATCTGTTTTGATCGCAGAGTACTACGCTGATAGGCTACGAAATGATAATTCGGTGCTGAATCCTCGGGGCATCATCGAGGAAATGAACCATCGGCATGGTTTGCAGCTCACTTACAGGTTCGTATTAACAGCAAAACGTCGTGTCATGCAGCTCGCGTATGGTGACCCGAAAAGCTCTTTTTCTATGCTTCCATCCTATTTAGAGGTCTTGAAAGAAACCAATCCAGGATCTTACACTGCTCTGGAAACTTACAGTAATGGAAAATTTAAGTATGTGTGTTTTGCTCTGGCCGCCTCCATTAATGGATTTCATCGATATTCACGACCTGTTGTAGTAGTTGATGGGTGTCATTTAAAAGGTCAGTATAAGGGAATTGGATTTGTGGCGGTGACGAAGGATGGAAACGATCAGATTTTCCCGTTGGCAGTCGGGATTGGAGATATAGAGAATGATGAGTCGTGGACATGGTTTTTGGGTCATGTGCGAAATGTCTTCGGATGCCCAAATGAGCTGCTTATCGTATCCGATCAACATAAAAGCATCGCAAGTGCCATCAGTAGAGTCTATCCAGATGCGTCTCATGGTTTATGTTGTTTCCACCTCCAACAAAATCTCGCGAAGCATGGTTCACATCTTGTGGGGATTTTCAAAAAAGCGGCATACTGTTACGACGATCAGCTTTTCGAGAAGTATGTTTTATAAAAGAATGTACTTATTTATTTTCTGCACCTTTTTTGTTATCTAACATATCGAACATCTCAGGTACATGACGTTGCTTGTAGAAGCAAATATCCAAGGAGCACTGGATACATTGAGCAATGCAAAAGCTGAGAGATGGTCTCGGGTGAAATGTCCCGTGCGAAGATTTAACTTCATGACCTCTAACGCCGCCGAGACATGGAATGCTCGTCTCCTTTGGGCACGGAAGCTACCAGTGTGTTCCTTCTTGGAGTGTGCAAGACGAATTCAAGAAAAGTGGTTTGTCGAGAGAAGGACGGTCGCTGAGGAAAGGGAAAATGAGCTGACAAAGGCCGCACATGATAGATTAGTTGACGCCGTGCGGCGGGGACGAGAAATGCATGTAGATAAGCTGGGTAAATACAAGTTCAAGGTGGTGGAAGGAAGAAAAAATTGGGTTGTCGAGCTCAACCATCACACATGTACATGTTCAGTGTTCCAAAATGACTTGATCCCGTGTGCCCACGCATGTGCAGCAATCAGGTAATTATTATGCTTGGCAGAATAAATATTTCTGTATTAATTTAACTCTGTTAATTAATTTTTCCTCATCATACAATTTTTCGAAAGCAGCAGTGACGTCTTACGTTGGCTCGTACTACACCACTGAGTCACTCAGAGGAATGTGGGCTGGTGAGGTTTGCCCTGTACCCGATCCACAAGATTGGGTCATATCTGATGAGGTTCGAAGCGTTTTTTGTCTTGCACCTGATCGACCAAGACAAGCCGGCCGGCCGAGAAGAAGTCGGATATCTACTTTTGGAAGTCAACGAGCACCAGGAACATGTGGCCGGTGTGGCGGCACTGGACACAACAGAGCTACGTGCACAAATCCCATGCCGCCCGTTCAGCGAAGCGAGATTGATGATCTAGATGGTGATACAGATGAGATTCCAACAGACGGACGTACGAAGCAAAGAAAAAAGAAACAGTGCTCATTGTGTGGATCAGACAGTTATACGAGAAGAAAGTGCCACTTGTACGGCAGTTCTTTTACTTTGTAGTAGATTATGGAATATTTTGTTAACCTACTTTGTTGTGAGGACGATCGAACATGAGGAGCTCAAATATGAAGGCCAATATTGAAACAGTGCTCATAGAATGCCATCTGAAAAAAATTGTTACATCTACATGTCATAAAATGAATAAAGACAATACATCATCCGAAAATACATAAAACAGTGAAATGAAAAATCGAAACAGGCTAATCGGCCATATCTTCAGCCGTGATGGTGCTCTCATCAGAGGAGTATCTGAAAACTGTCAACGCCATCTGCTGCCGTGCTCTCGTGAGACCCAACCGAAACAAATGGCTAGGCCACTCAAGTGTCAGTGCACTCTCGACGACCATGAGGGCAAAGACACCGCATGTGTGGTCCTCGTGCTGCTCGTAACATAATGCATCAGAGCAGGACGAAAGCTCCAACTCGTCATCCAAAGGCTGCATCGGAGTACCCTCATTGGCCATCATGTCGTAGAAACCTGTGTGCTTCAGCAAGGCAGGTATAACATGTCTAATGGGTATCGTCTGCCGATAACGCCTCTGCTCCTTGTTCTTGTCTCATGTCCAATGCAGGCTGTCGAAGAGTACTAATTTACGAGCACGCAGAAAAATGGAGCAAGCCACCCAGTGCCCATCCAGATTCATGACGGTGACAAGCTGTAAAATAATGCCGATCGAACATTTAGCATTTCAAAATGGTTGCTCCAACAAATCAAAAGTATACGAAAATTATTATTTGACCAGTAATAGGGACTTACATTTTTTGGCTTCTTCCACCAGGGCTTCACATGTCGCCATTTGGGCTTTTGTCCCAACACGTACGGGGCAAGTTGATCCAGGAGCTCCGGTGCAAAAGTCTCGTTGGTCGGACCTTTATACTTCTTGTAATCCGACTCTTCTCGATGAGTGACGTTCCACACCTCCTGACAAGCACTCTGCATTACAAAGTTCAAATATTAATCACTAGGCAGGTATATGGATACATATATCGAAAATGCAATAAAGGGTGATGTTTATACTTACAAAAAAGTGGACGTCCAACACCTGGTACTTGTGAGCATTTTCCTCGTGGACCCGAATCCCTGCAAACAGTGCATTGCTCTGCATAATCCCCAAGTACGAGTCGAGATGCTGACATAAAACAAATGGTCAAATGTAAAAATATAGTAATAAGCAAGCAAAAAAATACATTCAAGTGATGAAAAAATACCTCATGGGTCATGTCCGCCAACGGATCCAAAAACGAGCTGAAGAAATCATGCCCAACACCATATCCAACTCCGACATTACGCCTGCAAAAACATGTGCCATGTCAATCACTGGACATAATCACCCTGCTAACGTAAATTAGAATATCATACGATTAATGAAGTACGACTTACATCTCATAGGCTTGCTTCTTCTCTGCCGCCAGGAGTCCTGCCTCAATGTATTTCTCCAGGTCAGCTTGCTTCAGACTCGGTCTACGTGCAGATCCATGGACGAATGGACTTCGAACATGTCGAGACGGAGCTCTCTGTCGTACAAGACGAATGCCGGCAGTCGTCTCGGGAATCCTAGCAATGGAGGATCCAGCATAATCACTAATAGAATCTGGTGACTCTACGTCAAAACCGGTGCTGGGTCCTGCCTGAACCGGGGCCGCCCAAGTGCCCATATCAAATGGCACTGGAGTAGGATCCCAACCTCGATGACTGCCGGGCGGCTGAGCGTACGGAGTCTGTGAATAATGAGAACCACCAGCATGGGGATAGTAGGAGGCATGATATGATGGTCGGTGGCTGAAGAATGCTCTGAGCTCATCACCAACGATCTCCGGTATGCGCAACTCCAGCCTCTGCGTCTCCTCCCTCACTGCGGTCTGCACCAAGTCCTGAACCTGGCCCTGTACATCTGTATACTGCCAATCATAATGGCCTCGCAAGTCCGTGAACTGCTCATCGACGTGGCCTCGCAGGTCGGCATACTGCTCATCTACATGGCCTGACAAATCTGTGAAACGACGATCAACGTAAGACCGCAACTGGTCGATCTGAGTACCAAAAAAACCAGTGAGGCGCTGAAACAGGCCATCCTGATCGGAGCTCTGATGTGGGTACGAAGGCTCTGGCGGTACAAAGTCGGAAGGAGGAATGTAGTTGATCGGCGAGGCATCCCGATACGGCTCATATCCATGATGCTCGGCGTACGGCTCCTCGAAAACTGGGTCGGGCTGGCCGGTGGGGTGCTCCTCAGGCTGCTCATGCCCAGGATGCTCATGCCCATGCTGCTCGGCCTCCTGTTGGTCGAAACTATGACCGAAATCTCGAACCGGGTGCTCCTCAGGAGGATCGCTCGGAGGCATCGGTGGTCGTCTGGACCGTATGGTCCTCGATCGCCGAGCAGCTCGACGCTGCCTCGTGGATGGACCGGGTGCATCCTGCTCAGGTGCAGGAGCTACAACCGTCGTCGGAGGACGACCACGCCTTCGTGGTGCAGCTTGCACGCCCTCATTCAATGAGCGATCAATATTCTGCCAATACGGCTGACAAATCTCCTCGGCAGTCGGAATGAGGGACTCAACGCCGTCAACCTACATAAAAAGTCTGAAACATCAGTTTCGGTGCAAAAATTAACCGTATGCAGTTTCGGCAGCAAGACTGAAAAAAGTAATAGAATTACCTCGCCGGATAAAACATCAGTGACATCCACTACAGACTTTGCCGTGGACCACTTCAAGCACCTCGGAATGTGCAGTCCAGTATCCAATCGCCGGCCAGCCACAGTGGACGATACAGGGATGGCCTCGTACGCCCATATCTTCACAGTGAACAAATTTACGATATGTGTGAGCAAAGCACTGTAATAACATAATTTAAAACGACCGAAAAGAGTAACAGAATGTTCAAATTAATTATACTTACCAGTAGAGCCACCGAGAATCCATAAAAGTGATACGCGGGGGTTCTATTGATGTTGGCCGGGACCAGAATATCCTTTGGCACTAGGTCCATATATTTAAGCAACGCCTGGAAAGAAAGCTTGCCCCATGGAAATGACTCCCAACGCTCTTCCTGCTCGACCAAAGCCCACACCCACATATCCACCGAGTATTTTCTGCAGTCGACCCCAAGTAAGATGTAGTAAACGAGTAGGATCTTCGAGATCTTCACCGTATCATCCATGCTCCCACGGAACTCCCCTCCCTGAAATCTATATAGGAGTTGTTGCAGCGTCACGTGTGCGGTCTCGACATGCACTCTGTAGTACACGCCATCTCTTGGCGGACGATAATCCCCAGCCGGGCTGAAATCGGAGTCGCCAAACCTCAAACCGGTGACTAGAGCAAACTCTCTCCTCGAAAACTTACAAAGGTGATACTCCTCTCCAATTGCAAACCATCTCTCATCATCGGGGGTGGTCGGACCACTTATTTCCCTCGACATGAGAACATGAAGAAACGACTTGCATGTCTCAGCCGAGGTCTCCCACCGTAGAAAATGGCCAAAACATGTCCGTCCGAAATCCGCAACACACTCTCCCCCGTGCTCTCCCAAAGCACGTCTGATATCAGCTAGTATACTCAAACGAGTATACCCGTTAATGTAGGCTAGCGTGCCCTGACAACATTCACGAACCCACTCAAAAGTCATCTACAACAAATGTACACAAATACAACATTACTTATTAATCACAAATGGTGTTACAAAACCAAAAAAAAATGGATCCCCTTTTTTGGCCGTTTAACCCTAAAACAGGGTTTTTTGGCGATAAAACCCTGTTTTAGGGTTAAACGGCCATTTAGCCAAAAAAATAGGGCTAAACGGCTATTATAGTTAATAGCCGTTTAGCCCTATTTTTTTGCTAAATAGTCGTTTAACCCTAAAACAGGGTTTTTTGGCGATAAAACCCTGTTTTAGGGTTAAACGGCTATTTAGCAAAAAAATAGGGCTAAACGGCTATTAACCATAATAGCCGTTTAGCCTTATTTTTTTCTTTCTAAATTGCCGTTTAACCCTAATTTCTCATTTTCAACCATATAATTCCACATTCTAGGACTAATTATGATTTTTTCAGCCCTAAAACCTAAACCCTAATTATAAAACTACATTGCAATTAACCCTAAACTATAAACAAAACCCTAATTCATCACAAAAAATGCACAACAATATAACACAATTGCAGCCCTAATTCATCACCATAATTGCATAAAAATATAACACAATTGCAGCCCTAATTCATCACAAAAATTGCACAAAAATGCATCACAATTGCAGCCCTAATTCTTCACAAAAATTGCAGAAAAATACATCACAATTGCAGCCCTAATTCTTCACAAAAATTGCAGAAAAATACATCATTATTGCAGCCCTAATTTAATGAATACATTGCAAAATTTTGGTAAAAAAAAATTGCCGTTTACTAACCTTCTTCACCGAATAATGTACGATTTTTGATGACAAAACCTCTCAAACCTTCTTCACCAAATTGCCGTGCAGTTTGAGGGAGGAAGATATGGAAATGTTTTCCAAACCAAGGCAAATGGCCGTGTACTTCAATGGAGAAAGAGGGTGAAGTATTTTTGATGGGCAATCTCACAAAATGGCCGTGTAGTTCAATGCAGGAAGAGGGTGAATTTTTTTTTTTATTTCATCTCACAAAATGGCCGTTTGAAGAAGAAATGGAAATGGAGGTTCTTGCCTAATTCTAAACGGCAATAATGGTGAAGGAAATGTTCAAAAATTGAACACATATCACATGTGACATAATGCCAAAATTTTGTGTCATGCATGCAACACTTTGTGTCATATGTGTCATAGAATTTTTGACTTTTTTGTACTTGAAGTGACCAATCACTATTTCAATTGTACTTTGGGGCATTTAACATACAAGTTATATTTATTAGGGTAGAAAAGTGTATTGACTATATCTATTGTGGTATTTTGATCACTTCTCTCATATATTAAATATAAAATATGACTCAAAAACTATAAAAATTTATATGAATATGTATTTATCTACTGTCAATGATTCTTAGTATGATTTGTTAACTTTTACTACTAACAGGGCTGTATTTTTGTGTATTGCTATCGTGTGTTTTATATAAATATTGTACATGAGCATAATAATTAATCTCTCATATCTTTGGTAGATATTATATTGATATTAAATGATTGGAATATCAGATTCGAAGTCGTATTATTTCTTAGGATATTAGAAAATGCTATATAGCTAATAGTCCAACTAATTAATTTCGAAAATTTCTAAATTTTTTAAAATTCCGAAAAAAAATTCGAAAATTTCCGAAAAATTTTCAAAAAATTTTTCGAAAATTTCCAAAAATTTCCGAAATTTCGGAATTCCGAAATTTCCGAAATTTCCGAAATCGGATTGGATTTCACATTTTCGAAAATTTTTGGATGGAAATTGGAATTGGTTTTTCATTTTCGAAATTTTTTGGAATTTTTCCGAAACACCCTATTTCCGATTCGATCCGTCCGATCTCCACCCCTACTCATTCCTCTCAACAATAAATGTATCAAATGGATGGGTATAAATATTTATTTGTACCCATTAAAGATGTTCTAATGTATGTTTCATAAATTATATAAGATCCCTATGAAATAAAAAATAAAATAAAATCGAACAATTTTCAAGTTTCACGCTTGAACTAATAGCTTTAATTTAGTAGGACTTTATAGTTGATCGTGAGAACTGATCCACTATTTTAACCGTATCAAGATGGAAAAAAAAAATCCAAAAATCATAATTTATAAATATTCAATTTGAGATTTTTTTAATCATAATTTATTATGTGTAGTAACATTAATTTGAGATTTTTTTTTATAATTTATAAATATTTAAGGATTTTCACAATTCTAAATCTACCCGTTGATTAATTAAAGATACACCAGACTCATGTTAAATTTATTAATAATTAAAAATCATGTAAAATTGATTTAACGGCAATTTAAAAAAAAAAAACAGATTCCTTGCATGTTAAGCATTTGTTCATTGAAGGGGCTGCAGTTTAATGGCGGTGCAAATGTGTATTTGGTCCAATAAGCTGAATCTAAGAACAGCTACCACGACCACGTGGGATGACCAAGTCCCAATATCAAATGACCAAGTTTCTATCGTTTTCATCTCTATTTATACCAAATAAATTCCAAATTTGTATTCAATAGTTGATAATACATCTAGAAGCATGAAGAAGCAAAGTAATAATTCAAGAAAAAAAGCGGCGGAGAGAAGAATAAAGCCAGTAGCCAAGAAGAAGGCAAAAGGCGGCGGGGCGGCGGCGGAGGAGGTGGACAAGCGGGTCCAAACGGCGGAGGAGGTGGCGGAGGCGGCGAGTTTGTGGAGCGGGGTTGAGGAGGAGGAGATGGCATGGGCCCACACTTGGATCCCCTTTTGGGAGGTCGATGCTTATGATGCTTTGTATGGTGATGTTTTGTGGGATTTTGATATTTGGAATTTCAAACCTAATATTGCTCCTAATCCATCCCATGTAACCTAAAAAGAGCTCTCTTTTTTTTACTTTTTGTAGTTTTCTTTGTTGTAGATGTCTTCTTTATCAAGAGTATGACATTCTAATCTCTCCAAAAACAGCAGATAAGATTTAACCAGAAAGTATAGAAATCTAATAAGATGCAAGGAAGAGGTCGAAAACATAAATAGCCAAAGAATAGGTTGTCAAAGGAGCTATGAAACTGAATCAGCGTCAATAGAGTCAATAATAATGAGGTAAAAATGAATGTGACAATCATTATCAATAAATAATATTACATTATCCTAAATTAGTTCCTACAATTCAAGGATTTCAAGGTTTTTTCAATCATCAATATGTACGAAAAGGTATCGTATAAAGTAGAATAGAAAAATAACATGCATTTGTAACCACGGTTAAGTATACTAAATTAAAATCATTCTAAGAAAGTCGGCAACAAACACAAGTGCACATAAAATGTGAAGAAGTCACTCCTTCAATATTATTACAACTCATCAACAAAATGAGATGGTGCCAGACAATATATGACCAAACATAACTGATATGAAGAATCTGTATTGGCTTAGGCCAATACAGATTCGATTCTGATTGCGGGTGGAATAAGAATTAATGTAAGGAAAATATGGAAGTTGCCAAGTTTGATAGCTGCACCTTTTTTTTTCCTTACATTATTGTATTTTATTTGATTGAGGTTGTTCTCATGAAAAACTGTGAATCTGGTCTAATTCAAAGATAAATTGTAACAATTCCATTTTAGTTTATTCTGCATCCTAGCACAATTTCCTATAATTCAAATCATCTCATGTAAAAAGAGCTATGAATTATTTAATTTTAATTACTTAAGAAGTTCAAGTTATATATTTTTTGAGATAATGTAATAATCTTTAAACTAGTGAGACACAGAAACTATCTCAGCCACCACTTCTTACTTTCACCATTGCATGAACAACAAATGAACCAGGTGCAGCCCTACAACGCATTTCATCATGGATGAGTGTATTTGATGGTCTTAATTTTATGGTTTTAGTGGAAAAACGTGAGTTTCAACTTACTCGCACACTTCTAAAAGATATAGCGTATTTTTTAATTTAAAAGTTCAAATTGAAAGATCTTAATTTTGTTGACAAGGTAAGAAAGAGATCTACACCTTTCATGTTGATCACTTTTTCTAATTCTAATTCTTTCTTCAAAAAAGCAGAATATTAAGAAAAGATGAAAATTGTGATGTTTGATTTTTCATCATGACAGTCGAAAAAAAAATATTATATATATCTTAAAACAAACAAGAAAATACAAACTTACATTATTTTCACATCAAAACAATAAATATTTTTTCTTACTCTCCTTTCTCTCTTAGTCTCTCACACTTTTGGTATTCTTGATTTAAAACACTAAATATATACCGTAATACAACTCATATTAATTAACACAATTTTGTTTTAGTAAATCACACCAACTAAAACATTGTTGTGGGTGCAGTAATACACTTATACACTATTGTTGAGTTATTAGTGTATATTTTTCAAATATTACATATATCATGTCCCTCAAAACTAAATTATAAAGGAATCCCACGGTTTGGAGTACAAGATGTAAGAATTGGCCTCCATAAATAAAATGTGGATATGTGTGTATCAAAAAAAAAGATATAAAACATTTTTTCTTTTGAAAGTTTCATTTATCAACAACTTCATTGCCAGGTCTAATCAATGTTTGATACCTTTCTTTTTATTAAAAGGTTATAAGTTTTCTCCTAATATCTGTTTTTCATTAATTCATAAAATCATAAAAAGATTGTTGATTTAATCTGCTCCATATACAGAAACAATTATAAAAAACAATATTAGCGCAAACACATGATATATGGATAAATAATACAAAATTACAACTTTACTTAATAATTAGAGAATTTTATGTGCCCAAAGTAAGAGGCAAGCATGGAAGTATCAATCAATAAATTCATTTTCAAAAACTAAATTAATAACAAAAAACAACTTATTAAAATCATAGGGTGAAGAATTAAAGGAATGAAATATCGAGTGCATATTAAATATAGTGAATTAAATTAGGGGCATAATCTATTTTGCAAATTACCATATTGCCCAAATTCTTTACCGTTAATTTAAAAAAAATAACGTTAATTTTTTATGTAAAGAAAAATTTTACTTCAATTGTCCACTTTTCAACAAACATTTTCTTTCCAAAATCTCGCTTCCAACTGAGTGGTTACACGCAAATCAAAGTTACAGCAATCCAGTCCTTTGACTGTCGCGTGAAGTGCACTCGTCTACTGTCGCGTGAGGTTGAAAATCCCGACATCCTCAAAGCCCTGTCCTTTAACAGGCCCTTTTTCGCTGCACTTTAGTAAAGCAAAGCACTCTCACTAATCACTCTGCAATCTGTTCACACACACGCAGACGGGACTTTCGAAAAGGCGAAAATGGGAGAAGGGAAAGGCTCCTCGCTGGTTCATCTTCTCGTCATAGTTCTTAGCTTAACTGCATTTGGATTCGCAATTGCTGCCGAACGACGCCGTAGCGTTGTAATCTCTCTCTCCTCTTTTCTCTCTTCTTTTTTTCTCGCTTTACATTGTTTATTGCCTGAGATTAGAGCTTGCATTTTACAAATCGTAGTGAAAGTTTGTGTTCATTGTTTTGAATTTTAATTTCTGGAATTAATCGTGCCCCATTCTTGTTTGCTTTGTCATTTTAGCTTTGTCAAGAAATTGAAGTGTGTTTGGGGTTTTGTTGCGTCGTTTTGGGGAATACTAGATTTGGTGTGATACTTGATAGCTTAACTGTTTCTATTACTCTCTTTTGATTATGACTCTTCGATAAGTACATGTGCACTTGAAAATCCATATTTTGTCTAGTCCTGTATGTGTTGGATTTATTAGAATTCATTCTTCCTCCTACCCTTAAGTAGGAAAGGAACAAGGGGTTTTTAGTTGTATTAGTTTGCTTTGATTTTTGTTATGTAGTTTATGGAGTGGGGAAAGAATTTTGAGGCTTTTTGGATTTCTTTTTCTCATCATAAAAAACATCTATTTAACGCTGCTATTTCTTCTTGTAATTTACTTCGCTCTTCGTATATTGAGTTTCATTTTACCAATTGAATGAGATTAGATGAGAGGCATCCAAATTCAGAAGTAATACAATGCTGGAGTTTTTTAGATGTGCCTATGCTAATAAGGAATTGAGATGTGCCTATGCTAATAAATTTCTTATTGTGGCACTTTTGTTTCAGTCTATTTGTTCTGTGTGAAGAACATTTTTTTTCTTGTAAAGTCTGTAGTCACTATAGTCTTTTGCCTTAGCTAGCCGGACTATAAATAAGCTTCATTTCCTTTCTCGAAGAAGAAAATGTTTCACTTGAAAACATCACAATAGCCAAAGTTTCTGCAATGCTTCATAGAACTTGTATTTGTATGCTTTAACATCTTGGCTTTTTTGTATATGTATTGACATAAAATCGTATTGGAGATAGAAAAGGTAGCTCCAATAAATCAGAATATTTGAGAAACACGGTTAAAATGGTTTGGGCACATACATAGGAGACTTTAGATGCCCCAATAGATTGCGATAATAGAAATTCATTAGGCAGATTACAGGACAAAAAGGAATACCTAAGCATGACTTGGATATAAACTTTAAAAAAAAGATATGTTTAATATGGATAAGAACATATATCTTTACGAAGCACAATGGGGAGATATGATCCATACAGTTCATTCTTTTCTTGACATTCAATATGGTTCCAACAATTTAAAGTATCAATTATTTTGTGAAGTATAAACACATTTCATATTTTAGATTTACAGTCGACCCCTTATAGTGGGATTTAGGCCTAGATTGTTGACATAAATCTTACTATCATCATCATGTGATTTACTACTCCAAATAGACATATTTCTAGCACTTTGTCCTTTCCATGAGTTAAGACCGTTAAGACCTTGGAAAGTAGTTAGTATCTATCTAATAGCCAACTTCTCATTAACCTTGATATTGTTTGATCACAGAAGAAATCCAAACATAAGCTCAGTATCTTTCTTATTTCTCCTTGTATGCAGGGCATCTTACGTGAAGATAAAGCTGCTAATCAAACATATTGTGTTTACCACTCGGATGTTGCTACTGGTTATGGAGTGGGGGCTTTCTTGTTTCTTCTTTCGAGTGAGTCTCTACTCATGGGCGTCACAAAGTGCATGTGTTTAGGACGGCCTTTGGCACCTGGAGGAAACCGTGCATGGGCCATAATATATTTTTTAACTTCATGGTAAGAGAACATAAGCAACCCCTTCATACTTTTGTTAACAATATAATATGAATGCAGTCTCAATCTTTTGATTCTTCGTTCATTGTTATTCACAGGATGACGTTCTTGGTAGCAGAAGCCTGTTTAATTGCTGGCGCCAAGAGTAATGCTTATCACACCAAATACCGGAACATGTTCTACGCAGACAATTTTTCGTGCGAGTCGTTAAGGAAAGGGGTATTCATTGCGGGGGCAGTGTTTGTGGTCGCAACAATGGTTCTCAACGTCTATTATTACATGTACGTCACTAAGGCCACCACTCAACCAGCTATAAAAACCAATCGTTCTAGCTCGACAGTTGGCATGACCGGACGCATATAGAATTTGCTTGTAAGACTCGGCCACAGGTGAAATATTCTTGTGAGTGATAAGCCTTTCGTCGTATACGTTAGCTAGTAAAAGATGTACTTATTCTTGTCTACAGAGTCTAATGTCTGATTAATGGTGAGTTAGAGCCAAAATCAGACCAATGAGAGGCCTGTTTTTGGCTTGTTTTTGGTGTTGATGGAAGTGTATGGAATGAAATGTTATCCATGGAAGTTTGATATTTCATGCCATTGTTCACTTTGGTTGTGATTTTGCTGTACGAGGATTATTTTGCCTGATTGGTCCGAGACATAAAAAATGGACAATGATTCCATTGTGATACACAAAATCCACCCATCATTTTCACATAGGAGGGCATAATTATGACATTTACCTATTCTTCTTCACTGACGTTCTTTAAAAGCAATTATGTTTTGCCTTTTGGTACGGCTTGATCATGATATAGATGACACGATTATACGAATGAGAAGAATAAAGAAGTTTCTTTTGATTAGAAAATAACTAAATTTAGGTTGTGGTTATAAATTTTTGTCCAATGAAAAAAATAAAATCTGCAGCATACTTTGTAATGACAAAAAAGTTTACGCTTTTATGTCCCTTGCATTTATTATTATCATTCAACTTTTCACGCTTATCGGAAAAAAAACAGTAAATGTGTCACGTTTTTTTGTCGAATGCACTAAATATTCACTAGTAGAATAACGTTAATGGCTTTACATGTTTTTGTCTTTTTTCTGGTTTTTTTATTTGGCAAAAATAATCAACTCTCAATTATTTGATAGAATCGTGTAAGAAAATCAAT
Source organism: Scutellaria barbata (assembly GCA_028654395.1). NCBI lineage: Eukaryota > Viridiplantae > Streptophyta > Magnoliopsida > Lamiales > Lamiaceae > Scutellaria > Scutellaria barbata. The sequence continues at coordinate 29,963,571 of CM053647.1, forward strand.
AATCGGGCTCTACAAAATAATGGATCTATATACTTAGTTCTTTGAGTGGGTTCAGTTTCACCCTTCATATAATCCGACTCATACACTAAGACGGACTTATTTCCATCATATCTGCCATAGTCCAGACAATACCCTTCATATATCTATAAGCAAATAACCAAAATTTCTCAAAACAATCACAAGCAACATTAAAATTTCCTTCAATTTTTCACTCAAATCAAGCTTGACTTAAATGAAAATTAAAAAATTGATTTGAATTGAGACTTTGATTTCAGTTGTGCAATAAGTGTTAGTTTGTTAAGATTGCATACTTTGGTAGAGAAATGCAGGAATCGTGTTCTAGGTCTAAGTTTTTATCGATTTGTGGAATTATAATAATAGTAAATTATGAGATTTGTGGAATTATAATAATAGTAAATTATGACATGATTCTTCCGATAATTAATTTTTTTTTAAATTTCTTTTTCCGCAAATAATGTTTGCCCCCAACATGGCATTCAAGAAAGAAAAACTAATCAGAACAGTTGTCTCTGCACCAAATCAAGTAGTTTGTTGCAGTATCATAAATAATGATAGAGATAGGAAAGAGAAGTATAAAAGCATGGAGATAATGGCAAAAATTGAATGAGGCTAAGAGGAAAAGGGTAAATTAAAGTTAAGACATTTTTTAGATTTAATGTTGTGTAAGAAAATGGCAAATAAATCCACAGTAAAAGACAGCAATAGTGGGAACAAATCTAAGGTACAAACCTAAAAGCTTCTCTAGCTTTATTGAATTCAGAAGATCGTATCTTTTTAATACTGGAAAAAAAAATTAATCCTTTTTCCCCCTTCTTCAGTCAGAACTGAATAATCCCAAATTTTGAAAAGAATAAAAAAACAATGGAGTAGCAAAATCCAAGAATTCATCATCTTTGCTTGGCTTTAATCCCTTGGATTGTTCAAAACTTTGATGGAAAAAATCGATTCTTTATATACGTGAATATTATCAATTGCGATATTTTATTGGAAAATAGTGTACTGCTTGATGTATGTATATAATGTTTGAAATAAGTATATATATAGAGTAGAATTAGGATAACTCCAAGTTATTTGAGGTGCTTTGAATTCTATAACTAACAAATTTAGTTTGTGACAATTTACAGCAACACCATCGATATTAAAAGATTACAATAGCCATATATAATATTATTATATAGCGTCATGATAGATCATTGTTCTTGTAACGATAGTAATTATATATTAAATTTTGAATTCCTAATATTTTCTATGGTTTAATTTGTTCGTAGAAGACCTACTACTGTTTATTAATAAAGATGTGGCTATGAGTTGTCAAGAAAAAAAAATTAAAGACGTGAAATTATAGAAAGAATTGTTGATTTAAAAAAAGATTTTATTTCTAATATACAACAAACCAGCATTATGATATAATATTTAATATGGCCCACATGAATTAAATTTGTTTATGCCCTACCGAAATATTGATTAATATAATAGTGTTCATTTTGTATGTTTCCAACGCATGAGATTATATTATTTGTATATTCTAATTTCACTATATATATATACACACACAATTATATATATGATCTATAAACGATGGCCCAGTTTTCTATAATTAATGCTACCAAGAATTTCACACCTGTTATTTCTTCACATCCACTATTCCTTCATTATTCTCTCACTTTCGTGCACAAGGTTTGATAGAAACATCTTCAAATAATTTGTTCAATTTCCCAATGTTAAAATGTTGAAAATAATAATAATAATAATAATAATAATAATAATAATAATAATAATAATAATATATCGCCGATGGATCCCGTTCTATATATTAAAGCGGACTCGTCTAAAACATAGAATTTATCCCATTATTTTATTGAAAATTTATTATCATGTCCGTTGATGAAAATCTCACAAAATTGTAACAAAGATCTCATGTCATTAATCATTTAAATTTAGCTTGGGTAATAAAATGAAAATTTATTTATTTTGGTGAAAATTTAGTTCTTTTACCATGTTTTACCTATTAAGATGCCAACAGACAAATTGATATTCAAAGTAGTTCACAGGAGCAATAGTGCATCAAAGTTGCAAAACAAGTGGTACAATCTTGCTAACTCACATATTATACACACACACGTATATTCCTTAATAAGTACTATATTTGATATATATTTATATGTGTGTACCTTATTAGTACATGCATAGGTAAGAAGGAGATATTATATCAAATAACAAACAATTCATTACTATAAATGTGGTCGTTACAAACAAAATTGTTTCTTAACACCATAGCTAGATTCCCGGCCACTCTCATGTTTTTGCAAATCTATGTCTCTTTCCTATTTAACTATAATTCTCAATTAATCATTTCTTTACTTTAATTAATCACTTGTAATAGGAACATATCATGTGATTTTATTGTGTGCAATAATGCATCTCATAATGAAGTATATGATCCTATTCATAGGGTTAGCTTAATGATATATATATATATATATATATATATATATATATATATATATATATATATATATCAGTTTGAATAGGATCTTAGGTTTCACTCTCACCACACCAATTATAACTCAAAAAATATAAATTAAATTTTGCTGAAATTAAGGAATTGAAATCCAACTGCGCCACGTTCTATTAGTTATTTATCTTTTGTGAACATAACGGATAGTTAATTTATATTATTAATGAGTAATGAAAAGTTCCAATGTAACAATAATATTATAATTTGTATTTAAATTTGCATTTAAATCATTTAATTAACGATTCATTATTAGATACGTATAATAGCATTGAGAAAAATAATGTCGCAGGTATATATCGACATTTTTAGTCGCTGTACTTGTAATGTTTACAATTATTTAACAATTAATACTGAAAACGATACTATTTCTTATCGTTTCTCATAAAAAAAATATTGAAGTCATTAAATATTATCACTTATTTAATAAAAAAATTTAATGATAATCTTCATATTGTCACTTGATATTTTATTCTAACATTTCGTAGTGAGAGAAAATATGCAATTACGTTTTCTATTAAAAAAAACTTTTACGAACATTATTTCTTAATTTTTATTCTTCGTGATCGGCTCTATAATTAATTAACCCATGGTACCTTAGTCAAGATGTACGAACTCATTTTTTATTTTTTTTATTTTATCATTGAGAAAACAATCATACGTATTTAATAGTTGTAACCTATACCAACTGGCAATAGAAGCGTATAACATGGAATTATTGGACTAATTAGAGGTAGGACGTCCTTACACTTCATATTCTAACTCTTGTTTTTTTAATTGGATTTTTAGTACAATTAAAGATGGTCCACCCCAAGAAATTATTGTAGAAAATAACAAAATGGAGTCAAATCTCTGACAAATTAATACAGCCCCTAGCTAGGTTTTACTACATGTATTGTTAAACAAATGTTAAATTGGAGCCTCCCTTAACTATATTATTGCATAAACTACAACTACTAACCTATATATTCTAGACGTATAAGAATTATTTTAGTATTTTGAATTATTATTTTAACATAAAACTTCAAATAAGGATAGACTAATAAAAAAAAAAAATTAAAATACAGTACACAATAAATACTATACACTAAATCAATGAATGAACTCATCATTCATTCACTAAAATCTCAAAAAGGGTTTGTTTGTTAAAGAGATTCATGAGTACTTTTGTTAGGAATTTAGATGAGGTCCATGAGGATTATAAAATTTATTCAAATACTATTTCATTTTACAAAAAATAGTATAATCAAATACTTTACACTGTAATTTATTTAATATAAAATTTCAATATACATATAATAATAATATAATAATATACATATATACTTTTTATAATATTTATTTAACATCTAGTCTCACCCAATAAAATCTCATAACAAACTTTATTTACACAACCCTAGATTTCAAAATTTTATTTTCCAAATCCTATATAATCTTCTTCCAAACATGCCACGGTTGATCTTTCCCATTTTACCCACTCCTATTTGATATATGTTCCCATCAGTGGGGCCCCTACAAAAATAATCATCTTCACTATAAAATAATATAACTTGTTGAAAAACCCTTTCTTGCATGTTTGATCTACACCCCATCCCCCGACCCCACCACCCCCCACCACTTCTCTGTCTCTATGTACACTTGTGCATGTAACATATAGCCGTCAATTCATATTTCATACTCAAGTATTTGAGCTGCTAAGTAGTACTGTGTCATTCTCTCTATGTTCATCTGTGTTGTAGAGATAGAGAGAGAGAGAGAGTCTAACCTCAATCGTCCTAACAAGGGCTAGCAATATTATCTCGCCGGAAAAGGTAGGGAGTTGGCATTTTCCTTAGAATCCTATATGTTGGCTCTCCGTGATGTCATTTTCCGGCAGAAAAAGACCGTTGTACCCATCATCTGTGGTGGTGCTGCTCATGATCTCACTGGTGCACGTGCTTCTGATTTCAAGCAAAAGCCAGGCAGGGGCAATCCGGACATTTCGACAGCGGTTAGAATCTCAGCCAATGGAGCCTCCGCCTCCGGCGATGAATCAGACAGAAATCTTGAAAGAGTATTTCAATGGCAGAGTTTCCGATCTCAACCGTACAACAAATGCCACTTTTCTTGATGGCAAAAGAAGAATACCCAGCTGCCCAGATCCTCTCCACAATTAGTAGAGTAATTAATCAATCAGCTGTTAGATATTTTTTTTTTTTTTGGGCTCCATTATTTTGTTCGATTTTGTCCAAAATACCCACGTTTTTCCTCATATTTGCAGCAATGATTGTGTGTTTAGATTCACGGGGCAAACCGTGGGTATTTTGGTATATTTGTTTTTGCTAGCAATTGAGAGGTCAAGAAGAAGAAAGAACGTGATTAGTGATGTATATAGAGAATATGAGTTCATGAAGTGATTTAATTGTCATTAGCCAACACTAATTGTATCGATTTTTCCACACTTACCCTTTTCATGATTTTGTTAAAAGTGGAGGAATAATCAAATATGGTGGTGGGGTGGGGTGGGGGTGGTTATGTGTTTTCACTGCATTGATGCCAAAAATAATGACTTTCACAATCAATGCAAAATTTATTGATTTTCAATCAGACATATACACTAGAATATAGTGAACAAATTTGATATGGATTTGCAGAGAATTTGAACACAGTTTGCATATTTAGTATTGCTTAAAGAGGTTTGTGTTTGATGGCAGATGAGGAGAGTAAAACTTTTTAACATTTTGGATTCTTGTTGGATTTTACTCATTTTCGCACAAGTAGTAAGTTGAGACTCTGTGTTGTCATTTAGTACCCCTTAATTTTATGGCAAAATCTTGGATGAGACCGTCTTATGAATCTCATGTTGTGAGATGAGTCGGATCGGGTCGAACATAAGAAATTATGTAATATTTTTGCGTGTATTACGTAATACTTTTCAATATATTAGATAATACTTTATATTATAAGATATATTTTGAGTTGAGTTGGATCATACGAAAAATATGTAATATTTTTATGTGTATTATGTAATATTTTTATGTATATCATGTAATATTTTTGTTTTGAGTTGAGTCAGATTATAAGAAAATATATAATATTTTTATATGTATAAGGTAATACTTTTGTATTATAAGATATATGATTCGAATTGGGTCGGGTAAGGTCTTAAAAAACACACGGATCCTAGGACTTCCAGGTGCTCTCTTCTCCTCGTGCAACATGTAATACTTTTGTGTATATTATGTAATACTTTTCTATATATCATGTAATACTTTTATATTTACATATATATTATATAATATAATATAAAGTATTACCTGAAATATAGAAAAGTATTATCTAATAATATATAAAAATATTACTTAATTATTATGTTCGATCCGATCCAATCCAATCCATCTCATAAAATGAGATTCGTGAAACGATCTCATACAAGCCATACTCTAATTTTATTTAAAAGTCATAATTTTATTTAAAGTCATGTTTCCTTTGTCAGATTAATTAAATGTGTCATTTTTTTCTACTGGGAGTTCCTCTATTTTATTTTTATTTTTTTACAGTTATGAAAAACATAGGACTGATGGGGGTTTTGATGTGTCTGAATTCACTGCTGCATTAACTGCTTACATCCTGATGTGGCTTTGCCGTGTATCGAATGCTTTCCCTATGCCCAACACTTTTTCAACAAATAATGTGGATCATTCTTTTTTTTTTTTTTTTTGATTCGTGATGTGTATAAAAATAAGTTGTCGAATTGTGTATATTGGTATAGGTCAAGGTGGATTGAAGAAATTAGTACTTTGAAATTCTAAATTTTGAAATCTCTCATATATAGTAAGATATGTGGTTTGTGACATTTTTTTAGATATAAATTATATGAGATGTCATACTAATACATCCAAAGTATTTATAACATGATTCTTTAATTCGGTGGTTATAATATATCTTAAATGGTTATAAATTATAAAATATATTACATATGTACATGCAATTAATATGTTAATCTTAGTATAGACACACATACATAAACACATGTATATATGTGCATTTACTATACAGAATATAACAGATAAATGTCACTTTATATTTCAATGAATATTTCTATTATATATTTATAAAAATATATTTTTATATTAATATAATACACATGTACATGTATTCCAATTATATATATATATATAATATTAATAAAAATGTAAGCCTTTCCTTTTTAAAGGGAAGGTAACTAGCTAGGTAAGGGAATTAGAGTGATCACTTTAATTTTATTTTTTTGTCAAAAACAGTTGTATATTCGCACTTAGGACGAGAAAGTGTTATGAAAACACGAACTTAAATGGTTTGCGTTTGTATATTGAACTATGAATATCGTTAAAATCGTTTAAAAAATAAAAATTGTAGCCGTAAATGCAATAACACAGAGCAAATAAAACATAAATTTGGACCTAAAAAATATTTACTTTATGTTATTACAATATGTAACGAGCAATGAAGACATTCTTTTTAATTAATGCTATATATTCGATAGAAAAATATAAAGATTCATTATTTGTTAAGTTGCGCAGATTGAGAGGAGATAAAAACTCCAGTTTAACTTTAGAAGGTCAGACCCAATTGGTTGACCAAAGTTGACTGTAGAATGACAACTGTGCATTTGAAAATGTTGATTCGACTAAAGATGAGATTTGCGTCATTTTGTAATGACAACTCATGAATTTCCTTTTTCCCAATATTTTTTTTTTCAATTGTATAATAATGTTTTATATAAAAAATAACTCAACATATAAAATTCAATTATTTAAAATCCACATATTCATAAAAGTGATTTTATAAAATTTAAAAGTTGAAATCATTTGATTTCAAAACCACTCAAATTTAAAATCCATCAAAATAACTAAAAAATAAGTTTAAAATAAAAGTGATAGATTTTGAAGCCACATTTATCCAAACATCAAGAGTCGATTTACTACTATAAATTTTAATTCTCTTTTCAAATCCACCTATCAAAATTAGGGACGGGGGAGAGCAAACATCAAGAGTCGATTTACTACTATAAATTTTAATTCTCTTTTCAAATCCACCTATCAAAATTAGGGACGGGGGAGAGCAGGGGCATTGGGCCCCCTCAAATTTTAAAAAATTATATATATATATATATATATATATATATATATATATTATATCAATTTTGTGAAATTAGTTATATATATAAGTAATAATTTTTAATGTTAAGGTGTAATTAAATTATAATTATTAATGAATTGTAATTTTATTTCATATTAAATATATATATATATATATATATAATTATAAATAAGTCTCTTATTTTCACACTTTTTCAAACTTTGATTTTCTTAATCATTTTAGATACCAAATTCATAATAATAGAATGATTGTGCATGTGAGTTTTATAAATAATTGAAATTAGTAAATTATAATTGTGGTCACCTATATTTATATTATTCAAGTATTTCACATTTGAGTTTAATTATTTCAGTATCAAACCATTAATTCGAATTTGTAAAAACAATATTAAAAATTCAAAATTAAATAAATATATATATATATATATAAATAATTAATACTATATCAAATTTTTATACATTGTAAGTTGATCCTAAATTTTTTTTTTAGCTTAGGTCATTGATCTAAAGAAATGCGTGAAAAAGGGACTATTAAACAACAAAGATTTAATTTATTAAATAAACTAAAAAAAAAAAAGAGTGGAACTATTATTTTACCCGGAAGAAGTTATATGGAGAAGCAGATAACCTTGAACTGTTGCATTCAGCAGATTAATCATTATTCATTACATAATCAACAAACAGACACCGATTCCGCACAACAGTTTTAAACTGGTCTACTTTAACTCTTCCAAAATTTGACCCCAAACCATGAATAATATATGTAGTAGTAATCTTATGAAATCATCCGATGAATCGAAATTTTTAGACGGATCAATGTACAAACTCGAGATTAACTGGTAAAAAAGAGTTTAAACTATGGATATTAGGATTCCGTGTCACAAAATTATATTTGTAAGCTTGCATTTCTTGTCATTTTATAATATATGTTTGTATGTATGTATGATATTTTCACTTTCTAGTGAGATGAGCTCTTTGTCATTTTCTTGTAAGGAAGGTGTGGAGACAAAAAAATAAAATAAAAACATAAGTGAATGAGTACATAATTACAGGGTTGTGTCAGGGGCATTATGGGCATATGCTTGATTTGATTATACTGTTTCAAAATTCAACTTTCCTGCAACAGGGGAGTCCACTACTGTGTTGGCAAATTATATGATTTCAAAGTATAATAACAAAATATGCTAAACATAACTTTAGTATAATATGACATTTAAATTGGACAATCCATATTGTTTAGCTGAAAAGTCAATTGTGATTCTAATTGCTACTTTACTAAATTAGAAGTTTTTATTTTATTTTACAATTAAGCCTAGAAATAATCTGGATTTGGATTTGGATTTGGGTTTGGAGCAATGTATCCCCTCTAGCAGTTTGGATTATTTTTTAAAATTTGATTTTATATTTAATTTTAGTAATGCATGTCTGTATAATATTTTTTTAACATACAACAATAATAAAATAAAATTAGGGAAAAGGCATATTTGTGTTACTGTACTTTCAATTGTTTTTTTAAAAGGATGTTTATACTTCATTAAAATACATGAAGTCAATGTGCATTTATTTTCATCAAAATTAACTTTAGTATTTTTATTTATAATTTTTGTGTTGCCTTAGAATTTAATAACTAAATTAGAAAAGTAGAAAGGGAAGAAAAGGTAACCACAGATGGAAATCGAGGTCGGAAAACGCCATCGTATTGCGCGGCGGAGTGAGTGATTAAGGTTTTGTTTGGTAGTGTTTTGTAATGGAATCAAATTCACTCATTCTTTGTCCCGTTTCCATGCAATCCTCCAAACACCCACTTATTACACTTGGATTTCAGCTCATCCTTTTTACTTACTTTCTTAATCTTGGACTTTATGAATATTATATATCACGTTTTTTCATATTGTATAGTAGCTTTTTATACCATAAATCAAATACAATTAATTTATCTACTGTCAAATATAACTTTATAATTTTTTTTTATCATAATTTGAATGAAAATTTTAAAATAATTTGTGCACTCACATGTTTATAGTGTGAAATTGATGACTGATGTGATGCGAAATTTTATTTATGTCGAATCAACAAAGATAAAATTACCACTGTTTTTATATTTGTTGTAATATTATATATATACTGGGGGCGGAGTCTCCTTGAGACTAAAGCCCCCCAAATTTTTTTAAAACTTTAATTATTTATGTATATTGTTTTAATTTTTTTTAAGTGCTAAAATACCAATTTTATGATAATTTAGCCCTCTAAAGCCAACGAGTTCCCTCATCTTTAATTGTCTAGCTCTGCCCCTATATATATATATATACATATATTATCTATGATAGAAAAGTAATTCACTATCCCGACTATAGTAGAAATGGGTATTGTCTCATTTTCGTATTCCGAATTATTTTGTTCATCACCTTTAATAATTAATGTGATTATTAGGAAATTTGGATGAATTCTTAAGAAAATGATTAAATACTGTATTTTAGAAAATTATGATATTTTTGTTCAAGAAAGATCGTCTTATGTATGCTCAAACATGGTGCAGAACTCAATTTTACATTTTAATCAACTCGTATGATCAAGATCCATCCATGGATCAACCAATTATATTCACCTCAAGTAAGGTGGGATATATTTAATAGTGACAGGTCATTTAATTCTATAAATAAGCAGCTCGCGAATAATCTATATATTACCGTTGAGAACTTCCAACAAATTAATCTATTTTCTTTATGCATTTTTTCCCAGAAAAACTTGTCTCTTAAAATTTATATAATGCTTAAATCAATTAAACCAACAAATACATAAACGAGCATAAGTGAAAACCATTGATTTATCTACACAATATACCAAAAATAAATAATATATATTCTGCGACAAAGAAAATACTTGTAAAAAAATAGCAATTTATATTTATCCACACATGATATTAACTAAGTCATCAGTTTTGTGGGTTTTTTAATCTGTTTCCTAAGCTATCTATCAATCTACGTCAATGCACATGAACACGAAGGACTTGACCAAACCTAGTAAGCCTAGTTTAGTTGAATGCATTTTAGAGCTGATTGAACTCTTTATCCGACAAAATTCCATGTTCAATTTTCTTTAATTTTGGTTGGTAATTTTCTTTATTTTATCACTCTATTCAAACAAAATATGGATAACTTAAATAAAGACTTAATAATTTAGCAAGACAATCCAAACACTTGTCACATTATCCTTGAATTCTCACTCATGAATTCTATCAATCTCATTCCAAATATCAATCATTACACTCTGTTAGTTGACCTCATCTAGAAAAGTAATGATGTGTGGTTGGGCCTCATAAGGAAGCCCATCAAGTACTACATATGCCCAAGCTCACAATGCCGACGAGATGGCCTAATATAATTGTTGTTCAATTCATAGAAAGACTAATTTGTAATAGTAATGTAAAATGCTTCTTAAAGTAAAAAATACGATGTAACAATATAATAAATTTACTGCATTCCAATTAATGTTTTCGATTGACAGTTTAGTTAAATTATATCAGCTTATAAACATAGGTATAGGTGCATATGCGTACAACATTCCTTAAAAGGACAGAGAAAAGTACAACACTCCTTAAAAAACAAAGAATTAATTCGTTTATTATCCTTAATCAAATTGTATTAGTTTGTTTATAAATGTTTGTTCTACTTTCCACCTTCACCAAATTATTATTGTTTATTCGTACATACTTGATTGTTCTACTTTCCATCGTTCACCAAATTATATTAGTTTATTCACAAATTCATAAATATGCTTATTGCGTCAGAAGTATATTGTCAAAGGAGAAATACAGCAATGAAAAGAAAATATTCCAATTTGAATACTATTCAAAAACAGAAATATATTGATAAAAGGACAAAAACAAGCTAACATCCTAAAACAACAGTGGGTTACGGATTTGCATGTTTAATTTCAATTGTTTAATATCAGTGAGTTATGAATTTACATTTGATTTCAATTATTTAATGCGGCCAAATGTAAGAAAATGATTCAAAATTTATATGGATATGTCATATGAGAAACATTGAGAAGGTGGATAAAATACATGGGGCGTGCCTTCAAAGAAACTTAGAATTCTTACATGAGCAATCTACTTTTGTCAAATTTCTAAACAAATACGTTAAAATAAAACATCAAATTAGTAATATCGCACGATCATTTTATTTTTAGTTTCCATTCAACAATTTTTTTTTTTGGCATTTTAATTTGTTTTTTATTTATAAAAAGTATTAGACTTTCTTTCTGTGTGTTTGTTGATAATTATGCTTTAAAGTTAGATGAACAAATTCTCAAAATGTGAAATTTATGTTGATCTATATGTATTGTAATTGTATTTTTTTCGCTAATTATTATAATATTTTATCATTATCTTAGGTTTTTTAATTCATGAATCATTTTCCAAAAATACACGAATTAAAAGAAGTGTATGATTGTATTTATTGCGAAGCTTTGAGGTTTGAATACAAGCCACCTACATTTTATTGTGATAATGGAAAAATTAAACTTGCAACTATTGAAGTTCCAAATGAACTATGGGATATGTTTACTTTTGAGTTAGAAGAGGCAATAGAATTTCGAAAAACATTCATTCCTATAATCTAAATGGATTGCCTCCTCACAAATTGGTGTTAAAAAAAATTGTCCAATTATCTTTCTCGAAAATTTGGATCCATCTAATGGTTTGTGCAATGGAACAATAATGGTTTGTAAAGGGTTTCAAAATAAAGTAATTGATGCAGAGATTGTATTTGGGTAACATGTCGGCAAACATGTGTTTATACCTAGAATACCTCTCTCGCCGGCCATAAATGAAGGGTATCCATTTTGATTTAGAAGAAACAATTCCTTATTCGTCTTTGTTTTGCTATGACAATAAATAAAGCTCAAGGACAAACAATTCCAAATATTGGAGTCTACTTACCACAACCCGTTTTCTCACATGGTCAATTATACGTAGAGGAAATTCAATGTCTACAACAAAAGTTTTGATAAAAACAAACACAACAAATGAGGAGGAAGCAAGTTTTAAAAGCAGGTATTAAATATTATTCAAATAAATATATACATTATGAATTATTTCAAATAACTAATTTCGTTTTTGTTTCAGGACAACAAAATGAGACAACCAATTAGAATGTCGAAGAAATTAACAAGGAGATGGAATAGATGTAATTAAATCATCACAATTTTTCTACATAATCAACACAAGGTTTAGATTATCATAATGTTTTGTCAAAATTTCATAATTTGAGAGAAACATATTTTATAAGTTTTCTTTGTAACAATTTCTGCAGTACTTATTGTTATCTTATAATAAAACAATGGAAGGACAACAAATTTTTTTCCCCTGTTATGTTCAATTTTTTGACTTTGCTATTTCTACATTTTTTCTATTTATTTTTGTTGTTCTCCACATTTACTTTTATTTGACATTTATTATTTAGTCATCAAAAGAAATTCAAATCATCAAAATTATGGGGATGTATAATCACAGGAATTTATTAAAAGCTCTAAAACACATTTCATCGAATAGCTGATACCCATTTCATTAGAAGCATCAAATAACATTTAATTTTAATAATGAAATGATCATTAAATTCTCAAATACCAAACAACCAATAAAGAAAAAATAAGTCGCATAATATCATCAAATATATGGGGACGTATAATAACAGAGTTTATTAAAAGCTCTAAAGAACATTTCATCGAACAACTGATAACTTATTTCATTAGAAACATCAAATACCATCTATACCATACTAATAACAGGAAAGTTGTAAATATTTACAAGAATGTCATTTTCCCGCCCAAAAATATCATGTCATTAAAAATATTAAAAAAATAGAATCTTTCTTAATAAGTTATTTGTGTATTGTTCAATATTCTAAATCTTGTAGAGTAAGTTATATTCTAAATCGCAGAGTAAGCTATATTCTAAATATTCTTGAGTAAGCAATATTCTAAATCTTGCAGAGTAAGCTATATTATAAATCTTCTTGAGTAAGCTATATTATAAATCTTCCTGAGTAAGTTATGTGTACATTATATAAGATTGACAAGGAAAAACAAAAAATAAGAAAAAAATTTAGAGAACAAAGTTCTTCGTATAAGCTACTACATCCATCATAGTCAATCTAGGTCACTATCGACAGAATCCGACCGACCCCAACGTTCACACTGGAGAGCTCTCCATCTCCATTATTTTTTATGCCGACGCCGAACTTAATTAGTATGAACACATTTTGAATATATATATTACAAGGGAGATGATGAAGATGGAAGCTTGTGGTCGATACGAAAGGGGCAACGATGAAACAAACGGTGTGGAAGAGGTGTGCCGAAATTGATATCAGAGGTTGGTGGCGAAAGGCTGAAGAGAAGACGAAAGAAGCTGTTAGGATAAGAAGCGGTTTAATGACGATCATAAATTTTATTAGTATGGTAAAAATTATATCAATTACATTTTTATAATTCAAATTCTAAATGCAAACAACCTCGATAAATATATTGAAATGACGATCATAAATTTTATTAGTATGGTAAAAATTATATAATCATTGAGTCATCAACTCCATTCATGAGTAAATTATATTGTTTGTTTGATTTTTATTATTAAAAATATAATTGAAAAATCAATTACTATATATATAATTATATATCATAAGTATTTGTTTTTTAAAAATTATTTGAATATTATGTGTGAGATTAAAAATTATAAAATTTAAATATTTTTTAAAAACAATCAAAGAAAATTAATTTGAAAAATAGTTTTGACACTGAAATTAATTTTAAAATGTATAAAAAAAATAGGCTTGAATAATATGATTTTGAAAAGAAGATTATAACAATGGAATCCAAGATTAAATTTAAAAATGTAAAACCAAAAAGTATAACTTAAAATTAATTTAAATATGTATATATATATGTATTATTAATTGTGATAAGGTAAAAAATCAATAAATATAATCTAAAAATGTTAAAAAAAGAAATAACAAAATAGGTAACTAAATAAAATGTAGTCGAAATCAAATATTAATAGTTAAAAATAAATATAAAATCAACATTAATTGGTAATTTATTAAAAAGAATTACAGAAATGAATAGTAAAATATAATTTGATGTAAAAGTATGCACATAAAATATAATTTAACACCGATAATATATACTATTATAATAAATAATAAATTACGCATCGTGTGGATACACTGCTAGTTTAATTCATAATAACATGATCAGTTTAATTGACCATTAACTTCTCAAATACACAACAACCAATAAATACAAAACAAATAAAAAAAAAGAGTAACAATGAATCTGACGTATGGTTAATTAAAATTTTCGATAACATGTGGTGACAATCCAATAACAAAAATGGAAATGAAACACATTTTTGAAATGGAGAATCCTATTCAGGAAGAGCAATGTTTAAAAACTGAAGAAAGAAACGTGTTGCACTACCTTAGTACTCCACTCACCAAGTATAGCTCTAAGCCTTTCGTTTTCTTCAACATACTGTTATTAACTGATTATCAGTAAAGTTCATACATAAACATACCTTATGACTGTAGAAATTGATGATTGATACTTACAACCACAACTTCGAACCAGATAAATTTAATTTTTAATTACAGAAAGAAACTGAGAGAGTTTTGCTTATTCATATTCGCGAGCTTAATGGTTTCATATCATTGTTGCTGCTATTTCATATATGGGGACGTATAATAACAAAGTTTATTGAAAGCTCTAAGGAACATTTCATCGAACAACTGATAACTTATTTCATTAGAAGCATCAGATACCATTTGATTCGTAATAACATGATCAGTTTAATTGACCATTAGCTTCTCAAATGCTAAGTCACAATGAATCAGACGTATAGTTAATTAAAATTTTCGATAACATGTGGCGACAATCCAATAACAAAAATGGAAATAAAACACATTTTTGAAATGAAGAATCCTATTAATAAAGAGCAATGTTTAAAAACTGAAGAAAGAAACGTGTTGTACTACCTTAGCTGCTCTGGTACTCCACTCACCAAGTATAGCTTTAAGTCTTTCGTTCTCCTCAACATACTGTTGTTAAGTGATAATCAGTTTCATACATAAGCATACCTTATGATGGTAGAAATTGATGATTGATACTTACAACCACAACTTCAAACCAAATAAATTTAGTTTTTAATTACAGAAAGAATCTGTGAGAGTTTTGCTTATTCATATTCTCGGGCTTAATGGTTTTATATCATTGCTGCTGCTATTTCATTTTTTCTCTAGGCAGACCTCCTTTAATTAATTTCAATATGGATTAGCTAATAGAAATCCATTAAAAGATGGGCTATGCGGGTACATAATTTTAATTTTTTGAGTTAGTCCATAATTTTTTTTGGGCTCATTTGCTTAGGAGCTAACTTTCATTTTCTTAATTTTCGGCAGACCCAAACCTTTATTGAAATTAGTAAAATCTGGGCCCATAGTTTTACAGCTTTTAATATGATAAGAACTCTTACCATTTATATTCTCTTTCCAATATAATATGTATGATCAATATTAATTAAGGGATAATTACTTTTATTTATTTCACTAAACTACTTAATTACAATATCAAAATAGATCTATATAAAAAGCGTGTCTCCATACATATTTGTACATCAAAATTACATAAAGAATAATTACTTTATTTATTTCAAGTTAATTTAATTAAAACATGAAAATCAAATAAAATAGATTTCATCGAAATCAATGCTATCATCCTAATCAGCCAAATTTGGTAGAATCCTATTAATATTTATTAAAGTCCTAATTAAAAAGAGCTCTCTGTATATGACTTAGTTAGAAGTTTATTAGGACTCTAATTTAAAGTCATCAGTAAAGAAAACTTTGTATATCTTATTTAATTAGAAGTTTATTAGGACTTTGATTTAATATGAATACATTATATATATATAAATGATATATTTGTATTATTTATACAACTACATAACTGTAGGATTTTGATGCTACGCAGCGGAATAAAAGAAAACGATTTTCTTAAGCATCAAAACAAAGAGGATCTCATGCACAATTAGAATAACGATTTTACCTCTTGATGCGTGTCCTTTGATGAAGAAGATCTAGAATTACAAATGTAATTCCTCTACTCGAGACACACAAGCTCTTCCTAGACCTCCTCCAAAGCGTTTGCTAGAACGCGATGAAAACTTGCTTTCCTTTTGAAGGGAACCACGTTTTCTTTTCTATTGTGGGGAACGTGTTTTTCTTTTCTGTTGTGTATGGAAAATAATGTTTTTCCACTTCTCAAATTAGGTTTAGGCTTATCTATTTATACTAAATAAAAAGCAAAAGCCCATAACCTATGCCTAATCATATTAGGCCCAACACACATCCTAATCATATTAGACCCACAACTTATATACAACGGGCTTATTGATCTAGTTCAAACTTAACGTGTGTAACCCTTGTAGGACCCAATTATTATTAGTAGCAAGCCCAACAATTGGAATGCAGATCGTAGTTGGTTTCTAGCTAAACACTACGACCACCTAAAATAATTGAATTAATAATCTTCATTAATTTAAAGTCCTTAACTATTTATTATATTGACATCTTATTAAAGGACATCTCCTTCAATCTCCCACTTGTCCTTTACAAGTGTCCAATAATAAATTCCCTTGTCATTTTAATGTCTTAATCTGAACCTTATGTAAGATAGTTCGTCATTCTATCTTATTCAGACCTTTTCTTGAATTCCAAATTTAAACTGTCAAAACAAATGATTAACTCTTAATCCATTTGAGCATGGCCATGCATTTCAGTTTTCATTTTTCAAGAGGCCGAAGACAACATTCCTATTAAATAGGAAGACAATCCCATTCTTGTACACCCACACTTCTCCATACAATTCATGTCAATTCTGAATCTCGACTTTATAGCCTCCTTTTACGGCACGACGTTTGACGAACTCAAGAATATCCAATCCTTATATAAGAAATAAGTGGTATACTCATGGTTTAGGAACTTATATAATAGTTACTGAAATTCTATGACGATTTACAGAATTTTATTCAGGTTAATCCAATATCTGTTCTCCAACAAATATCCATGTAATTGATTAGACATCAAATGTCTCTATAGCCCATGAAACTGCGCTATCAACCAACTTACAAACTAGTCTTTATAAATCATTATTGTCCAATTTAATGACTTAGACTAGGGACAATCATAAATATAACTTCAAGTTCGCATGATAGGGTTCCATTTATCAAATCACGTATTTGACAATCCTATTTGAAATTATAAATTATTTTGGACATATTAATTCAACAGAATAATGAATCAATATTGAAAATCTATTTCAAAACAAACTTATCATTTTTCTCAAGTCTATGAACAAGTTTCATAAAATTAGAAAATTACATGATTTAAAACAAATCTCTAGAATGCTTAATCCCTATGGCCCTAGTATGACCTTCATGCTTGGGTTGAGGTAGTGGCTTAGTCAATGGATCTGCAACATTGTCATCCGTATGAATTTTGCAAATTTTCACATCTTTTCTCTCAATGATATCTCGTATCACATGAAACTTCCTCATAATGTGTTTGGACTTTTGGTGTGATCTAGGTTCCTTAGCTTGGGCAATGGCTCCATTATTATCACAATAAAGATTTATGTCATTGTCTATGTTAGGAACCACACCAAGTTCGGTAATGAACTTTTTAATCCAAACTCCTTCCTTTGCTACTTCTGAAGCTGCAAGGTATTCTGCTTCAGTTGTAGAATCTGCAACAGTGCTTTGCTTTGAACTTTTCCAGCTCACTGCTCCTCCATTAAGACAGAAGATGAAACCGGATTGGGACCGAAAATCATCTCTATTCGTTTGGAAGCTTGCATCAACATAACCTTCAACAACAAGTTCATTCTCACTTCCACATACTAAGAAACAATCCTTAGTTCTTCTCAAGTACTTGAGGATGTTCTTAGCCGCAATCCAGTGTGCTTCACCTGGATTCGATTGGAATCTGCTACACATGCTCAAAGCATATGAGATGTCTGGACGAGTACAAATCATGGCATACATGATAGATCCTATTGCTGAGGCATAAGGAATCTTACTCATGCGCTTTTGCTCATCAGGTTTTGAAGGACACTGATTCTTGCTAAGCATTGTACCATGTGACATGGGTAAAAATCCTCTCTTAGAGTTTTTCATATTGAACCTTTCAAGAATTTTATCAATATAAGTTCCCTGACTTAGTCCAATCATCCTTCTAGATCTATCTCTATAGATCTTGATGCCCAAAATGTACTCTGCATCTCCAAGATCCTTCATTGAAAAACATTTCCCTAGCCAAATCTTTACAGAGTTAAGCATCGGAATGTCATTTCCAATGAGCAGTATGTCATCTACATATAGGATCAAGAAGACCACACTACTCCCACTAATTTTCTTGTAAACACAGGACTCTTCTTCATTTCTGAGAAAACCAAACTGTTTGATTGCCTTATTAAAACGAAGATTCTAACTCCGAGATGCTTGCTTCAATCCATAAATGGATTTTTGAAGTTTACATACTTTCCCAGCATTTTTAGAATTTACAAAACCTTCCGGTTGTGTCATATACACAACCTCTTCCAAATTTCCATTAAGGAAGGCAGTTTTGACATCCATTTGCCAAATCTCATAATCATAATGAGCTGCAATTGCTAGGAGTATCCGAATGGATTTAAGCATAGCAACTGGTGAAAAGGTCTCATCATAGTCTATACCATGAATTTGTTTATATCCCTTGGCCACCAATCTAGCTTTGAAAACACTCACGTTTCCTTCCTTGTCTGTTTTCAACTTGAAAACCCATTTGCATCCTATGGGTGTTACCCCATCTGGCAAATCAACCAAGTTCCAAACTTGATTTTCAGACATGGATTCCATTTCAGATTTCATGGCTTCTAGCCATTTATCAGAGTCTGGACTCGTCATAGCTTCCTTGTAGCTGTTAGGTTCCTCATCTTCCAAAATTAAGACTTCGTGGTTTTCTGTCAAAAGAAAATCCACAAATCTCTTTGGTCTAGATCTAGGTCTATCAGTTCTACGAGGGGCTAGAGCAACATGAGAAATATTCACAACAGGTTGTGAACTTTCTTGTGTATCTAATTCAAGTGGGACATCATTCAATATCTCTGTCGGGATTATGAGTTCATGTTCCTCTACCTCTGGCACATGGGGTGCCATATCTGACACGTCTAACATGTCATTAAACATAGAGGTCTCCACCTCTAATGGAGGTTGAATTTCATCCATTTGTTGCTCTTCACGAATTTCTTCGAGAAGTACATTACTCTCACTTGTCGTCTTTGAAATAAACTCTTTTTCCAAGAAGACACCATCTCGAGCAACAAACACTTTGTTTTCAGTTTGGTTGTAGAAGTAATAGCCCCTTGTTTCTTTTGGATAACCCACAAAGAAACATTTGTCTGATTTGGGTGCAAGCTTATCAGAAAGTAAACGTTTTACATAAGTTTCATATCCCCAGACTTTTAGAAAAGACAACTTTGGAACTTTTCCACTCCATATCTCATATGGTGTCTTTTCTACAACTTTTGACGGAGTTCTGTTTAGTATAAAAGTAGCAGTTTCGAGAGCATATCCCCAAAAGGATAGTGGAAGATTAACATTACTCATCATAGATCGAACCATGTCTAACAAGGTTCGATTTCTCCTTTCGGACACACCATTCCATTGGGGTGTTCCTGGTTGAGTTAATTGTGACAGAATTCCACAATTTTTAAGATGATTATCAAATTCTTGACTCAAATATTCACCACCACGATCAGATCGTAATGTTTTAATTTTCTTGCCAAGCTGATTCTCTACTTCATTTTGAAATTGTTTGAACTTTTCAAACGATTTAGATTTGTGCCTCATCAAGTAAATATACCCATATCTACTTAAATCATCAGTAAATGTTATGAAGTAGCTAAAATTACCCCTGGCTTTTGAACTCATTGGTCCACATACATCAGTATGTATTAGTTCCAATAGTTCACTAGCTCTTTCTCCCTTTCCAGTAAAGGGTGATTTCGTCATTTTTCCTTTTAAACAAGATTCACATGTATCATATGATTCAAAATCAAATGATTGCAAAAGACCTTCTTTTTGCATCTTATGTATGCGTTTCAAGTTAATATGGCCTAAACGACAATGCCAAAGGTAAGTGGGATTTGAATCATTTGATTTATGCTTTTTAGTATTTATGTTATAGACATGGTTATCTAAATCAAATATATAGAGACCATTCATTAAGTTAGCACTGGCATAAAACAATTCATCCTTATAAATAGAGCAACATTTGTTCTTAATAATGAATGAAAACCCTTCAGTATCCAAAACGGAAGCTGAAATAATATTTCTAGTAATAGAAGGAATGTAATAACAATTATTCAACTCTAAAACTAAACCAGAGGGTAGAGATAGACTATAAGATCCTACAGCTAAAGCAGCAACCTTTGCTCCATTTCCAACGCGTAGATCTATATCTCCCTTTTTCAGTCTTCTAACTCTTTTTAGTCCCTGCATATTCGCAATAATATGAGAACTACATCCGGTATCAAATACCCAAGAAGAAGAGTCTGCTGAATTCGCTAAATTTATTTCAATAACAAATATACCTGAATTGGAAACTATATTTCCATTCTTCTTATCCTCCAAGTACTTCGGGCAATTTCTCTTCCAATGGCCCTTGCCATGGCAATGGAAACACTCTGTATCAGAAGAAGCACCTTTGGGTTTAGGTTCAACAACTTTCTTGTTTTCACCCTTTTTCCCTTGCTTATTCTTGCCAGCGCCCTTTTTCTTGAACCCTTTTCCCTTATTAACCATTAGAACATCCTTCTTTGGTGTTAGGGTCCCAATGTTCTGCTCAGCTGTCTTGAGCATTCCAAGAAGCTCTTCTAAGGTCTTATCAATACCATTCATATTGTAGTTTAACCTGAATTGGTTGTACTCATCATGAAGAGAGTGAAGAATGATATCCGTAGCCAACTCTTGACTATAAGGAAATCCAAGTCTTGCCATGTTTTCAAAAAGACCAATCATTTTGAAAACATGCAAACCAACCGGTTTACCTTTCTCAAGACGACTCTCGAGAATTGCCTTGGAGGTCTCATACCTCTCCATTCTTGATTGCAACTGGAACATGTTTCTCAGTTGTTGAATGATGGTATAGGCATCCATATCCACAAACCTCTTCTGGAGGCTTGTTTCCATGGTTGCCAACATAAGACATGTGACAGTCACAGACCTTTCACGAACAGATTTTTCCTTGAGTCTATCCCCAACTGTTGAGGTGTTATCAAGTTTTGGGATTGGGGTGTCAAGGACATCCTCTCTGTCTTCAGACCTGAGAACAATTCTCAAGTTTCTCTCCCAATCGAGGAAGTTATTCCCGTTCAACTTGTCCTTCTCAAGGATTGAACGAAGATTGAAAACTGTGTTGTTGTTGTTAGTCATTTATCTACATATGAAAGAAAAATACACCATTCAATCATGTATAAAAGAAAATAGCTCAAAATTTAAACATATTTAAAACAGGCTATGCACACTATATTCATTTAAATACTCCCTAGTTGAATAAAGTGTCTCCAAGATCCTATTTCACAAAATTTTGAGCGGACTTGGGCCCTTTCCCAAAACTAAGTGATCAAGGTAAGTAAACTCTTTTACTAATTATAACATTTATAATTCTTGGTCGATATGTTAACATCTTATGTTAAATCATATCATTTGCCTCGAAGTCCAAAACTTTGTCTTTTGATAACTTCGTTGAGTTTAACCAAATCATACATGTAAATTCCTTCAATGAATTTACCCGTATTATCCCAAGATAAAAATGACACTTTGCTTAGGCATAACCTATCATAAATTATCAAGGGCTTCATAGGCGTATATTTGGAAAGACATCTTACTCAATATTTCTTTAGGGACTTATGATTTATTATGCAGGTTTATATAGCGAACTCATAACATAAACCATAAACATACATAAACATACAATGCATAATAAAATGCAAAAATAAATGTGATCTTAGTATGGCCCCTATATATAAGTACATACAATAGATCAAATCTTCAGTTGCTCCGTCTTGAACCGTCGTGGATCTCCATCCTTGATCATCCAATCAATGCTTACAAGATTTTTATTTTAATTACAATAATTAAAAAAATAATAATAATAATAATAATATTTACAACGATCGATACGCAAAGCGTATTCAAAACTCTACAACTACATAAAATATATATGTGGGCCATACTTTGATCACAACATACATTCTAAACATCGCATATAAAGAATAATAAGCATACATTCATTCAAAACATCATATATTAAGAATTATAGGAATGCATACACAATATCAAATATTAAACATACATTCATTTACATTAAATAAACGACAAGAATCTATTAATCAAATTAATAGATAAAATAAATTTCATAATTCAATTTAATTCAATTAGATTTAATGTGAAAATTATTTATCAAAATTTGTAATTGAATCAAAATATTTATTATGACCCAAAATTTATTCAAAATAAATCCAGGCCCAAAATTATGTAGACCCAATAGTTGCAGTCTAGTCAGACCCAAAGAGCAGAAGCCCAAGGGTCGGCCCAGCATACCATGGCCCATCAGATAGGCCTAAAGGACCAGCAGGCAAAGCCCATCAACAAAATTCTCGGCCCAACACTTATTCAAAAATAAGTGCAACATGTGGGGTTCGAACACCCAATCACACAAGATGAACACTACCAATTTAGCTCCAACTTGTTACATGATATATAAGGTAACAATTAACATTTAACTGACTTCCTTTATTTTCGCAAAAATTAAACAAATCTTCCGAGACAAATGGGGTTCGATCCCGTGATTCAAGCAATCACTGAAACCACTTGGCCAATGCAATTTATCAAAAATGAAATCGTGTAATATGTATTTAAACAGAATATCCACAATAATTGGGATATCCATGCTCAAGTTAAGATTCGAACACAGAACCTCCCGAAAACTTTGCTCAGTTCAACCGCTGGGACACAGGCTAAATTCAGTAATACATATATCAAATATATATAAAACAGATTCTGTTCCCAAACGATTTTTAGGGTTTTGTTATGTCAAATACATCAAATTAAGATCCAACTAATCAGAATCTAATTCTAATTAAACAAGATTAATCCACATATCAATCTATCTTTGAATTAAAATCATGAAGAATATGCATCAAATTGAAAATAATAAAATTATTCATTATTAATTTGTGCAAGAGGCTCTGATACCACTGTAGGATTTTGATGCTACGCAGCGGAATAAAAGAAAACGATTTTCTTATGCATCAAAACAAAGAGGATCTCATGCACAATTAGAATAACGATTTTACCTCTTGATGCGTGTCCTTTGATGACGAAGATCTAGAATTACAAATGTAATTCCTCTACTCGAGACACACAAACTCTTCCTAGACCTCCTCCAAAGCGTTTGCTAGAACGCGAAGAAAACTTGCTTTCCTTTTGAAGGGAACCACGTTTTCTTTTCTGTTGTGGGGAACGTGTTTTTCTTTTCTGTTGTGTATGGAGAATAATGTTTTTCCACTTCTCAAATTAGGTTTAGGCTTATCTATTTATACTAAATAAAAAGCAAAAGCCCATAACCTATGCCTAATCATATTAGGCCCAACACACATCCTAATCATATTAGACCCACAACTTATATACAACGGGCTTATTGATCTAGTTCAAACTTAACGTGTGTAACCCTTGTAGGACCCAATTATTATTAGTAGCAAGCCCAACAATTGGAATGCAGATCGTAGTTGGTTTCTAGCTAAACACTACGACCACCTAAAATAATTGAATTAATAATCTTCATTAATTTAAAGTCCTTAACTATTTATTATATTGACATCTTATTAAAGGACATCTCCTTCAATAACAAGTACCACGACAAGAGCGAAAGCACCACGGCCAGGGCGAAAGTAGATTACGATTATCTTATCAAGCTTGATTATTTCATCAAGCTCGATTATCTCATCAAGCTTTTCCTCATCGGCAATACTGGTTTGTCTTCATATATTTTTATTTTATATTCGATTTGCCCCCATCCAACATGTTTTATGTTTAATGACGTTTGTATTCAATGGTTGACGTAACCACATGCTTATTGACAAATAAATACAAATCAATTCTTATGTTTGATATGAGAATAATAAGATGTATATTAGATTCCGACACATTAATAAATCATGGGGACAAGTATATATAGAAGAAACTTAGAAAAAAAACTTGTATACTTATGCATATAAACATAGATAGAGTAAGCCATTTACAGTACATCAAAAATCAGACTCCCATTTTCTGCAATACATACATAGACTGAGATCAATGGAAGACACCATTGTTTTGTATAGTATGCTGGGGCACTTGAATACCATGTCAGCGCTGGCCAAGTTTATTATCAAAAACCAGCCTTCTGTCCCCATCGTAATCCGGAGCTCCAGCGTTGTCCACAAATACTATCAATTTATCACAGAAAAAATATGAATGAATGATTAAAATTGTTGGGAAAAGTTGGTGCAGAAACATTAATTATTCTTTTAATATAAGGTTTTAGTTGATGGACTAATTCGATCCTGCAAAAAGTAATTAACCAGTTTAATTTAATTTTTAGGGTATTTAATTTTATGAATTTTATTTTTCATATACGATTTTTTCAGTGTGATTTTGTTGGTCATGTGAAAATATTAAAAAAAAAATAACAAATTTATTTTATTGGTGTAGTAAACTAAATTCCAGTAGTTTCAAGAATATATTGTGCTAATATGAGTTGTACTCTTTAATCATCTTATCGAGGATAGAAAGATAGAGATGGCGAAGGAAGCAACTATGCCCATCAAATTTTTACAGATTGGACAAAAAGCAAATTCCTTGTTATTAAAAGTTTTACAAATTGGACACGAAATATGTTGGTGAACAAACAACTCCTTAAAGATCCAAAAATTGATAATGATGGATGAGGAGGTAAGAGAATATATATCTAATGAAGTTAATCTTTAAAATTTTAAGTTCAAGTTGAGATATTTATTTGCAAGGGGGTCCAAATTGAAGTGATCATCTACAATGAAGATATCAAAAACATTGGAAAGGAGTTCACAAGAAACAAGACCTATTTGATAAAGAATGCAATGGTCAAAAGCATCAATACAAACTTTGCATCTGCATATCCTGAAAAGGAATTGGTTTTAAAAAAATTCACCAATGTGGAGGAAGCGGTGAACACCATTGATGAGTAAAAAAAAAAAACAAATACAGGGCCAACACAATAGTTCATTGAGCTTACAAGGAACAAGTGAGATACGTTTTCTAATTGCGCTGAACTACAATACAAAAATAGAAGATGAAAGATTGAATGCAATAGCTGAAGCAATAGAAAAAATAGAACTTTTGAAGATAAAAGAGGAGAAAATAAATAATACCACAACAAGAGGACTTCAACAATTGGAGATCTATTGAAGAAAAGATGAAGAATTAAGAGTAAGAAAATTGAAGAATGCATTCACATCGACGAGGAGAAGAATAGTACACTTAAAGCTTTATTAGATATGACGCGAAGAAAGAAGGATAAGAGTATGACATAAAAGAAGATCAAAAAAGAAAAGATATAACTAAAAGTTAAAGTTTTATTATCTTTCATTTCCAATTTCATAACTTATTATTCTCCTAATTTTTTTTTCTTAAATTTTTATTTGTCAACAATTGATATAATATATAAGGAATTTATAATATTTATTTCCTTAATTTGAATTGATCTCCACGTGTAACACACGTGATCTAAAACTAGTTTAAAACTAATCGAAAAGCTAACCAGAATCATGAAATTAACTTAGTGTTATAATTTGTAGTCAAAAGATGATCATTTTAGTGTATGATTCATTCATATTGGTTGATGTTTGAAGGTGGATAACATTTTCAAAATTTTCAACAATGTATTTTTATTAAAAATGTGTCTAAAATTGAGTTTGAATGACATCAAAAAAATCCATGAAATATTAGAAACAATAAAAAAAATATGTACTTTAAACACCAAATGAAAAAACTAAAATACAACTTGCATTTTCCTAGTAGAGTTGCATTCTACTAGGAACTTGAAGTAGACACCTGCTCGCGGCCTGTAGTAGTCATGTAGTAGTAGTTATGTAGGAGTCAGCTCCAGTACTTGTTTCCTGAAATCAAAGGCAAAATCAAGAATTAGGCGAAATCAAGGATTGTAAAGGACAATGTGAATGGTTCAATAGCTTTTAACTTTCAAGTACCATAGTTGCGGAGGTGACTGGCTTCGTACTCTGTGTTATCGAACCACATTGTAATTTGAGTTCTTGCATTCTATTCGAACTGCACGTTGTTAATGAACTCAAATGATGTGTCAAGATTTAAAAACTAACAATAGTAATTGATGATATTTTGTTTGGAGGATTAACATTCTAATACCAGTTTCTTCTGTTGTTCGTTTTGAACAAGGTTCTTGGCAATAAACTTTGTTGATTTAATAAATATTCTCAATAAATTTTGTTAATCGTCAATAAATTTTCGATTTAATAAATATTACATCAATCAATACATTAATATAATCACGTAAAAAAATTATAGTATTAATATAATCAAAATATATTTAAATAATTAGAAAACCGTTTCCTAAGAAAACCCGTCCATTTCAAAACTTCTTTTTCAAAATTTTTATTAATTTTAAATAAAACTGATTATTCCCTCTCCAAATTTAAGAATTTTAATAATTAAATTAAAATATATTTCATTTATTTTACCAATCTCATAATAAAATAATAAAATAAAAAGTATATTAATTCTCAATAAACTTTGTTGATTTAATAAATATACTCAATAAATTTTGCTGATTTAATAAATATTCAATCAATCCTCAATAAATTTTCGATTTAATAAATGTTGCATCAATCAATATATGAATATAATCACGTAAATAAAGTATAGTAGCACTCAAAATTTTGTTAAATATACATTATTTTCATTATTAATCAAAATATATTTAAATAATCAGAAAACAGTGCATTAATTAAAAAAAAAATGAATTCCTAGTAACCCACACATTCATATTGAGGGATATAAAGTCAGTATCCAATACTTTTTTTTTTAAATAGCATAGCCAATATCGAATAACCTTTAAAACACAAATAAATGACGATATTTGTGAATACATATTAGAGGGGTAGAACGATCAATGTCAACCGACTCTTAGTAGGTTGCTCATTCATTATTATATAAAAGATTGGGTATGGGCGATGGAGCCATTTTAATTGATTTTGACTAATCGGGATCGGATTCCTCTATATTCAGGTTTTCAATTTTCTGAGTCTTCAATGTATATTAAAGTGATATTTTAATATAAAAAAAATAGTTTTTTAATGTATAAAAATATACAAATTTTTCTGTGCATCTGGTGTATGGATCTAAAATCAGTGCAATCTGGGTTGATCCGACCCGAATCCATCATTTTTTTTATTCAATTTTATGTCTTGACCTTTATGTACAAATTCGGTAACTTTTATGTACAAATATTGTGACTTTTATGTATAAATACTGAGACCTTTATGCATTAGAACTTAAAAAAAAAATTTGTATACATAAATACCTTTATGTGATATTTATATGACCTTTATGTATATTTCATGTCACCTTTATGTACAAATATGCATATTTTTATGCAATATATAAATGTATATAAAGGTTTGAATATTTGTACATAAATGTCACATGAATATACATAAGAGTCATATGAATATAATATAAAGATATTTATGTACAAATTTTGCTAAAATTCTTCATTTTTTTCTAAGTTATTGAATATAAAGGTCACAAAATTTATACATAAAGGTCACAGAATTTGTATATAAAAGTCATAAAATTTGTATATAAAAGTTTTGGCCTGAAAGCTAAAAAAAAAATAATAAATGAAAAGCGCGGATCCGTATCAATTCGGGTCGACCCAAATTATATGTACACTAAGTGTACAGAAGACTTGCTCATGAAAGTGATATGTTAACATAATGTGTTTTGTTGTTTATAAATCACATACTTTACTATTAAAAAAATTGTTAGTGGTGAGAGCGCTGCTTTTATTCCATATAGCATATGGACTCTCTTGTTGCTGTCTATGGCTGGGCGTATTTGCCTGATTAACTCTGTGATTGGAAGCTCTCTAATACACTCTATGATGGTCTATCGGTGGCCGGTTTCTACCTTAAAAGAGATTGAGGCAGCAATTCGGAATTTTTCATAGACAGGATCTATCTCTACCCGTAGAACGGTGTGTGTTTCATGATATAGATGTTGCGCCCCTAAAGATGAAGGCGGCTTGGGCATTCGATCTGCCATTGCTGTCAATAAAGCTCATCTTTTCAGTCTTGCTTGGAAGATCTTAACGTCTGATTCTCATGCGCACCGACTGCTGCGAGATCGCTTTTTGAAGAACCCTTTCTCGCCACGGCATTTTGTGGCTCCGTCCACGATTTGGTCTAGTGTTAGGGGTGCTGTTGCCGAGATTATTGAAGATTGTCGCTGGGTGTCGGGTTGCAACTTCGCTGTCAGATTTTGGCTCGACAATTGGGTTGGATACGTGATTGCGGATAGAGTTGGAGTTCTTCTAGAATGGCGGCACCTTTTTGGATACAAAATTTCAGATTATTTTGATGGTGTTTGCTGGAACTTCACAGGGGATTTTGTTGCAAATTTTGGTCACGTGGTGGACGATATTATCTCTTTTCCAATGGCGGATGGTTCGGCTGACTCCCGCATTTGGCCGAAGACTGCAAAGGGAGACATCTCGCCGGCAATTGCATACCAAAAATATAGGAAGTCATTTCCTAAGGTTTTCTGGGGAAAATGGATTTGGGATAAGAGTATTCCTGGCCGGCGGTCTATTGTTATTTGGAAGCTCATTCATGATCGTATGCCTGTTTTAGATACTCTTCGCAACCGAGGAGTGGTGGTTCCGTCGGCATGTCATCTCTGTTTGGCTGATTCGGAATCACTGGACCACTTTTTTTGGCGTTGCTCTTTCTCAAGACAGCTTTGGAATTGGCTGGCGTGGCTGTTTGATGTGCGAATGGACTGGGATGCCGGCATCCTTAACAACATCTTACGGGCCATTTCCCTCCCGTTCAGCGCGCAGGTTGGAGGATTATGGAAGGCTGCTGTCATTTCGCTGCTATGGTGCATCTGGCATGCAAGGAACCTGGTTGCTTTCGAGGGGCGGACCATCCAGCTTGAGAGTTACCGCAGTATGCTTTTCTCCTTCATCCGCGATGCTGGTCAGATTTCCAAGCACCGATGCACAATACTCAAGCGGACTTGTTATGCCTTGCTCGCCTCCACGTCCAGCCGCGTCCAGGTCCGTCGCGGAAGTGCATTTCGGTCCGCTGGCATCCGCCGCTTGGTGGCTGGACCAAAGTGAATACCGACGATAGTGCGGCAGGGACTCCAGGTCGGATGCCGGCTGGGGGTATTTTCCGTACTTGCAGAGGGTTTGCTCGTGGGTGTTTCTTTTTTTGTTGCGGCATTGGTTTTGCATTTGATGCGGAGTTGTTGGCGGCAATGTTTGCAATTGAGGTTGCGCATAGACTTGGCTGGCGTGAGTTGTGGTTGGAGTCCGACTCGTCCTATGTCGTTTGTCTCCTCTCTTATGGTCTGAGCTCGGACCCTTGGTATTTTCGGAATCGATGGTTGAATGTCTTGCGACTTCTTGACAGTATGAATCTTCGGGTGTCTCATATTTATAGGGAAGGGAATCAAGTTGCTGATATTCTCACGAAGCTCCGGGTTGATTTCCAGTGGTGGAATGCAGCACCAAATTTTTTATCTCATGCTATGTTTTTAGATTTTTCGGGCCAGGCCCATTACAGATTTATGTAATGGTTGGTACTCTTTTTCCTTGGCATAGTTTTTTCCCACTGGGTTTTACTATGCTAAGGTTTTAACGAGACCAACCTTTGTCTGTTCTCTTGTCTCTTGCTCTGTAAACCTTCTTCCTTTTTATTTATATATCCTCATTTAGTTAAAAAAAACATATGGACTCTCTTTTAGTAATAATAATTTATAAAAATGGCAACGAAAACCTCTCAAATGTGTTTTGGTGTGCAATCTGAAAATTAAACACTTTTGAAAAGGAAAAATTTTTGAAAAGGAAAAAATAAAAACAAGAGTTTTATCGATTGACGGCCCAAATAAAAGTAATATATTTAGATTTTACAAGACAAAAAATTTCCAATCAGATCTAAAAGAAATTATCAATTAATAACATATACAAGACTTGATGTGTTATTTTTTAAATTCATAACTATTCAAGAATATTTTAAGGGAAATTTGTTTTTCAATCCTCTAAGCTTACTTTATTAGATTTTTCATCATTTCTCTTTCACCTTTTGATTTTTAGTTTTCTAAACTGCTATAGTAGGTAACTATTTTTTTATTTAAATTTAAGTTTAACATCATTTTTTTAATTGAGAGAACACTAATTTTTTAGATCACAAATTTGTATTTTCCATCTTACATGCTTAAATTAATATTCATAAATAAAAAAATATGTTTCATCCCCAATACGTGTGTTAAAAGTTTTGTTCTTAAATATTAATATTAATAATTTGAACATCCCGAACTTACTTTTCTTTTTAATTGAGAGAATATTTTTTAAATCCCAAATTTGTATTCTTCGTCTAACATACCCAAATAAATTTTAATCAATAAAAAATTATTGTTGTTCCCAACACATGAGTTAGAGTTTTGTTATCAATTATTAATATTCATTATCAATTATTAATATGTTTCATAAATTCCGACTAGAAATTCATCATGGGATGCCAAGAGCATGTCCATGTCATCTACGAGAATGAGGAATTTCTGGCTAAGGCGTGTGACAGCATGTAAATCACCTAGCTGATAGGCTTCTACAACCTTTACAAAAAGTTGATTTGCATACTTTGCTAAGGCTTGTCTTGTTAGATCCACAAGATCGTATCTGAAATCATGGAATACACGAGTTTCAGGGGTGAAAACACGTGTAAGATATACTATCATTATTTGTTATACTCGAACCTGTAAGTGTTGCTTTCTGATAGTTGATCCCCACTGGCGATAAAGAGATGTAGAGCATGTATTACTTCTGAAGTTGAGTACCATAGATGAGGATGAGTGTAGGAATAACTTGTTAGTTCATATATAGATCTCCTGAAACTTGGATGATTGATAGCGACAGTAGAGATGAAGTGAAAATTGAATTAGGATCAGCATCTGGAAAAGACACGATTACGTCTCTGTTCTTATCCTGTTACAAAGACGGAGGGCAAAGACATTCATTTCGTCTTAAGGGTACCACCAAAGAGTCGAAACAATGATTGTTTCACGTGCTATAACATGAATTGTGATTACGGGTTAATCGTTCTTACCTACCATCAATTGGTCTGTGCAGTTATATAGTGTATGATATAAGATGTTCCAAGCATCTTGTATTGAAGGTACCAATTTCCCATATCGTCTTTGGGCATACGTATCAATCCATATCTAAAGAAAGAAAAGTATAGGGTGAAACTAAATTCTATTGAAGCTAAAAGCACAACAATGTGGGGTTTGTTGTGCTGTTTAATAAGGAAAAGCTGAAGCATTTGTTGCCAAAAATCTCAATGCAAATAACTACTGATCCCAACAGATTACCTTGACGTTGACTCGGTCTCCTCGAAAAGCCATTTCAGACATAAGATCATAAACAATGGGGTTCTGCTCAATGCATTCCATCGACATCCCAACACCAACCTGGAGATAAAAAATCGCGTAAGATAGGCAAAGCTCGATCAATGAAACAAGATTTTGATCAGTGAAATCGTGTGCACATGCATAGTAGTCCTTTATGATTTTGATAGATTTAGTATCAATTAGTGTGACCTGGGAAAAAAATCACACTTAGAAGATCTTGTTACAAGATATAAGGTTGATTGATTAATTGACTTGCCATGGTTGAGTTTGCGCTAAGACGAGCATCTATGGGTCCGGATCCAACAGAGTCCACAATACCATGCATTTCGATGTTCCCAGCAAAGTTGTGCAGCATGCACCTGAAAGGTGGGGTTATCAGGGTAACAACCAGGTAACCATAGGTAAAGTTAAAGCCAAATTGTCAACTGAGCCGAGCCGGTCCAAATGCCTGCCTGAGTCATCCTAATTAATCGGCCCAAGCCAAGATATGCGATAGTTAGAATAGAGCTGAATAAATCCTGGGTAAAGCTCAGCTCATTAGCTTGTATCTAGTTTGCCTGTGACAGGCTAGATGAGTTGGACCTATGGCGGGCCTAATGGGCAGGTATGAGTATGTCATTTTCAGCTATTACTTCATACATATAATTGGATAGTGAATTACGCTGGTAAAAAGGAAAAAACTTTTACAATAACATTATAATCTTGAAATGAAGCATTCTCTAGAGAGGAAGCACAACATCAGCTCAACATGCAAGTCTATTTCCTCCAAGGTCAATGGCACTCGAGAAAGATTCCTAAACATTGTTTATGATTCTCAACCATGTTATTCAGACTCAATTCTTATTGAATAATACTTATCATAATAATTGACAAGCAATTGACTGATTTCTCTGGTTCTTCCACTGCCAAAAAGCCAACGATCAGCTGGGGTATCAAATGCATTATTGATGTATATATGAATCTGTGTTTCTCAATCTTCTTTTGGAGGTCATCTTTCTTGGCCCCCACAACCTTGTCAACTTCTTTCCCTTTCTTTATCAGTATGAAAGTTGGCATTGCTTGCACTCCAAATTCTTGAGCAATGTCCTGTTTGACCAACATCATCACTACTTAGAAAAACTGTAATAATTAAGATTATTATTTGATCATAAGAAGAAGAAGCTAGCATACGTCTAACTCATCAACATCAATCTTGATGAACTCCACATCTGTGTACTTCTATGCAAACTCATTGATCGCAGGCAGAATGTACTTACAAGGGCCACACCAAGAAGCAGTGAAGTCAATCACCATTTTCAAGAAACGTAAATAAAGTCATTACGTAGACCATAATACCAATCACATTATGCTTTGCAACGTAAAATTAGACAGAAAATCATGTATATACCAGTTTAGAAGTTTGCTTAGAGGCCTCAAAATGGAGTTTCCACTTCGATGAGGAGTGGAATGCAATAACCTGACCATTCTTAGTAAGTGATGGTGATGGTGATGGTGATGAGTATCTATTGGTTCTTGCTGCAAATCCATTCGTCTCGTAAGCAGTTGAAACATTGGCTCCCATCTTTCTCCTTTGTTTTGTTTTGATTTTCTTTCAAAGTTGATATATCTTTTGGCTTGACCTAAGCCCCCTTTTTGTAATGGCTTGGTGCAGTTATCCCTTGTTGTATTTTATTGCACACTTCCTTCAAGAATATGTTCTTGTTGGGACCAATAACCATCTCCACCGCTGGTGTTAAATATTATACAAGATTTTGTGCTGTTTAATCTAATCTCCATTTCCTTAACTTCATTAAATATACTTAATTACTTGTTAAGAAATATGTAATGATCTTAGGTCATCAACTTAGTCAATGTTTGAGCATTAACTAACAAAGCCATTTCTGCTTTTCTGGTTCAGTTTTGAAACTGAGAGATGGTGGGAAGAGAAGGCCATGCATATATACAAAATGACGGTTGTACCCCTTGCGGCATCTGTATTTTTAATCTCATTCTTCACATGAATTATCCATAAATATGCAACAAGTGAACACAACTTTTATGTATGTGATAAGAATAAGTGTATTTGAAGGCTGACATACTGCATCACCAACGTCACTTTGTTTTGCTGCCATTGTACGGAGGAAATATCTTACAGTACAATACATACATGTGCTCATTTATTTAGGGAGGAGTTCTGTCGACTTCTGTTTTCTTATTTATTACCACTACTTCTCCGCACGTATTACTAATAGTAACACGATGATGATTCGTTCCGTGGAATAATATATGTGAAACGGTTTTATAAGAGTACACCTTTTAATTGATTAATTGTAGGCGCAATTGCAAAGGAAGAGTGTTCATTTTTCAAGGCTGCTACGCTCACAGACACAAAGGGCTCATTTGGTTGAGGGGTTTAAGGTTGTTTTGAGATTTTAAACCAACCTAAACTCATGTTTGTTTCATGGGTTTCAAAATTGATTTGTTTATTGGACCTAGGTTTAGGCATGGGTTTGTTTATTGGGCCTAAATTTAGGTGTGTGATTGGGTAGGTGGGTTTATAAACCCACCATTTTTTGTGAGTTAAATTAGGACAAATAATAAAAGATTTGAAATTACCAATATATCCTCATAATTGTGGATTACTTTTTTTCATAAATTGTACTTTAGTTTTATTAGTAATTTTTTAACTTTTATTTTATCAATTAAAAAAATATTGTTTTTTTACTTTTATTTTATGAACAGTTTTTAAAATTTAATTTTATTAATAATTTTATTTAATGGTCATTCGGTTTACTACGTAAAATATTGTATATTTAGGTTTATTATATCATAGTAAAAACATATCTCAAATTTTAATTATTTCATATAATTTTAATAATATGTATGATGTATGTAGTTAATCGTGATTTTTATTATTTTAAATAATATTTTTAAGTAATATTTTAAATAAAATTTTAAAATATTTTATATGATATTATTTAACATTTTAATTGTATACAATTAAATTATCTTAAATATTAATATTTGATAGATTAGTTGTGAAATATAATAACAATTAAAATTTAAAGAAAACAAAATAAAAAACAAAAGAAAATGAATGGAAAAATAAAATATAAAACGAAAAGAAAATGTAAGGATAGTTTAGTAATTACAATTTTTTTTTATCATTTTTAACCAATACACCAAACAAGTTTTTATAAATAATCTCACTTTAACGAACTTATCATCATTTAAACCAAACACATAATTTAACTCAAATCTAAAACAAATATATATACCAAACACTCAACTAACATCATTTTTGTTTTTAATAAACACTACAATTTTACAAATTTTATCAATATTATCAAACTCATCACTCAAAGCAACTAACTCAAAGTGTTTTCATTTGATTCTTATGGATATGCTCTCCAGCTTGTCGTCATCTGCTTTTAATTTTTATTTTTTTTCACATTCATACCATTTTGAACTGATTATGATGCGAGAAAATGACACACATAAATTATAAAAACT
Source organism: Scutellaria barbata (assembly GCA_028654395.1). Classification (NCBI taxonomy): domain Eukaryota; kingdom Viridiplantae; phylum Streptophyta; class Magnoliopsida; order Lamiales; family Lamiaceae; genus Scutellaria; species Scutellaria barbata. The sequence goes on from CM053647.1 coordinate 29,999,560, forward strand.
GTATTGTTATCCCCCTTTCTCAAATGATGCAAGAAAATGGCATGCATAAAACATTGTTATATTCCAATTGATGATGAATCCGATGTTTTGATCACCAACTCATAATAAAAATTTAAAAGATTAACACTAAGTTATATTACTAAATTAAAAGTTTGTATTTTATTTTACAATTAAGCCTAGAAATAATCTGGATTTGGATTTGGGTTTGGAGCAATGTATCCCCTCTAGCAGTTTGGATTTTTTTTTTTTTAAATTTGATTTTATATTTAATTTTAGTAATGCATGTCTGTATAATATTTTTTAACATATAACAATAATAAAATAAAATTAGGGAAAAGGCATATTTGTGTTACTGTAATTTCAATTGTTTTTTTAAAAGGATGTTTATACTTCATTAAAATACATGAAGTCAATGTGCATAAATTTTCATCAAAATTAACTTTAGTATTTTTATTTATAATTTTTGTGTTGCCTTAGAATTTAATAACTAAATTAGAAAAGTAGAAAGGGAAGAAAAGGTGACCACAGATGGAAATCGAGGTCGGAAAACGCCATCGTATTGCGCGGCGGAGGAGTGAGTGATTAAGGTTTTGTTTGGTAGTGTTTTGTAATGGAATCAAATTCACTCATTCTTTGTCCCTTTTGCATGCAATCCTCCAAACACCCACTTATTACACTTGGATTTCAGCTCATCCTTTTTACTTACTTTCTTAATCTTGGACTTTATGAATATTACATATCACGTTTTTTCATATTGTATAGCTACTATACGTCTATACCATAAATCAAATACAATTAATTTATCTACTATAAAATATAATTTTTTAATTTTTTTTATCATAATTTGAATGAAAATTTTATAATAATTTGTACACTCACATGTTTATAATGCGAAATTGATGACTAATGTGATATGAGATTTTATGTATGTCTAATCAACAAAGGTAAAATTACCAATATTTTTATATTTATTGTGATATTATATATATATATAAAGGCGGAGTCTCCTTGAGACTAAAGCCCCCAAAAATTTTAAAAACTTTAATTATTTATGTATATTGTTTTGATTTTTTTTTAAGTGTTAAAATACCAATTTTATAATAATTTAACCCTTTAAAGCCAACGAGTTCCCTCAGCGTTAGTTGTCTAGCTCTGCCCCTATATATACATATATTATCTATGATAGAAAAGTAATTCACTATCCCGACTATAGTAGAAATGGGTATTGTCTCATTTTCGTATTCCGAATTATTTTGTTCATCACCTTTAATAATTAATGTGATTATTAGGAAATTTGGATGAATTCTTAAGAAAATGATTAAATACTGTATTTTAGAAAATTATGATATTTTTGTTCAAGAAAGATCGTCTTATGTATGCTCAAACATGGTGCAGAACTCAATTTTACATTTTAATCAACTCGTATGATCAAGATCCATCCATGGATCAACCAATTATATTCACCTCAAGTAAGGTGGGATATATTTAATAGTGACAGGTCATTTAATTCTATAAATAAGCAGCTCGCGAATAATCTATATATTACCGTTGAGAACTTCCAACAAATTATTCAATTTTCTTTATGCATTTTTTCCCAGAAAAACTTGTTTCTTAAAATTTATATAATGCTTAAATCAATTAAACCAACAAATAAATAAACGAGCATAAGTGAAAACCATTGATTTATCTACACAATATACCAAAAATAAATAATATATATTCTGCGACAAAGAAAATACTTGTAAAAAAATAGCAATTTATATTTATCCACACATGATATTAACTAAGTCATCAGTTTTGTGGTTTTTGCAATCTATTTCCTAAGCTATCTATCAATCTATATCAATGCACATGAACACGAAGGACTAGACCAAACCTAATAAGCCTAGTTTAGTTGAATGCATTAGAGCTGATTGGACTCTTTATCCGACAAAATTCCATGTTCAATGTATTATCAATGGTGTCTTTAATTTTGGTTGGTAATTTTCTTTATTTTATCACTCTATTCAAATAAAATATGGATAACTTAAATAAAGACTTAATAATTTAACAAGACAATCCAAACACTTGTCACATTATCCTTGAATTCTCACTCATGAATTCTATCAATCTCATTCCAAATATCAATCATTACACTCTGTTAGTTGACCTCATCTAGAAAAGTAATGATGTGTGGTTGGGCCTCATAACGTGGCCCATCAAGAACTACATATGCCCAAGCCCACTAGAAGGTCATAATATAATTGTCGTTCAATTCATAGAAAGACTAATTTGTAATAGTAATGTAAACTGCTTCTTAAAGTAAAAAAAAACGATGTAACAAAAAAATAAAATCAATAAGGCCCACCGAAGAAACGTATAAATATATGTTTGTGTGGCATCATAAATAGATATTAAAAATAATTGATAGCTAGAGTTCTAATAGTCGATTTAATGTCACATCAGCTAAGAATTAGTCATTAGCAAGATTCCAACTGATACTGATAAATAATATTGATGTAGAGACTGGTCCAATATCATGGCCTGAGTTAAGAGAATGTTTTATTCGGAATGTACTACATTTTATATAATGCACGACGTTTCATTTTTGTTTATTCATAATTATATCAATTATAAAAAAGTTTGTTAACACTAGCTAGTTCGATAAACAAATAAATTCGACAAATGAATAATATTCTTCGATTTCAACTTAGGCTAATAAAATAAATAAATGTTCGATAAACGAATAAACTCGTTAAATGAATTTTTTTTTTTAGTCCCAAGAGTATTCATTTATAGAGATTTTACTGTAGTTAGTTGTTATATGTTTTTCAATTAGAATTTAATTCATAAAATATGACCTTTTTTTTTTTATGTCGGAACAATTTTTTCTTTAAAACATAATTTTTTTTAATGGGACGAATGCAGTAATACTTTTTATATGAATTCTAGATAATTAATGTTTTATAAAGAATTACTTTACATAGTGACAATATTATTTTACTTTTATTTGTACACAAGTTTTTGTGTGTAGTTCAGATGAGCAGGTAGCGTATGATTGGCATCTCAAGAAAATAAAAATTATTCAGTATTAATATTCAATAATATATCTGCGGTTCTTCATTCATTTGATTCCTAGGCGACTGTTTTATATAATCTAATTAAATAATATTTAATCCATACATCTATATATTCACACATGTTATAATGAATATATTATAATAGAGCAGATGAGGAAAAGTTTGGGTCACCTCCACTTGTTTTCCATGTTTGCCAATTATAAATACTCTTTTCCTCCCTCTTTTGCAACCTGTATAATTTTCATATACCCTCTCTCTCTCTAGAAAGAACGATGAGAATGAGCTGCAATGGGTGCAGAGTTCTCCGCAAAGGTTGCAGCCCAGATTGCAGGCTGAGACCTTGTCTTGAGTGGCTGAAATCAGCAGAATCTCAAGCCAACGCCACCTTCTTTCTTGCCAAATTCTATGGCCGTGCTGGCCTCATCAACCTCATCAATGCCGGCCCACCACATCTCCGCCCTGGTATATATCTCTATCTATTCATTCATATCACTCATGGTCGACATATATATCATGTATTCTTTTGTTCAACAGATATTTTCAAGTCTCTTCTTTACGAAGCCTGCGGAAGGATCATCGATCCAATCAACGGCTCTGCCGGCCTTATGTATTCCGGCCAATGGCCGCGGTGCCAGGCCGCCGTGGCGGCTGTGCTAGAAGGCGGTCAAATCATGAAGCAAGTCTCCAAGGACTCCGCCGCCTCTCTCCACCGCGGGCTCAAGCGCTCCGCCTCGAACCTGGTTGACTCAGTGGCTGCCGAGTCGTCGGAAGTGAAGTTTACCATCACGGGGTGGGGATGCGGCGAAGATCACGACTCGTTCTCGGTTGGAACGGTTCTTGATGGCCAACCGGTACCCCAACTCAGTGAGGTTGGGCTCGAGTTGACTCTGGGCCTGAATCCAGTGCTGCAAACCTACCTATCTACGATGATAAAGATTTCTGATTTAGAAGAATGATAGAGATTAAAAAATTAAATGTGTTTCTAGAATTGGCCTTTAATCCAATACGGTGTATTGATGGTTAGTGTAATTGTTCTAATTAGTCTCATGCTCATTTTGCCTTCTTGGAGTTGGGAAACGGAAAACATATATAGTTAATATAGATATATTGGATTGAGTCTTTGCTTGACCTTCTAGAGATCTTTTATCAATCTATTGATGTATGCTCAAGTTCTAAAACTACTATAGAAAATGTATGTTGGTCGACATTGACATTGGAAAAAAAGGTTAATATTTACAAAAATAAAAAAAATTACATAAAACCATTTTAATTACTAATATAACTTTGTAAGTCTCACAATAAATGAAAGAAGTTTATATAATTTACACTTTATTTATAGGTTATGAATTGCTCCATTTCATAAAATTAAATTAAAAGACACTCAAATTATACTCTTTTATATTACCTATAGGCTATAAGTAGATACAAAATTTGTTTCGGTTAATTAATTAATCATCAATTGAAAGGGAAACTACTTGGAATATATTCACCAGTAGTTGATCATGTGAAGTCCCTCTTCTATTTGGCCGACATACACATGCACACAAAGATTTTTTAAATCTAATTGAAGCGAGCAAAGTACAAATCTAATTACTTTATCATTAACTAAGAAAATTATAATGATATAAGATAAATTAAGAGAAGTTCTTGAAAAAATCTGAGATTTTATTATAATTAGTCACGATGACACCATGCATGACGGTTATTTTGCAATTAATTAACATTAATTTAAGCAAAGAATCAAGATTCCAAAACTTCAATTAAACTATACCCAATTCTTTAACTTGAGCAGGTTGCCGCATATTGAGTGCTTAATTTCTAAACATATAATGATCACACAAAGTAGATCATGCTTGATTGATTGAATATTATTGGTTCAACCTCTAGGTATTAATTGGTGAATATATCGAATTTAATTAATTAATTAGGTTATCGATGACTCTTCGCCGCGGACTGAGCCATAATACTTATTAAATTGTTGCACATAACTAATGTTTCATAAATGAGCATTAATCTGAAGAGGTTGTTGTGTCATTATCCATATGGAAAATACGCCAAATCATCTTTAACTCTCAACCACCCATCTCGTTCTCACTTATAAGATTAACAACATTTCTTACATACGTTATGAATTGGAGCAAAATTAGTTTTTCAATTTGAGTACGGCCTTAAATTCAAGTCTTCACATCCCTGATTAAAAAAAAAAACCCACATATTTTCCAAGCCATGTGGCTTTTCGAGAGGTCTTTGGAGAACGGTGGTGAGTTGCTAAAAAAAAAAAAAAACGGTGGTGAGTTGCTGCAAGAATCATATTATTATCTATAAACTAGCATAAGAATCTATCTCCCCCACAAAATTACCTAGGAATTTTCTCACTATCCAAAAATCTATTCAATTTTTTAATACCTACTGGCTATTTCCTAATCACTAAGACGTGTAAGTTCAATGAATTTGAACCACTGTTTCAAGTGGAGAGAGAGAGAGAGAACTCTTTTAATATTAATTCTTAAAGCTGAGGTTAACTTCGCGACTATTATATAGCAAATGGATATTATGAGTCACGTAGCACGTACCATCAATTATTTTAACTGATATATTATATTGTATGATATTATATTATATTATATTATATGGTTAATTTTAATTTTAATCCTATATATAAGATCATTTTTATTTTTGGCTAATCAAGTTTACGTTTTTCGATTTTGATCTTATATATTTTAATTTTTTTTTAATTTTAATCAAGTTTTCCAATTTCAATCCAACTTCAGTTGAATGACTGTCGGGAAATCTCACGTGACATCAGCGATTTTGGAATTCCAATCAAAATTAAATTTAAATTAGAAAAAATTGAAATTAATTGGAAAAATGGATTAAAATTGAAGAAAGTTGAAATATATCATATGGGACCAGAGTTAGAAAATATATATTTGGTTGTCAAAAAATGAAAAATGTCTTCCATACAAGACCAAAATTGAAACTAACCATATATTATATTATATTTTATTATATTTTATGTAAATTATTTGTTAATTAATAATATTATTTAAAATATATAACGTGTATTGATTATAGTTATTTAAAATTTAAAATGGAACATCAAGTGGTATTAGGGATCTCATATATATGATTAGATTCACAGCATTCCATGGCTATTGAAGATTGCAGGTTAAGCATAAGAATATACGCACTATGTAGTATACTATAATGCTGGCCCCAACTAACCCATTTATTAATTTGTTGTAATTAATTTGCAGGTATTATATTCCATATATGTACGTGCTTATCAAATTTTATATTTCCTTCTTCGAAGTTTAGTACCAAGTTGGAAGGCCTTGTGCTTGCCACACGACAAGATTAAGTTATTCAATTGATTCACCTGGGAAATATCATTGTTATTACTTAAACAAGGAAGAATTTTGAGTAATTAAAGGAAAACAGAAAAGAAGTAAAAGGATTGGAAAAGTCCTTCTAACTAGAAACTATGTGCGAATGAAAAGAGAATTAATTATCTAAACCAACAATTCAAGTTGGGAGTTGCTCATTAGGAATGAATTTTGGGTTTGAATCATGTTCACACATTAGAATTTATAAGTAGAAATGTTTTATTTCATGGGCCCTTCAAATATTAATTACATTTTTTTAATAAGGGTAAAGAGTTGCCACGTTGACGGGCTACAGACCAAAAAATAGGCTCTAAATTGTAACATTATGCTCCACCAACATATAGTTCCACACACAAACACAGAGAAATATATATGTGTATATGTTTCAAATATTTTAATAAATTATATCATTGGTGCGGGACATGAGACACATCATTGATGGTATGGCTCATGAAAATGAGACGAAATGGTTCTATTGATACAAAATCGGATGACACGACCTGAATTTATATAGTACTGATTAGTGTAAATAAAAAACACCCACCCAATTTTTGGGTATTGAAAGAACTCAATTTTGATGCACGAACAATTATGACATCCACAACAATACACTATTAGGTTGCGTTAACAGTATTCCATCACAGTTATTATGCCACATCACGATTTATGGGTAGAAAAAAAAAAAAAGAAGAAGCTATATATAAATACATAAAATATGAAAAAATTGAAAAACGTCCTACACCTTTTGACGCGTTCATTCATTGGTCAATAGTGATAAAAAAACATGTTCTTACACAGAAAAAGAGTTTTGGTGGCCTCCATCTTAAAAAATACAATTATCTTTATTATAAATACTACATAAATGTTAATGACATCCAAATAACAGATGCTCTTAATATTAACAGTAGGAAAAAAATCGAAAAATATAGAAATATAACTAAGAAAATAATGAGTGTGAAAGTGCGGTTTTTCTTCCCAATAATGAAAGTGAGTGGCATGTATTTATGTAAACTGAATCCTCTGTACTAAAATTTGTGTCTCACTTTATATGTCATATCAAAACTACATAATTTTAATATTAATTTTTTTTCTTTTATATTATAATCGTTTAATTTTGAAAATCAATACAACTAATTTTGGGATGTGATATAGGCATGGTAAAGGAATATTACGTAAATGAAATCTCATTTGGTATTTATGTGGTAATGACAAGTAGTTTTGCGCCATGAAAAGGATGAGTGGAGAGAGAGGGTGAGTGTGGGAGGTTTGTTTGTTGTTTTGCATATATATCTTTCAATCATAACGTCAATTAAAGGGATCACTCTTGTATGCCAACCACCCATACTCTTCACTAAGCCATACCTCCATCTCTCATTCAATTTTTTTTTTAAATTATATTAAAAAATTATACATACCTAAATGCTTAGTTATATTACATATCTTGTAATAAAAGATGAAACATTGTTTATATTAAAGCGACATTTCAGAAAGTGACATGTATTTGTTGTAAATGACATATATTGTACATCTAATGCATAAATTAAAAACATGCAATAAAAGAAATAGGGCTATGGATTAATGTCTGACAATTTAATTAATTTTCTTGCCTTAAAAGCTAAGATCCACTTTTGTAAGGAAATATGTTCATATAGAAAGAGTACATAACACCCTCACCATATTGTTGTCAATGACAATAATTTTGGCTTCGGTTCAAATTTTTCTGTTTTCAATTACTTTAAGCTAATGTCATTTTCTCCCTACAATTTTTTAGGATTTTCTTGCAGATACAAATTTAAAATGGTAGTTTTAGCAGTTTCAAGTTAACTCTTGACATATTTCAAGTTAATTTGAACAGAGATAGAATATTATGAACCTAATAATTCTAGCTAACTCTACTTGTTCTCAGGTTAAACAGTCAACTATATACATTTGAGCTTCAATCAAACATATCTGAATCTATAAATTATATACTTCCCATGTATGTGTTTGATTTTCTATAATTTATAAGTTCTAAAATATTGTCAAACATTAAAAGTAGCATTGCAAATGCCTAAATTTCTAGTATGACTACTAAATCAATATAAATCAATCATGAAACAAAAAAAACAGTATAATAATTACCATAAACGGATTGTAAAAAGAAACTATTTCTATAATCTTACAAATATATCTATCTTTTACATATATATAAAGAGTCACATTACAGTGGTATTGTAAATACCTATTTAAAAGCTGGTAATCCGAAAATAAGAGACGAAACAGTATATGTAACAAAAGATCTCATATGGTGACATTATGCTAAGCCAAAGATGTAAAATTTTCTTATAAACAGATAAGTAGTTTTACATGCATGCAAAGTTGTTATTGTAAACATGATAATTTACATATCATTATTGTCACATATATATACCTGATATTATTAGTTTTTACGGCAGTACTAGGAATGTACAGTTAGGGCTGGCAGTTGGTTAATAATATCTAACTCACTTATTCAGCAAAGGGAAAGCAGAAGCCATAAAACTTGCTCTCTTAACGAATCTCCCTTTCATGCGTGGCCTTTTCTCGGCATTCAGTTTCCGAACCTCGTACCTTATCTTCTTGGAGAACAACCTCGTTCGCCGCTTCTCTCTGTACCTCGACACCCTCGCTTCTCTCCCTCCGTCCGCCATGGCCGCCGACACGTGTCCACTCGTCCTTCCCATCTCTCCATATGCATGCATTGCCCCACTTGTTCCCTGAATGTATGTATATATATTATATAACTCCAACTATCGGTAATATTAATTCATTTATTCTGAACAGTGTTTCATGTCCTAATTTGGTATGTACAAAACACATGTGGTGTTTATCAATAATGGAATACGAGATGAAACTGAAGCAATGTTTTGCATGACATATGAATTCATGAACTGAATCTAGAAAACAAAAAAGTAAACAAAGCATGATTGAGAAGAATACCAAGGTGGAATCAGGCCAGCAGTTGCCGGAGCTCAAATTGGGACGTTCTCCGGTGGTCCACGGAGACTTATGGTCGTCCCAAGCAGACATGACACCATCATAGTGAAGCTTCAAAAACGTCTTAGAATTCTCCACTTTACACTTCTCAAAGTTGTTCATGAAAATCTGCTCTTTATTTTCTTCTCCTTCTTCACATGTAACTGGTGAGCCATAGTCGAAACTCAGCTCAAAAGCCTCTCTTCCCAAATCAAACCCTCCATGAATTTGATGATGATGATGCTCCTCAGCCATAGCCACTTCTCCAATCTCTTCATCTTCAACCTTAACCCTCTCACTCCACATCCCACACTGTCTCAATTCTCTCACACTCTCATCACAATCCAAAAGCCCCAACCCCTCCATATCAAACGACTCATCCTCCAGCCCTTTCCCCAGCAAGCTCTCAACATCCGCGGCGAAATCCGCAAGATCCAATTCCGATGGATGAATCCCTTCCAAATGATTCAATTCACGTCCAAAATCCGCCCGCGATTCACTCCCAAAAAGGCTACTATATTCTGCATCCTTCTCTCCAGCGTTCACAGCAACCTCGAGCGGGTCCAATATCGGAACCCTGTAAAGAAGCAGCTCCTCGTCCTCCTCATGGGACTGCTCCTCGTTCCCAATCTCCGGCACGAGACGAAGAGGATTCGACAACTTCCCATGTTTCTTCTGTCGTGGAGTCCGAGCCTTTCTGGTGAAACCCTGATGCCAACAAGGCAACGAACTATCAATCTGATCAAACCTGGTTTTCGATTCCACATCAGAAGAATTCTTAAGACGAACCCTTTCGTGCCTTCGAGCCAAAGGATTGGCTGAGTGAACAGATGAATCGCAAGATTGGCACAAGAATGCATCATCGGCCGTACAGTACCATCGAGCTCGCTTTCGTACACAGTTATCGCAGGCTCGAGCAGATTTGCCGCCGACAGCGTTAGCCAATTTCCTGTCGGAAACCATGGGCTTCATCTCTTGCATATGTTTGATTGTGTAATGATAGCAGAGAAGAAATTTTGAGGGCTTAAAATGGTGAATCAAATAAAGGTAAGAGTGGTGATATATTCTCTCTCTCTCCCATGTTTGTTTGTAGTATGAAGTTGAAAATTCAGTGCAATTATTTGGAGTTGGTGGGATCCACAGGGCACAGCAAGAACTTTAATAGTATTATTTTTAACCGTGTGAAGCTTTTCTTGGCTGCACTTTTTTGCCCTTTTTGGAGCTTTGATTTTCTACTAATTGTTTCTCAGATGATCTGGAAATTAGTCAGAATGTCAGTACCATTAATCATATGGAGACATGTTAGTTGTGGTGAATTGGTGATGCTGTTTGGGATCAGACTATTACCGTTTACAATTATATAGTTTGTTAGGTTATGGTTTGAAGGGAGTTACGTGGGATTGGAGAAATTCTATCTTTGAAATTTGAATTTTGTAGTAAATGTGAATAATAAAAATGTATGTTTGTATGAGAATTTAATAGAATATGATTATATTGTAGATGTCAAATCGATATTGAAAAATGTGGGTTGATATAATTTTTTTTTATGAAAAAATATATTTGATAATGATTTATGGTTGTAATATAGATAGTGATGATTATATCCGAATTTTATAATCCAAATTTAAATACAAAAACAAACATACATTAAGATTTTAAAGTTCAAAATCTTGTCATGTCAAATCTCTTCCAAACATAGTCTTAAGTATAAATACTTTTATTCATTATATACGGATTTGGACCGAATCAATGCCCAACTATAGCTAATTTGGTAGGGATACATATTCCATAGGATTGACACGATGAGCTATAGTAAAATACTAATAAATAGTATGTAGATACGAAATGAAGTTTCTGATAATACCGATGCACGATAAAATGAATTTATATATGATGAATGTAAAAAAATCCATTAAAAAAGGTTAGAACACAATTATAGTTGCATCATAATTTAAACAGTAGAATTTATTGACATCATAATTCAATCGTTTGGAGTGTATTCGTTTCTTAAAAGATTAAGGATCCATTTAATACCTCAACATAAATGTAAAAGATGTATATATGCACTTTTCTCATGTTAAAAAAACCATAACTTACCTCAAATTTCCAATGGAGCTAAGTGCTTGTACACGATGTATTGTTTAACTAATATTAATCCGTGAATTTTGTAAGCGGAATCTTATTTTCTAATTGTGCCAAAGTTTGAGCTTATCAAATTAGAAGTTTTAAATTGTTATAATATGGTATTATATCTTATGTATTTTATATTATCATATATCATAACAATTATGGTATGTACTTAAAATGAAGTAAAATTAATATGCGTGACTGATGTATTAGTAAGTACTATGCAGTGGGAAATAAAATTAGGATAAATTTCATAACGAAATTCAATTTATAGATTAGTTCTCAATTTTAAATCCAAATTCTAAAGTTTTTAAATAAGGGGCTCAATTTAACATTTTTTTCTCAATTTAAGGTTTGAAATTTAGATTGAATTCTCAATTCAAGACAAAGTTTCATATTTTTTTTATTTATATTTATAAATTTATTTATATTTCAATATGTATTCATATTTTGAATAAATTAAGACAAGCTAGTGTGTTTTAAGAATAATTCACCCAACTTATCTTAATTTATATGGAAAAAAAAAAGAAAAAAAATATAATTAATTCAATTTATAAAATATAATTTATATTAAATTGATTAATATTAAAATCGATTTTCTATACTTTTATTCATAAAATTAAGAAAATAAAGGAATCTTAATTTTTTGAATTACATTTATTATATATATATATATTAATATAAATTAGATGAAAATCATTCTTAAATTGCACGAACTTGTCTTAATTTATCTAAACTATATATATATATATAAAAATATAAATAAATTATAAATATATATAAAAAAATTATCTTAAATTAAAAACTTAATCTAATTTTCAAACTTTAAATATAAATTAAAAACTAATTTATAAATTAAACCTATTTATGAAATTTATTCTTTAAAAAATTGGCTTTCAGGAGTTGCAAGCCCGTTGAGAGTCCCTAATCTTCTCTTATTGGCTAAGATTGGAAAATTTAATCCTACTTTCTGGCTTTTGATTGGCTGCCTGTCTGATTTCAGGATTTTCGGTGGGCCCCTTAGGTTGTCTCTAGCTTAGAGTTAGTCACTCATCTCCTCTCTCTCCTCTCTCTCTCCTCTCGCTCTCAGCCAGTTTCTTACTCTCTCTGTCACTTGAAGTAGACCTTTTTGCTAGGATTTGCCTCGTTCTGATAAATACTTGATGATCTTGGTCCCCTCTTTCACTCATATTCTTCTATATAATAATTAAATAAATAAATAAGGTAAAAGTAGATAAAAGAGTAAATTAAGGGAATATTTTACTTGTGATAAAATCGTGTTAGGTGTACAATGTCCACGACTTTACTTATTCCTGTTTTGGAAAGAATGTAATGTTTTATATAATTAATATTTCTTCATTTCAAAATAAATATCATTTTATTAAATAAATATTATTATATAATTTTAAAATATAATCTATCAAAAATATTCTCATTTATTTTTATCAAATTAAATATGTTGAAAAAAATTGTTAAGAGAAAAGAGAAAAATACGTTCACACGAATTATACTTAAATTGGAACAGATCGAAGTTTTTATCACATTTCTTAATATGTGTGAATTTTTTTTTATCATATTTATTTTAAGACATTATATACATAATAATTTAATAATTTAATAAAATTATTACGAATAGAGTACATAAGAAAATATATACAAGATCCAAATTGATCTCACTCCATTATATTTATACCCACTCTTCTTTCCAACAAGGAAAATCAATTATTTTGAAATGCATCACGTGAATATATATATATATAGACTCATACACTTTATTTTCTAAATTTTTTGTCCCCTACAAAGTTACTTTTGTTAATTTTTTTTGTTTACTCATAAAATATGGGGCACTGCTTATAAAAAGAAAACTACGGGAAAAGGTTCGAGCCTTCGAGGGGCCGGTAAAAACAACAAGAAAAACTATTCTGAGTGAGTGGGGCCCACGCAAAAGAAAAATTGTGCAAGTGTAATGGGCAGAAAATGAATTTTCTTTCCCTTTCTTTTAGGAAAAAATATTTTTTGCTGTCTATATCTCGGTTTTCTTTTTATGTTTTCCCCACATACTTTATTTATTTTACATTTGTACCCCTTGTATTTTTGTCTTTTTTTTTTCCTTTTCGACTTTTGCCCTTCTACCTTCATTTTCTTGAATTTTGCTCAATGTATTTTTATTTCACACAACGTACCCACATTTTTTTTTTTTTTAATTTTTGTTGCAAATTTTTGCCTTTTATTTTGACTTCAAGGGGGAAAAAAAAAGTAAAAAAACAAGAACTCAGAACCAACAAAAATGATGGTAAGAGGGACAAAAGTAAAAATAAATGAGATTCAATTTAAAAGGTAAAGGATGCATTCATCCTTTTCTTTTACTTTTGCTTGAGAAATGAGCAATACATATAGAATATGTTATGATATATTTTAAATTGCATTTTATTTCATCCGAATATATATATATATATAAAAGAAGTGCATTGTGCAAAAGAAAAATATAAAATAAAGTGAAATACGAGGAGTAAAAAAGTTCAAGAAGAAAAATAAAAAGAGCGGTTATTAGTCAGAAAAAAATTATAAGTGCACCGCCACAAACACTATGCTTTACCAAAAAAAAACAAATATATGAATCAATTTATCGGAAAACACAAAAATTTATAAGAGGCGAATTATTTGTAAGATGGATTCTTATCATTTAAAATAAAAGTCATTTTTAAAAATTCATATGTAAATTATAAAGTGTGAATTGTGTGTTGATCAATCTTATCTAACTAACGAAATTTATGATATGGTGAGACTCATTCTTGGAAAAAAATGTGGGGTTTTATACCCCACACATTATTAAACACACCTAAACATATTCACTTTAAAATAATTTAGTACAATCAAATTCTAAACACATTTTACAACATTACAATTTTATTCATTTCGATTCTATAATATAAAATTAAATAGATAATTAATTGTATGCATATTTATATCTTTTAATATATATATATATATATATATATATATATATATATTTGTTTTAAATAAAACGTGTTTAGTAATGAATGAATTGTGTATTAAACTCGAAAAAATGGTACATTCAAATCAAAATTTAAAATACATTTACATGCGCGGTGCGCCCATAAAGTCCGAGCTTTCTCGATGAGCATGGTCCAGTACTTCTCCCAACTAACATTTCTTTGCTACATTTTCCTTCTCCAAACTCTTTTTTCATAAAATAAGTACCTAAACTCAAATAAACTGTGAATACCTTCAATTTTGTTACTCATGGAAAACATTTCTTTTTAGCCACTAGTTATGTTTCCGTTCTCTATCGTCCAGTTTGGTAATTACTATTTTTTGATTTAGTTGTATGGGGTAGGTAAATTGAATTTCTCAATTCGTAGGTCTTGTGTGAGATCGTCTCATGGATCTTATTTCGTGAGACGGGTCGGGTCGAATATAATAATTAAGTAATATTTTTGTGTGTATTAGGTAATATTTTTCTATATTTCAAGTAATACTTTGTGTTATATTATTTATTATGTATGCAAAATACAAAAGTATTACCCGATACACATAAAAGTATTACATATTTTCTTATAGTCTGACTCAACTCAAAACAAAAGTATTACCTGATATACATAAAAGTATTACATCAACACATAAAAGTATTACATATTTTTCGTATGGTCCAACTCAACTCAAAACACATCTTATAATACAAAATATTACCTAATATATAGAAAAATATTACATAATATACTCAAAAGTATTACATAATTTCTTATATTCGATCCGACCCGACCCATCTCACAACATGAGATTTATGAGACGGTCTCACCCAAGATTTTGCCTTCTATTGTTAAGAGAAACGTGAGTAATTATGGTATAAGTTGATGGAAATACAAGATTCAACAGGTATGTGATAGGCAAGGAACAAAATTTCGTGAAATTTCTCTAAAATAGAAATGGGGTTGTAAAAATTACGTCAGTGCTTGATCGAAACTTCGGTATATTTTGATTTTGGGTGAAATCATAGTAGAAAATATTTCAAAATACCGACATTTTGGTGAAGTTTTGTTTTCGTGAAATTTTAGTAATTTTTTTTACCTCAATTAATTATAATATAATTTTAGGGTTAAAACATTTTCTCATCCAAATTATACGTGATTTTACACCTTTTAGTATAAATTTTTAAATATTGTATTTTGTCGTATGAACTTTAAATTTGATGCATTTTACGGTATTAAACCAATCCTAGTAATTGATTTAGGACACGTATACAATTATGATTAGTTTAATACCGTAAAATGCAACAAATTTAAAGTTCATACAGCAAAATGCAACATTTCAAAGTTTATACAAAAAAGTATAAAATCACGTATTGTTCGGATGAGAAAATGTTATTAACCCATAATTTTATAATGAATTACAAAATTGTTAAGGGGAAAAAAAAGTATATTATACCCAAATAATATTATAATTTGTACATTATAATTTAACGTGTATGTTACAATCAAATAATTTCGTTAGATGAGTTTTACAAATAGTTGCTCCCACCCTACAATATTCCAAAAGAAAGTAACTGCCTCAAATGATTCATGGATACAAGTAATTGAACATTTTTGTATTAATAACAATGTATTCAATTATTTTAAATTTCTCATGTTATTTTCCCAAACAATATTTATATAATAGTTAGTTTCTATATTTGCTGTATATATATATGTTATTTTATCTGAAATTTTAAATTATATATATATATAATATTAATATTAGTTATAATATTTTATACAATATCATATCCACAATATTATTACATGATTTTCATAAATTAGCACAAGGCTTTTTTTTTTTTTTTTTAATAAATAACCTATCACGACATGATGGACACAAAATTAGTCAAATATCTGTTAAACACGAAAAATACCTTTTTTTTAAACGAAAACAATTGAAAATAATCCGTTACAAATTATCTTGTTATCTTTGAGTTGATTATGATAGTAACCAATTAACCATAGCCATATAATATGGAGGCCGTGTTCTATTGTGAGTGGCTGACTTGTCATATCAGAATAAAACATTGACAAACCACAATAATTAGTCGTAATTTTAGAATTTTTGTACCTCAAATCCATGTTTGGAGTGAAGTGTGAATCTTAAAACATGAGTTTTGTGTTCGGTTTTGTTGGAATTAATGGTGCTGGATTATGGATAATAGATGGAGACAAAAATAAAAGGATAAGACATGACTAAATGGATAAATACGACGTTGGACTCATGTCACTCATCCATCCATTTTATACCTTACCTGTTTATCACTTTACTCAAGAAATTTTTTGGCACTAAATCTACCAAAATATGCTATATTCATGGACTTGAAAACGACTCTAACCATCTTTTACATGCAATATATATATATATATATATATATATATATATATATATATATATATATATATATAACTCTATGTTTAGTACAAATGATAAACCAAAACTACATCAAATTTTAATTTTTTTTATTAATTTATTCTTGGCTATTGTAATATGAAATGATATTTGATCTTTTTTTTTATTATATTTCCTCAATTAATTATTTCCGTTATTCGCTAATGAAGTTGCGCGTATTTATAGTGCTTTGCAATGGATCACGTCTTGTAACTACTATTTATATAAAAATATAAATTATGATGATTAAAATTAAAATTTAAATCATATAAATTTTCTAATTTTTATCTCTCTTCCATCCACTTTAATTCATTAATAAATATATTGCTTTGCAATGGATCTGTTACTTTCTCATTATATTAATTACATGGGCTTTCCATTTAGATGCCAGCCAATTTAAAAATGAATCTCCAAACAAATTAAACACATAAAGCTCGAGTACAAATCAGTAGCAGAAAACATGTTGACTAATTCAAATTGCAAAAAGAATAAAACAATCATCACTTGTAAGAAACCAATATAGTCCCATGGATTGTCCATCATTTCTAACATGCCTTTCAACAAGATGAATATTTCTAATCAGCTTGGATAAGATGATCTCATCAAAAGTTCAAGATCGAATATTCTATTTTAACAAGAAGATCAAATATACTTTTAGTTAACTAAGTCTTTGTGATATCATTTTTTTTTTTCAAAATGTTTGAATTAAATCATTCTCTTATTATAACATAGTATATTCTTGTAAGATGGGTCGACAACCCATATTATACAAGTCATAATTATCTACATAAATTATGTGAGTGATATGATTTCGTCTACGTATACAAGTCATAATCTACATATACATATAATACATTTATGAAATTATTTTATATGAATGTTTTTATGTTTATGATGTTTTCTTTTTGACTATAGCGTAGCCTATAGGGTTACATTAAACAGGTCAAAATTTGTGGATTCGATCAATCAACCAAAAACAATGCATATTCACAAACTCTATATCGAATCCACCAAAAAAAATGCATATTCACAAACTCTATATATATATAGAAAAATGCTAAAATACTAAATGTAGGTAGCTCTTAATATGTCAACAAATAACGTATAATTATTTCATCTTCTCATTATATAAAAAATAAAATTAATAAATATTTTAAATTTTTTCATACGTTAGTTTTGAGCCCATCTCAATGTGTTCATGATAACTTGTCTCAAAAAAATATTAGGACCCATTAGACCGAACACCCAGCTCAAATTTGGGCCAAGCCCATTTACATTTAAGATTTGTACGGATTTTGAATCATGAGCCCAAGAGCAAGTTCATCATAAATATGGTTCCAATGGAGCAAGTTGCCGTTTCCTTTTAGTTCTCTTATGTCAGTCACTGTTGCAGAAATCCACATCCATCTTTGGAGAAAACTCCTGAATTTCCAAGGTAATTTTCCTTAAACTATTTCTAAATTATCTGGAAAAGGCTCGATTTTTTATTTTTTTTATAATTCAAGTACGACGTTTTTGTTTCCCCTCTAGAGCATGCAATTTGTGCTTTTTGGTATTTCGTGTATTAATTTGAAATTCATTTTTGCAACTCTTTTATGTTGTTGATTAATGTCCCAACAATTCGTTTGCGGCTCTGGGCTTCCTTTGCATAATTGAAATAATCATTCAATATTCGATGTTTGGATCTATCTTTCCTTTCATAATCGATTGATTTTAAGTTTCTGTGCTGTTTGGGAAAGAAGCAATTCTTTAAACCCTATTATCACATCTTGATGGACATTGGAAAATGTGTTTTGAGCAAATGTTAGTTTGCTAGGGAAACTCATAAGAGTTCAGTTAGCATAAAGGAAACTTTTGAGGACTTAAATAGCATATTTCAGGATTGGGAAGAATTTGATGAAACTGAGATGATGAAGTTGATGAAGGAGATGGAAATTAAGAACATAATTTTTCAACTTGCACATCGAATAGTATATGTTTGCAATTTATAATTGAGATGTTTATAGAATGCTCAACTTGGTTATCGCAAATGGCTATTGTTACTATGATACTCAATTATGTTTCCATTGTACATATGGAGTAAAATATTTTTGAAGGAAGGTAATTTCTTTTAGTTGTGCATGCATTGCAATTGTATAACCTTCCTTAACAGTTAGTTTGTCGGCAACAGATTGCTAAACCTAGACCTTTTAATAACAATTGCCTTTATTCTATTCTATAGAGTTTGTTCTTTTACCTTCTAACGTGTCGTCTTTCTAAGCATCTTCTCATAGTTTACGTGTAGTTGATGAATATTCCGTTTTGGGTTGTTTGCCATTAAAGATGAAATAGAAAATCTTGCAGCATATGGTAAGTGGCCGATAGGATTTCCGTCTTCTTTTGTCCTTTTATTGGGCATAAAAACTTGATTTTGTCGTTTTCTGTCTTCTGTCCATAGATATTGGATCTTCATTCCTTTTGTTGATCATTTTTGCATACTTCCTTTCTTGTTACAAGTTTACACTGAGTGAACATTGATGATGGACCATTTGTTCAGAAATTGGTGATTCTGAATGACTGACTTTAATTCAAGCTACTCAAATATAGAATTTTGGATGCTCTTCTATTCAAGTTTGGAGGGAAAGTTATCTTCAATTTTTTCTTAGATCCTGCATTTCTTTGTGAATAGCCTCCAGATGAGATATCTTCTCAAGTTTCTTATGGTACACGTTAAGTGTTTGCTTATGCAGGCTCTTCTTTATGGCTGGGAGAAACCGGATGCCCCGTCATCCAGATAATTTTCATGGTGTTCACGATGATCCACGTGCAATCCCACATCGAGCACCAATGCCCCTTCCTCCACATCATGTGGCATTGGAAGAGGAACTTGAGCTCCAACAGAGAGACATTAGAAGGCTCCTCTCTGAGAATAGGCATGTGATTGATGACAACGTGATGCTTCAAAGGGACTTGACTGCTACCAAAGATGAACTTCATAAATTAAATCAAGCTATGCATAAACTGCATACTGACAGAGAGGCTCAAAGAAGGGACCTGGTTGAGAGAGGGCTGAAACTTGAGGCTGAACTTCGCTCTGCTGAATCTGTGAGAGCAGATGTCATCCACTTAAGGGCTGAAGCTCAGAAACTTAGTACGCAAAAGCAGGACTTATCTTCACAGGTTCAAACTCTCACAAAGGATATTAATAGACTGCAAACTGAGAATAAGCAGGTAGGTGCTATGAAGTCTGATATTGATAAGATGCATAAAGAGCTGGTTGATGCCAGGTATGACGTATATATTTACTTCTTGATTCCCAATTCACTGGTTTCTCTTGCTTCTATTGAATGATTTAGTATTCTCATGGTGTCGTTTCTGATATTTTAACTATTGCATTCAACGCACTACTTAGGAGAGTATTCGAGTATGAGAAGAAAGGAAATGAAGAGTTGATGGAACAAAATCGAGCCTTGGAAAAGAACCTTATTGCTATGGCTCGTGATATAGAGATGCTACGCGCTGAGCAAGCAAGCGTTGACAGGAGGGCAACGGGTACAGATTCCTTAATCCTTCTCACACACACATATGTACTGGGTTAATGTTTGTCTCTTAAGAACCATGTTTTCTAAATTAGGTAGCTTGATGTTTTTACACAGGTGTCGGAGGGTACGGACTGGTGAATGGAAGCCCAGAAACGAGATACCCGGGCTCGTACGGAGATGTATATGGTCAAGGCCCTTGGGGATCATATGACAAGCGTGGTCCTCCACGACGTTAGAATTATGGTTAGAATTCTCAAATGAGGAAGAAAAACATAATCATCTGGCTTTTCCATTTCCATTGGCTTTATTATATGGAAAAAAAATGGGAAAAATTATTAGAATATTTCTCCAATTAATTAGCATCCTAGGAGTAATCTGGATGATTTTTTTTTTTCCTTAATTAAAGAAAACACTTTTAAACTTTTCAAAAGTGAAGTAAATATTCTCTTTCGAAGTAGCCTGATCTAACTCACGTCTTATTGGGCTCGTCTGGTCACATGGTTAATGCGCTTCTTTTGTGAAAATATATGGACAATTCTTAATATGTCACTGTGATGATCTTATTTTTTCGTCATATGAAAGTGAAATTACTTAAAATATCCATGGTGGGTAGAATGGTAGGACTATATATATATATATATATGGTTAATCTTGCATGGATCCAAATTCATATTAATACTTTGAATCGATGGATATAATAGGTAACGTCTTTTGTGACATTATATTATACATATAAAAATATTAGGAAAAAAAATGTTTCATTTAATTTAATGGTGTAAAATGAATATCATATCTTCTTGTACCAATTTCAACCGAAAACAACTTATACACACAGTCGACTATTTTAACTGATAATAGTCTTATACTTATTTTAACTGATAATAGTCTTATACTTAGCACAAATTCTCTTATGCACCAGATGCATGGATTTAAAATCCATAATTCAGATCGATTCGATTTGAATTCATGAGTTTTTTATTTTATTTTATTATTATTATTATGTCTTAACGTTTGTGTACAAATATTGTGATTTTTATATATACATTTATGCATTGTAACTTAGAAAAAAAAATTATCAAAATTTATACATAGATTTTTTATGACCTTTATATACAAATTTTCAATATTTATTATATATAAAAGTCACACGAATATATATAAAGATCACATGAATATAATATCAAAGTATCTATGTACAAATTTAACATAAAGATCATAAAATTTATACATAGAGATTACCGAATTTATATATTAAAGTTTTGTTCTAAAAAAAAAAAGGAAAATCGAGTTGACCTGAATTGGTAAATGCACATTAGACACACTTCTAGAGGTGCCCGCTGGTTCCGGTTTCCATTTGTCTGTTCGGAACTGACGGTTTTTCAAACCGCGGACATCAAATCGGAACCGAACCGTAGGGGATCCGGTTTCGATTCCGATTTGAAAACCGACGGTTCAAACTGCCGGTTTCCAGTTTTTCCTTTTTGATTTAAAATTTTTTCCTTTTTTTTTTAAATCAAGTCTGTCCAATGGGGCAAGGTCGGGACCGTGCCCATTGGACAGACTTGATTTTCCTTAAAAAATGACACTTATACCATTTACAATTGAATATATTACAATTACAATGATAAATGAAAAAATAAATTACAAGTTACAATTTTCAATATATTACAATCATACATTAATATTGAAGTTAAAAAATTGAAATAATTAGCACAAATTGAGAGAGAGATTGTAGCTTGCAATTGAGAGAGATGATTGAGGAATGATGTGGTTTGAAATGAAATAGAATGAGGTATTTATAGAGCTCAATACTCAAAATTTGTAAAAAAAAAAAAAAAAAATTGGGGCGGTTTGCAAACCGACGGTTCCGGGGCGGTTTCCGGCGGTTTAACCGTCGGTTTGCAACGGTAACATGATCTTGGTCGTTGATCATCAACGATCAAGCGATCCGAAGCATACATGTGGCTTGAAATTTTAAAAAAAAAATTTGCAACGGTTCGAACCGCCGGTTTACAACGTTATCTTGATCTTGGCCGTTGATCATCAACGATCAAGTGATCCAGAGTGTACACGTGTCTCTTTTGAAAATCCAAAAAAAAAAAAAAAAATTGCACAAACTACCGGTTAACGGTTTTTGGGTTTTTGGAGAGGCCAAACCGAAACCGAATCTTACTTCGACGGTTCGGAACCGTGAACCACAGTCAACGTTCCGGAACCATTGAACGTCGGTTCGAACCGTCCCGATTTCGATTTTTCGAATCGTTTGGGCACGTCTACACACTCCTTAATTAAATATCTACACCCGATTAAGACAATAAAAAGATGAAATATGGAGTGAGGGTAAAAAGTTAAGATAGCAATGCTAAAAAGACATGATACAAATAACAAATTACTGCAAAATGACGCCATCTTCTGCATCAGAGATACTCATATCATCAAGCTTACTGAATTCCCCCATCAAGAAGCCATTTTTATCAACTACTTGTACACCATGCAAATACCCGAATTTGACCTCCCCGGAAACTTCCTCTTTCACGGCGGCGCAGCCTTCATCGGACAATTCCGCGGCCTGAACTTCGAGAACAGAAGTCGGCGACGTGTTCTCACTCGCCACCCAATCAAAGCCCCGTTTGGCTGTCATCCTATTCTCGAATTCGCGTTTCCTCGTAACGTAAGCCTGGGACGCCTCCTCGGCGGTGTCGAAAGTGCCCAACCAAACACGCTTCTTCTTCACCGGGTCTCTGATTTCCGCCGCGTATTTCCCCCACTTTCTCTTCCTTACTCCGACGAAATTCTTACCTTCTGCAGATTCCTTGGAAACGCAGCTCAACAGTTTCCCGGTTTGCAGAACAACCTCGTATACTTTCCTCTTCGATTTCTGCTGGGCTGACTCCGACTCGTCCGACGATGAATCGGTGGCGTCTGGATCAGAGTAGAAGACTCTGATTTTCTTTGAATTGGCTGTGAGATGTTCCATGTAGACGAGAAATTGAGCCCGATGGTGAAGGAGATGAATATTAAGCAAAGTATTTGAGTATATGGAGAGAAGTAGAGACATAAATACTTGTGATTTTTTCTTGAAATATTTTTATGCGAATAATTTTCGGGTTGTACCATTGACCGTTTGACCACAAACCAATGCATGAGAATATACTTATTTATTCTTTTTGAATATGAGAAAATTTAAAAAAACCCTAATGGGCCGGGTCCAGTTACTTATGGACCATTACCAATATAAATGGTAAGACATATATCTGGAGATTTTATAGATTCGGGTCCTTAGTTTTATTTATTCATTTCTGTTGTTTTATTTTTAGTATACTTTTCAACATATAACACGTCTATAAAAATGGAAAAAATAAACCAACCACGTAACTGAGTGCAGTCCAAAATCCATAAAATAATAAGAGTTGCAAAAACATAAAACTGGACAACAATACCAAAAAGAAATTCCCTATTATTCATTAAACATTAATTAAAGGATTTTACTTCTGATTAAAATAAAATTAATTTAATATTCCGTCACATTAACACTATTCATTCATGTTTAGTGATGCATGTTAAAAAAGGATAAATTTTATAAGAAGATTCAATTTATAAATTAATTCTCAATTCTAAACTCGAATTTTAAAGTTTTTTAATAAATGATTTAATTTAACATTTTTTTTCAATTCAAGGTTTGAAATTTAGATTGAGTTCTCAATTCAAGACAAAATTTCAATTTTTTATTTATTTATATTTATAAGTTTATTTATATTTATTCATATTTTGGATAAATTAAGTCAAGTTAGTGCGCTTTAAGAATAATTTTCATCTGACTTATCTTAATTTATATGATAAAAAAGAAAGAAAGAAAAATATAATTAATTTAATTCATAAAATATAATTTATATTAAATATTAAAATTGATTTTCTATACTTTTATTCATAAAATTAAGAAAATCAAAGAATCCAAATTTTTTTAATTGCATTTATTAAATATATATATATATATAAATTAATACCAGTCAGATGAAGATTATTCCAAAATTGCACTAACTTGTCTCAATTTATCTAAACTATATATATATATTAAAATATAAATAAATTATAAATATAAAAAAAAGGAAATTTTATCTTAAATTGAGAATTCAATCTAAATTTCAAGCATTGAATTGAGAAAAAATGTTAAATTGAGTCTCTTATCAAGAAACTTTAAAATTCGAATACAGAATTGAAAACTAATTTATAAATTAGGTCTTATTATGAAATTCATCCCTAAAGAAAAACATAAATTTTTTAGTCCGAATAAGATGTTTAAAATTTTAAATAAAAGACCCAATCGGTAACTGAAAAAGGAAGGCAAGTTTTAAGGCCTAAAGGCCTTATCATAGAAAAAAGGTAAAGGAAATAAGTTGATCTGGATATAGGCCCATTACTGAATACGGGCTGGGCCATAAAGCCAGAACATGACAGAAAATGGGACAAAATAATTAAATGTTACCAACAGCTTTTAAATTAGTAAATGAATAATTGAAATGCATATGAGGGACCAGCTAATATTCTTTATAAATGCATAAATTTGAATCTCAACTTAAAAAAAGAGGTTAATAATTTAAAATTTTAAACAATGTCACATTTTGTATTGTGGTCAATTTAATTTTAAATAACCAATTTAATCAAGAGTAGCTCGTATGTGAAACTTTATGTAAGAAGAAATTCAAATGACAATCCATTTAACATGGTCAATTCAATCTCATATAAAACTTCATCTCACGTAAAATTTTATATGCGACGGTATGAATTTTTGCATTTATTTCAAAACAATAGAGTCCATATTGACCAATAGTTAGGTTGCTCAGAATTACGTAGTGTTTGCAAGGATGTGGAAGATGCATAAGTCTGATCTTAAGATTTCAGTAACAAGAGAATCACCAAGATTTAAAAAAAAAAAAAAAAAAGTAAAATATATACAATGACAACTTTTTTATTGTGCATAATTGATAGGACCAAACTTTACTTGTTTGATAGGAGATTCATTATATCCAAACCCGTTTGACTTTATCTTATATTGGAAATTGGTTTGGAAAAATTGGTGTGATCAATTTTTGATTAATTATTTCATGATGTTTTATTTGTGGGAAACGAAAATAAGTTATAAATTTGAAATCTACATTTCGAGTAAATAAATTTAAAGTATTTATTTTCTCAAATTCAATTTCAAATGAATGAGAAATTAAAACTTGAAGTTGGCAACTTATATTGAAAAGGTATTAAAGTTTGAAGATGTGTAAATCTATGAAAATGTGTGAGTTTGAATTGAATTAATACAGTTTAAATTAAAGAGATGCAACTAATTCGAAATATTGTGAGACACCTTATTTTATTCCAAAAGGTCTCTAATTGTGGAAAGACTTTAATTCAAACAAAAAGATGTTTAATTATGAAAAGACATCATTTCAAATTAAAAAGTGTTTATTATGGAAAACCACTACACCTCTTCTACTTCTATAATAGACCCCCACATTCAATCATTTCATTCATCCCACTACAATTTACATTATTAGCATTCTAGCAATTGTAGTTTCTTATCATCTTATCTAAAAAAGTTCCAAATATCGTTTTAGTTCGTTGAAATTTTTTTGGAATCGTTATGCTGCGATCCTTAAATTAGTAAGTTGTATCTTATGAACGTTTGCTGTAAACCGTAAAACACTAAATACGAAACAATTTCATCTTATAAAAAAAGAGTTCAACTCTTATCTCAACTTTCTCTTATCTCAACTTTCTCATTTATTATTTTTAAGTATACCATATACATTTCCAACATCTTATGAAAATAGGGAGACCTCGATCACTTAAAAGGCCCACATTGTCAATTATACACCACTTAAATATTCATATGATATATAGAGAACGTTATTAAATGATTAATTACTCAATTACTTTTTTGGTCGTGATTTTCTTAGACTACAGTAGCTCCACAAAAATAGTATGTAATAATAAAATAAATATAAAAGAAAGGCATATATCATCATCATGAAATGGTCAAAGTTGAACTGAACTCTGTAATTTGCCATTTGAAAACATTTGAAAGCAAAATAAATAAATAAATAATCTTCTTTGGAGTTTGTAGAACGACAAGTTCAAAATTAGAATGTAACAATTTTTCACAAAGATTTATATGAAATAATCTTATCAATAGTATTTACAAAATTTATATTCATAAATTTATATGTGAAATTTAAAATAAAGATTGAAACATGTATTTTATGAAATTAAATTTATAAAACAGTTTCTTAAGAGACACATGAATTTTAGTCCATCAAAAGGAAAGGTGATTAAGATCGGTGGCGAAATTAAGATTGAGTTTTAGTTTTTTCTTTTTCTCTTACATGATTAGTAATTAAGAGTAGAAAAATCAACACTTTTATTTTTTTGTAGAAATCATTCATAGACCGAGACATGTTCCAAACCCAACATTATGATCATGACTTTGTTGAAATATTATTTTGGGACCAATCAAGTAAAATTCACGTGTTATTCAATCTTCCCTCACTTAATTTGTCACACAATGGTTGCTATGTTTTCTTTTTAATGGAAAATAGTGAAATAATTCATACATATTTACCCCTAAATACATATAATTACATGTTGAAGTTAAACATCACAAATTAAAAACATTCATACCCGCTATATGTTGTTGTGCACTTTGATTTTCTTTTCCTTTTTTTCTTTAACCTCATATTTTTTTCAATATTTGAAAACAAAGGATTCATTTCAAGAAAAATCTAAATTTATTATATACTTTTTTTTACATAAGTATATATGTTAGTATTATTATTATTATTTAAAGTTTTGTATCCGCGAGACCAAAACCATTAAGAGAAAATGACGATATATAACTTTAATGTAAAGTTTCTTATCTTTATGAATCAAAATTGACAATCATGTGACAAATTTTATAATAAAAATTAATATTATAAATGAGGAAAACATTAGTGATATGAATATGTGAAGTCCAATTAGTGAATGCTACAAGTTAAGGTTAAAATAAAAGTGCATATAGAGTATCAAGTATCAAAGAAAAGCGAGTGTAAAAGTAGTAGATTAATTGTGAACCACAAGCAACAAAGTGTGTGGAAAGCAAGGTCCATAGTGCAGTGTCAAAATGGCCACCTACCACTTAATTATATTCATCTCATATCATATATGGTCCACTTTGAAATTTACATGCCAACACCTAAATTCTTCTTCTTTCTTATTTTTTTTTTTGGTTTTCAATTTCATTTTATTTAGATTTTGGTGTGGTGGCGTGGGGTCACTCATGGATTTAAGGTGGCATCCAATCTATGGACTTTTCAAATTATTATTTTTATATGTACTGCAGTCTTCTATTTCTCATTTAAATCTTTAATTATAAGATTTCATCCCTACTAAAGTCTAAGAATTACCTATTTGCTTTTCAAAATTTAACGGTTTTGTTTTATTTTATAAGATGAAATTTGTTATCATCTTGATACAAAATCTTCATATCGCTCGTAAACTACTCATATTGATTCGAAGTTAATACTTGGCTAGAGCTCGACAAACATGTTTGCGGCCTAATCGAGTATAGTAAAAGCATGTGTTACATTTACTGTTTTGCTCTTAAAATTTTATTTATTTAAGTTTGTGAACATTTAAAAAATATATTTATTTAAGTTTGTGAACATTTAAAAAATAAGAAGGATCCTCGTATCTTATAATCAAATTCTAGGTGGAGTATAACAGCACACAACTCATTGCCAGTTCTTTGAGGAGGTTGTTTGGGGTGGGGTTGCAGCATACAGCTATGAACGGGCCTATGCTTTTTCATCACATCTTTTCACTGCTCGTTTACCATTTCTTCAACTAACTTGCTACACTTTTTCCAAACATAAATAATATAAAACATCATAAATTCGGACTACTGAATCTTAAAGCTTTGATTCAACAATTTTGTTTTAGTCTATTTATTAGTATACATTGGTTCGTTTTAATATTTTATTGCCCTCTCTCTCTCTCCATATATATACAATTATCTCTTAACATCTTAATGCAACTGTCAATGGCAGCCCAAAGAGTAAGCAGAAGAGATACATAGAACATGCAGCAAGAAAATTGTACCAAATCAAAGAGTTAGCAAAATGTAACTTGCAATCCCAAACTGAAAAGAACAGAAATTGCTCAAAGAATAGAAGAAAACAATAACTGCCAACAAAATAAGTTCAAAACACCTCACATTTAGATCAAAGAAAACAGAGGCAAAGAGGGACCAAAACATAGTAATATAACCAAAGACTGTGTCTCAACGCAACGAACGGGAGCTTGAAGCCCTTTGGACGGCTCTATAGCACGAGAAAACCCGAAGGGTGCTTCAAACTCTTTAGAAAATAAAAACCGTTAATTACTCACACTAAACCTCTTTCAAAAGACATAAAATTCTCGGAACTTAGATACTTCTAATAATAATTATAATTATAATTATAATACACTACTAGCTGCAAAACTTAAGGGCATGCTATATTAAGGGGAGGTCCATTCGCTCCATTCATCAAGGGCTTGGGTGCCACGTCATCCATCCAGGCGAGCGCTTCTGCACACGCATCAAAATTGAAATCGAAGTCAAAATCGGGCAATGAGCTAGGCTGATCAGCATCTTCAAATCCACAAATTGGGAGATCATTCAGACCACAAAATAAGTCATCTAGTGGCACGTTGAAATCATCGCCCACAATGAGGCTATCCATCTCGAAATCCAAGTCCATCTCTTCTCCTAGTTGTGCCAATACCATCAATTCCTCATCCATTGTTTTAGGTTGAACATCATGAGCCATTTCATTGTCATTCACTGCCAAAGCTGAGGTTAACGAGTTCAATTCGAGGACTGATGATGGAGACGTATGAGATGTGAGTGAAACTACACTTCCACTCGAATCCTCCGACACAGAAACAGGCTTAGAAACCACGCTAGAACTAACGGTTTTATTTTCACCATCATAAGAGCTCTTCTCGGCTGAGCTATTATCAGCCAAAGCCTCGAATTCCAATCGTTTCTCTTCATAGGCTCTCGATGCCTCCTCAGCAGTATTATAAGTACCCAACCAGACCCGTTTGTGCTTAATCGGGTCGCGAATCTCAGCTGCCCATTTGCCCCATTTGCGCTGACGAACGCCTCTGTATTTCCCTGTCACAGGGTCCTGCTTGCTTTCGGACAAGGGGCAAGACCTCTTCTTCTTAGTGATTTTCTCACCATTTTCACTGCCCTTAACAAAAGAACTTTCTGATTCGAGAGCTTTCGATTTCAACGCCTCTCCATTCGGAAAACAAACTTCATGAACTATCCGTTTCATCTTCCTCACACAGACCCCCTCATCGTCCGATGAGTCAGTAGCATCAGGGTCGTTACAGAAAATTCGGATCTTCCTCATGGGTTCAGACCTGATTCTTGGCTTTCTGCTTAAAGTTTCTGGATTAAAAGAAGCTGGTTTTCGAGGCTCTGGCATTGTTCTTTCTCAGTTCTAATCCCTACAAAATCCCCCTCAAAATGTATACCGGCAAAACTGAGTCTCCAAAACAAATCAATCAAATAAAAAGAAAGAAGGCAACAAAACTTTAATTGGAAGAAAATCAAAAGGGCTTAATGAAGGAGTTGTTAAGTGAGAGGACTTCTCAAGAACAAGAAAAGATTGAATAACCGGTATATGTGATAACCCCCAAAACACTGAACTCCAGAACAAGTCCTGCAACACAAAAGAAACCCACAAATAATTAGCAAAACATGTTTTAGATCAGCAGATAAATCCACCAAAACCACTCTTAAACCCCATCTAATCACATATACAATCAAACTCACAAAACCAACCTTAAACCCATCTAATCTCATACAATCAAACCTAAAACACGCACAGAGCCAATAAAATACCCCAAACCACCCTTAAACACCATCTAATCACATATAATCACACAGACACATACAGAGAAAAAGTCAACATAACCTACAAAACCACCCTTAAACCCATTTTACCACACATAAAACACAATAAAATCCCCAAAAACCACACTTATTAAACACCATCAAATCACATTTAAATACACACACACAGTGGAAGCCAGAAGCATTTGAAGAAGAGAGAGAGAGTACCTTCTAGGCCTCAAACGCATCGAAACAGTTGGGAAGAAAAAGTGGGTGCTCTGCTGAAATGAACAGCAGAGGGATTTTCGAATCGCAACACCCAAATTACAACTTGCCGACATAAAAATAATCTCAAGCACCAAACTCCGTTTTCTCAGAAAGCCCTTCTCTTCCTTTCAGAAACAGAGCACCCCAAAAAAAAAAGGAAAAAAAAATCAGATCAGATACACCTATTATTTATAGAGATAAAGATAAATCCTCAGTATCTCTATCTATCAAGAACCCAAGAGAGAAAAAACTCTGAGGGGTAGAAATGGGATTAGGTATCTATGGTTAAGAATTTTTGCCTGCATACACCATGACAAAGATGAGGGTAATGGTATTATCGAAAACCTTGCAGGATCAACAGTGACATAGACCTCTTCTACTACTTGCAAGGAAAAAGCTAAACCCTGTTCCACAGAGTGCTTGTACCTGTATTATAGCTTCCAAAAAGTGGACTTTAAAAAGTCCCATTTTTTTTCTTTTTTCTTTTATTTCACACCAACAACATTGACTGACGACCCAAAAACGCAAATCTCAAGAACAATTAACAAATTAAAAAAATTCATTCCCCAATAAATATATAAAACTGATTAAATGAACAAAACAACATTAAAAAAAAAAACAAACTACATTTTTCTGTATACCTGCTTTGAATTGAATTTTGAATTGCCTCTGCCTGCCTTTCCCTCTCTAGTTTTACCACTGACTCTAGTTTTTTCCCTCTCTAGTTTTACCACTGACTCTAGTTTTACCACTGAGTGCCTTTCCCTCTCTAGTTTTACCACTGATTTACTCACTCAGTGAGTCTCTTCTTTTCACTTTCGCTGTTACGGTCAAAAAATTAGAGGGGGTGTGGCGGTGGGGTGGTATATATAGTGATGTGGGAAGATTATGTATTGTATAAATTGGGTTGGACATTAAATGCAGGTGTATATAGCCATCCATTGATACATTATCATGCCTTTTTCATGTCATGCATGTATTACATGTCCATGGTAAAGAGATATTTCTTCTACTCTCCTCCCCGCGCGTCTATTCTACCTCCTTTTATTTCATTTTTCCGTCCATATAATATGGACATTTTTTTCACTTGAAATCATGGGACTTTATTTTTAAATATTATAATATAAATTAAAAAAATTCACTTGAAATCATGGGACTTTATTTTTAAATATTATAATATAAATTAAAATAAAATACGTTTGGATGGAGAATCACGGTGTAGGATGTGGGTGGGATGGTGATGCAGCAATTCGGGTTTGTATGAATTTTGCTCAAATCTGATTCAACTCGGTTTGTAGTCGGTTGCCTTGGGTTAGGTCTGTGGTTGGAGATAATTACGGTCCTGTCATTGTATAAATTAGTCATCTAGTAATTTTATTTTATAAATTAGATTGAAGAAATGAGTTTGGTGTTCCAAGGATTTATATTAATTACATCTTTTTATATGTACGATTATAAATGAATCGAATCAATTCGAATATTATGATATTTTATTTGTATTTATTTAACTATTTAAATATTTGTATTTATTTATTATTCAAATCACAAAAGCAAATCGTATTCGATTTGAATAAAATATTCAAATATATTCAAATATTTATATTTAAAAAAATTTAACTTAAAATTCAAAAATATATTTATTTCCAAATTAATATACCTATATAGTACTTAATAAACAATAAAATTCATCAACTCTAATATAATTATTTTAATTTCTTTTGTATAGGTCAGTGGTGCAAACAGATGGCAAAAGTCCAGGTTGGGTTTGTTGTATAGCTCAGTGGTGCAAAGAAATGGCAAAGGTGAGGGTTTGATTTTAGTGGTTAGTATTTTTTTTTTTGATATATATATATATATATATATATATATATATATATATATATAAAATTATATATAGTTATAATTATCGAATATATATATA
Organism: Scutellaria barbata; assembly: GCA_028654395.1. NCBI lineage: Eukaryota > Viridiplantae > Streptophyta > Magnoliopsida > Lamiales > Lamiaceae > Scutellaria > Scutellaria barbata. The sequence goes on from CM053647.1 coordinate 30,032,178, forward strand.
TAATAAAATATTATATATAATTATAATTATTCGAATATATTGACGAATATTCGAATCGAATATGATCATATTCGTATTCGTATTATATATATATAAAATAAAAAATTATATATAGTTATATTTATTCGAATATATTCATGAATACTCAAATCGAATATGGTCATATTGATATTGGTATTTGAATAATATTCAAATTTGAAAAGGTATTCTTATTTGGATTCTTATTCGGATTCTTATTCATATTTTTATATATATAAAATAAAAAAATTATATATAGTTATAATTATTCGAATATATTCGCCAATACTCGAATCGAATATGGTCATATTCGTATTGGAATAATATTCGAATCTAAAAAAGTATTCTTATTAGAATTATTATTCATATTTTTTGAATTCGAATACTCGAATCGAATATGGTTTGAATATATATATATATATATATATAATAAAAAAATTATATAGTTATAATTATTCGAATATATTCGTAAATATTCGAATAGAAAGTCATATTCGTATTCGTATTCGAATAATATTCGAAGTTGAAAAGGTATTCTTATTCGAATTCTTATTCGTATTTTTGAAATTTAAATACTCGAATCGAATATCGTCATATTCGCATTAATATTCGAATAATATCTGAAAATATATTTTTATTCGAATTCTTATTCATATTTTTCGAATTTGAATATCGAAATTCTTTTACAATTATATATATTAATATGTATATACCATAGAGATAATATGTTGTCGATTTTTGTTCTTATTAAATGTTGATCGAAGATTAATCATTAAATTTACTATCCTACAATTAAAAATATTAGAAATATTATAATATGAATTTTTGGTATTCATTTTTTCTTTTCCTTTTCAAGATATGAACCAATTGAAACCAATAGAAATTTGCGTTAAATGTTGACGGAATATGAATTTTCCATATTCATTTTTTTCCTCTTCTTTTCAAGATATGAATTGAAACCAATGAAAATTTGTGTTAAATCTGGACTCTTATCTTTTCCTAATTTCATGTTGCTATTTCAGTTTTAGAAATTGTGATTTTCTTTCAGATTCGTATCCCTTATTTAATGTTAGAAATTGTGATTTTCTTTTAAAGAGAGTTTTCATTTAAAATAATAGAAAGTCTTTAGTGTTGCTATTTCAGTTTTAGAAATGGTGATTTTCTTTTAGAGGGAGTTTTCATTTAAAATAATAGAAAGTTATTATTGATTGGAAGAAAACATGCTAACCTTTGCAAATAAATAAATAAATGAATAAGAGTAAACATGATGTGAAATCATGAGGTAAATTCAAAATGAAACATGAATTACAGAAACATTTAAATTTTTCATTAAAAATACACATCTATGTATATTATTAAAAATGTAACATTAGATACAATATTAAAATTTAATATAAATATTTTGGCAGCAATTTTTATAGCAACTCCTTGAAGAGAGATTTATTATTTTCCTAATCCAATTTTGTGTTTTTTTTTTCCTTATTCTGAAATTCCATGAAAAATACCTAATATTTCAATCGGATTTTCTTTTACATTTGGCGTTACATCTCATATTTTATAATACTTAATAGATGTCAAGTATTAATTAGTGATATCATTTAATAAATTATTTAGAAATAAAAGATGTAACACCAAATATAGTAAAAGATCTTGTAGGCTAGTATTTATGATACATACCCTTATAAAATTATACACATTTATATAGATGCAAAAAGAATTGAAAAAAAAAAAGAAATACAGCCAATGTACTCCATTGAAAATAATATTTTTATATATCTTTCTATAATCGCAATGGCTAATTTATGATATTAATCAGTTTGCATCCTCAGGGAAATCATAAATTAGATGGCTACAAAATCTATTTTCTTCCAATATTAAAATAGTATTGTTGCAATATCATTAAAAGGCCAAATTGAATGTTTTGCTAGATAAATAGAGGAACCGCTATTTATATTGACTTTTTTTTAATAAGGTGTGTTTCATTTTGACTTGCAAAAACGTATTCTCACTGATTCAACCTATAATTAGAAGTTCTTAGCTTGAAGTTATGTATATTTCTTCTAAGGTAAATGTTAATATTAGTCAAAGATAATTTATTTACGAAGCTAATAACCCTAGCAATTTATTTATCTAAAAACAAACCCCAACAATTTATCTATTTCTAAGAAAATATAAAATTGAATACAGGTGTACTTAGAAATATTCACCTATAAACAGCCCACTACATTAAGCGGGTGTTTAACTAATTTTTTAAACATCAATAAATATTCAACTATAAGTTTTAAGTTTTAACATCTCATGTTTCGCTTATTTTAAAATAAAGTTGTTGAATTATTTAGGAAATTATGATGGAATGGTGTTGATAATAACAAATGTGTAATTTAAATGATGAAATTTAAAGGAGTTTGTTGGAAATAAGATAATATTTTATAAATGAAATCTTCTTACTTTAAAATAAAAAACTTATAATAATCTGATGACATCTTTATTTTATGATTATATAAATTTTTATTTTGTAAAATTTAGCAAGTATTTTTGAAGAATTTAGTAAGTCAGTCAAATTTAATATGCATATATATCTTTTTTTGGCGTTTACATTATATGCTATTTAGCGTTACACAATTTTTTTTTTTAATTTTTTGGGTGAGTATATCGATTTAGTCACTTTTGTCATGCCTTAAGTAATATTATTAAGTATATCCATTGACTTGAACAAATTATGTGGAATCTGATTATGTAATTAGCTCAATATCTTGTGAGTGAGGGTATAATTCTATTGCATATTACAAAAAGTTACTTACCGTACATATATTAACCTTTTTCAAATAATATGCATTAGATTTTTAATTACCATGGTCAATGGATAATATTAGAACATGCAACAATATGTAATACTATTACATGGTACCATGTTAATGGTAGATTTATGACATATGTACGTGGCGTTGCGGCATTATATATATATATGTGTGTGGCATCCATTCTTACCATGTATACTTAGTGCACATACATACATTACATATATATATGTATATATATGTATATATATGTGGCATCCATTCCTACCATGTATACTTAGTGCACATGCATACATTATATACTTATGTATACATTATATACTTATGTGAAGACAACTTGTAATATGTGAATATCTATGTGAGGCCGGTCCAATACATTCCGGTCTAAGATAAACTAATTTTTGGGGTAATTACAAGAAATAAATAATTTTCTAATCTAGTTTTCTTTTTCCTTTGTCTCCATTTTCTTTCCTTAATAGTACAAAATGCAACAAAATTTTAATATAACTATTCAATTTTGAATAATAATGAATCAAAAGTTTAAACAATTATCTTCTATAAATATAGAGATCAAGATAAAATTAATTTTGTTTTGATAAATTATTTAATAAAATTGTATGCGCAGGGTCTGACAAAAAACCAAATAAATATATCCAATATTCTATTATAATTTTAGAAAATTATATGATAAAAAGAGAAATTCAACACCAAAATTCAATATATATGTATGTTTGTGATAAAAAATATTTCAATATATTTATAAGGATGATAGTGTATATATCGGGTCTTGTAGGAAACGAAGGGATCTCGTCACACTATAATTGGTATATAAAGATTTTCATTTATCATTTTCATTTATCTCCATTCTTACGAGTGAATAATCGAGCAACAACTATTTTCTTCAGGACGAATCGTCACGAAGAACCTACACAAAATCTTTTATTTAACTTATCATCTTTTTTATACTTTACCTACCAACTTTTATTTTTATTCCATATTACACGCTAGGTTATGTAAATATTGCATTTTGCCTTTTCAATTTTCAAATCTTTCAAAATATCCTTACAAAAATATATATTCTATTTGAAATAATAAATTAATTTTTTTTCAATTTTTGTAAATATTAGATTAAAAATCTATTTTTGTTAAACATTATTTGATTTGATTTTAAATATATCGTCTATATTAAGTAAACAATCTATAATATTTTTCTATTTGTATTTTAAAATTTTAAATTCTATTATTTAGTTTATATGAGTCATGTACATGTCTATTATTTCAGACAAATTTTAAATCACATAAAAGTTAAATTTTCACAAAAATACGTTTCAAAGTTTTCATTTTTACTCATGCAATATGAGTATCAGACTAGTAATCATTAAAAGAAGATTAATTTGATATATTATATTTTAAAAACATGTTTAAAATGATATAGTTAGTATTATTTAAAATACTAAATATAAATGTCCATCAAGCTGCCACGCCCAATACATAGGCAAATGTTGCCTTCCTTTGTTATTTATAATTTTTTCAAAATCTCTTTTTTTTAGTTACTTTTTAGGAGAACTTTAAAATTGTCATTTTATATCTGGTCTTGTATATAAATATTTTACTAAAAAAACGAGGTGATAAATATCTTGTATGTTTTATCTAATAAAAGTTGTTAAACGGTTTCACAAAAATTCAAAAAAAAAAATCTATTATGTATCTAATAAATTGTTTAAAATAATAAACTATTAACTAGGGAAATAATAAAAAAAATAAAATCATAGTGGGTGGTAGGGCTGGGGTCGCTATATCTTCCCGCCAAGGATGAGGCGGCGCAGCCCTTTTCTCCCGCCAAATTCCAGGGTGAAGCCCAATGAGTTAACGACACGTGTCATACAAGTAGACAAGTGTCTTGTAGTAAGAGTGTGGGCAAGTGTCAGACTGTCAGTTGAATGCCCCATTTATCTACGGAGAGAGATGTTTCCTTTATTTTGTCAATTCTGGTCACAGTAAATATTGCACTCAACTCAGCTACTCAGTGGAAAATCCGAAGACCATATTATGTAATTTTTACAGAATTGATTTATTTCAACCTTTTCAAGCATTGGGGTTTATGAATTTATATGTCTTAATATTTAGGGATTATGCATTTCTGAGTTCTAAACTTGCATATTTGGTTATTTTGTTTGAGCTTTTATAAGATATTGAGTCATTTTATTTATACTATTTTTCAAATTGAGTATAATATAAGTGTTTGGTAAAATAAAATATCTAAACTCAAAACTTAATAAAATGAAAATTGAAACTTCGGGGCTTACTAATTCAAAATATATGTTGGTCAATTTAGTGAAATAGAGTTCGAAAATACGAAAGTGAAGTCAAATAATATAAATGCACAAGAACTTAACAAACTAAGCTTGAAAATTTTAATATAAAATTGACTAAAATCAATGTATATTTTGAACTAGAGTATGTGTGTATGACTTATTATTGAATAAAAATATAAAATACATATCAAATTTGAATAATATAATATTTCTATAGTTTTCAAATGATCATTAAAGTTAAATATTCATTTAAATTCGTTTCGATAAATAAACATATATTGGATAATTTATTTTTTAAATGACGGATGAGGACATTGACGAATTCGATGAGGGACATGGTTACACTTGTACCCCAATTTGAAAAAATGTCATTAAGTAATTATATATATTTAAAAGGAATTTAAGAATTATACTATTTTAAATTTGAATTTGCAGTTTCATCGATTAAATATTCAGTAGGCTTTGGTAACTGCGATATGAGAATTGACAGGGATAGATGCAATACTTGAACGAGTTTTATAGATAATTTTTTCATTTTTTATTTTTATTCTGCACACAATTCATAAAAAAAATTCACACTAATAATATTGATTGTTTGATTGCTTATAAGGTTATTAATGAGTTAATTAGGAATTTCTTGCTGATAAATTATGGTTTGTGTTTTTTATATGTATGATTGTGAAATTAGTTGATTTTATGATAAATTTGTTAATAGTTTTAAAATTGTTGTCTGTTATCATTGTAATTGTGGATTTATTATAAAAGTGGAGTTATTTCTTTTTAGATGACTGTATTCTTATTATTCACTATTCATTCAATTAGTAAATAAGGAGTACTAATTCTCTGTCTATATATATATAAAGCAATGGAAAAGGAAAGGAAAAAAAAAAAGGCTAGCTTGACTAATTCAATTCATGTAACTTCTAATTTTAACTTTTACTTGAATTTTACATAATATCTTATTTATTTGTATATTTTGATTCTGCTTCTTTAAACATTAATCAATGATTATCTACATTTTTTAAATTTCAATTATATATAAATTATATCACATTTTAAGAAAAAAATGGTCAAATAACCTACTCATGTTTATCTTTAGAATATATATATCATTAAAATTTTTTTGGATATAAACACCACTAATATTTACTTTTAGGTATATATAACTCATCATAAGATTTATTTAGGTATAATAGCACCACTAATATTGTTAATTAATACATTTATGCTTCATTGAACACATCAAAATATTTTTACATTTTTTTAACCTCATGTTTTTCAAAAAATTTCTAACAAATAAATAATTATATATATATATATATATATGTAAACATATTATTATTATCATCATCATCATCATCATCATTATTATTATTATTATTATTATTATTATTATTATTATTTCAGTTTTTTTTAAAGTTTAAAACTATTAAACAATTAAGTTAATTTATTTGAAATAATAATCTCACTATGATATTTGAAATACTATTTTTAAATTTAAATAAAACTTTAATTTTCATATTTATATATTTTTTATATTAAACAATCAAAAAATATGAGGTAAAAAAAGGATAAATTTTTAAAACGTTTATATGAGTATTTTATTATATTAGTGGTGTTTATTGTATTAAAAAAATATTTAGTGAATTATATGTACTTAAAGATAAACATTAATGATATTATTGTATCTTAATAAATATGAGTGAATTATATGCATCTAATAGGAAACAATTGATTAATTGACTATTTTCTCTTTTAAAATCCTAAATCCATCACTAAATGAGGATTATAAAGATAGTGAGTATCGAAAATATATAATATTTTTTAGAAAACTTTCTTTGGATTAAGACCTATATTAGTTTACATATTTTTTACAATCAAATAAATATATAAAAATAATTTAACACATCAATATTTAGAATTCTCGACAATATCTATGCGTGCTACAAAAATCAAAAGAAAATAGAATCCCGATGCAGAAATTCAAATTCATGTGCACTTATTTTCTTCCATTGATTGCTATGAAGGTTATAATTTGGTCATTGTGGTACTGCTAGGACGGCGACGTATTGTGTCTACATTTTCCCAGAATTCCTGTCAAAAGTGACGTTTCCTATTAGATTTGTCACTTGTATTTTTGTAATGACTTTTTTTTTCAATTTCCAACCTATATCTAAACTAATATCCGGAAATAATGACAATCAACTATAGTGACATAAATATTTCTTGTGTTATATTCTTTATATAGCCTGTGTTATTATGCACAAAATAAAAAATTATACACCATGATTGGCAATTGGCAACATAGAACTTTTTATAACTTGAGATTGAAATTTAGGTTGAAAAATGAGTTGAATGAATAATAACAAAACGCAGCTTATTCAAGCTTTTACTCCCATTTTCCACGACATCGAAAACTTCTGTCCCACAGGCAATTCCAGCCCACTAATTTCCACCATCACATTCTTCATCTTCTCATCACCATCATCATCTTCCTCCATTTTCTCCACATACTCATCATATTCATGATCAGATGTGCTCACTTCCACCTTAGAACTATCTGCAACCCCCTCGATCTCAACTTTAACACCGCCCCCGGCTCCCCGTAACCCGACCACAACCACCTTCTCAATGACCCAACCCTTCTCTGATGCAAACTTGCTTTCTTCCACTTCAGACCACACCTTAACACTTCCCTTGCTAACTGTCGCGTAGAAATCAACATACGTTGAGTGCCCATTTCCAAGTCTCATCTCAGGAAGCTCATCTTCGTCAACAAAGAGATTCCCCTTGCATTTTCCTTCCTTTGCCCCCAATGGGAAGGCCACTACAAGGGTAAAAGGAGTCATTCTTGCTTCCTTAGAGATCAGCCCACCTCTCTGCATGGGGATAATAGTGTTCTGATACAAATGCAGATTGATCACATGCAATGGTGCATCGACGACAACTTCACGTGTCTCTTTCGAGACAACAACCTTCGACATATCAAACATGTTGTACCAACTACCAGGTGGGAACAGAGCTTTGACCTCAGTCTTGTTTGACTCTAGAACTGGAGACACCATTAGGCTGCTCCCAAGCAAGAATTGGGTGCTTAATCCATACAGTTTGGATTCATTCGTGAACGTAAAGAATAAGGGACGAGCAATGGGGGCACCGCTAACATGAGCCTCGTAGCTCAATGTGTAAAGATAAGGTAAAAGCTTATACCTCATCCCTAAAGCATTTCTAGCTGATTCTGCCACCGATTCCCATTGATAAAGCTCTTGTCTTGGAGAGTAGAAATTTGCATGATCTCTTGAGAAGGGATAGAAAGCACCAAGCTCGATCCAACGGTTGCAAAGCTCTTCTGTGGGAGCTGGATAGAATCCACAAATATCTGATCCAACCATTGGAACACCAAATATGCCAAAATTGAGCATTGTGGAGATTGAGTATTTCAAATCTTCCCAAGTTCCCTTGTTATCCCCTGTCCAATGGGCCGCATAACTACCTGATCCAACATATGTGGAACGCGACAGGATAAACGGGCGTTTCCCTTCAAGCCCTTGAAGAGCCTTGTGAGTAGCAATGGTTTGAGAAAAACCATAGATACTATGTGCATCATACTCCATCACTCCATTGTAGTGAACTGCACTGGTTGCTATGGTTTTGTACCCTATTGGAGCTTGAATACCCGAAGCATTGATCTTGTAAGGCGGATCATCCCATCTCGTCTTCGTTATGTTCTTGCAATCAAGACAGCATTCCCAGCCCGGCCCGGTCCCATTAGGGCATATCCGGCCCTCAGGGATTGTACACAAACCAGTACAGAAATTGGAGACTTCATTCATGTCAATCCAGAGACCATCAACAGGTACAAGTTCATGAAAACGCCGAATTTCATCGCCCCACCAATCAACTGTTTTCGGGTTAAGGAAATCAGGGAAGTTAACTGCCCCAGGCCAGACTTGGGCAAGATAAGGCTTGCCCTCATATTTAATGAAAACATCATTGGCAATGCCTCGTTGGTAAACGCCATAACTTTTGTTGACACCAATTCCAGGGTCTATTATGACAATGTACTTCATTCCTTGAGCATGAATCTTGTCCAAGAAAGCTAGAAGCTTTGGACGAGGATAATTGACAGGGTTAAGGGTGAAGTCCTTGTGTCCATCCATGTGATCATCGTCGTTCCAGATAACATCGAGTGGGATTTTCGCCTTTTTATAGTTGTCAACTACGTCTTCAACTACTGATAAATTATGGTATCCCCATCTGCATTGATGGAACCCTGCACAATCATGATATAGAATGGTTCAGATTTGTCATCCTTTAGCCCATCAATTGAAATCATTTCCTTTGATCAACTAACACACACTTGGTGGAAAGAAATGATGCTTCAGTAGGAAAATGGGATGTGCAGGATAAGGTTTACAGTGGTCCAGCTGTAGAGTAGTTTTCAGCCTACATTAACTAAAGACTTTGAGCTTTTTCTTATGATAAAAGTAAACAACTACAGAAAACAGACACTGTCTGATTGCAACACATAAACCTATGTGGGCCATCAAGATTTTCATATATAATTCTTTCACATTGATAAGTGTTTTTGTTTGGCACTCTATACAATGAAATCTTTGTTGTTTAGGGGGAAAGGTTTGTCCGAGCACATGAATTTTCCAGCTACTAAACAATGTATTATTTTTCTTCAAAAATATCAAAATATATATTTAAAAAAATTGATAGATGACAAACATGGATGAAAACAGGGATAAAAGATCCTAGAAAACAATCAAGATAAAGCACGTAAAGCCGGTGACCCGTGTGATTATGACTTGCAAGAAAACAGAGAAAGGCAGAAATAAATAAATAAATATATGTATATAGTTCCACGTCATTGGAATTGTTATATATCATATCATATCATCTAATCATTAGATATGGCCAAGCTTGCTTTTTCCAAAAGATGCTTTTTGCAGTAGCTGGATCATACTACACTTCCATTAAAAGATTTAATCTTGTAATTAATCATCAAGAACACATTCAAGTGTGCTGGTCTTAATGACCCCCTCTATTAGCTGTTGAGAATAGGAGAAGGGCAATTACTTCAACTGTATTTGGTATTATTTTTCTTAACCTAGTTAATGTTCAAACAATTATGTATATGCCTTTCACCAACCATAAAAAAGCTACCTCTTAAATAAATATTAATCACTATTAAATGACTAGTACATCTATAGTAATTTAAAAAAAAAAAAAAAAAACAGATGTTTTTAGACTTATAAAAGCGAATTTGAATTGTGTAGCAATCACTTTTTTTTTTCTTTTTTTTTTGGGGTCAAATTTAAGTCGGCAGGGAAGCGTGCAATGCATCATTTAGTATTTTATTGTTTTAATATCTTCAAAAGGCAACAAATTAGGGGATTAAACAAAATTGACACAACTGAAAAAAAATTAAAATTAAATAAAATTATTGGAGGAAAAGCTTACCGAAAGCCCAGTAGGGCATCGCCGCCGGGCGGCCAACAAACGCCGTATACTGATCGACAACAGCCAACGGCGAGGGACCGGGAAAGAAGTAAAAGTCGAAAATACCCCCAATTACTTTATACGTCAAAGAATTCCCTCTGTAAAAAACATCCATGGCGTTGCTATTCAACAGCAGAGCTGCATGAGCATTCGCCTCTCCTCCATCGTTTCTCAGGTCCATATAAACAGGGTGAGAGCCATACAAATCAGTGTTAAGATTAATAGCTGAAACATCAGTAGTGTACAAAGTGTAAGGATCATTAGGGTATAGTTTAATGCCATGTGGTTGAGTGCTTTCTCCAAGGCCATACAGAGACGCATCTTTAGGCAATTTTGTGGAGATTTCTAGATACTGATCTTTGAACACCAAATCACTATATGGGTCCGATTCATCCGACCTCGTGTCGAAGAGAATCTGACCGTTTGATTTTCTCTTCACCGAGAAACTAAAAGGGTCCGCTTTGTATGCGAAGATAAGCTCTGTTCCTGCATATTCTGCAGATGTGAATGTGTATGTATTTGCATTCTTTCTTGACCCACCAAGTGTTTGTTTTAATGCCGGAGGCTTTTCCCGTGGCAAAAGGTTGTACGGAACCTCCCATCTCTGCTTTTCTGCATCTGTAATGTGAACCCTCAAACGGTTCTCTGTTTCATGCCTGTAAAGAACAACATCAGATTGTGATATAATTCAGGAAAATCAAGTTCAAGAAGGTGCAATTCTTACTTGACAGAGAGCTGCAAGAGTGGTATATCAGGGCCATAAATGCTGTTCTTCTGCTTGACTTGAAGAAGGCCAACAAGGCCGCCATTAGAGGACTCTTCAATGGAGACCAAACGGTAGCCTTTACCAATTTTCGCAGGGACATCACCAGCACTGATTCCTAAATCAAGAAAAAGTAAACACACAGAGAAGAAGCCCAGCAAACATCTTGAGAAAAATGGAGTGAAAGAAGAACAGAGAAACATGGTTTGTGCTTGCTGGGATGAAGTTAGCTTGTGAACATTGTGAGGGTATATATTGAAAGAGAGTGGCACAAAGGCATAGGTTACATGTGAATATGGATGAGATTGGCATGATTTGGTGACACTCTTTGCATTACATGTGACTGATTTTGTTGGGGTCCTAATTTTTTAAAGACTCTTTTTCCATTTTCTTTTTTCCACTAATCATCATTGATTGGAGTTTGTTTATAATGAAGATGGCTTAATTTCTTGTCTTTTGTAATGGGTATATTTATTGGCTGTTCATTCATCTTTACCTGCTCTGCAGCCTCCAATCAATGCAGTAACTGACTGAATGAGTTCAGTTTCCTATTCTATTACACGACATAAATCTGTTCAAGATTCCTATTTTCTTATTCTCCTTTAATTTTGGAATTTAACTTATACGCGTATATGCCAGTAATATGATGAATGGAGATATGAGACTAGAATTACAATGTATTAGAAGTTTCGTGATCTGATTGTAAAAATTGATTCGTATAAGACTAGAATTGACAAGACACGATAGTTATGAGAGTATTTTACAATTTTCTTATAAATTTAACAGAATCACCAACTTAGGACTTAATTGTAAAATTTTAAAAAGTTATGAGACTTAATTGTAAAACATTGAGGGGTAGAAGACTGAAATTATCAAGATTCAATAGTTATGGGACCATGTTTGCAATTGTTATTTACCATTCATCATCATTAATAATAATAATTATTATTATTAGTATTGCACTTAAAATAATTTGACGGGCATTAAATTTCTATCATAGAATTTTAAGATTATAATTATTATTTATCTATTTTTACATGACTGAATTCTGAATGGTCGTGCAAGGATATTTTGATACAAGAATTCGTGAATAGTGGTGGTCCTCTTAAATTTATAAATAGCACATGCAAAAAGAGATGAGGTATCACATAAGATCTTCAATAATTTATAAAATAGATTTAAAATTTGATAAGTTTTTCAATAATTGTGGAAGGATATTTGTGATAGCACGAGTGGTGGTCCAATTGCACATTTAAACTTGTTAATTTTGGTGCAGATTAATAGAGGGTTGCTGAAAAAGTTGCAAATTGCTCTGATTGCGTTTTCATGTGGCGGATTTTGTCTTCCCTTTGACAGACACTTTTTCTCCAATTGTGTTTTCTAATTGAATGGTTTGGCACCACGTAATTATATTTAAATTAATCTCAAATTAATTTATTGTTACTCTTCCACGTTTGAAGTTTCTAATTTAAGTGCCTTCATTTCATCATTTGTATGAAACGTAATCAAATGTAAATGAAATTCCAAAGCAATACCCATTTATAAATATGTAGCTTTTATATTTAAAATCACTATACTATTGATGAGTAAGATTTATGTGAGACAAATCAATCTATTATTTAATATAAATATTGGAATTTGTAAAATTGAGTTTAATTTCTTAGAAATTGGCCTCTGCTTCATGAAATTATATTTGAAAATCATATAAGTATGAAAATGATAAAATGTCCATTGTGGACAAATCTTAATATGTCAACCGATGACGTGTAATGATTTCATTCATCCACTATATAAAAAGTAAAATTAATAAGCATTCTAAATTTTTGACACATCAACCGTGGATACATCTTAATGTGCCCACGGTGAATAGGGTAATAGGGCTGCATATAAGTATTTGTGATGATTAACGCTCTAATATAATGTGTGATTCAAATAACCTAATAACTTGTGATTATCGCTATAACACAGGCATGCCATATGAGTTAATCGTGTAAATTAATTCAATCACTATATAAACTAATTTGATCTTCAATTATTATGTATATAATGTTGCGGAAGATATCGCCAGCTAATTATGATGGCTGTATTTTATTAAGTAATCAATGATTGAGATTAGGTGTATAATGGTGGTCACTTGAGAAAGTGGAATATGATTTTCTTCTTAAGTAAAGCGATTTAGTGTCGCATATGAACATATTTATCGAAGATGCACTATTCCAATTTTTATTTTCTAAATTTATTGGAGCTGGAGTCAATGACAATACCTTTCTCCTTTTTCGGAAATTATTGTCTTAAATTGACATTATCAAGAGCCGTCCTTAAACTCTTCAATTGACATCTCAAAGCCTTCCTCTAATTCCAGCTCTCGTCAAATAGAATCCTTCATTCCAAATGTAATTTTTTTGCAATTCAGTATATTAAGTTGCTGAGGTTACAAAATTTGTCTACTAATAACAATGGGACACATTTTGAGAGTTTATGACGAAAAAATAGATAAGAGGGACCATATGAAGAAAAAAAATGTTTTTATTTAAACAACAAATATCTTATTTTAAATATCTTAAAATAAGATGAAAAAATTCATCTTAAAAAAATTGTGAACATAGATTAAGTTATATATATATATATATATATATATATATATATATATATATATTTCTTTTTTTTCTTGTTTGATATTTAGATCAAATGCGCCTACTTTGATTTTTTGAAGGGCCAAAAATGTTTTATTATGAATTATAATATGTTAGCTTTGATACAACAAATCCAAATATATATCTAAGTTGGATTAAAAAAATAAAGGACATCTTAAAAAATGGCCTATGCCCAAGCGCTTCTCACCTAACAAGTGATATTTCTTTAGGTATTGTAGTCGTTTTCACAAAAATTTCGATTGCATTTCGATCACAAATTCGGATACGTCATTGGAATGCAAATAATCTATATATAGGCTAAAACAAAGGTAAAATTGTTTCATTGTACTTAATAGAATTAAATGTTTTGATCGTAAGGAAAACAAAATTGAATGAATATGATGTGGATATTTCTCTTCAAGGTTCACAACACGTAAAAAGGTTAGGAGAGGAAATGCAACGTGGCAGGTCAGCGGAGCTGACATCACAAAGACTGCAGACCTGGTAAGAAAGAAGCCTAAAGAAGGAAATGCATACGTGGCAGACAGCAGAGCTGACGTGGCAAGAACTACATAGTGGGCAAGGTAGAAGGGGTCCAAAGGAAGAAGTGTAGATGTGGTGGGTTGACAGATTTAACGTAGCAAAGAATAAAGATCTCGAGCGTGACTAAAGAAATGAAATCCCAACAAAGAAGAGAAGGGCTGTCCACGAAAGAAGGAAAACCTTGGCCCAAGGAATATTCGAACATGCTTTTCAAGGAATATTCATTGATTCTTCTCTTTTCTTGAAATGAATATTCTAATACTCTTTTTAAAGAACGAGTTTTAGAGCACATGCGTTGCACGTGGAAATCAATTCAAATTAAAGAAAGATATAGCACTTTTATATTAGAGTTCTAATTATAATAGGATTTTATAAGATTTTGAATTAGTTAGAATTCTAATATAAAATTATTTAAGTATGAAAGTCCTAAATTACTATTATTACTATTATAACCTTAAATAATAATCTATAATAGGGATATATTCGACAATCTATATTTTATAAGAAATATTCACACTTATATATAGGTAATAGATATTCTCACTGATTCACTGAATATCATTGTTTTGATCTCTTCTAAAGAAATTTATTATGATGTTGCCATTCTTATTTATGGTAGGCAGCAACGGAATGCTACATTAATCAGTCTCTATAAAAATACAAGCATACACACGACCCCAATATATATGTGTATATATGTAAATGATACCACAATCTTGCTATTTGTATATTTAATCAAGTATAGATAGTATTGATAGTATTGAAGGATGATGCATGTGGGTAACAAAATAACTATAGTTATGCTTTTGACGCTGTTGATTTGGATACGAACAACTTGTAATCAAATCCAAAATTATTATTAAAAAAAAAAAGCTGCAGCTTTGAAATTTCTTAGAGAATTTGAATTATTTTACTAATGAAAAGGACGGAAAATAATTCGATTTCAATATTCTCTGAGGTGTCATAATTTTCTTTGAAAATTGCAACATCTATGGAGCAATTGATCAACCTACAAATTGATTTAGGGGATGGACTATCGTGGGCTTAGCCCATTTCAGTTGGTCCAGTGGAACTTTGGCCCCAAAACTAACTTTAATATTACATGTGCCTGTGGGTCCAAGTTAGGGGATGGGCCTTGATTTTCTTAAACCTATGAACATGCACTATTCTTACTCTATAATTAGGAGAGGAAAGAGAACCGTATATATTAATTTGTTTCATTTATATTTAAGAAGGGAAGAAGAAATCTCTAAGCAGAAATCACTTGTATATCTCCTTCAATTTATGATGGCATATTTTCATGGCATCATTATGGTTAAATCGTTTCGCGTGCAATCAAATGTTGGTTTTTTAAGGCCTGCTCCCTTAGAAATGATGATTGTTTTTAAAATAGTTTGGTCCGTTAGAAATGATATGCCACGTGAAAAAGGGTCCAAAATGTTAGCATCATGCAGTAAATAAATATTATCCTTTTTTTTTTTTCCTTAAAATGAATTTTATATTCCAAGTAAAGTTTGGTATATTTTGGTACAATCAAAAAATAATCTATAAATACGAATAGATGGCCTATTTTGCCACCCCATGCGTTTTAAACAATTTAGTACGTCTTGGTTGGGGCGAATTTTTGACAATTTTTTTTTTCATGATCACTCCATTAAAGTCTTAAAGTCGTAATGTATATTACACAAGAAATCCTCTACGTAAATACTGTCAACACTTTTCTTATACTTAAATACTATTAACATAAGTTAAATATACTAAATAACAAAAGTTATAATTTTAGTTAAAAGGATCCTCATCTCGGAGGTGCCAGGTCTCAACTTAATTATTGCAAAAGTTGACTCCCCAATAGAGGATCCAGGTCTCAACTTAATTATTGCATTAATTTACCCAAATAGCTAGCCAGCCCTCTTATTCAAACACTATAGATACATTATCTGATCATGATTAATGTGTCAAAAATCTAATAATTTTTTTATAAAATGAGATTATATTAATGATAATGGTGATAGGCATATTAAAAATTATCCACGATGACATTTTAAGATTTTTCAATAGCTAATATTTACAATAGCATAAATTTTTCTTTTTAATCTGACATCATGTGAGTGTTAATTAATGTATTTCCATTTTTTTTTTTTTTTTTTTGCAATATCTTAGAGAGTGTTGTACCATTTTTATTTCCACCCGATTAGATGTTAAGTTTGCCCAGAGAAGTTATATATATATATATATATATTCAAATGCGGACTCAAATCAATAAAGAAAATTCGGGAATTTTGATTCTAAAATATACGCCTCAATTAGTGGTGATCATTGAGTAAAGGAGGAATAATAGCGTACACGTTCAATCAACAATTTAAAGAAAAAAATGGCATACCAAATTATTAAGTTCACCTAATCCACATTTCCTCTTATCAAGTCCTGTTTTTAGGGAAGATATGTTCCGATAAGTTCAATGAATTTAAGTTTTTTTCTACAAAAAAGACTAAAAAAAGAAAATTTTGGATCTTCGCCAACGAGTGATTCCTTGACTTAAAGAACAGAACTCCAGCAAACTGATTAATCAAGCTACCTAACTTCTATTTAAATATGACTAGATTAATTATAAATAGAACTAACAAAAGATTCATGGTTGATTGTAGTTGATAATAATAGTCCATATACTGTACAAACTTTATAAATTAATATTGATGGGACCATCAAAATTTATTAATTAAAAGAGTTATTGATTAATTAATAAATTAATAATTATTAATTTTTATATTAATTAATATTTTATTAATTTATAATGAAATACTTAATTTATAAGAATCTTTCAAAATTTCACTTAATTATCATACAATGCATCTCCGTATGTCAAGTGAAGGGCTCAATTTGAAAGAATCTTTCAATCTCCCACCTTATTATACTTTTTGTGTTCAATGTATCACTTTATGGATATTAAAAAATATTTTCTTTATAAATACAAAATCAAAATATGCTAACACAAATAAATCATACACACAATATGACTTCTCATCTAAAAAGTGTGAAAAAAACAACAATGACCGATGAAATTCGAAAAGCATTATGCAAACACAATAAGGATAATTCAAGTCTCACTCAAAAGCAATTGCAAGAATAGGTTATACGAACTTTTAAGATGCATTATCGTCGTGATTTTATAGAAGTCTTTTGGAGGATTATGAATTAGAGATTCCAAATCCAGCAAAAATAAATGTGTTAGATGCAATGAATCTTGCAATTTCAGCATAGACTATGGATATTCGTGCAAATACAATTGCAAACTGCTTTCGTCATTGTAAACTTCGATCAACAGATAACATGGTTTTTAAGAACTTCGATGAATAGGTAGGTGGTGAAAGCACTCAAGAACACCGAAATTTGATCACAAAGTTGGATTGTCGCAATGTAATGGATGTCGATGATGTCCTAAACCACCCAAAAGAAAATGTAGTTGCACAGTTGTTAACTGATGAAGATATTATTGAGAGCGTTATTGGAACTGATAAAGATGATGAAAATGATGATGAAAGTTCTACTATAGAGCCCTCTTCGCGAAACGAGGTTATTAAAACAGCAATCACAATGAATAATTTCTTGTTGTGCTATCAACACTAGAAGTTCTTACAATGATAAGGAAAATTAGAGACGAGATTCAAGATGAAATTGATTTCAATAAAAAAAACAAAAGACAATTGAATCAATTTTCAAGAAACCTTTATAAATCATTCATGCAATATGTAGAATATAAGAAATTATTAATTTATATTTTATATGGGATCTATAGAAATTATCTAAAATGTATTATTTTATAATTTTAGTGAATTATTAATTTAGCACCCTATCCCCAAATCGAGATCGGTCAAAAATATTATCTTAAAAAATTTATTAAATAATCGAGTATTAATTTATCAAATTTCTATTTTACAAATTTTCCCCTCGATCTTTTTGCCCAATCCGGTGAGATTAGACTTGTTTTCATTTTTAAATCAAGATGGGTTAATTTAGTTGGGTAATGAATTTTATTAGATCCAACCAACTTTAATTATTTGTTGGAGATTTTACACTATTAAAACGTTTCACTCTTATTTATGAAATAATTAAAAAAATTGTTTAGAACTTCTTTTGTTTAGTTTTAACTTTTATTCATTCGTGTTACCTAAATTTGATTGATAATTCATTTGTGGTGTAAAATTATTTACTCCACTGACCACAGACTGCAAGAACTTTTTTGCTTAATTATAGTAATTATATATGTGTGGTGATTAATTATATAGTAAGACTATAGTAATTATTATTACTATTTTTTGTTTTTCCACAAATCAGTAATACTTAGCATATGAAATACTAATGTAAAGGGCTCACTTGGATTTACACAAATTCTTCTGTGCACCTGGTGTACGGATCTAAGATCCGTGCAATCTGGGTCGGGTCGACCCGGATCCAGGAATTTCTTTTTTTTTTTTTATAAATTTTATGCCTTGACCTTTATGTACAAATTTGGTGACCTTTATATACAAATGTTGTGACCTTTATGTATAAATGTTGTGACCTTTATGCATTGTAACTTAGATAAAAAAGGAAGAATTTCAGCCAAATTTATACATAGATACCTTTATGTAATATTCATGTGACCTTTATATATATTTTATATGACCTTTATGTACAAATATTCATACCTTTATGTAATATATAAAAAATATATAAAGATATGAATATTTATACATAAAGGTCACATAAATATACATAAAGATCGTATGAATATAATATAAAGGTATCTATATACAAATTTTGCTAAAATTCTTCATTTTTTTCTAAGTTATTTAACATAAAGGTCACAAAATTTATACATAAAAGTCACACAATTTGTATATAAAGGTCACCAACTTTGTACATAAAGGTTTTGTCCTGAAATAAAAAAATTAAAAAAAAAAAAGTAAAAGTGCACGGATCCGGGTCGACCCGGGTCGACCCGGATTATATGTACACCAGGTGTACAGCAGTCATACTCTTGGATTTATGGACTTGATAGGTGAATTTATATTGCATACCACATGTTTATATATAAACGATATTTCTAATTAAAATCATTGATATCCAATATATGTTTCCTAAATCTTAGGTTCAATCGTCGAAAGTGGAAAATGAAAGGGAAAATATATTTAAAAAATTACTTTTCATCACTGTTTTCTTTTCTCTTTTTCTTTAAACCAAATTATAAAATCGTGATCATGAATTGAATCGGTGAATATGTAATATTTTAAGATTTTTTTTTCTCATGTAGATATTTATATGTTTTAGGATGTTTTAGAAACAAGATAAATAAAAATGAGCATTATGGAAATAGTAGTAGACTTGATTCTTTGTAGTTGTAATAGTTAAGTTTTGCTTTAAAGTCATCATGTGGCTTGTAAATGAATGTTATAAGCAGGGACGAAAATATCCGAAAATATCTTTGATATATTTTTGATATTTCCATTTTTTCACGTAATCGATATAATAAGGGTATGTATATTTTTCTTATATTTACTGATATTTTTCCAATATTCTCTCAATATTTCCGTAAAATGAGGATATCGATATTTACACTGATACTGATATTATCTTCTTGGTTATAACGTCAATTAATCTGACATAAGTCTTGGTCAGCCACGAATCACTCTCGATTGCTTTAATTAAAAGTTGTTTCCGGTACGATAAAAATTCCCACTAAGCAGAGACACTCAATCAATCAATTTTAATACATACAAAAGTCCAAACAGTTGTATAAAGAAGGTGTAGTGAATAATAATCAATAAAGGAAAAATATATATATTTGAGGAGTTAATGTTTACAAATGAAGTACAAGGATTCAATTTTTTTTTTTTTTTTTTGTAAATATGATTGTCCCATATGTTATTCTATTCCTTTCTTTTCGTAGAGAGCAAAAAAAAATTATACAATAAAATGATAAATAGTAATAAGTCTCAAACTTTTTATTATTTTATTTCTTTGGCTTTTTATTTGTAATGTCTATATTTTGTTTGGTTACTTTCAGATTTAACACGTCGATTTTTTATGATAAAATAGTAGTTTCTATATGCGTTTCATTTTATAGTATTATTTATACATTCCAATTTTTTTTCTAAAGTTGTTGAGCAATTAATTTAAATTCATAGTAACAAATAATTTTATTAGCTTCAAAATAGCAATGATTTTCCATAGCCGGAGACCTCTTGGTAGTCCCTGGTGGAAGAGTGACATCATCATGACCACGCAAACAAGCTAGCACATTGTTTGTTGTCCATATTCTACTGCTTTCCACCTACCTGTAGGCGTGGGTTGGAGTAAGTTATGATAACAGAATCTTTTAAATTGCTTTAAAATTTAGAGATTTTTGGAGAATTTTAAAAATAATTTTTTGAAATTGCTTCGTCATACTGATTCGATTTTTTTGGAAATTTGAGTATTATGAATCGGATTAATTCGGATTTTAGAGATTCAGAATTTTATAATATAAAATAAATATTTATTTAAACAAGGTATAAATTAATAAAATAAACTTGATAAATTACTAAAATAGTCATCTCTTCTCGAAAACAAAAAATTACAATCAAGTTTTTCTTTATATTTTATTTTTCAAAATCTTTTTAATCTACATCTCATAAGTGGTCATTAAAAATTTTTCATTTTGAAAGTCAAATAAATATACGTTTTATAGAAATTTTGAAGGTAGGTATAACCTAAAATTAAATATATCATGCATTAGTTTAAATTATAAACTAATTATTTAATTAATATCGATCATAGTTAATACATTTTGTATTTCCATAATATTCATTATAAGTATTTTACATTATTATTTAATTATCAATTTCTTTTATGAAGTCTTAAAACTAAAATAATATTAAAATTCAATTAAATTTATAACTAATTCAGTATAATAGTACAAAAAAATGAATCGAATGATCACAAAAAAAATTATGTAACTGGTGCACGGATTTAGGATCCGTATAACTGATCCGATCCGGTCTTTATGTCACTCTGCGTGTCTGGATGGTGCACTCAAACCCACCCAAATTCGCTCCAAATGTTATACTTTTATGTTATGTTAAATATACATTTATGTTATGTTAGTCATACATTTAGGACTTTTATGTTATATTAAGCATACATTTATATAACATTAAACAAAATTTTATGTTATATTTAGCATACCTTTAGAATTTTTATATTATACTAAACATACATTTATGTTATATTAAACATACGTTTATGTAACATTAAACATACATTTATATTATATTAAGCATACATTTATGATTTTATATTATTTTAAGCATACCTTTAGAGTTTTTATGTTATGTTAAACATACATTTATATTATATTAGTCATACCTTTTAATTATGTTAGTTGTATCTTTATATATTATATAAAAGTATGACTAATATTACTTAAAGATATGCGTAATATTATATAAAGGTATATATGTACAAATTAGGATTTTTTGTGCTGAAATTAGGGTTTTTTTTTACCAAAATTAAGGTTTTTTTTAAGTTAAAGTATTATTTAAAGGTATGATTTACATAATATAAAGTTATGTTTAACAAAATATAAAGATACGACTAACACAACATAAAAGTTAGGGTAAAAAAAACAGAAAATGTGTGGATTCGGATCGAATTCGGCCCGACCCAACCTGCATTGTATGAATCTAAGATCTATATAACAGTTACACACAAGTGCAACTCTTAAATAATACATATAAATTAATATATAGTCACTTTCTTGAAATTGGTTATATTTAATTTTAAATTTGGTTCTTCGTTTCTTTGGTTTAGTACAATTCGATTTGACATAAAAAAAAATACTCAGTACAGTTAGGTTTAAATAAAGTCAAACGGTCAATAATTTTTTGCTGATTCAAAATATTTTCAAACTGAATTTTTCCACAATTCAATTATCTACGAGATCCATAGTCACCCATATCACCTAACATACGAACGTAGTTCATACCAAAGGTTTCATTATTAATTTAATTTCTTAAATGAATCAATATACAAAATAAAATAAAAATTAATTTATAAAAATTGATTTGAAAAAAGTCGTCTTAAAAATAGTTCTTTTACTACTTTTTATGTCGATTGGGGCCCAGCGAATCTCTCTAAATAAATTGTCACTATTTCAACAAAGGTCCACCCTCAAACAATGTTATAAATAAGATCTTCAAACTACCTGGCTTATTTTATATTTTTTCAATTATTTTGACATAAATATGGAGCCAGGGAAGAGAAAACGGGAGGATGACGGCGGAGCAAGCGCCAAGAGTGGGAAAGCAAGGAAAAATGATGACGGCGTCAAGGGAACGGTTCCGCCAGATGAGGAGGTGGAGGAGTTCTTCGCCATACTGAAGCGAATTCATGTCGCCGTCAAGTATTTTCAAGAGCGTAACGGCGGCCGTTGCGCCGGCCGTGAGTTGACAGCGGCGCCGTGGAGTCTGACGTTTGAACGGGAAGATTTTGATGGAGTTAAGAAAGCGTGTGAGGGAAATAAAAGCAAGGGTTTGGATCTTAACTCCGACCCGGTTTCTGAAGTTTCGGATCATGGTGATTAAACTTGGATCATGGTAATTAAACCTTGTTACTTTATTTTAACGTTTAATTAAGGTTGATTAACTCATGATATTGTAGGTTAGGTTTGATTAAAAATTGAGAATAGATCGTTAGACAAGTATTTGAATCGGTGTGCAACGACTCTTACTTATGAAGCAATGGTTATTTTTCAGATGATTTTAAGGTATTTCATCATGCTCAAGAAAGAAACAACTGAAATTGAATTTCAAAATTAATTTCAAAATTTTCAATAAGCACGTCTATGTGGCCAGATTCTGTTATGACAAAGAGTAAAAAAAAATTATTAGCAATATTATTAATATTATTAAATGACTATTCTAACCTTAATATAATTTCCATTCTCTGCTAATTTCGGCTCATTCCAATACATTTCAATACAACTTACAACTGTTGATCAATATTTCGAAAATACAATATACAATTGTCGATCAATATTTCAAAAATACAATATAGAATTGTCGATCAACATTTCGAAAACAACAATACAACTTACAACTGTTGATCAATATTTCGAAAATACAATATACAATTGTCGATCAACATTTTGAAAACAACAGTAACTGTTTATCAACATTTCAACTTACAATTGTTGATCAACATTTCGAAAACAACAGTAACAACAACAGTAACTGTTAATCAACATTTCAAAATGATCAACATTTCGCAACATTTCAAAATGATCAACATTTCGAAAACAACATTAACTTTTGATCAACATTTCAAAAACAACAGGTAAAGTTGGTATTTAGTTTAATTATTATTTGCATATTTTAATTAAGTTGGTATTTATTTAATTATTATTTATTTCTTCAATTAAGTTCGTTTTTATTTAATTATTATTTGCATATCTTTCAAAGTGTTGTTCCTTCAATAACTTCTAGAATAATTATGAAATGTTGATAAGAAAAATTATAAAAATCTTTTAGAATAATTTTGAAATTCAGTTATGGGTTAACAAAAAAATTATGGAAAAACTTTTAAAATAAGAATAGATATAACAGAAATATTATTAAAAAAAACATAGATACGCTTAGAAGAAAGATCGTTGCTTGCATTTCTACTAGTAACACTTTTACTTTTTATTTTAATGAAAATCTCTATATATTTAAAAAAAAACAGAAACATTATAGAAATTTTTTTATAGTTAACATAAATATTATAGAAAACTTTTAGGGTAGAGAAAAAATATGAGTTAATATAGTTGAAATTAAAAGTTTATTTATAAGGTAAAAAAATTAAATTGAATACAAATATTAAATATAAATATAAGTTTTTAAAAAGGTAATATATGGTGAAATGAAAATATGGACAAGTTCTAAAAAAAAAAAATTAACATATAGATTGATTTCATTAATATGGACCAGTTCTAAAAAATTTAAATATTGATATGAGTGATGTCATTAATATATTTTAAAAAATGTAAATATTGATATGATTAATATCCTTAATATCGATAAGTTTTAAAAAAGTTAAATATTAATATATAGATATTTCACTAATATATATGATTTATGTCGTTAATATCGACAAGTTATAAAAAAGTTAATTGAGTCATTAATATCGACATGTTCTAAAAAAAGTTAAATGCTGATATGATTGATGTCGTTAATATCGACAAATTCTACAAAAGTTAAATATTAATATATAGATATTTCAATAATATATATATGATTGATTTCAGATGTGTAAGAAAAAATTATAAATTATGAAAAAAAGATGTGTAAGAAAAATTATAAAAAACTTTTAGAACAATTTTAAAATTCAGATATGGGTTAACAATTCTACGGTTAACATAAATAGAAGAAAAAAATAAGTTAATATAGTTGAAATGAAAAGTTTATTTATAAGGTAAAAAAATCAAATTGAATAGAAATATTAAATATAAATATAAAAATAAGTTTTTAAAAAGGAAATATATGATGAAATGGTTTAAGTAAACCCATAAAATTATTATATATTTTAATAAAAGAATACTGTAATTTAAAAATATTTGTAAGTTAATTAATAATTTTAAAATATTTATCAATTCGAATTTTTGCCTTATCAAACAAATATTTGTAAGATAATCAATAATTTAAAAAAATATTTGTAAGTTAATTAATAATTTTAAAATATTTATTAATTTGAATCTTTTCCATATCAAACAAATATTTGTAAAATAATCAATAATTTTAAAATATTTATCAAGTCAAATCTTCCTCTTCATAATTCAAAAATATTTGTAAGTTAATCAATAATTTTAAAATATTTATCAACTCGTATCTTCACACATTAAACAAATATTTGTAAGATAATTAATAATTTTAAAATATTTTTCAAGTCAAATCTTCTTCATCATCAAACAAATATTTATATAATAATCAATAATTTAAAAATATTTATCAAGTCAAATTTTATATTTCCTCTAACAGACACCTTAGTTTTTTTTTTATGTAATTTTTGACAATAAATTATGAAATTAGTGGAGAAAATATTGTTTCATTAATTAGTGGAGAGAGAATTATGGTTTTTGTTTCAAATTTGAAAATTTGATTGTATATATTTTCATTAAGGATATGATTGTTATTTAACATACCATTTTAATTTTTAATTAATACTCCATTTTAATTTTTAATTAATGTTCTACACTTTTCTGCTTGAGTAGAATTTGCCCATGTATAATTACCGTATAAAAAATATGATTCAAAATCTAATTATGTAAATAACCAAAAAGTAAAAGTAAGAAAAACCACCTATTTATTGGTTTATCAGGTTCGGCACGAAATCATAAAGAAGCTCTACTAGGGATTGCCAAGCAATCAGTACCTCCATCCTCCTTTCTTGGTAACAAAATAAAAGAAAAGTAGGACAAAACTGAGAGTGAGTAGCATAAACAAAGATGGATTTCTGAATGAGAAATACAAGTCTCATATATATATATATATATATATATATATATATATATATATATATTCCACGAATCCATTGATAAGTCTGTGACCGTCGACATCCGTTTTTCTTTTTTTCATTTTATAATATTTATTTATTTTAGTAAAATAATTTGACCATTTAGTATTACAAGTTTTTTAATAAAATGTATCATCTAATATATTTATGGAGTGAATTTTTGATGGTATTATTGTTTTTCATTAAAGTATTATTTGTTTTTACTCAAATGTATTACCTATATACATTAAAAATATTACTCGTAGTTTTACACATATTATATGTAAAAATGTAATATTTGTGTAGATATTAATATATAGAGTTTTGATCAGACACGCATTTGAAAAATGCGCACTGTGCACACTTTTTTAAAATTTCTTTTTTTAGTATTTTATATTATACACATAATTCTTTTTTCACATTACCATTCTATATACAGATTTTCTTATAAATTCTCATCTCAAACACCTAGTTCTCATCAACATCTTTATATACGGACTCTCTTATTAATTTTCATCTCAAATATAGACCTAACCCCTCATCAATACAGACCTTTTTAACATTCACATCTCACATCATCATGAAAAATATTAAATTAATCACTTAAATGAAATAATGAAAACTACCATGAAAAATATTGAATTAATCACTTTAATAAAATAATGAAAAATATTCATTAATCAATTTTTAAGAAATCCTAAATTCTAATCAATGTTCGAAAAATCCTCAAAATTAATTCAATTATTAATTAACAAATTTTCAAAATCAACCAATCATACCCTTGAATTCAATCATCTATTATGAAGAAGAAGCCTTCAATCAATTCTCAACTCTCATCGTCAAATATAATGAATTTACACATATAAAAAACATTCAATCAATCCTCAAAATTCCCAAATTTTTTTTATCATCAAATATAATGAATCTACACATGTAAAAATCATTTAAGAAAATGAGTACTATAATTTTTTAAATGTAAAAACTTTTAAAAAAGAGAAAAGATAAGAAAATATTACTTCAGAAAAGAGAAAAAATAAGAAATTATTATATCATTGACTAGTATAATTTATTCTGTCATTCCACTAATGCCACAAACAACCATAACTACTAATGAGAATTTATTCTCTTTCCTGCTCAATTCATATTTTAATTTTTATGATTAATTTTTAGAATTTCTCTAACATTAATTGAGACTTAGGATTTCTTGAGAATTGACTAATTGAATATTTTTCATTATTACAATTAATTGAATTTAATATTTGGTATGGAATGCGAATTGTTAAAAATATCTATGTTGATGAGGGATTAAATCTATATTTGAAATAAGAATTGATAAAATAGTATATAAAGATGTTGATGAGAGGTTAGGTCTAACAAAATCCGTATATAAAGTAGTAGCGTAAAAAAAGAATTATGTGTATAATATAAAATACTAAATATTAAAAAAAAAATTAAAAAAGTACGCACGGTACACGTTCTTCATTCTTCAGGTGCGTGTTTGAACAAAATTCTTAGTATACATATCGAAAAGTGTTATGATATAAAAAGATTAGTTCATCTTAATTAAAAAAATAAAATTTATAGGGTAAATGATTAATTACTTTACAAATTTAAAACTTGCTTTACAAAAAAGTATTATTTTGCTTCTTTTTTCTTTTTCTTTTAAATGTATTGTTTTTTTCAAATTGTCTTACTGAGTTTACGATAAATGATTAATTATTCAACCAAAATGTTACTGAAAGATATTACTTGGTTTTGTTTAATTATTCAACCAAAATGTTACTCAAAGATATTACTTGTTTTTCTGAAAGATATTACCCGTATAATATCATTCCATCACATCATATTAGTTTGAAATGTGAAAAATAGTGTATGCAATTTCATCCTTATCTTCTTTAGTATTGCAAAAAAAACATTTTTTTTCAATTTTTCCAAATGCTTAATGCATTATTGAATTATTGAAATACTTGGTTTTTAATAAAGTTGGTACAGAATAATCTTCAAGGATACATTATTTCTTAAGGTTTTCAGTCATCCAAAATGTGAACATAGAAGAAAAGGAAAAGCGTAGAAGATAGAGGTGGAAGCAGAATCTCTAAGTGCTTTAAGCGAATTAAATTATCCATAAGAATGGTGAAGCTTCTGAACTTCACATTGGAAATTTTAGCCCACAACTGCAATCAGTATTTGTAATAATTACCAACAAAAACACATAAACAATAGGAGCCATAACTTCATCATCTTGTGCTGCATATGCAAAGCCAAAAGATACCCAAAGCAATGTTTTATTAATGCCAATGTAAGTTTGTATGTAACTAAGCAATAGGCTAGATGATTGTTTCAGCCTTTCAGAGTGCATTGACATTTTGAAAGGATATCTAAAACAAAAACAAGTACATTTTCCTTACCGAAATTCTAACCTGCTTATGTTACTATGCAGATCGTTTCTTGTTCGATGCAACTTCTGAATCCGCTCGCGTCATTCTTTAAGTTTAATTTGCATATTTATGCCAAAACATTCAATAGAAGAATACTAAAGCTACTTACCAAATCAAAAATACTTTGAGAGTGCAATACGGGACCGAGACATTCATCTAGAAAACTCCGGAATCCTAGTAGAGTTTGGATAAGGTCAAGAACATAAAACTTCTTCTCTGAAGCAATTTGCATGATCGAAACCTGCAGTACATGATAACATGTGAAATAACTAGGAAATAAAATAATTTTTACAGAATTCCGAAGCAACCGAACAGTCAAAACCGACAATTTTGCATTCCTCCAAGTAGAATATTATTACTAAGAAACTACTAGCAAAATAAATCATGCTTCAAGTCTATTATCTATACGTACACAAATGAAAAAAGATACTCAACGGTATTGGTAAACAAGATGAGATTAGTATATCCTAGATTTGATAAACAAGATACCTTTGTGATCTTCTCACCATCTCTGTGATTCAAAGATGTCATTATCTGATGAAAACAACTTGATCTCCTGGGATGTTTGTAATCTATGTCATCAAGCCAGTTTGATCGATCCAAATCATCTGCTATACATATTTTTGTCCACAAAATAGCTATAGCCAAAAGATTATAAGACAAGACATTGCCTGAGTTGGAGTGCCAACTTCATGAAGGTGACTGGATAAATGTCTCTGAATCTGCTACAAAGACTTAGAAGAATCATTATAAAGATGCCCGTCTATGTCCGGAACAAATCCCTTTTCCATCATTTTCTCCTTAATAAGGTCATAAGTTGTTCGATTAGGTACCAATCCTTTCTCCAACATCTCATTAAGATATCTGTTTGCTTCTTCCAGCTTGCCACTTTCACAGAAGGCCTTAATCAACACATTATATGTTACAACATTCGGCCGCTTTCCTTCTTTCTCCATTTTTTTCTTCACAGTCAAAGCTCCCTTAGGGTTTCCTTGCTTGCAATAACCATCCATCAGAACATTGTACGTAATGCTACTTGGACTCAGTCCCTTTGCAGACATTTCATCAAGGAACCTAACTGCCTTCCTGGTTTCACCAATCTTGCACATTGCATCTATCCTTATGTTGTAGGTAACCACATCAGCTTTCAAGCCTTTTGCCTCCATCTCTTTTAGAAGCTTCTGTGCTACTTCCATGTTTCCATTGCTATAACAAGCACCAATCAGGCAATTGTATGTTGAAACATTAGGAGATACCTTTTTGTCCGACATGAGATTAAATACAATGATTGCTTCTTCCAATTCACGTGCTTTACCATAGGCATTAATCAAAGTATTGAATGTTAATACATTGGGAGTAACCCCTTTACTCACAATATCATCAAACAACTCCCTGGCTTCCCTCATCATTTTCTTCTTTGAAAATCCATTGATAAATGTGCAATAAGTAACAAGATTTAGCTCCAAACCCATTTCCAACATTTCATCCCTCAAAGACATAGCTTCATCGATTTTTCCAATACCACATAGCCCATTAATCAACGAATTATACGTGATCACACCAGGTCTCAATTCTCGCTCTTTCATTTCCTTAAGAAGCCTAACACTTGCAGCCACATTATCATCCTTGCAAAATCCATCAATTAGAATGTTATACGTGACAACATTTGGGGACAACCCCTTTCCCACCATATCTCTAAACAGAGAATCAGCTTTATACATTCTTCCACTCCCACCCTTCTTGCAATAGCCATCAATCAAAGTATTATATGTGACCACACTTGGTGCTATGCCGTAAACACTCATATCCTCAACTATGTCCTTTGCCTTGTTCAACCTCCCAGCCTTGCATAGCCCACTAATCACAGCATTAAACGTGATCAAATTCACTCGAGTCCTCCTCCTAATCACCTCCTTATATGCAAACTCTGCATTACCTATCCTACCCATGCGCACCAACGCTACCAACAACGGATTACAAGAAATTGCAGACAATTTAAACCCATAATCCCCAGCACTCCTAAATCCCTCCAATGCCAACTCAACCTCACCATTGTTCACAAGAGCCAATATCAGCATATCAAAAACAACACTATTGGCGCATGAATTGTCACTAACCGTCAGAAGGGAATGACAAAACGTAGAAATCGAAATGGGCTCACCTCGTTTCACAAATATATGCAATAAAGATCGAATCTCGGGGTACTCTCTGTCATTCGCAAGTAAAATAAAGAGCTTGACGTAGTCTTGGACGGAGTAGGCGAGCTGGAATTCATGCTGGGACCATTTGAAGAAGGATAGAATGCAATCAGAGTTGAGATTGTTGATGTGGAAGAGGTGGTGAAGGAAATCCGCGGGAGTGGAGGATTCAATCAAGGGTTTGAGATGTGACCACTTTTGGGCAGAGATGAGTGAGGGAATTTGGGATTGTAAATCGGGGTCTATAATTAAAGGGCGGCCGGTGGAAAGCGTGCGGCGCAAGAGCGGTGGCGGAGAGCTGATTCGGCGGAGGCGGTACATGAAGGCTTTTTTAACAATTAGTATCTTTCAAAATAATTTAACATAGTGTAATATGTTGTGGGACTTCTCCATTTTCTTGAAATTCCCATATAATATCGCGTTTTAGGAGAAGCGACTTTGCAGTGGGTCGTGGAATAGTTAATTTTTTTTTAATTAGTTTGAGAGAGTGGAACAACAAAGGCTATAAAACATACCTGAGCATAACATGAGTTGTGGATATAGTTAATTATACACAAATTATGTGGTATACACAAACGAAATAAAAGAAATTGTGATGTGCACAAATGACATAATAAAGAGGTGATTTTCACGAAATTAGTTTTTAAATTACATAATCATATATAAAACTAATAAATTAAATTATCACTAGATTAGCTTGGAATTAGAGATGTAATTGAATTGAGTAGAACATCAAGGGTATCAAACTTGTCCCTTTTGAATTTTCTTCCTTATAAATTAGAGTTTGATAATTAAAAATAGGCAGATTATTGTATAATATGAACTTTATAAGAGTTCGATAAACCATAAGTCTAAGATCCCTATGAAAAACATTTCCAGCAAAACAAAGATCTTTAAATTAATTAAATCTGAAAATAATAATCAAGAAAAAGGAAGTAATATAATATTAGCCATTACTAATAACAGAGTTTTAATAGTGCTGTGTGAGATTGAAGATGGATAAGGAGTTACAATTAAGGTCATTGGAGATTGAAGAGTTAAAGAAGTTTATGCAGAGATGAATAAGTAACTACCTTTTGATGATCTTTTCCAGTGTAGTATATTGGGTGATATGTTTAAATGCGTTTTGTTAGAAGTGGAAAAAAGGGAAAGAATGAGGAAAAGGGAAATAGGGTTGAAAATTTGATGGTACGCACGGACGGATTGGGGGATGCGTGGAACTACGATCGTTCCCTTAGATTTTCAAAATCATTTATTTTATATGTAATGTTTTTTTTTTTTTGATATTTTTCTTTTTATTATTAATTTATATGGGTCCGCCATTATACACTACAATCCTTTTTTTTTCCTTGAAATGGGTTATGACTTATGTGCAATTAATTAAAGTCATCATTTAAAATCATCACCAACAAAATATACTTATATTGGAAAATCTCAAATCTTCGCCTCAAATGGTCATTTTTCATATTTTTACCATCAGATATGCATTTCAATTTTGATTACCTCACTATCTCTTCTTTTACATTTTAGTCTAATTCTGCTCGAAATATTCTTCTTTGTACTTCTTTTCTTACATTTTGATATGTATTTTGATTACAACTTTTAATATAAATTAAAAATAATAATCAATACAATTTAAAATAAATGAGTAAAATAACATAAATACATAATATTATTTATATATAATATAAAATAAAATAAAATAAAGATAAACCGGCAGTGTAACCGTGGATTGGAACCGTTGGTTAAACTATCGGTTCCCAATTTAAAATTAATCCAAACCGAAATCAAACCATCGTACTACTGTTCGCGGTTCCGATTTTAAATAAAAATCGAGTCAACGAAAAATTAACCCGAATCAAAATCGAACTACGATTCGCGATTTCAATTTTATACCGAAATCAGATCAATAATTTTTTGAATCGAATGACCACCTCTATCAACACCTGTCGCTCCACCTTTTCTTTGGTGGCATCAAAACCCCAAGAGAATAATTTACTCGTGTGTAAAAGATGGAAAACAATGTGAAATTGGGGAATCCAACTGTTCAAAAAGGTCAAGAGTCGCATAATGTGGAAATATACTCTAATGAACAATTCGAATATTTGACAGCTGATCATTCACAAAGACCCGAAAGCTGAAAACTACTACAAAAATCAAGAAACAAAAAAAATACATACTGTATTTTGCATCTCGTACTTTTTTTTCTTTTTTTTGGGATCCTGAATTTTATTTCCTACTTCTTTTAATTAATTTTTGCTTCTTAAAAGAAGAAGAAGAATAATGGTTTAGGTATATAAGCTAAGAAAAACAGAAATATAGAAAATAGAAAATAAGTGATTGTAGGCAAAAATACTTTTTTAAAAAAAATCCGGAGAAATGTGCTTATTTCCTAAAGAAAAAGATATAAAACAGTGAGAGAATTTAAATTAATATTTCATTGAGTGTATGATGGTTTTGAGAATCATGAAGAGATGGAGATGCGTCTAAATTTTCGTAGTTTTTTCATTTCAAAATAAATGAGGGTTTATTAAATAACTTATATGTTTTAATCGAGACATTTGACAATTAATCTTTCACCTGAAAATAGATAATATTTTGAATACAAAAATTATGTTAAATTTGAAAAAAAAAAAAAGGTTTCAAAACTAAAATCCTGTAAAAGTTAGTGATTATTTTAACAATGAAAACTTTGAATTTATGAAAATCGAGAAACCACAATCTAAAATATAAGGAACTAATAAAAGCAAAATATTGTGGTGGAGACTTAAAAGTTAGATGGGTGGCACATATTTTGTTAAAATCAATCGCACTCACAATGTGAATGCGTTATCCCTGAGAAAATCATGCTTCTTTTTATATGGAAATTCTGTCGATTTCTTCACAGTGTGAAGCCATCAAAGAGAGATATTTTCAAGTTGTATCCACTAGGTATTATACCAATTTTGGAGTTTAACCCTATTTCCACGTTTTTTAACAAGAATATACGTACAAATATACTTAATTTAATGTTTATGTTAAGATGTAAATAGATCTTTAAACTATTAGCAAATTGTATGTTCGATTTATGTATATACCGAATTGATGATACATAAGAAAATCTGAAAATAAATAAAAGAAAGTAAAATGTCCGTGGCTCTAAAAGTGGATTTAAAAAATAAATTTAAATTCCTAAAATGATAGCTAAAGAAAAACTCTTTTAATATTCGAATCCACAACTTAAAATTAAGTAGTGGACGTCCTTATTACAGGCGCATACCACACCTCATTCCTCAATATCTCTGAAAAATTCCTTTAAAAATTTGTTTTATGTCATTCAAAATCCCAAAATAAAAGTAAACTCAAAAGCTGTAAGGCTGTAACAATTATTAGTCAAGTGGTTCACTAGTCATTTCACAAACCAAAAAAAAAAAAAAATCTTCATTTAAAATTTTGTTAAAACCATAGATAAGACTTTTCAACTCATATACCAATCATATTATGCGTTCCACGTCAATTCTAAGAGCATTTACAATGCATGTAAAAAAAGTGGATTATAATTCAATCTCTCTCCTCCATCTACCTCTCCACATCATCATTCCATTAACTATAACTCACATTTTTTAACTCCTCCAACCAAATCTAAAAAATGAGTTATAGTTAACTCTTTCTCCTTCACCTAATATTTAATTTGAGATTTTTTATCATCTAAAATAATTTTATATTTATGATAATATGAATAAAATAAATATCAAAATTTTAAAATATAGTTGTGCAAAATTATTATTATAAATTTAAAGAAGTAGTACATCAAATTAACAAAAACTTAATGAAGTAGTATGTAAAATTGAACAAGAATTTAAAGACAAAATATAAAATAATTAAGAAAAAAATTAAGTATAAAATACAAAAAGAAATAAAAACAAAAGCTGGTGGAATTAATAAAAATAAAATACAAGAAATAAAACAATTAATAATAATTGGAAAAAAGAAAAAAAAAAAGGATGAAAAGCAGCGTTTATAATTGGAAAAAAGAAATAATTTTTTTTTTTTTTTGAGTTCAACATGTTGAACCCAACTATAACATCGGGGTTCATTATCCACTTTTTTTTTCTTCTACAATGCATCTTGGATTATAATTCATTAACTATAAGCCAATTAAATTGAGCATTGTAAATGCTCTAATGAGATTGAGTTTATTTAGTGATGGATTTTAGAAGTTTGTAGGGATATTTTATCCAACATCTTGGATGATGAGAAACCCTACAAAATAATAATGTCCCATTATATAGATTTTATGTTACTTAACCTATCTCTTTATATAATACCTATGTTTTATGTAACATGTGCACCATCATTACGTGTCACATGGAATTATGTGGTCATAAAACAAAGGTGGTGATCACCAGAATATATAGGACCATACACATGTTTGATTATAAAGAAACCACATAGTTTCTCTCGAAGAAATTAAAAAAACCACATACAGTAGTGGAGTTTCTATTACAATATATTATTATCTAAAAATTAATATGCACTCTTTCATGGAAGGGTTACAGTTTAAGTCTGTGTCTAAATATTTAATTTCGCAACAAATGCAATTATTTCAAATAACAAATAATATATTAAAAATGTTTGTATGCTAAGTTATTTAAAACAATTATGTGTCACATGAAATTGAGTTGATAAAATTGGAAAGATCAACTTTGTATATCAGCTGATCTTTGCAAAAGGCCATTCAATTTAAAGGAATATTTATATCCCTTCACTGAAGAATAGTTCTATATTCTATATATGGAATTAGGAATATGTAGCATTCGTTTTGAACTCAAATTGTTGCTAATTATTAAGTTTGTTTATTAGCGCAATATGTCCGACCATTTCTATATCTTATGTATCTTAATGTGTCTACCGTTTATGTGTCATAAATCCAGCATAATCATTAATTTCAAATTATAATATTTAAAAAGATGATCTACACATAGGAGTGTAAAAGAATAAGAATTTTTTGATTCGATTGGAGATTCGATTTGAAATTATTCGATTTGTATTCGAAAAATTCGAATTTAAATATGATTTTTTTTAATATTCGAATTATTTTCGAATATAAATAAGAATACCCGTATATTCGATTCGAAATATTTAAATATACATATTTATATATATACTTATTTTTTCATTTTAATTTATTTCATATATCTACTTATTTCATTATTTAGCAGGTTTTCAAATCGAATATCATTATTATTTTCACGAATCGGATTGAATATTTAAAAAATTGTGTAAAAATTTCGAATTTCGAATCGAATATTTTAAACTCGAATCGAATATTTGAATTATATTTTCGAATCGAATCGAATATTAATTGAATTTATATTAAACGAATCGAAAATTAGTATTCGAACTCGAATCGAATACGAATACAAATATTGAAAATTTTTGAATTCGAATAAAATTTGTCAGTATTCGATTCGATTCGATTCGTTTACAGCTCTATCTACACATATCAAAGGTGAACATATTAAGACAGAGAGATCGATGAGTAGAATCATTATTTTATGTCTGATTTTACGGTATGTGTACTAAATCAAAAGATAATAATATTTTAATAATACACACATAAATATGTCGTTATATAATTTGTGAAAAAATAAAGAGTAAATAACAATAATAGATGTAGTACATTTATGGAAGCTACGTATCACACGTTATGCATATTGTCCTTGTACCATTTGTTTGTGATAACAATCGCCATCACTTGCGTAATTATTGTTATATTTTCTTTAGTCGGTGAAGCAACAATAATGTAATCTAAGACTTTTTGTGATATTCCATTAATTACCATTAACCAAAAACATGTTTCCACTGCTTCTTGTGACTAGAATTATTCTCAAGCAATTTAATAGCTCTTCTTTCCGGGTCAATTAAAAATTGAAGAAAATAAATTAACAAATTAAATAGCATGAGCTAGAGGATCAACGACCAAATGTGGTAGTGGGGAGGATAAAAAGACCACTAAATATATATATAGTTTTATTAGGTAGATTATAACTTAATTCACTTGTTGAAAATGTGGATTGAGTATAGGTAATAGTCCCACTCATACAAAAAAGTTGACTTCATAATTCTGTTGGATAAGTCCTTAGATGAATTGAGGTTATTATTATTATTATTATTATTTATTTATGAAATTGAGGTTGTGTTTGAAACAATGAATTTGAGTAATAAGTTTCAAATTTATTTAAAAAGACAGATTTTTATTCTCCACAAACAACATATGAATTATAAGATATGAATTATAAGGTATGCATTGTGGATGGATCCATCACATATAATTAGACTTGTGAGACGTTTTCACAAGAGTTGTATTCAATTTTTTTATATTTTTTTAGATATATTCATGTAGTGATCAATCCGAAGCTTAGCTTCTATTTGTGTTTTTTAAGAGGTAAATTACATTTTAGTGCAATAACTATAATTATATTGCATGTTTAATTCAATGGTTTTTTAGTCTTTTCACATTATTAAGTTACTCAACTAGAAACCTATTGTTATGCTTCATTGTCAACTCTCAATATTTGGAAATAAGGATGCCTATACTTAATCATCATAGAAGGTAAGTGGCAATACCATTTAAATAAAACAAAGGAATTAATATAAATAAAGTCTACTTAACATTAATGATAAAAAACCTCATAGCCCACATTATGGATTGTAGACTATCAATTATTTTAATTGGATAATTGGAAAAGACCCTCTGTAGATGTATATTGATATGTCATATGTCATTGTTCATAAATATATAAGTAAATTTTGGATAAGAAATGGACTCTAATAATACTTTATCACATTATTAGTTGAAACATTAACATGTATTAACAAATGGTAAGTGATGGCTATTCCAACTTGGTTAACCGTTCAAATTTTGTTACTATTATTTATTTAATTCTGAAGACTTGGTTAACTGTTCAAATTTTAATATTATTATTTATTTAATCCTGAGGATATGATCAGATCTCATTAGCATGTAAATCACAGACCATAAGATCATATCTTATTGTATTCAACTTGACTTAACTATTTAGATTCAACTTTGATTTTTTTTTTTTGTTTTTGTTTTTTTGGTATATAGGGGGCTTATATTGATGATAATCAAAAGATCAAAGTGAAATATTCTTTTTTAATTAAAGTCGATATTTTATTAAAGTAGAATTATTTAATTTGTTTTTAAGATTGTTAAGTTCTTTATTAATTCAACTTGCTAAATTACGAAAGCTATAATTAAAGTTAGTTGATCGAGTAATATAAGTATTATTAATCTCGTTGTCCTTACATAAACGATTCCACGATTAACATTAACTATATAAAATGTAGAGAGAATACACAAGAAAGTAAAGAAAATGGTTATTTTATTCATTAATCTTATTCCATCAGTATGTAGAATAACATGATAAGTTCAAAGGTCTTAAGAAATAAATTCAAAGAACTAAATTGCAGAGAATGGATTGATTAATTGTAGAGAATAAACTATTCGTAATTTAACATTTACATAAAAGAAAAAGTATGACTTTAACATATCATTGTAATTTGATGGTAACACATTAATTGCTCGATATATAACCTCGGATTTTTTAAAGAATTAATCGTGTTTTGAATTGTAACATCAAGTTAAAATTGTTGTCAAATTTCAAAATATCAGAATTACTTTCAACATTTGAAAATATTTTTTATTTAATTTTAAAAATCAGCATTAAATTGCAATATTTACGACATACTCAATTAATTTTAATTTTATCGAATTAAGTTTAATTAGATTAATATAAGTCAATTAGAGCTCAATAATATCTAATAATTAATTTACTTTTAATTCACTTGCGATCCAGTCCAACTACCACCACGTGGAAAGCAGTATCTAACCTTGGGCAGGATATGCATTTATTATTAATTAATATATATATATATATATATATAAATAATTTTGGAAAAATGCATCTTTGCCCCTTGTATTTCTTCCTTTTTTTTTCCTCCTTTTTGCACCTGTACTTTACTTCTTCTTTTTTTTTTTTTTTCTTGACTTTTATACTTTAACTGCTTTTACTTTCGTACTTTAATTTTAGATTTTTTGTTTCCTATACTTCCATTTTCTTGTTTTTTGTTTTTCTAAATCAAATTTTAAAGATAAAAGTTTAAACAGGAAAAGTTAATTATAACTGTGAGGAGCAAAAACGTATAAATCAAAATATATGATGTAAAGCCTAACAAATTAAAAATAAATTCTTATGTACATCATATTATCATTTTATAATTTTAAAATTATCATATAATATACATAAAAATATTGTATAATTGTAATACTTTTAGATCAATGATGTTGATCGATCATTGACTACCGACATTAACCGATCGTATCATAATCTCAAACAAGACGAGACGTGTTTCAAATGAATAGATAATATTAAAAAACACTTAGATATAAAAAAGTAAAAACCCAACAAAAAAAAACAGGAGACAAAAGTAAACATACATAAAAAGTATAGAAAACCAAATGCGTGTTTCCTAAAATTTATGTGAATATACAGTGAATAATGCAGTGTGGATAGTGATGAGTAAAGTGTAGGTACCCGACACAGTGAGGCGTGCTGTCGCGGATTGTACCACGTGGGGCTCCGATCCACTGCCACTGGCCTCACCGTAATAAGCTGCAACCATTCATGCTTTTCACGTGACTTTAACGCTCCTTTCTGTACCCACTAGGCAGTGCACCATCCCATCCCCCATTACTTTGTTTTCAGATTTCAAAACACCAACAACCTGTTAGGTCTTTACCCATATGATATCAACATGCAATTTCATTAAGTTTTGCAAGAACCACTTTCTACTTAAACTATTTATATTTTATATTAGCTAAACTTCGAAAAATGAATGAATGAATCTATGAATTCTTTGGTGAACAGCGATTAGTCATTTTGGATTCATAAGAGCATCTACAATATTATAATAATAAAATTTCTGACATTTGTTTTTGCACAACTGCAGTGTTAAACTGCAAAAATGTTTTAAGATGGGAGAAAAGGAGTGGAGGGGAGAGAGAAGGAGTGTATTATATTATATATTAATAATATGGTTAAAAGTTATGATATTTGTATATATGTGTTATATTAATATAATATAAATGTTATTTATATTACATGAATTTTTATGATGAAAGAAAAATATAAATAATATTATCATTTTAAAGTTATGATACTTATATATAAAAATTATACTAATATAATATAATAGTATACTAATATGACATAAATGTTATTACATAAATTAAAAAAATTAAATATAGTTTGAGCGTGGATATGACTTGGATCCAGCCCACGCCCAGTTATACACTTATACCATACAACTGATGCACATGATTGTTGCTCAAATTAATGAAATGAAATTAAAATCTACTTTCTTGCTAAGTAAAAAATTATTTTGACAATATATATGATATAAGCTTTTTTATTGAAATAAGTTTAATGAGTAAAGATATTTAATCTTTCGATTTGACTGTAAAATATAGAGAAAACCTTCTACATTAAAAAATAATAATATTAAAGTAAAATGTTATGAGGTGCAGTTCATTTCAAACACAACATTATTGCACTTAAAACTATTTGCTTAAAAACTTAGCAGGTAATCTGCAGAATACGGACAAGAACATTTGAGCTGATTAACTTATATTATTGTTTAATTTGAAGATTATAAAATCTGACTTGATGTGATAGCTTTTAAATTATACAATTAATGAATTGTATGAAACCTCCAAATTATTAAAAAAAAAAAAGATTTATTTTAATCAATTGTGGCAGGCTCATGCTGGCCAATTGTTGTTTCCCATCTTAGGTACTATTCTCTAGATAGATTCAACTTTTGTTAGTGGCTTAGTGCACGAAATATGATTAAAACATGCATTTTTCATTTTTTAAAATTTTTATTTTAAATTTATTTGTTGTTAAATTTTTTTTTTTTTGAGGAAGCAACATGTAATTATTATGTGTAATTAAAATGAAGTAAAGTCCCTGCGGCAACTGAATAGAGTGCTTTTACTATCCTTCCCTACTTTTTTTTTTCTTTTTTACTTAATTATTTTAGTACAAGTTGTCCAAGACTCCAATATACTTTTTTTTTTATTGTATTTGCTAAATTTTCTTGATAGGAAACATATGAATTAAGGTGCACTAAAAATGTCTAAATCTACACCAACCAATCCAAATATGAAAAACCCATTACCTACCTTATTAAAAAACTTAAAATAATTGTATCTAGAGGATTATGATATATTTCCCAAAAGCAGCTTCAACTTTATTTATCAAAAAAAACGCACACAATTTGGACCAAGACTGCCGAAATTCATGCTGTTTGCCGCCTTATAATTATTATTTATTTTCATGCATGATATAGTCAGTAGTACAATTCGTATTTCTTTAGAAGAGTCTAGTCCTTCAATAAATAAACAAATAATATGTAAAATAGTGATAAATATCTTGTTGGAAAATTGGTTGTAAAAAGTGGTGGGTGACACCTCTTTGACCAAAAGTTAAGTGGCTAAATGTTAATTTTTTTAAGGATTTGATGCCAAAATATTAATCTACGTTGAAGTAAATAATCTAGACATTTTGAATCACTCAAAATCAATTTTTGGTGAGTGAGAAATTAAGCATCTAAGTTGGCCAAGTATTTAAGAAATCATGTGAAGTGACTCAATAATTAATACACTCTTGAAGTGGTATGATTGTGCAACACACAAGTGCACGCGCCTCGCCTCGGCACGGCTCGGCTCATCTCGGGCCCGGTCCCGGACCCAACCCGACCCGACCTCGGCCGTGGGCATTGGTTCTTGGCAATTGGACGTTGGACTGGACTTGGGCGGATGGGGGCGACTCGGGTTTTTTCCCGACCCGTTGCTGCATTGCAACTCCCGGCCGTGAATACAGCGTGCTGCATACAGCTCCCGGCCTAGGTTGCAGCGGGAAACTTACAACACTCGATCTAGGTTGCAGCGGAAAAATTGCAGCTCCCGACCGAGGATGTAGTGCCAAGTTGCAGCATACGTTTTTTATCGCCGTTTCAAAATTTTAAACGGGACGTTTCTTGCATTAAAGACCTATTAGTGGGCAGTTACTTCCCATCAATTTTTCAGGTGTAA
Organism: Scutellaria barbata; assembly: GCA_028654395.1. Taxonomy (NCBI): domain Eukaryota; kingdom Viridiplantae; phylum Streptophyta; class Magnoliopsida; order Lamiales; family Lamiaceae; genus Scutellaria; species Scutellaria barbata. Next base: position 30,074,097 of record CM053647.1, read on the forward strand.
CCCCCATGGTGGAGACCTATAAATAAAGGTCGTCATGCACCATTTTTGAATACGAACGAACGAAAATCATAAAAGCTTTCTATTTTGCATTTGCTCAATTCTCCTAAACACTAAAGTTCGCTGGAGCTGTTGAGATTGTGGTGCTATATCTCAAAGGACGAAGTCGTTTTATCTTTGGGAGATGATATACACGATTCAGTGAGCACTACCCTAAACGTATCTCGTCTTAAGGATAGAGGTCTTCCTCAACTCGACTGTTACTGCTATTTGTAATAGATTAGACATTTTGTTTTTGTATTCGACATATTAGCCCTTACGGTGCATTGTAACCAACATATCTTACATTAAGCATGATTATATTATAACCCACGATTTATACTCGGTTTAAATTTCCTTCAAACCTTCAAACCGTTCTTAAATAATATTTTGTTAAACTTTTAAGTTGGATTTATGTACTAAAATTTGTTGTAATATCTCTTAATTTTTTTTATTTTTCAAAATGTTATTTATATTAACATTCAGTATTTATATCGTTTGTTCATTGATATTTTGATAAATTCAAATTGTCAATATTTTTAATTTTTGATTATAAATGAAATATCAAGAATTGGATGACCTAGAGCTAGATAGATAGGTACCATCTCATTAGTTGTATGTTGGAAAATAAGTTTGCCATAACCTTACAAATATATAAAATATTACTAAAATTTGTAATCTTAACATTTGCCGTCCTATTTGATTTCCTTCGGTTGAACTTAAAAAAGAAAGTAGATCATCCGTAATTTAACAAGATTAAATCAACAAAACATTTTTTAAACCTAACATTTCATTGATAGTCTTTCCATTTTATTGTATACTTTTTATAATTTATACTCTATGAGCTTCCGAAAAAACATGTTATGTTCTTACATTTTGATGAGTTAATAATTACTATATATAGAGTCATATAAATCAAGATGAGTCCAAAACTTGATATATATTTAATAAATAAGATCTTCTACCTCACATTAGTGTTTTATTGATGTTTCAAAATTAATCATTTTCAATGTATAGATGATATCATTAATTAACATTAAGTATGAATGAAAAATAATAGAATAAAGATAAAACATAAATTCAAAATAAAAAATTAATTTTTTATATTTAATGCGTAAATAATACCAACAATCAACACTTAAAATAAAATAAGTTTGTTAAAATACGACATAAAGTAGAGTTTAAATCGTGAAATCCAATAGCTAATGAAAAACCAAACATGGATTCTGAGGCCAAAAATCCCAATGAGTTAGATAGGGTCATGGTTTTCCATAGACAAGTACAACTTACTTTAACCCACACAAAAAAAGAAAAAAGAATAAAAAAAGGAGAAATTCGAGACAAGAAGCCGTGAGTCGTGATTGACTATGTGGATAGTAGTAGGGCCCACAGAGGCGGACTCGAAAGGCACATTGAAATCCAGTTAATCACGCAAATTCGCAAAAAAGGAAGAGTAGGAGAGAGAAGATGAGCAGAGCAGACACGTCAAAGGAAAGCCATTTACAATTGCCGAGACGTCCGTGATTTGGCCCCCACGTCACCATCATTACCCTCTCCCCCTTCCCATTTCACCGACTATAAATTCCAATCCCCCATTCTATTCCTCCATCGCATCGTTTGCTTTTTCTCTCTCTATAACTATTGATAACATACTTCGATGGAAGATTTGATGCTGAACAAGAGGGCGAGGGATGATGAGTCGGAGGATTCCGAGTTGGAAATCGACTCGCCGGAGGTGAAGAGGCTCCGGGAGAATCTTTTAGATAGCTTGGATGATGATACCGAGTTTTCTTCTGCGAGTCACGATCTCGACTCCTTTATGAAGAGTTTTGAGGAGGAGATCACTGCCTCGCCTTCCGCCGCCCCCGGCGAAGATGTGGCTGATCTCACGGCATATTCCGGCGAGTCGCGGCCGGATCTGGGGTATCTGTTGGAGGCCTCTGATGACGAGCTTGGGCTTCCGCCCACGGCGTCGTCCCCGGGGGGACTGGAGAATGAGGTCAGTACTGAGTTGGTCCGAGTTGAGTCCGATTCGTCTGAACTCGGATCCGGGTTTTGGGAGATTTCGGGTTATGACTCGTTCGAATACGGATTTGGTGAGTCGGAGACCAACTATAGCAACAACGGTGACTACGTGGCGTTAGATGGGTTGTTCGATTATTCGGATTTGGGTTTCGGGTCGGGTGATTTCGCATATAGACCCGAAACCCTGCCTGCCCAATAGGATGTATGCAGATATTGATTTTAGAATTGTAGGCAAAAAAAAGGATACTGTTAATATCTCTTTATTTAATTTTTTTAATACTGAAAATGAAAATATGGTTAAGTAGGCAGAAGACAGATGTAATCAATCAGTTGCTCTGAATCGAACAATAATGGTCTGAATTAACTGATTAATCATTTTGAGGTTTAATTTCAATTTGTTATTTTAAGTATTTTTTTTAGTGAATGTCTGAACTTAAAAAAATTCAGATCAAATTTCGATTAGATATCATGATTCTCATTAAGTTTCGATCATAAATCAAATAAATTAAATAAAAATTATTTTAAGGTCTTGAATATTTTTTATTTCATTTAAGTTTAAATCAAATATAAATTTGATTTTGAAGGAAGATCATTTGGTATATGAATCTTGAAAAATTGGTATAATTTGATTTAAAACATGTTTTACCAAATCTTGAAAAATTGGTATAATTTGATTTAAAACATGTGTTTAGCTTAACAATCGGAAAATTTAAAAAAAAAAAAATTTAAAATTGGTTAGTGATGATTTTTTTTTTTTTTAAATTTATAAGAGAAAAAATGTAATGATTTATGTAGCAAATCGAAATTAATACTTCTACAATCTAACAATTAAAAAATTTTGAAAAAATTAATTAGTGATCGAATATTTTTATTTAAATTTATACAGAGATAAAAATGTAATGATTCACGTAGTACATTGGAATTAACACCTACATAATTTACTAATGGAATTCCGAAATTAACACCTACATAATCTACTGATGGAATTCCATGTACAGATTTTGATTGTTTCTTTTCAAATAATTTAGGTATACGAATCACTAATATGGGAACAGTATTTTTTGTCGAAAAGAAAACTATGCGAACAATATATGTTCGGTCTCTTTTGAAATTGCTTCATTAAATTCGAACCCATCCTATTCTCACACGATCTAACATATAAAGTTGTGTTTTTAAAACAAAAAAAATAGTATAGAAGAACTCTTACAACAATTATATTTTCATCTCTCATTGAGTTTTTGTTAAGTAATTATTACGTTTGATACTAATCAAATTTAGTGCAGTAATTAAATTGAGTTGTCCTGAATATCTTTGACCGGTTTAATTCATTGAGCAAGTAAACGAATTTATTGTATGTTTCTATTTTTTAACGAGCTAAAATGCAGTTTTATTGAGTCAGATCCTAAAGTCTAATTAATTAATTGATTCGTTGGAAGCTTGATTACTAGTTAAATACTTCTATTGAATTAGTTTTGTTTATATATTCATTTTGTTGAAATTATAAAATATTAAATAAAAAAGTAATTTCTTTACAGAAATCACATAAATAAGAACTAACGCTAAATATGTATATAATAAATGAAAAAAAAAACTATTTATTCTGAGGTGAGAGATGTAAATCAAAATTTAAGAAAACTCAATCTTTACACATTCTAAGACAAATATAAAGTATGAAATAATAGATATAAATAAAATTAGGTTGTAGTCAGGGTGGCTGTAAGCCTGTAACATCACTATTTCCTAAAATTTATAAATAACATTTTTTATGATATATATTTAATTTAAAATATACTTGTAGTTGTAATTGAATATATGAATTGTCAAGACAAATTTAGATATATATAAAGATTATGAGGATGTTTTGGAACGACTACTTTAATGATCTAATAACGATTCCGTCTGATTAAAATCCAACAAAGGATAATAAATCACACTAATGTGAAATAAAACGAAAAATATTCAATCTTGTAGGAAGTAAATAGTTTTAATGAAAATCAACTAATTTAACATTAGCTCCCACGCATCCACTCTAATCCACGTTCATGTCATTACTCTAAAATGTTAGATATGTATATAGGGTGAGCAAAATACTAACTCAATAGGAGTATGTGTGTGTAAATTAAAAACATGTAATAGCAAAACAAATATCACATGTAAACAATAAATCATTACATCATCTTGGGATTGATCAATCAATTTTGAGCACGACGAGCATATCTGGAAATCTAACTTTTGATCTTTGAATTTCTACGAGCTTTGACAAATTCTCATACATAGATCATAAATCATAGCAAATATTTTCATAAATAATTTTTTTTCATGACATATTGCATCAATTTATAATAAAGACAGACACAATAAAAGAATTTCTACCTTAAAAGTTGAAAGTCTTGAGTGAAGTGAAAATGAACGCAAGTCTATTCTTCACGAATCACACCTAGTCATCCATAAAGAACAAATAATTAAACCCAATATCTACTGGCTAATAAGAAATTCTCTAACAATTATTTTAGTTAAAATTAAAGTTCTAAAAACGGCTTAAATAAAGATTGGACTATTCTGAAATTTAAAACAAAGTTTCTAGGATCAAAATGGAAGTTCCAGAATGTTAGGACATTTAATGGGAGTATAGAATTGAAAAGGTTATCATAAGAATCTAAAATGGATAAATTTCATAACAACACTCAATTTATAAATTAGTTGTCAATTTTGAACTCAAATTTTAAAGTTTTTTAATAAGAGGTTCAATTTAGTAATTTTTTTTTTAAGTTAAGGATTGAAATTTAGATTGAGTTCTCAATTTAAGACAAAATTTCATATTTTATTTATTTATATTTATAGATTTATTTATATTTCATTATGTATTCATATTTTGGATAAATTAAGACAAGTTAGTGTTCTTTAAAAACAATTTTCATTCCACTTATCTTAATATATATGAAAAAAAAAAGAAAAAATATAATTAATTTGATTAATAAAATATAATTTATATTAAACTAATTAATATTAAAATCAATTTTTTATACTTTTATTCATAAAATTAAGAAAATAAAGGAAAATTCAATTTAATTTTCAAGTCTTAAATTGAGAAAAAATATAAAATTGAGCACCTTATTGAAAAATTTTAAAATTAAAATTTAAAATTAAAAAGTAATTTATAAATTGAGTTTTGTTATGAAATTTATCCAAGATAAAATTTAATTTTTCTCTCTCATACCTCTCTCTTCCGCTTTAAGTAATTTGTTGCTATCTCCCCCTAAATTTATCTCCTCTCCCATTCCATTTAAATATTAATTATTATGATTAATTTAAATTTCACTTTTCATTTTTCACCTGACCCACTGTCTCTCTTCATTCACCCTTTCATTCTCATATTGTTTCTCTCTTACTTCACAATTCTTCTCGTTTTTTCTTATACATCTTCACATTGCCTCAATCAATTAATATATATATAATTCTTATTCAACATAACAACCTCGTGCAATGAAATAATTAATAGATCTAATTAAAAGGGTTTACATAATTTCAAAAATTATAAATTTATCTTTCCTAAATTAATTGATTTTAACTTAGGATCTAAATTAAAATCAATTTATATTCAACCATAGATCTCAGATTTAAGGATTTACACAATTTGAAGTATTTTAAATTATATTCCATAGATTAGTTGATTCTAAACCTATGATCTAACACAATATTATCATTTTCCTAAACAAATTAAGAATCGAACCTCAGACATGAAAAGAAGAATTTAAGAGAGAAAAATGAATAAAAACAAACGTACCTACTACGTGAGATTTCTTTCCACCTTATATAATGAGGTTTAAAAGTTCAAAACCTAAATAAAGATGTAATGCGCGTCCTAACTTTTGGACTCAGAATTTAATCAACATTCAATAATAAGACTCTAACTCTTAAATTTTTTATCAATATTTTTTAAAGGAATTCATTTCAAAAATAATGCATAAATGTCCATCATAGACAACTCTTAACATACTCGTCAATAACGTGTAATGATCTCATTTTTTCATTATATAAAAAATAAAATTAATAAATATTTTAAAATTTTGATACATTAAACATGAACATATTAATATATGTTTACAGTGGGCATGTGAGTAGGGCTGTTAATTTCAATATTACCAATGCTACAATAGCCCAAAACCATTTTCCAGACCGACCACAAATGTCACTGAAAGCCCAATAGCTGCCAACCTTGTAATTTGAAAATTGTTGTTAGCTATAGTGGGCCACTATTTTCAATAATATTCATATGCAAATGCTTAAACCTATATATTTAAGTTGAGATCAAATTGTTGAATCAATCAATATATATTATTGATTTATTGCTTTAGAAATTTCAATTTAATTAAGAGTATAATCTCATACTTATAATTATAATGGAATTAAATGAGATTAATAAATTATTTTAACTAATCAATAGTTAATTTAATTAAAAATTAATTGGTTCTAATTAGGTCTACTTGGTGGTTCTAATAATTATAATATATACAATGATATAATCAAGTTTGTTGGATGAGATGGTCTTCTATGCACTTGATGCACATATATGAAGGTTAGGTTCAAGTCGATTCAGATGCACATCTTTTTTTGTCTTAATCTTTATATTAGTTATATCTTTATATTATATTAGTTATATTTTTTTGTACAAATACCATATCCTTTATGTAATATCTTAACTTAAAAAAAAAATCGCCGACATTTATACTATATTAATGATAACTTTATGTTATATTAGTCCTACCTTATGTATAAATATCATATATTTATCTAGTATTTAACTTCAAAAATAAATTATTTTCCCCACAATTTGTACATATATAAATTTATGTGATATTACTTATATATTTTTTATATCTATATAATTATACCTTTATGTAATATATTAACGTACAACTAATATAACTAAAAAATATGACTAATATAACTAAAATATATGAAAGATATTAATGTCTATCTAAAAAAATGTGGAGGTATAACTAAAAATTCTAAAACGTATGATTAAGATAGCATAAATATATGACTAATATAACATCATAACATAAATGTATAACATTTGAAGCGAGTTTGTGTGCATACTTAACGGTGCGTGGCGGCGCATATCTACTCATGACGGGTTGAATTGACCTGAATACATGGATTTAAGATCTAAACAACGAGTGTATAATTTTTTTTTTTTTTTGTCACATTGGATTATTCAAATAAAAATATTATCTATGAGATATATTTGTTTATCAGATATAATTTTATCTGAATCCTTTTTCCATATAAGATAGAAATCTTGGAAAGTGAAAAAAAAAGAGTATCAAACTCCTAGAATTCTAAAATATTATTAATAAATAGTTCATAATATTTTCTCATAATAGTGTCGATCCACTTGACTGTCGACAATTCTATTGCGTGTGCTCAGGGTCGAAGTTTTGTAAGTAGTCAAGTGCTGCCAATTATACTTTCACGAAGGATAAAGCGCGTCTGACCTTATATGAAACTGGTTCTTATTTTTATTTTTATTTTATCCGAAATGAAGATATAAATATATAATTCTTTTCTTGCACCGCCGGTTTCCTGTACCTTTTTTTTATTTTATCAACACTCTCTCACCGATCTAAATTGGCAGCCCCGGAAAAACAGAAATTACTCGATAAAAATAGGAAAATTCTAAGGATGAAGATTTTCGTGAAGACACTCAAGGGCTCTCACTTCGAAATTGAAGTGAAACCTGAAGATATGGTTTGTTTTCTTTTATCTATTTTCCTAGTAATTTTTTTCGTGAAATCAATTTTCTGTATGAAATTTGGATGCACCTTTTTAAATAATAATAGTAATAATAATAAATAATTTGTTGCCGATTATTTTTGTTCAAATTTTGTAGTTCGATCAGAAGCGGGAATTATATTAGGGTTGAATGGAACTGTGGGAATTCGATGTTCTTGTATATGTAATTGCTTTGTGATGAATTGCAGTTTGCTGCTATATAGTTTCCTAGTTATGATGTGGAGAATTCTTTTGTTATCTTCACTGTCAAATTTGTGTTGGAATTTTAGTAATGTGTGGGAGTGTGATTTATGTTACTAATTCCCTTGTGATTCAAACCTGAAGTGATGGAATTTAATGCTCAAATATAGCAATATCGATGTTCTGACTAAAACTCAAAAGTCACCTGCTGATTTGTCTCTGTACCATTGGGGAATTGAGGTCTGGAGGTCGAGCGGTGGTGCCATGCTTTTGATGTTAGATGATGAGGGACAGATATCAGGAAGAGATCCTGTGATCAATCTAAAAGCTAACTAAGAAAGTATGAGGAAATTTCAATGTACTACCATCAAAAAGTCTGGTGAATATTGAACCATCATCATATATGTAGGCTATTATACTTGCTCGTCGAACCTCTAGGAAACACTTGTTTTATAAAGGCACGAAACAAAACTATAAAACAATGGACGCTTTACCAGATTTTCAGGAGCCAGCTGTGCGATCTGGACAGAGCCGCCAAAAGGGATCTGTTTCGTGTAAAATAAGAATTTAATCATCTGTTAATTGCATTGAGATCTCTGGCTTCCTTGGGGGAACCAATTAAATTATCACTAAAATCTCCTCTTGTCGTTTTCCTGAACCTATTGGTTTCTTTCGACGCCAGGTTTATTGTATTTTTCCAAAAATGCTCAGATAGAGAAATTAGTTTCTCAAATTGGCTGCCAAAATTAGATTAAGTAAAACTTTATTTTCTGTATTCTTAATGGTAAGCAGAAATATTGCATAAGTATTATACTTTAATCTGTTCTACGGTAGTATGGTCAGAAGAGCAAGAGAGTGTCCTGTTCATTGTCATGTGAATATTTTAAAGAGTACAAATTTGGAAGTAGTTGAAGGATATGATTTCTGTCAAAAGACGCCATGAGCATGGATGAAATGCAATCACTTCTCATGGAGAGCACACGCACGCTCGCGCGGGCACACACACACACTTATTTACATATATTGTTGCATATGTGCTCATATTGGACAAAATTTTGGTGTGATTTTTTGTTGTTGATGCTATTCTCTTACATATGTTTATTGAATAATGAGTGGTGTTTGTTGTTTCTGCTGTATTTCCCATCAAAACCATATACTGTCACATGCTGACTGGATGTACTGAAGTGTGTATCATACAATCTCTACTCCTAGTTTTTACCCCAAATTTTTGGTGGTGACTTTTTGTTGCCAATTGTCATGAAGTATGAACCTTTTTTCTTAGTTTCAACCACCTTTTTTTTTTTGGCAGGTCTCAGATGTGAAGAAAACAATAGAAAGTGCACAAGGAGCAGATACTTATCCTGCTGCACAACAGATGCTTATTCATCAGGGCAAGGTTCTTAAAGATGACACAACACTGGAAGAAAATAAAGTTGCTGAAAATAGTTTTGTTGTTATTATGCTGTCCAAGGTAAAAGATGATCTGCTGTTAATTCATCATATGCTTTTGGACTTGGATCTTTTAAAACTACATCTAGTTTTTCTTTTTATATTATCTTTTTCTTTCGTTTTGTTTTTCATATCCCTTTATGTATTTTCTATTCACTGTGGAAAGTTCTTTATAATATATTGTAGAACAAGGCATCCCCTGCTGAAGGGTCAACAACGTCAAGTGCACCCACTGTGAAGGTAAAACATCAAATTTTGTTGGACACTTCTTGGTTAGATGATCCCAATTTTAATAAACAACCAAACATGTTTCTTTCTCCTGTTTTACAAATCTTCTTCTAGATATCCCATATGAAATAGGTCGTTGTGCTCTTCAGTAACCTTTTGAGAGTATACACATGTGAATCAGAATTAATATTACTACATTTATTTGACTGTTGACTTATTAACTAAACCTTCCACCTAATCTGAATGTCAAAGTGGTACATATTGTCTGGAATAGACTTAATTCTACAATCTGATTGCACTTGTCAAAACGGTTTATAGGATATTGCTTTTTCAAGGGTCAGCTGGTTCCTTTAATGCTCCACTGATTTTTATTCAAATTGTTCTTATTGCCAAATTCTGATGTAGTTAAATACCACGGAAAGCTTTTTATTTCATTTCTATAAAAGTTTTCAAGAATTATGTGCTAAGAGGGACATAATTGCATTTTCATGGTTGAAATCAGGTGGGTATCCCACCTTTGTATTGAAAACCTTGAAAACTGAAACCAATGCCTGAATTTCCATTTATGAAGTGGTTTACACACACACACACACACTCACACTATCTATTGGACTCAATACTTTAAAAAACAAAAATTCTACTTATATTCTGAGTTCTCTGACTGTTGTTTCTGTAGGTTGCTAAATAATGTTGATTGACAGTGAAAATTTTCTTTTACTTTATTACTATGTGAAAAGAAATTTCTTATACCTCAATTTTGTGATCTTGTTGCTGAGAGTTACTGGGATTTTATATCTAAGTTGTCTCACTCCTTATAGGCACCACAAACAAGTGCTCCACCTCCAAATCCAGTACCCACAACACCTCAACCTCCTGCAGCAGCGTGAGATTTGTTTATGTGTCTTCTCATATTGCTTAAGACCTTATTGTTTATCCCTCCACCCCTTTCACCTTGATTGCACAGATGCTTGATTGGTGGATATGATTTTCTTTTTAATTTATTTCTTGCATGATTTTTTCTACTCTACAGAGCTGCTCCTGCACCTACTGCTGCTCCTATTCCAGCTGCCAGTGATGTGTGAGTATCTGTTAAATGAGATTTGTTGTGGATAAATCTCTTTCTAAATGGTTTGCTTTAGTAGGTTTGATTCTCCTATTGAGTATTGATGGGTTGTTTTCTGGTAGCAGCTCGGATGTGTATGGTGTGGCCGCGTCTAATCTAGTGGCTGGTAACAACCTTGAGGGAACGATCCAGCAGATTCTTGATATGGGTGGGGGAAGTTGGGACAGAGATACAGTTGTTCGAGCTCTTCGTGCTGCTTTCAACAATCCAGAGAGAGCAGTTGAATATTTGTACTCTGTAAGTGTCTCAGACTTTAATGTGTCTCTTTAACTTGTCTGATGTTTTCGGTGATGGTGAGTGGTTTACATGATACCCTAAGCCTTATTACTGGAAAACTGAATGTGTATATATGCATTTAGCACCTTTGTCTAAAACTTCTGCTGATATCCCTAGGATGGAGAGGAGACTTTCCTGTGAAGTTCTTTGTTGACTTTTTCCGCTTGAATGAACAACTCTCCATTTCTAACCTTTTTATTTATTAACACCGTGATGCTACCTATTACTTCTTCACTAGGCCTTTCAAGGGGGGCATCTTCCTGAACTAATCTGCATTTTTACCTGTCTCTATGCCATATATTTTGTTACAGGATTGAACTAGTCGACAATGTCATTTGTTCTTATGGTGTCACTTGATCCATCCAGTTATGGTTTCTGCTAGTTAGGATTATGGATTGTGGTTTTATCTATATTTAGATTGCCGTTCTCGTAGCATGTCCATTTCCTTACTGATCATTACCGATGAGTGTATCTATCTCAGGCCTTATTGCTTGTGTTTGATGTATTTCAGGGGATCCCTGAGTCAGCAGAAGCCCCACCTGCACCTGCACCTGGAAATATTCCTAGTGAGCAGGCTGCTAATATTCCTGCTCAACCTCAAGCAGGCCAACCAGCACCTGTACCTTCAACTGGCCCCAATGCAAATCCGCTGGATCTTTTTCCACAGGTTTTTGGTTATTTTATGTTTTTTTTGTTCTTCATTCATCTTATTGAAACTATTTGGGTCAAGGTACAGTGATACTTCATTTCAGGGTATTCCAAATTTGGGTGGTCCAAATGCTGGTGGTGCGAATACCCTAGATTTTCTACGCAACAGTCCACAGGTAGAGTTATATGAATGCCCTAATTGTTATGAAAAAAAAGTGTCTTCACGAGATTTTACTATTTTGGTCAGTTCTTTTGAAATTGTTAATTTGGTGCAAGCTTGGAGATGAGTATAAAATTCTCTTACAATAGAAACGATTTTTGAGGGTCCTATTCACATATCATTAGAAAGAACTCAAAATTTTTGTAAATCCGAAATGTGTTTTCTACGCCGTTGCACTTGTTTTACAATTTGACCAAAATTGCAATCAATAGTCAAAATCATGGCTAAATTGTAAATTTTGATAGAATTGATCAAAATAGGAGAAACTCACTAAAAATGTATATATAGTAAATCTGTGAAAGCATTAAGCTGTCAATATTTTGCTTCAGTTCCAAGCCTTGAGAGCGATGGTGCAGGCCAACCCGCAGATCTTGCAGGTATTATAGTGCCCTTTATAAATTTTCATGCCTCTGTTAATTATCAATGCCTTATTAGAGAGGCTCGAGTGATATCTGTATTTCGTGGCAGCCCATGCTTCAGGAACTAGGAAAGCAAAATCCTCAATTAGTAAGACTGATTCAAGAACACCAAGCTGATTTTCTTCGCCTTGTCAACGAGCCTATTGAAGGCGGAGAAGGGTATCATAGACATCATATTTGTGCTTTGAACATTCTTACACTATTGTTGAAACTGTGAATATTTGGGACTAATTTGTATTTCTTTTTCTTGCTGCAGTATCAACAACATACTGGGGCAGCTTGCAGGAGCAGCACCACAGGCTATAGCTGTTACACCTGAGGAACGTGAAGCTATAGAACGGGTAAGTTACATACTTGGTTTTTAGTTTATACACCCTTTTGGAAGTCAATAGCGAGGTTGTATTTGCAGTGCCTATATGTAAATCTAACCAACCGTCCTTTTCTCTTCCGTACAATTGAATTACTGTATTTTACAGTCAGAAGTAAGTCATGGCGAAAGCATATGTTCACCAATAGTACAACTGATAAAATAATCAAGCTGTTCTGTTAACCTGCTGATTTGAAATTGTAAATGTGAATCTAAAACATAAAAATAGTGGAATTCAGAAGATGGGGGCATGTCTGGATATGAATTGGGTAAAATTTTTGGAAAAGAAAGCATCAGAAAATTGATATATTACAATGAGGGGAAACTTCACATCTTGTCACATAGTAAATTGTTTAGTCTACAGTAAAATAACTGGAAATGCACATTAACGGAATGCATAGGAAAGCATGAACGTCTCTGGTTGTGTTACGTGAGAAGGAATTGTGAAGAGAAACATTATTTGTGGAATATAGCAAACACAGCCATGACTTGAAAATGTGAGCTTTGGTCAGTTTTTTTCTTGTTTGTGCCTTAGTAATGTTCACTGAGCCACACAATGGAATCATGAATGAATTATGATTGATTATTTTGTTTCATTTGCATCACCTTTTTCAGCTTGAAGCCATGGGATTTGATCGAGAACTCGTGCTAGAAGTTTTCTTCGCCTGCAACAAGAACGAGGAGTTGGCTGCAAATTACCTCTTAGATCACATGCATGAGTTTGAAGACTGATAATAGGGGTATTAATTGGGACAGATTTCATCTTTCAATACCCATCTTATTTCCTTCTCTCTCTTACCTTCTTCTGTGCTTATGGTGAATCGTTATTCTCTCTGCGATATATAGAATTTAGAGGATATCATGCTTGGAGAAATGTAATTGTCCTCTGGTGTCTACATTTGTCTATTTAATATCCACGTCAAAATTTCTGTGATGGCTCTAAGGGCATCTTTATTTTGAGTAAGCAGAAGTTTATTTGTTTTGCGATGTAGAATAATGCAAGACTTTCAGTATCTTTCGTGTTTGTTTCGTTCTTTACCTTTTGTTTTGCTGAAACTGTTTCGATGACAAAATCACAAAGATGATAGGAGAATCTGAGTCGACTTTTACTACCAACTAATTTTTGATATGATATCATAGCTCAATGACATGATAAAACACGAAACGTAACAAGGTATGAATTTTCTACTTGGATGAAAATGAAAAAAAATAAAATTATGCTCATAATAAAAAATAAAAAAAATTAATTGAAGCCGATAACATGGGCATTTCAGCTACAATTCGTAGCAAGCATCACCTATAATAATTTTGTTATAGAATGATTACTTCTTTATTCTTATTTTTTTAATGAGCTTTGGAAGTGGAAGGGAGAAGATTAGAATACTTGCGAACTTCCAATGATCATAATTTACATCATTATAAAGGTGATATACCACTTGAGTCTAAATCCTAATCATATCACAATTTACATCTTTATAAAGGTGAGCCTGAATACTGATCATATCACAATTCATATATTTATAAAGGTAAGTACCATTTGAGCCTGAATCCTGATCATTACAATCTACATTTTTATAAATGTGATATACCATTTTAACTAGTGGTGTAGAACAATTACTTCTGAAACTATATTGTTATTGTAAATTTCAATTCAGCATTCAAAACATTATCTTGAAATGCAACCTCACACTTGCTCTTTCTCCTCTGAGAGCAACCACATCAATTATTTTTAGATGTGTTTGTTAATATATTAAAAAATTATTCAAAAAAGTTAAGAAAAGAGGAAAAAAAGAAATAATTAATGTTGCTGAAATGGATCCACCACATCATTATCTTACACTCACCCTCTCCTCTAAAAACATTTTTACAGGAAATAACACAAACCATAAATTTTATTATTAAAATAGTCATTTGTATTCTTAAAAACACTCCTTAAATTATTGGTCAATCGTGTCATTGTTGCTAGACCAATTAAATTAAGGACATTTTTATCATTTACATTGAAAAGCTAGTTTGAAATCACTTTTTTTTTTTTTTTTTTTTTTCTGTTTTTTTTACCAATTACTTACACATTTACCTTTCTTTCTTTTTTTCTTTTCCCAGTGTGGGAATTTAACGAAAACAAACATCACACACATAGTTGACACGTAGAAAGTGGTTATAGGTGAAGCAATACCCCGACTAAATGGACCATTTTAGAACCAAACTCAAACCGGTCATCCTCCTTCCCCACCCCACTATCTTTCGGTTATCAGATATAGAAAATAAACTTTTGTGTTTCATTGGAGGAGAGAGAAAGAGTAGGGAGTTTTCACTGTGTTAAATTTGCAACCATAAAATCTTGATAGTAGAAGTGAACATGTGGATATGATATGTATGGGATCACTAAACATATATAATAGAGGATTCCTAATATTGTGAGAGTGGATTTTGCCTTCTTTTATTTATTACTTTTGTAAAAGATAGCATGTCATCATCGTGAACCAATCATGGTAATCATCACTTCTTTCATTAATGAACCTTTTGGATTTTTCCACTTTGTGTTGATGAAATATATAGAACAAAAATCGTCCCTTTTGCTGTATATATATTCAGGTTGTAAATTCATGATTTTAATAAAATTATCATCAATAAACAAGAATGATTATGTGATATATATTTTTTAGATGTATAAATGGTATTAATCAAATCTACTTCAATCATGAATTCATGATTTTCATCTCTAAGTCACGCTCGAAAGCAACTTTCACTTTGCTAATATTCTATTAAAAAAGAATTTAATATATACCTAAAGTTAGATTTCTAGATATGAAATCATTATCAATAAAGAGTACTGGAAATGTCACAATCTAGCTAATTACAACTTACAAGGACAAAATCATTTTCTCTTTGTTCTTATATGCAAAATACCCTTTTATGAATAAGGAAAAATGATTTATATCCATTCATAAAAAAATACCTATCTTCTTATCTACCTCAAAGTAACTTTGATGAGTTACGAGATTGAACTTATCTTGAAGCAGATTGATCACGAATCTTATGAGCTTCACCATTAGACAAATCCCGAAACTCTGAAAATACGGAAGGTCAAAATGAATAAAGTGGTCGAAAATATATTTTCTTACAATGTGTATAACTACGTCTTTTCTTATGTATAATGAGTATAAATTTCAGTCCATTGTGTTTTCTCTTTCCATACAACAGGGTTACTATAATCGATATCTCTTTTGGTGGACTACATCTTATTCTTGTTTCCAACAATAAAATTATGTCGCATCATACTACTCACACACAGAGATACATATATTATAATTTTTATTTTACAAGGTAATATCATGTATAAAGTAATATAAATTAATTTATTCATTTAACTTAATTTATCTTTTGCATTCAACTCACTATCACCATGACATATAGGTATGTGTGTGTTTATTCACATACATCCTAAATCCTATATACATAGACAGAGACAGACCCATGTTGGGGTCGGGCCCATTGGGCCCCCTGATTTTTTTTTTTAAAAAGTAGGAGTATTTTAGTCTTTTTATTATTTTAATTAAAAAAATAAAAAAAATTATACATTTACAATCCTTCTATGCGTGAGTTTTCAAGACAATAAAAGAGAGAATTTTTTTCATCATCTTCTCTATCTTCCAGTTAAATCCTAATTTCTCTTTCTCTCAATTGATTTTTCATCTAATTTCAAGGTAATATTTTATTATTATTTACTCTTATTTGCATTATACTTCATCATAATTGTTAATTTATGGTGCTTTAAATTGTATATGTGATTTATTGATTAATCAAAAAGGATAATTTTTTCTTTTGAATTTCGTTTAAAATTCTCCTATGCTTGAAATTATGGAAAATTTTCATTATTGTAGGAGATGAGAAAACTTATTTTATCAATTCCATTTTAATTTAGGAAGTTCTTGCACATTTAATTTATTTTCCAATACTTCTACTTTTTTTTAGGAGCTTAATCACCATTTTGATGAAGTGAACATTAAGTTACTTCTATGTATGACATATTTTGATTCTAAAGACTCATTTGCAGCATTTGACAAAAACAAACTACTTCACCTGGAAAAATTTTATCCATCCGAATTTTCTGCAATTGCTCTATATGAACTTGAGAGTCAACTTGAGAACTTTATTTTTTATGTGCGTTTTGATAAAAACTTCTTAGAAGTAAATGGAGTAGGAGGACTTGCTCAAAAGATGGTCTCTACAAGAAAACACATTGTTTTTTCATTGGTTTACTTATTGATTAAATTGTCATTGATATTATCGGTTGTCATTACCACAGTAGAAAGAGCTTTTTCGGCAATGAAGATAATCAAGAATTCTCTTCGCAATCGAATGAATGATACGCTATTGAATGATTGTCTTGTTGTATACATTGAAAATGATGTATTTAAAAATATTAGCAATGAAACAATTATGCATCGGTTTCAGAATATGAAAAATAGAAGAAAAATGTTGTAATACACTAATTTTATCGTATAATATATTTATGCTATTGATTTAAAATTTGTGTATCTATATTTTTTATTAATCGACTTGGACCGCCCTGAACTAAAATCCTGGGTCCGTCATAAATAATTGGTTTTTATGACAAAACAATTAGAACCTTAGAAAGAAGTAATAGCAAAATCAAAATACAAAACCAGAAAATTCTAACAAGATTGGCAGAAAATTCAGAGCTGCAATGGCATGATTGGAGAAAATTTCACAGCTGTCCACATACAAAGTTATTCACTGTTTTTGCTCTTAGTTCCTACCTATTATAATTTGTTCTTTTCTTCTTGTGCTTTTGCTTTTGTTGCTTCTTTAAAATTGTATGTAGGAATATAGGTGAAATTCCATTTTCTTTTTACAGATACGAGACTTAACTCTGCTAAGGTTTTAACGATCTTGCTACCTACCCTTCTCCACTGATAACTAACACAGGCTACATTAAAGGCCTCATTTAGTATAAAGAAAAAAAAGTGAAAGAAAAAGAAAAATGTTAGGAATAGCAAAAGAGGTGGTTGCAAATTACATTGGAGGTCAGTGTGGTGTGGTTCGAATCCTAACCGCAAAAATTAGGGTATGTTTGGGTAGGAATTCACGTGGCAGTATTTTGAATTTACAATAATTACCAAATATAATGTTTCAAATATAATATATCATAAACCCACCTTTTTTTCGATAAAATATTACACAAACGCACATTTTACTACATCGATTTGATATTTACAATACAATTTTATCTTATATAAATCCTCAAACATATATACATTTTTACTATTCATATTTATTTCAAAATTCGAGATTTTAATGACAGAATTTCGTTTGTGATAGTTACCTTCCAAACATACTCAACTTTAATTTAGGGTAGCATCTTTGTCAGACATAAGCATAAGCCTCGACCTGGATTATAAAAAAATAAAAAAAAAGTTTTGAGTTTAACATGTAACTGCCTTATTGTTAAAAAATTAAAGCAAGTGATGCCTATAAAACGGTGGCTTGGGGATCCATAATTAGAAGCAAACACAGAAGAAGCAAGAGCAATACCAGAAGATGAAAATTATGAAGCAAAAAACAGGCCCAAATAATATGGAAAAGAAACAAGGTGGCATTATCACTATGCCATTCATCTTTGGTAAGCTTTATTGATTATCACACAAGTTGTTGAAACTCATGATATGCTCACCATTAATTTGTGATTATGCAGCAAATGAGATATGTGAGAAATTGGCAGTGGTTGGTTTTAGTACAAACATGATGAACTACTTAACAAGTGAACTCCATCTCCCACTCACTGAAGCAGCCAACACTCTCACCAACTTCGGAGGCACTTCCGCCACCACACCCTTGCTCGGCGCCTTCATCGCCGACTCCTTCGCCGGGAAGTTCTGGACCATAACCTTTGCTTCTATCATACACCAACTAGTTGAGTACTATTCCCATCTTCCAGTTATACCCTCATGACTTCACATGATTCATCTTATAACTATTCTGAATTGTTAACTTTTCACAGGGGATGATAACCTTGACTCTGTCAGCAATTCTGCCAAAGTTGAGGCCCCCACCATGCAAAAATGGCGAGCCTTGCAGACAAGCTGATTCAGGCCAGCTTGCTATTCTCTACCTCTCTCTTCTGCTCAAAGCCTTAGGCTCCGGTGGGATACGGCCCTGTGTCGTGCCTTTCGGGGCCGACCAGTTCTATGAGGATGATCCTAAGCAGAAGACCACGACCTGGAAGTTCTTCAACTGGTACTATTTCTGCATGGGAGCATCGACCCTGGTGGCTACTACAGTGATTGTGTATGTTCAGGATAACGTTGGATGGGGTTGGGGTTTAGGAATTCCTGCAGTTTTAATGTTTTTTTCCATTGTCGCCTTCGTGTTTGGATACCCTTTGTACCGGAAACTGGACCCCGCCGGAAGCCCGTTCACGCGGCTGCTGCAAGTCTGCGTGGCGGCGGTCAGGAAGAGGAAGGTGGCTATGGTTGAGGATCATAGGTTGTATGAGAATGATGATATTGATGCTGCTATTTCTGTTGCTGGTAAACTTGTTCATACCAAAAACTTCAAGTAAGTGCTCTCTTCATTTCTCTTTTCCTTGAAAATCACTATAAAAGCTTGAGCTTAAGTGAGTAACCCTTACTCACCCAGGTTCTTGGACAAGGGCGCCATTGTAGGGGAGGAAGAAAACCTGGAGGCCCCCAATCCATGGAAGCTAAGCACGGTCCACCGCGTGGAAGAACTGAAATCCCTGATCCGAATGGGGCCGATATGGGGGGCCGGAATCATCCTCATCACGGCGGCAGTGCAACAGAACACCTTCTCCCTCCAACAGGCCAAATCCATGAACAGACACATCACACCAAACTTCCAAATCCCAGCAGCATCAATGTCCGTCTTCACTCAAACCTCCATGCTCTCCACCATAATCTTCTACGACCGCCTCTTCGTTCCAGTATCCCGCAGACTCACCGGCCTGGAACGCGGCGTTTCGTTCCTAACACGAATGGCAATCGGCTTCTTCATATCACTGCTCGCAACATTCGCAGCAGGTTTCGTAGAAATCATGCGTAAGCGCACCGCATTGGCGCACGGTCTAATGGACCAGCCACATGCGATCATCCCCATCTCGGTTCTCTGGCTGATGCCGCAGTACTGCCTCCATGGAATAGCAGAAGCTTTCATGTCGATCGGGCACCTCGAGTTTCTCTACGACCAGGCGCCGGAGAGCATGAGGAGCACCGCGACGGCGTTGTTCTGGCTGTCCATCTCGGCGGGGAGTTACGCGAGTACCCTTCTGGTCACTCTTGTGCATAAGTTCAGTGCAGGGGCAGATGGGTCAAATTGGCTGCCTGATGATAATCTCAATGAGGGGAAATTGGAGTATTTCTATTGGTTGATCACGGTGTTGCAGGTGGTCAACTTGGTTTATTACCTGCTTTGCGCCAAGTTCTACACGCTTAAGCCGATTCACGTTCACGATCATCAAGGAGGCCATGTTTAATTATATGAGTTTACTTTTTCATCTTCGCTTATATATATACTAGTTTTAAAGCATCTGCACGCACGTGGAAATCGATTCAAATTGGAGAAAGAAATAATATAAATATTATATATATAATACTTTTATATTAAAGTTCTAATTATTATAGAATTTTATAAGATTTTAAATTAGTTAAAATTCTAATATAAAATTATTTAAGTATGAAAATCTTAAATTACTGTTATAACCTTAAATAATAATTTATAATAGGAATATATTGGGCAATCCATATTTTGTAAGAAATATCCACACTTAGTTAGAATTCTAATATAAAATTATTTAAATATGAAAATCCTAAATTACTTTTATAACTTTAAATAATAATCTATAATAGGGATATATTGAGCAATTCATATTTTGTAAGAAATATCCACATTTTTATATAGGTAATAGATATAAATAAGGTAGGTACTGCAGTTCTTAGATTATGATACTGTTGAGTTTTATGTGCAGAATAGAGTTTACGTTTTTCAACTTGTTTCATCTAGAATTACTTCACTAAATCTATATGATTTTTTTTTTACATTAGTTTCTTAATCATTATTATTTTGCTTGATATATGAGAATCAATTTGCATAATTAATAAAACTTTCCAAAATCTAAACCTTTATATCACTATTCTTGGTTAATGAAACATATTACAGAACTCGGGATAATGGAGTTCTTGACTTTTATACGTTATAAACAATCAGTTTTATTTTAAAAGTTACATTTATTTATGTTACAATATCCCACATCGATTCCACATGGAAGTGTGGAAGAGTATATAAGTGGGAGTCAACTTTTTACCTTTAATCATAGTTTTAGGTTAAGTTAGAGCTCCTTAACTTATATTCCTAACAATTTGGTCCGACATGTCAGATTCGGGCAGTCTGCAGAAAGGGGCTATCCGATGGTGGACCCAAGGGGTTGTCGGTGGACCCAAGGGGTTGTCACCTGGGAAGTGGGCTTTGTTATGCGGAAAAGGGCTACCCGATGGTGGGTCCAAGGGGTTGTCACCTGGGAAGTGGGCTTTGTTATGTGGGTTGCCAGTTGTCATTTGGAAAGTGGGCTTTGTTATGTGGGTTGCCACCTGAAGTGTGTCATCTGTGCATTTGAAGGGTGTCAGAATGGATTGTTACGATATCCCACATCATTCATGGATGGGGATGAATTGTTATGATATCCTACATCATTTGAAGGTTTGAAGGGTGCCCGTGGATGGGGATGAATTGTTTATTGAAGGGTGTCAGAATGGATTGTTATGATATCCCACATCATTCGTGGATGGGGATGGATTGTTACAATATCCCACATCATTTGAAGGTTTGAAGAGTGTTGAGATGGATTGTTACAATATCCAACATCACCGGAATGGATTGTTACCATATCCCACATCATTCATGGATGGGGATGGATTGTTACGATATCCCACATCATTTGAAGGTTTGAAGAGTGTCCGTGGATGGGGATGGATTATTTTTTAAGGGTGTCAAAATGGATTGTTACGATATCTCACATCATTCGTGGATGGGGATGGATTGTTACGATATCCCACATCATTTAAAGGTTTGAAGAGTGCTCGGATGGATTGTTACGATATCCCACATCACTTCCACATGAAAGTGTGGAAGGGTTTGAAGGTGATGTATTATTACAATATCTAGTGTGGAAGAGTTTGAAGGTGATGGGTATTCCACATGAAAGAAAGCGTGGAAGGGTGTGGCAGGGTACGGTTTGAAGGGGATGGATTGTTACGATATCCCACATCACTCCCACATGAAAGTATGGAAAAGTATATAAGTGAGAGTCAATCCCCCACTCCCCTCATTTCGTCTGTGAACATCACTTTACATGAAAGTGTGGAAGGGCATATAAGGGCATCCACAACAATAAATTTTAGGATACTAAGAATATTAATAAAAAAGTACATAAAAAGTTAAGAAAAGAAAGAAATAATATTTTTTATTATATTATGCCCCATATGCACATGTCCTCTTACTTTTTATCTCTTTTCTAAAAATGTTATTGCAGGCAAATACTGATAGCTTGCTAAAACATCAATTTCATATTTTATTATTAAAATATTAATTTTTTATTTAAAAACACATCTAAAATTAACTAATGCAGATGCTCTAAGTGGGAGTCAACCACCACTCCCCTCACTCCGTTCGTGGACATCACTTCATGGAAGTGTGGAAGGGGTATATAAGTTAATGCATGCCCTTATATACCCTTCAACATGGAAGTGTGGAAGTTTCTATAGAATCGCTAATTAATTTATAGAACTAATATTACATTTTACTTAAACGTCGTTAATTTGAAGTAGTATGGACGTTGATCACAGTGCAATTTGGAAAGTTTTCATAATTGTAACCAATTGTAAGGTGGGCCCGTTCTAAAATTCTACTTACAGTTGCAGGCTTTTTAATTTAACATTCGAATGTATTTTTGAAAATATTCCACAAACATGGAATCCAAGATATCTCATCGTGTGCAGCTTTACTTATTACATTATTATTGTATTATGCTTAGTGTTGTGGGAACAATCTAAAGTGCGAAACTACTTTGTTATCTTTTGAAACTTTGCATCTTGAAATGGATTCTTCCTATATATAGTCAATAATATTGTAACCTATTACGTGTGCATTTCCATGTTGAAAGACTTTATTTTTTTCCTAATAAAAGTCTTTCTTGACTTAGTATTTTTGGGTTAATTCAGAAGTTTCAACGTGAAAAATAGGAAATTCAAACAAACATTCAACCACCTTTCCATTTTGACTACCAAAAGATATGAACCAATTATAATGTTTTATTTTTATCAGTAATTGTACAAGACATGTGAATATTCTCTCTCCTTTTGAAATATATAAAATATATGGATAATTTATATATTGTCATATTATGTATGTAGAGAAGGAAGATCCTCATATTACCTATCATCGTCGGTACATGTAAATATATCAATCGTTAATGTGTTACAAATCTATTAGAATTATTAATTTTAAATTACAATACTTAAAAATATATAATCTTTACACATCAATAATAAACAATAATAAACAGATAGATGATCATAATTTTGAAACATAATCAATCTGTATTTCTCATGATGTATCCTGTGTAATTTTTTTTAACTATTAAATGAATATGATGAAAATATGTAAGGGAGAAATTTATGGAATATATTGAAAGAGACATAGCTTAAGAGTTAAGATTGTAATAAACGTGAAAAGTGTCACAAAATTCTCCTTTATTTCATCTTCTATTATCATAATATTAATATTTTATTAATATAACAATTAAATTTTGTTTATTGCAAATAGTACGTTATATTCCAGTACCCCCCCCCCATATATATATAAATTGCGTCACTAATATATGCTGCATGTGATGGTTATAATTTTCAAATATAATCTATTTTGTGATAATATAAATATATAATGTGCATTTTTAAAATAAATATAATGTATATTATAATTATTAATTAATAGTATTGAAATAGAAGATAATATAGAATCGAAATGGTAGAAAGTAAAAGAGGTGTGATTCGTGTGAAGGCGACTAGTAATAATAAAGGGTCAAAAAAGGCAAACAACTTTTGGTTGTAAATGGCGCCAACGAACTGATTCGCAAAATCCAGACAAGTGGCAACGCGGAGGCCCGAAGTTCTCAGCCCGAAGTGCACCAATAGTCGCATGCTGCGTTTACAAATACGGTTTCATTGAAATTGAAATTCATTTGCTTTTGATGGTAAACCGCAACGTTCGCGAGAGCAGAGCAACGATGACCCTCAAATTTTACTCCCTTTTTTCAAAAACAGGGAAAAAGTAAGCCTTTCAATTCATTTTTGTATTTATTTTTCGTGATGTTGGTACTTAAACTCGGGATTCTCATGATTGATGAGAGAATGAAAATATGTTATTAATGTTGAAGGAGCGAAAAACCTGTAACAAGTTCGAGAATTTCGATGGATGATGATGATTCTTTTGAGGAAAAGCACGCTAAGTTTACGCCTCTGTCGGCGGTGGCGGATGCATTTGAAGAACTTTCTGCGTTGATCAAGGCTAAGGGTTTTGATTACGATCTCGATTTGAAGACGTTTTGCGATGCTTGCTCTCTTGTCTCGGTTCTGTTTGGTTGTTTGGGAATCGCTTTTAAATTTGCTGAATTGGAGTATGTTTCTAAGGTTAGTTTGATCTTTCTTTGAATTTTCCCCAATTTGTTAGGGCTATGTTTGAGGTTGAATTTGAAATTTTGTTGTTATGCTTTTGGATGTATAATGCTTTCTGTTTGAAATATGTGGATTTGCATGTGATGAAATGGTATTAGTTGCTTCTCTATTTCAACATTCTGGATGTCTCTGTAGTTTACTACTTTATGATTATCTTGTCAGCATAATCTAACTTCCCAAGCCATTTTACTGAAGTCATCATCATCTCTATGCAAAATATTTTGTCAGTACATAGGAATAGTATGAAGTTTTGAACTTGGGATTATGGATGATTGTTGGACTGAAGACGTGATCTCTGAAGCCCCTATCGCATAAAAAAATGGATGGACACATGAGAATTTTTTTTAACATTTCTTCAAGAATATATGTTTACATGTGAAGTGAAGCTGCACTATGGTTTGCCTGAATATAGAGTTTTAGCCAGAGAAGTATCAGCAATATAAATTGAGATGGTAAAATTGATGCTTGAAGTGTTTAGAGAACTTTCTCCAGTAAACAGAAAGCTAGTGTACTCTCACATAAGTTGGATAACCTACACTCTCAGACAAATTATAGTGAGAAAGGAAGCCTTTTTCCAGTAACTACCTGTAAAGTAACGAATGTGTGTCAAATATGAAAAGGATGGAGTTAAAATTTCATTGTTTGAGGCCCAAATTTTACAATACCTAACAAATTGAAAGTATTGCTGTAGTTTATTTTTCACTTAGATACTCAACAGCATTCTGGTTATCACAATGATTGATGTAAGTTTGAGTTATGTTTGTGATATTCCTATTGAAATCTGAAACTAATTATCTCTACTTTCTCTTCACGTACTGAATTATCCTAGTATTTGTTCTTCTTACAGTTATTGTACTTCTGCAAGTAGGGTGTACCAATTCTAGATGAATTGTACATTTTCTTTTTTCTTATAACTGATATTCTTTTGTATTACTCTACTTTTGTTTTTCTGCCTTATTAACCTGCTAGGATTCATCGGCAATGTCTAATTGCTTTCAGGTAAGTGATCTTGCGGAAGCATCTGAAAGCTATGGAACTTTAAAAAATGTACTTGATTTCGACACACAAAATGATACAGTCAGGACACCAGGAAGTCTTTCACGTAATTTGCGAAGAGTGAGGCAGGGTCTTGATCTCATCAGAGCTTTATTCCAAAACTTTTTGTCATCAGAGTACGTGGGGTCCTGTTGTTTTCTTCCTTGTTTGAATATTTAATTTCATTGTAAAGCATAAGACACACTATTTCATACTGTTAATGTGAGATTTAGAAATATATTACCACGCTGGCTTTCCAATTTTCAGGAATCTCCACATAATGTATATCTTATGCTTGAAAGAAGTAAAATGTTAACAGTCTACAGCAAGAACTGTATTTTCGGGGAAAATGATGGATTTAGTGAACATAAACATTTCCAGAACATCTGGCACATGAACAAAACTTCTGAGTTGCATCATGTTTTCCTGTCTTTTGGTCATAAGCCTTTTCTTCACATTAACTACAATGCAAAAAAATATATATATATCGGATTAGCTCCAAATGATACCCCATCCTTTTGACTTGAATTGCCATGAACTTTGGTTTAAGATTTTTTTGTCTGAAACCAACTAAAATTTGAGGATGCTGTTTACAGTGATTACTATTTGAAAGACGCTGCATCAACAGCTTATGCAAAAACATGTGCACCTTATCACTCATGGGCAGTGAGGACTGCTGTTTATGCTGGTATGTATGCTCTGCCAACAAGGGATCAACTACTTCTGAAGCTAAATGAAAATGGTAAGTCGAAATTTTTCACTTTACACTTGCACCCTTGTTTCATTCGTCATGGACGTAATCATGGGTACTACTTGAAGTGCTTTAGATTTATTTTTCCATTATTTCATTCGTCATGGACGTAATCATGGGTACTACTTGAAGTGCTTTAGATTTATTTTTCCAACTTTCCAAGATCATTCCATGTGTTCCAATAACTAAACTAAAGTTATGAAATTAAAAGACAGCAATCTACTGGTTCAACTTGTCTAAATAAATAGATGGAAGTAATAATTGATCTTGCCTTTTGAAATCATGCACACGAGTAAACCCCAAGAACCCAGCTTCTATTGACAATGGAAAAAAATTTCCCCGTCTTCACCAAATTATCCAATTTGAGGAGGTTGTGTCTCATGTTGAAACTTGTTTGAGACTATGGTATCA
Organism: Scutellaria barbata; assembly: GCA_028654395.1. Taxonomy (NCBI): domain Eukaryota; kingdom Viridiplantae; phylum Streptophyta; class Magnoliopsida; order Lamiales; family Lamiaceae; genus Scutellaria; species Scutellaria barbata. The sequence continues at coordinate 30,100,829 of CM053647.1, forward strand.
AAGATTCCTTGTTGATGGCCAAAACATATTTGAGATAGTGATTTTCTTGGTTGGCCGCAGATTAATTTCTCCACTAGAAAGAACATTAAGGATAAGGTGTATGTTGCCAATCAAGTGGATCCTTTTTTTAATCCCATATTGAAGTGAAAATTCATGTTGTTGCCTCACATTATCCTCACAGTACTTGCAATAATGAGTGTTCTTGTTAGAGACTCTGTAGCTATTCAAATACCTCTCACAGAGATGACGTAATAAACTTAGTTGTGTTGTGTTTGTTTGTATAAATGCATTAATTATCACCAACAAGTTTGAGCTCCATGATCTGCAAATATCATTTGTGTTACATAGTTGATGACTTTGATGATAATGAACGTTGCCTTCTGCGGCATGCTATCAATACTTGATTTTTATTTAGCAACTAGGCTAATGTGTTAATTTTCACCCTGTTCACAGATGATTCAGCTAAGAGGGAGATGATTAGATACATCAATGCCTCTCTTCCAGTCATCGAGTATATTGATAAGTTGTTCATTTCAAGACGTATCAGTTTGGATTGGTGATGTTTAACGCTTAGAATTCATCGTCCATTTCATGCTTGGAGACACTTCTTCGTGGGATCCTCATGTTCCTATGAAGATTTCTGTTCAATCCAGATATGACCTGTTGTATCAAATAGCTAATTTTGTTTGTAAATGATAAATATTCTGAAGCTTTACGCTCTAGTTTCAGTGATAAATATATCAAATTAGGGATGTATTTGGATGCTTGTGCTTGTTGGGGATGCCAAACATCCAAGAATTCCCAGCAATAATAGCTTTATTTTTCCAACTCATATCTCTGTACGTACACTTGAAGAGGTATTTTGCATAATGAATATTACGTGATCATAATTGCGAGTAAAGTCTACTGTAAGTTCTATACACACCTATCAAAATGTGTGCATCCATATTTAAACTGACAATGGATACTATGCTCACTGTCATAAATGTTTGACAAGCAAAAAACCCAAGATGAGTCTTACTTGCATAGGCATGACTTAGCACAAATTATTCAGGATCTTAAAAGGGGGGGGGGGGGGGGGGGTTATAGTATAAATAAATTCAACAATAATAGCGTTCACATTAAATAACAAACCGGAAAACCTTTTTATTATCCTCTTCCGAACACAAGGTGCATCAAAAAATTCTACGTTTTGAGCGCCTTCGTGCCAAAATTTGCCTATGTTCGTTCACAAAATGAATAATGGAGTAAAAGAAATGGGAAAAATCGAATACAACAAAGCATTGCCGGAAATCCTAAGAATACCAAAGAGAAGCTAAGCTTTGCCCAGTCTGTTAATGTGGTGCTTTCTACACTTTTACGCCAACCTAAATCTTCATTTACATGGTCAAGCTCTCTGGATTCTCGATGATCTTTGCAAAGGTTTGAAGGAATGCAGCCAAGTCAGCGCCATATATGATTCTGTGGTCAGCTGTCACATTCACCTGAAATCACATTTTTAATATCATTTAGTTCAATTGCTGCAAACAAATTTCTTCTCTCTCCTTTACCTATGGAGGTTACGACAAACTATGCCAGCCTAGACTTTGGTCAACCAGAGACATTGACATACTGTTTAAGCTCGAGTCTGAGTGTAATAGTACTGTCAGCAAAGCAAATTAAATTGAAGGGGAAAAAAACTTTAATACTTTTTGTGTGTTCTTATGCTTTAATTTTATAACATGCTAACATTATCTAATCAAGCCATTCAAGGACCAAGAAGTTCAATATCGACATCCTACTTCAGGTGATGGGTAGCATGTAATCCTGCAGATCCATGTACATTATACATATAACATGAAAATCGTTCTCAGGGGTAGTACTCATGTGATCTTAGGAAAAGTACTTTCACAGACATTACTCATCTCTTGGGCAAAGTTCAAAAGCATATACCCAAACATACCCAATATGAATGATGATCTCTGATAAAGCAGAGGGCAACTGTTTCCACATAAATAGCACCAGAAAACAAGCAACTGAAGCATTGTCCTAAAATATTATGAACAATCAAGTTTCCCAATCATGTGCTCGAAACTTACCCAATATCCAATGTCATTATCATATAAAAAAAAAGAATGTTCAGAAAATTGGAGCATCCCTATTGTCCATTTGCATACAGCCCAGACCAGGCACAAGGATGCCCTAGAGTATCCGTAACGAGAAAATATATAAAGACAACTGAGATTTTGAAAAGGGACTTATGTAGTGGACTTCAACACTATTACATACGACAAGTTGGGATAGCTGGCAGAGTTCAGTACTAACAATATGTACACAGCTTGCAAGTATAAAAAATCACCGTTGAGAAAAGATTGTGCACCAGAAAATTCAATGTGCTCATATCGATCTCTAAATACTCTATCAATCACAGCCGCAAAAAAATAAGCTCTAAAAAATCAGTACAACTATAGGTAGATGATTAACTTACCAGCATCTTGTTCTTGACACTAAAAAATCCATCCTTTCCGGCTAGAACAGTAGGCTTAGACGCTCCAACAGCCATGATAGCCCCCTGACACATCCAGACTATTTTAAGCAAACCATAGAATATTTTGGTAAAATATAATATCACAAATTGTTGGATCTCTTTCCTCACCTGGCCTGGAGGAAGGATTGCATCAAACCTATCCACTCCAAACATGCCCAAATTTGATAACGTGAAGGTCCCTACATGTCAGAGAAGCATACAAATTAGTAGTGATAGAATCTTTAAGAATTGAATACTATGTAGCCGAACACTGTTACAACTTTTTGGGTTAGGTACCTGAATTGTACTCCTGCGGCTGAAGTTGCTTAGCCCGAGCCTTCTCAACGAGCTCCTTCCATTTTTGAGATAGCAGATAGAGATCCAACTGAGGTCAGGAGCAAACAAGTTATGATCATCTGATACTTCAAGGCACATTATTTCAAAAACCATCAAATGTACAATGAACAGCATATCTACTTCACGCATTGAACTTATACCTTATCTGCATCTTGAAGTACAGGGGTGATCAATCCACCATTGATTGCCACAGCCACAGCAATATTTACACTGCTATTGTAAGTAAAACTTTTCCCATCTTTACAAGTAGCATTCACCACCGGGTGCTGAGCCAATGCCATCGCTGCAGCTTTTGCCAATAACGCTGTCATGGTTACACCCTTCGGCTTCACCTATCATATATGGAACAAGCAAGAGTTTATTTTCGGAAAATGTGAGTTCTTTCTACTTAGCACAGTATCATAACCAAAGATTGATGAATACCTGAAATCTACTTTTGGCATTGCTTATTAGCCAATATTATCTAAAATTGTGGTACCTAAGAACTTCCTCCATAAAAGTTGACATTTTTTAACTCTAAATATCCATATCCCAAATCAATATAACAGAGTTTCTTCTCATCATCTCCAGCAACTAAAATCAGAACATATCTACCAAATTAACACAAATGTACCTTCTCATAGAGAGCATTCATCTCCAACAACAAAAATCACAACTCATCTACCAAATTAACACAAATGTACCTTCTCATAGAGGGCATCAAGCGCATCTGTAGCAATTGGATAACCAACCCTGAAAGTTGGAACGCTCAGACTCTCCATCATATTTTTCGACACAGCAGCCTGCATTGTAGTGAACGCCACCACATTTGATCCTGGAATCTCAGGAAAGCTGGCTGCAGCTTTAGGTGGAGATGCAGCAGGAGCAGCTGCAGCAGGGGCCGCCGCCGCCACATTAGCCTTCGGAGAAGGCGCAATACCAGCCGCCTTCTCCACATCCTCCGGGGTTATCCTTCCAAATGGACCTGTTCCCACCAATTTGTTGATATCCACCTTATGCTGCTTTGCCAATTTCTTCGCATACGGTGTCGCCACCACCTTCCCCGGCGTAGCCGACGCCGCAGCAGCTACTGGAGCTGGAGAAGGAGCTTCCACTTTCGGAGTGGGTGCCTCCTCTTTCGGCGCTGGCGCGGCGGGGGAGGAAGACGATTGAGCGGAGGCTTTAGCCTTAGCCTCGGCAATTTCATCCTCGGTTTCTGCTAAAATCCCAATCGCCGCACCGACGGGAGCCGATTCCCCCTCATTAACAACGATGGCGGCCAAAATTCCATCGTAGAAAGTCTCGACGTCCATGTCGGCTTTGTCGGATTCAACGACGACAACGGATTCGCCCTTGGACAAGACGTCCCCTTCGGATTTAATCCAGCTGACGATCTTACCCTCGGTCATGGTGGAGCTGAGGGCGGGCATGAAGATTTCGCGGATCTTGGCGCGTACGATGGGAAGGCGAGAAACGGATCGGGGTTTGAGGAAGAATGCGGAGGGGCGGAGGAGAGGGGTAGTGGAGGAGAGGGCGGCGGAGAAAGAGATAGAGGGGGTTTTGGAGTGGAGGAGCGCGGCCATTGCTGCAGCGGTGGGGAAATGAGGAGCGGGATCGACGTTGGGTGAGGAGTGTGTGAAAAAACCAATGTAAGTGTGTGAATATTAGAGAAGGAAGAGAAGAAGAAATGAGTGTGTGATAATATGGAGATGGGGGCGGAGAAGACGAGGGAGAGTTGGTTTTTAGTTAGCTTTGAGTAGTCCGCCACTTCCTCTTTTTTTCCAACTATAATCTCTACTATACTATGTTTCTCTCACACCCACCCCAACCCAATTAAATCACTCATTAATTTTTTTTTGGGTGAGTCTATCCACACACCAGGGTTTCTAACCACACCCCATGACTTTTCCACACTACTTATTTTATTTATAAAAGTATTATTTTCAGGCTAAAATTACTATTTCCAATCCCAATTTAACAATACATATTTATTGAATCAAATTTAACCATCCGGGTATATCGGCTGGAATACTGTCAAATGTCCCCTTCAATACACGTCGGTGTAGGGAAACCTGACTGCTAACAACGCCACGTACCGGTTAAACTTTGAGAAAAGTGAAAAATAGAGTTTTTTCCGTGGATTGTATTCAGTTAAACCCGATGCGCAGAAATGGTATCAGAGCCTTGTTTTATTGAAGAAATAAATTAAATTATGTTGTACAATATTATTTTCTTGTGCCTAACGGAGGAGAAAATCAAGAAAATGTATCCGAAAATATTTCGAGATAACATAAGTGCAGGATATCTATAATGACATCCAGCAAAGATTGGAACATAATTGTTCCAGACACATCTAAGGTCACTCAAGACCTTAGGGAGATCCAAAAGACCATCATTTATTATGGTGGACAGATGGAGAAGATAGCCCGATCTCTATCCGAGATCCAAAGAGAAGTTTCAGATCTGAAACAAGAAATTGTAGATCTGAAAAGAAGATCATCCAAAGGAACTGGAAGATCCATGAACGAGCGCATGAAAAATTCGTTCGGTGATATTCCAATCATTTCCAAAGGAAAGACTACGGAAGTTTCGAAGCCTAAAAGCAAAGACGAACTCCTACTTGATATCATAAGACAAGTCGGATGGAAGTCTCAAGAGTAGACCTTGCAGAGTTAACTAAATCCCTTTCCAATCTCGGAATTGTGGATCTGGTAAACCTCAGGATGAACGAGCCAATTCCAAAGAAAGAAGAGGAAAGCACAAGTACGCCAGTACCTGAAGCACCAGTACCTGAAGTACCGGTTCCTCCCGAGCCTATTTGGAAGCAGGACGGGGTTGACTATGAAGAATACATAGCTCGACAAGCCAAAAGCCGATCGGGAAGGTTTAAAGGAGTGTCCAAAAACCCTTGGGCAAAAACGATGCTTGAACCAACCCATCCGTTTGGAGTAATGCTCACAACAGACATCATCGATTTCAGAAATATGGAAACATTGATCGATGAGTGGATGTCATCCATGAAAGTTGCTTCATCAACACTGGATGTTGATAACGAACATTTTTGCCAGATACTGGTAAATAGTTTGCAAGGTTCGGCCAAGAAGGCATGGGACATGACCGAAGCCTCTCTCAAGAAAGAGATCTTATCCAACGATAATGTTATAACAATTGTCGAAAGGATGGGACATCTGCTCAAAATATGTTTCCTTAGGGACAGATATTTTGAGGAAAGAAAAGACGAGAAGAAAAGAGAGTATACACAAGCTCTGTTTGCTCTCGAACTAAGAAATATATATTATGCGGATGAATATATATATTGGTTCCGCAAATATTATTTCCAAGCAGATGTACCATGGAATGTGGCAACAGATTTATTCTTTGTAAAAATCTGCAGTCCATGGAGGGAGATGCTTATGCAAACCTACAAGGTACCTACAGGCCGAGTCGATTCAGTGACCAGAAGGATGTCCTTTTTTAAGGACAGTATACGGGAATGGTGTCAACAAGCGACACTACAAAGGAACAAGAAGAAACTTAGAAGGATGGTAAAAAAGACCCCTCTTTGTTGCGACAACAATGATTTTCCCAGTATCATTGGAGAACCAAGTCGTGAAAGGAAGAGAAAGAAACACTTCAAGGGAAGGTTTCAATCTAAGACCGGAGGATCATACAGGAGACCTTCCAAACAAGGAAGATCATGGTGGTCCAAATCGAAGGCTAGATCTTACAAAGCTGGTCAAAAGTCTGGTCCTTCCAGATTTTCTTCACAAGGATCTAGATCCACCGGGAAGCCAACAGGAGGAACAACCCGGAAAAGAACTTTCAAACGAGCTCACACTCGAGCAAATGAAAGTTTCAAGGATTGCAACTGTTGGACGTGCGGCGCGAAAGGCCATATTTCACCCGATTGTCCACAAAAGTAAAAAGATGTGCGCCAGTTCGAATATACAGAAGACATCCGTGATGCTGTCTATTATGGTGATTTGGTGCCGGTTTACAAGTTCGAGAACATCTCTTCAGATGAAAGCATCTATGAAGAAGAGTTCGAATCTGATTCAGAAGGATCCGATGGATCATCTACAGAATCAGACGAGTAGCTCCGGTGAACCGGAAAATAGACTCCAGACGACGGACAGTCTGTCGGGATTCTTCTCAAAAATGACCATCTCTAAAAAGACGATGGAAAAGATCATGAGACAGGATTCAACATTAGGTCCATATGATGGATTTAAGAAAGGGAGTCTTAATCGATTTTGTGACAAGATCGGGATAAGACAACGCAAGCACCATATCATTTACCGGGTGAACTCAGGTGAGTTTTCTCTTCCAATAGATCTAACCGGTAATAAAGTTGAAATGCAACTTATTCCAAAAGAAGAAATTCTTGAGGAACTGAGTCATCTCAAAGAAGAAGTAGCGGTCACGATGAAATGGATCCATATTGGAACCATTGAAGTAGTGATTAAAGCTACCTTCAAAGAAGGAATTGATTCTGAATTACATTTATCTGTAATGGATAAAAGAATCAATAATTTAAGATAAAGTTGTCTTGGTACAATGGTGGGTAATTTGTATGCGGGCAAACTTATGTTTGACATTCATCCTAGGATTGCATACAACCTAGCCGACCAAGATTTTAGTAGAGTCTTAACCCTTCATCAGGATTTTAAAAGACCTGATCTTATGAAAGAAGGAAATAGTCCATATTCTATCACGTATAGAATTGCATATGCGCTTTCCAACACACATCATTCAGATATGTTTCTTAGGAAAGAGTATATAGAAATTCCTATAATTTTTAAGGAATTTGCAAAGGTTAGAACACCAGACCCAATCCAAATACCAAGGTTAGGGGGTGTTAATTTGCTAATTAAGGATCAACCTATTTTAAACAATAGATCATTACGGTTTGATTCAGAAATTAGTAACAGGTTGTCCTTTTCCGAAGGTAGGATTCTAAGCCTAAAAGGAAAAGAACCATGTGAGGATTTGTATCCACAAAAAATTAGGGTAAGAAATGTAAAAATCAAATGCCCTAATAATGAATGGAAAGAAATCCATATTGTTTTTGATATATCTAAAACTGATAATTTGTTTCCTTGTGAGGAGATATATCATTTACAACAACCAAGTATTAATAGATATGAAGGCATGTTAGAAATAGCAGGCTATCATGTATCTGTTACAGGAAGTGCAGGCATAACTAAAGGAGTTATGACCCTAGGGTTAAGTTTCCTTGAGGAACATAAGCCCTGGAGAAGAGATGAAAAATGGATGGAGTTCGACCTTGATGGACACACAATCAGGGTAGAATAAAACCATTATGCCAGGAATCAAGTTGGACCAAGAGATCATTGATCTCACGATACAAAGAACCCAGGCGAGAACTTTATTAAGATCTTTGCGAGAGCAAAATCCACCAGAACAAAGAAGTATCCAAGAAGTCATAAGGATACAAAAGGCTGCGTTAAAAAATAAATCAAATAAACGCACGAATTGACATGCTAGAACGCTGGAGGAGAAGGATTTATCCAAACAATCCAGACAGGTTCTAAAATATGCCAGGAAGGTGTATTGATGAGGAGATCAAGGATCTCAGAAAAGAGAAAGATGAGTTGACAGAGCGCATAAGGAAAATGCGAGATAATAGACAAACTCATCAGATAAAATTTCAAGAATTGATCCGAGAGCATAATATAAGAAGCTCAAGGATAAACTTGTTAGAATCTTGAAAAAGAGGAATCTATCCAGACGATTCTGAATGACAAGTATTTTCTCTATATATATATCTGTAGGGATATTATATGATCAATATAAGACGGAATATTTTGCAGCTTATATTGACTCAGGTTCAGGCATTTGCACAGCAAAGCCAGGAGTTTTTCCTAGCGAAGCAGTGGAAAAATTACCTCTTATTGCAGGAAGAGACTTCTCACAGAAGATCCTTATACTCAATAAAGGTATTCGAGAATCACGAATAATGATCGGAGGAGCATTCGATACCCCTTGGTATAAAGTAAGAATGCCACCAATCTATATTCATGATACAGGTGCTGATATTTTGCTTGGTAATAATTTTATCCAAACTTTTGCAAAATATGAGCAGGATAATCACAAGAACCTGTTAACATTTACTACTAACTGTGGTAGTATGATACAGATTTTGCGGCGAGAAAAGGCTTTTAATAGGATCATGCCTATTAATTTTTGCAGCAAACGTGGTGATAATGAAGCCAAGTTAACTCATCCAAAAATGCAGGATAAGAGGAAATTTGGTGAAGCTCTTTTGTCATATAGACAAGAGGGAATGAAGGAGGCACATGAAGAAGCTATTCAGTTTCTAAAGAATGCCCTACAAGAAGGACCACCCCAGATTGACATTAATGAGGAAAGTCTACTTTCTCTCGAAAATGTTAAAAGGTTAATACAGAGGAACTACAATGAAAATCCTTTAGCCTGGTGGGACAAAAACCAGATCGAAGCAACGTTGAAGGTAAAAGAACAACACAGATACGAGTTGGTTCGATACAAGCCGATTCAGATGAACCTTGAGGATCGAAAAGATATGCAAAAGATTATCAAAGAGCATATCAATCTCAAGTTGATCGAAGCAGGTATTTCTCCTTATAGTAGCCCAGGGTTTTTGGTAAGAAATCATGGCGAAATAAAAAGAGGAAAAGCAAGGTTAGTAATTAACTATCAAGGTATTAATAAGATTACCGAATTTGATGGTTATTACATTCCAAGTAGAGAACACTTAATTGATTGTATTAAAGGGTCAAAGGTGTTTTCAAAGTTTGATTGCAAGTCTGGATTTTACCAGATTAAGTTAAAAAAAGAGTCTAAGAAATTAACTGTTTTTTCTACACCACAAGGTCAGTATATCTGGAACGTAATGCCTATGGGTCTTGCGAATGCACCTCAGATATACCAACGAAAGATGGATAATCTATTTAAAGATTATTTTGAGTTTATGTTTGTTTACATAGACGATATCTTAATTGCTTCCAAAAACATGAAAGATCATTTAAAGCATCTTGAAATATTTTCAGAAGCATGTCATAAAGAAGGATTAGTGCTCTCTGAAAAGAAGGCAATAATCACGGTTAATAGAATCGAGTTTCTCGGTGTTATTATTGACCATGCAGAAATGGAACTACAGGAACATATTGTGGAGAAAATCTGTAATTTTTCAGATGTTCTTAGAGATAAGAAGCACCTTCAAAGCTTCTTAGGAGTGATTAATTTTGCAGGTTCTTTCATTAAGGACTTGACAAAATATCGAAAGGATTTCCGTCCTTTATTACAAAAGGATGAGAAGACCAAATGAAAATGGGAAGATATTCATTCCCAAATAGTTCGTGAGTTAAAACAGGTTTGTAGTAACTTGCCAAAACTCGCGATTCCTCAAGATGAGGATCAGTTAGTCGTATACACAGACGCCAATGATTTCAGATGGGCAGCAGTGCTCATGCGAAAGACATCTACGGGTGAAGAACCATGTAGATACACAGGAGGGTTGTTTACAGAACAACAAGCCAGAGTTTGGCATATTAACGAGAAAGAATTCTTTGCTGTTTGGAAGGCTTTTAAAAAATGACTTTTATTTCTATTAGCTAAAGAATTTATATTAAAAGTTGATAATACTAACGTTAAAGCTTTTTTGAAAAATAAACTTGAATCAAAGATCAAAAAAGCACGTATTATCAGATGGCAAGCAGAATGCCAATATTATCTTTTTGATATTGTCATAGTGAAATCTAATGAGAATGTTCTTGCAGATTTCTTAACAAGAGATGGATATCTTTGAAGCAGATTCCATCACAATACGAGCAAGGCACCTTAGGGAAAACCTTGAGAAGCACTACAAGGCAGTTGAGGTGCTAAGGGTAAGAGCCGAAGCGGCATCTTATGTCCAGAAAGCTGATTTGGACAAAGTCCAAATGACTCTACGTGCAGCCATAATTTCAAATAATGATTTGTGGAATGTATTAGTAGAACCTGTAAACAAGGCCTGTTCACCATCGGTGATGCAGAAAGAATTATACGAGAGGAGTTCATCATCGATGAACAAACAGGGTACTTTTATACCCGAAGCAGGACATCCTGCTGATAAAAGTTTTTCATCGGATATCGGTGAAAAGGCTGATAAGGCCGAACCAAGTGTTTTATCGGATTCCGATAAAATTATTAATTCGGAAGGTCAGGAAACAATTCCAGACAACCCGAGTCAACCCAGCACCTCTGGGGTAAAAGAGAGAAAGGTTAACCTAAGGCCCCAAACTGGCCCTAGACAAGTTAACACTAATCAAGCTATTTCTCCTCTGCAGGTCTACCAAAAAACATGGGAGAAATTGGTGACAAGAAATGGGATCAATCCAAACAGAATTACTGCGGATTGGTCTGGCAAGTATCCAAGACTTTGGATGCTCCCGGGGGTAAACCCTCATGATGTGCGGGAATGGTTCGATTTTGGAGCAATTGCTTCAGTTTTTACTACCTTACCCAACTTTCCGGAAATTTCCAAATTACCGGATTGGATATCCACTGCTGTGCACGATTCATGGCAGAACAACCCATACTTGGGTCGAGGAGATATACTGGAGCTAAAAATTATCTCTGCTGCTCCAGAAATCACAGGAAAATGGTCTCATCTAGTTTTTCAATTCATAAAACTACAGAGACCTGAGATGGGGGCGATAAACCGAGCCAAAACACCCCCAGAAAACAGCCCTTTGGTAGTCGCCTTGACTGAAAATGATATATCAACTAGGCGAGCATGGGGTCTTTGGGTCTGTCTCACCGAGATGGACAAAGTGAAGTATCCATTCAAAATATTTCATAACTCTGTGAATGGATCATTCCTGTTAAATTCTATGACAGGAACAACTACCGGATTTGCTGAAAACCTCTTTGAAAATAAGAGGAAATTAATCTGGGAAAACAAGGTTCCAGCCACGGAACAAATAAGGAAGAAGATATGTAATATGATACATATCGGGAGATGGGGAGAGCGGATATGCTCTTACTGTCAAATACAAGAAAAACCGCTATTTGGACAGGGTTTCAAAATAAAAAAGGACAAACCCGACTACCCAAAGAAAAAGGGAAAATGGAAGGGTTTTTAGAAAATAAAAACCAAAAATGTAATAAGAGGAAACGGGTCTAATTAGACTCGATTGTAAACAAGCTGTAATGTATTCCAAATAATGTAATAGGATAGGAATACAGTATAATCAGCATTGGATGCTAATTCAGACAGGGGATAGTGGCAGGTCCCGCTATCTTAAAGAAACAGCATCTGGTCTAAAAGGACAAAAGTGGATGACCCCTCCACTCACCAAGAGATTCGTTGCCGACACAAGAAGACAACAAAGATGGTAGATGCACTTACCAAACGGTAGGTGGGAAATAAAGAAGGTTGGCCCAATCCCACTAACCAAGTGGAATGCAAGCTGGCAGGGCAATAATGGATCCACACAGGAGCACATTGATGCCTATAAAAGGAGGCCTCCAGCCTCAGAAGAAGATCATCGAAAATACACAACACTTCTCTCTTGATAAGCTTTTCGAAATCTTCTCTCTAGAGTTGTAATAGTAGAGCTTTAAGCTTTCCTGTTCATGGGGGTTTCCCCTTCTCGAGTCTTAGCCATGATTGGCTAAAACAAGTTTCTCTTCCAATGGCGGAGAATAGTAATATTGTAAAATAGTTTAATTTATTTTCTTCAATAAAAAGGCTTTTGCTCCAACACTTTGTGTTCATTTATAATTCTGAGTATTGAATTCATCCAGTAGTAAGTCTCCCCTAAGATCCCGTGTTAGGCTGTTGGCCGTTGAAAGGGGGAAGAGAGTTCTCAAAAGGTGCTATCGATTTTGAACCATAAACTGCGGGCGAGTGGTTGGATCGTAGATCCGTAAAACCAAAATCGAGAAAAACCAGAAGGAGATCTTGAGACAAAGACGAGGTATGACAATTTACTCAGTTTTATTTATGTTTACGGAAGCATGTTGGGCCTGATTATCGATCAGAAATTGTGAATACCGGGTCTAAATGGATACAATATGGAAAAATGAAAAATTGCTATTGACAGGTTGGGTTTTTGGAAATAATAAGAAAAAGGCAAGGGCAAAATAGTACATATGTGTGAGGTAGTTGAAAAGTCAAGATTCTTGGGGTGTATTCAGAAATTGATGGAGTGTGGATAGTGCAACTCTTTTTTTTTTATTGAGAGATCAACAAAATTTCTCAATGGGGTGGACGTAAATAGAGTGATATATTTGAGAGTCAGGTGAGATGTATATTCGGGGGTAGTGACAAATATTTGTAGGAGAGATGTAAATTGAAATATGTCCAAAAATTGAGAGTGATATAATTCCAATAAAATGATATAAAGTTGAATAAAATGTAAATTAAGAGATATGTCCAAATATTAGATGAGATATAAATTGAGGGATATGTTCATATGGCTAACACTTTGAAAGAATCAACAAGATAAAACTCAAAAAAAAAAAAAACTACACAATACTTTAATGAAAAGTGTACAAGCCTGCTTTCCCGAACGATTTCTTCTTATATTACCGCAGGTTGTATTAACTTGATTGTGTCATTGGAAGCAAGTTATTCATTATTTAAATTGGGGTCTACGATACATCTATTAAACAAATTTTAACATGTTTTTTTATGTTTGATAAAATCTAAAATTTAATTTGAATTTGGCTGTGATAGGTTAAAAAAAAAAGAATGGGCGTTGGACTTGATTAAACTCTGGCCGAATAATTATCAAATAATCTTAATATAACTTTTGAAATTTAATGACATTATTAACGATAAAAGAGTGTTGATACTTAGATAAAGAATCAAACATCTAATTCTATATTAAAATGTGTTTTGTCGATTTATGGTCCATAGTTAATAATTACAATGTCTGAAAGCTACAAAATTTGGGTTTTAAGGATAAATATTATGAATTATTCACAGAAATAATAAGACCATATTTGTTATCTTGCTATTCTTAGCTTTAATATTATAATTATAATTTTTTTTTCTCCTTTTCTTTTTCTTACTCAATATTTATCAATCGTATCTTTTCGGAACTATTGTTATAATTTTCTTTAAATAATTAGGAATTGCAATGAACATAACCCATCAAGCAAAGTTCTTATCTAAGGACTATAGTTTGTCAGCCTCAGCCCAACCAAATTCTTATTCACGTATTACGACCAATGGAGAATTTTATTTTTGGGCTACAAACTTGACCCTATAGTCCGGCAGGCCCAAATTGCTTTATTTTCGCTGTCTCCAATCATACATATTAGAGTAATTATATTCACGGTCATAATATTCTCCATACAATCATTATATATTAAATTCTCTATTTTAATCTTAAGGCTTTTTTTTTTTTTTATAACCCTCAATCACCACACTACTCATTTTATCTTAAATATATACATACATAAATTTTATACACTATCATCTGAAACTCCAAATTCTATTTCTAAAAAAATTCCAAATTATTAGATCTACCATTCAATTCCTCTTACAAAAAATTTTAAAAATATTTCGTGACATTTCATTATTATAATTAACATCATAATAATACAATTTCTTTAAAAAATCATTTTTCTATCTTGTTCAGCATTGAGAAAATTATTCACATTTAGGAATATATGCAAGACTTAATAGAAAATTTTATCTATTTATACGATATAATTAAATCAAACATTAAAATGTAGATAACAAAAACACAATCTTGGCTTTAGAGATATAAAAAAATTAAATCTAAATTCAAAATGGTCTCAAATAAAATATATGAAGACTAGTGAAAATTTATGCATTCAACTTAAGTGTTGAGTGATAAATTGTCAAAATTCATAATTTATGAAATAATAAAAAGTAGAAAGTTTTTTTTTTTTTTTGGTAGAGGGGTTGATAGTTGGGTGATCAAGGAAGTGGAAATAAGAGTAATATGATGGTTGTGAAAAAAAATACAAATACTTAGAGTGAAACAGAGAAATTAAGTATACCATAGTTGTAGAGAGAAATATTGTGGCTGTGAATAGCATCACGTCACCTGACATATTATGTTGATTAAACAGAGAAACCCTAATCATATTCTCAGATCATCTATATGACAGGGTATTGATTAAACTTACTTAAAAGATCTTAAAACTCTCACGTTTTATAATATATATTTAGAATTTATAACATGATTTATATTATTTTAAAAATAAATTGCTCAAGTATTTTTTTATATATAATGATGGCATTTATAGAATGTTGGTAATGAAATTATGTAACTTAATGACATTTAGTGGATTTTATCAAAAGTAAGATCTCTAAAAAATAGCTCATAAGTTCTTAATATCCTATTCTAGAAAGAAATAAAAAGTTTATGTATAAAATTTTACCAAACAATGTTGAGTTTTTTTTTTTTTTGAGATAAGGAATTTATAAGTTATAAAATATGAGACATTTTCAATAGCTTATAAGTTGAGACAAATTTCATTGCAACTTAATAGTGGTGTGAATATATATAATATACTAGAATTTCATTGTTCCCGTTGCAATTTTGACTTTAAACTGATCTCCTTGAACTTTTGTTAAGGAATTTATAAGTTATAAAATATGAGACATTTTCAGTAGCTTATAAGTTGAGACAAATTTCATTGCAACTTATAAGTCGATTCATGTGACTTTTCAACAAAAATCCAAAGGGGTCGATTTAAAGTCAAAATTACAGGTGGAACAATGAAATTATATATATATATATATATAAAGAAAGAATATACTAGAATTTTATTATTCCACCTGTAATTTTGACTTTAAACCGATCCTTGAACTTAAAATTTCATGTGACTTTTCAACAAGTTCAATAGATCTTTATATTATCTTTATGGATTCTAAAATCATCTCATACCCTTTTTGAGACATTGATATAATCATTTTTTATTTTATTTTTTCAGAAAAGTCGTTCGTGATATCATGTCACCTAGAACTCTTTAGATATGGAGCTCTTCAGTCAAAGAACATAGTATGCTTGATGTGCCATGGGATTAGAATTGACCTCTACAATCAATTATGAATTGGACCATAATTATTATTATCATTATTATTACAATAAAATAAAATCGTAATGCAATTAAAAGTTGAAGAAAATGATCCATGTTGAGCTCGATTCCCATGTGCCTTGAAGTTCTAGCTAATCCATTATAAATAATCAAGACCAAAATTGATATTTAAGTTAGATCTAATTATGCATTTAAGCTTTTGAATTACTATATTCTCAAAAATTAAGATTAGTGATGGTGTTCTGTTCAGAAGATTTGGAAGCACTTGACTTATTTTGATATAATAATATAATTGAATGAATTAGATCTACTCATCTCACCTAATACGATTCGTGAGACGATTTCATCTAAATTTTCATCTAATCTCGTTTTGGCATATGTTTAGTTGAAAACATAAAGTCAGTAGTGATCCAACTAAAAATTACCTTAACTAGAAAGAATCACACTTAACATTCATGAAGTGTAGAACCGTCCTAACATCCATATTTTGTAAGCTGAAAGATTTAATAGATCTCTAAATATAATTAATAACATGCAATAACTCTCCATTTTCAAAGTTCAGTAGTGATAAATTATAGAAATTTTCTGGACTTACATTTTCCCTACTTTCTTAATAGGATTCAGGATCAAATTCCAATTCAACTATTCCTTGGACCCATTTTTACTTTTTTGTTTTTTAATAAAGCCAAACATATTTTAAAAACTTGATAGGATGAGTAATTAGGAACCGACAAATAAAAACCTAGAGGTAATTATATTATATGTTTCAATATGTTTTCCCATATCTGACCATATGAGACATTAGGTGAATCATCCTAAAGGGAAAAGGAAAAAAGAAAACAAACATTAGTCTCACATATATATTATTATAAAGAATGAGGTTTGTGTGTAGCTATTATATGGATTTTAAATCCATTCATACAATGCGGGTCGGGTCGGGCTGAATCCGATCCGGATCTGCACATTTCCTTTTTTTTTTATCCTGATCTTTATGTTGTGTTAGTCATACGTACCTTTATATTATGTTAAGCATATCTTTATAGTATGTTAAGTATACCTTTATGTAATACTTTAACTTTTTTTTAAAAATCCTAATTTTGGTAAAAAAAACTCTAATTTTGACAAAAAAATTATAATTTCAGCACAAAAAAATCCTAATTTGTGCATATATACATTTATGTAAATATTACGCATACATTTAATTAATGTTAGTCATATTTTTATATAATACATAAAGGTACAATTAACATAATTAAAAGTATGACTAACATAACATAAATATATGTTTAACATAACATAAAAATCCTAATTAAAGGTATGCTTAACATAACATAAAATCATAAAGGTATGCTTAACATAACATAAAGATATGATTAACGTTACATAAAGGTATGATTAATTTAACATAAAAGTATGTTTAATATAATATAAAAATCTTAAATGTATGCTTAACATAATATAAAATCATAAGATATGTTTAACGTTGCATAAAGGTATGCTTAATATAATATAAAGGCCCAGAAGGTATGACTAACATAACATAAAGGTATGTTTAACATAACATAAAAGTTTAGCATTTGGAGCGAATTTGGGTGGGTTTGAGCGCACCCACCCAGACACGTGGGGGCGCGTGCGGTCGCGTGGAGGCCGGGTCGGGTCTGGTGTACGGATCTAAGATCCGTACACCAGTTGTATAAAAGTTTTTATGTATTGAATCCGTACACCAATTGTATAAAAAATTTTATGTATTATAAATTATTATTTCTTAACTTTGTATTAACTTAGCCCAAAACGATTCCCGGTCTAACTCAAAAAAAAAAAAAAAATATATATATATATATATATATATCAATAAAAGAGCAATTAGTTGAAATGATATTAATGCTGCATTTACTTAATTGGATTTGGACCTCCTACTATGTCATATTTCTGAATTTAAATAATGATTCCAATTAGAGAGATCTGATGTGTACAAATAAAACACAACCAAATTGGTGTACAAAAAGAGACAACTCAAGGAGATGGTGAGTCCCCATTATACATATGTAATAAACTCATAAGAATTGTGAAATAGTCAAAATAGATATATCTTTAACTGTTAGTTTTCTGTTGGTCTTTTTGCCAACACAAATATCGCAACAACAAAAAAATCCTTTTTTTTTTTTTGCATATATCAACATCATATATATTTGGTTGATTAACTCTCTTTTTATTGCCACCTTTCTGAAACCTGCTCCTCATTAACCAATTTTCCTATCAAAGAAACACATTTGCATTGTCCAATTTGCTTTATTTTTTTAGTCGGTGTTAATTATAATTATTTCCTAGAATATATCGAACTTAAGTACTCTTTTTTTTTTTTTACCTGTTTGTTGATTAAAGTAAAATATTAGACGATCAAAATTAGTATTTTCATAGTTTATGATAATGCATATTTTGAGAAAAAAAAAATCACCACTTTGCATGCATATCAACTCTAAACACACTTGAATTCGATTCAAAATAAATCAATTTGAAACCAAACTTGAGCTATTTGAATTACTTTTGAGCTCAAGCTCAAATATGACAACACTTAATCAATTGATAGGCTCGCAAGCCAGCTCATTAAGTTATAATTTTTTACAATATGTTTTATCCTATATATACTTAGTTATTTATATAATAATGTACACATTTACACTGCATGCATAATTAAGTCGAGCCTTACTGAGCCCTTTTGTTTTGATTGAATTACTACATAACTTAAAACTATTTATACAAGTAGTTGGGTTCAATTCAATCAAAAATTAATTAAACTTCATCAAACTCAAGTCAAACTCAAGCTTTAAATATTTTTATTAAATTTAATTCGGTGGTTCATCAAACTTGGACCTTAATTCACCGCCTTAATTTATATCACAACCAATTAATTTACTCGAAAACTCTAATCCTTATGAACTGGAAAATTCTAATTCTTAATTGCTAAGGGAAATTTATAAATGTTAATGAAGATTGAGAAGAGACAAAAGTAGAGGTCCACATCTCTTTATAAGATCACACAAATAGCTAGATTTTGTACTGTCGTATTGCAAGATTTGCACGGAGTTTGATTCAACTAGATCTACAGGTATCTCTATTCATGATTTTATCCATTTCCTATGTGTCATATTTATCTATATCTTAGTTATAACGAAAATTGTTTTGATTTCCCTTGACAGGTATCTTGCACTAGGTTGTCATGATACCTTTATTTAAACGCTTATCGTGGTTGGAGAGTTGTACAAGTTCAATTTTTAGGATTGAAGTAGTTTTAATAAATAAATTAAACAATGATTTCTCTTCACATCAATTAACATATATATCATAAGGCTACTCTTATTGGTGACATTTGGTGGATGTCACCACCAAATGTCACCACTTATATTAATATTTTATCAAGAGAGAGAATGAAAATGTCATGACATTGGTCACATGGTGACCAATGTCATGACACTCATTTTGTGTATAATCTATACACGTGTCATTTTTCTATTGGTCTCGATTAATTTTTTTCGGATATAATTTAAAGTATTAATATTGAAAATAATTTTTATTTAAAAAAAATTAAAAAATATCAAAAACGACTTGGTTGAGCATATTTGGAACAAATTTAGTATTGATAATTAAATAAATAATTTGTAGTTTGATTATTGTAATTTCGATTTCGTATTTCAATTATTGTAATTTTTATTTCATATTTTAATTATTGTAAAATCGATTTCATATTTTAATTATTGTAATATCGATTTAATTTATTATGAAATATAATAAAAAATATGCTCACAAAATAATATATAATTATTAAATATTGTGAAAAAAATATTGAGTTGGGTTGGGTTGGTGTCACTAATAAATTATGAAAATGTTGGAATTAGGTTGGGTTGTGGATTGTGTAGGTGGAAGAGAGAGAAATTAATATTTTATTGTTGGGTTGGGTTAGTTGAGTGTCACCAATAAGAGTAGTCTAAAGGCTAGTGATGTGACTTTTTTTTATTTTACTCTTTTGATAACTTTGTTATAAACGTGTGCTGTAAGATGTGTCTGATGATCTGAAAATCCAACCCTAAAGTGAGCTAAGTTAATATTTTTACTCCATTATAATTCATTCAAATCCATAATACTATTCAATGTTATCTGCAACCACCTTATTTAGACTATACTTATTTTTAGAATTCATAAGATATTTAATTTTAATTTAAACATAAATTATTAAAATGTTTGAATAAATGAGATGGTAGGACTTATAATATGTTAATAATGACAATTATAAAATTTAAATGATCAAAGTTGAAGATGTTTATAAAAAAAATATGATCTTTTTTTAAAAATAAATTATAATTTTCCTACTTAAAAAAAAAAAAAAAAGTTTACAAACTCCTAACATCTTATTTTAGGATGAAATAAAACATTAAAAATGAAAAATACCTTAAATTACCATACAATATTTAAGGTAGATTTTTCTACCACATAATAGTTTTTTTACTTTTCTACTTTATTTTTTAATCATTGACAGACATTTTGAAAAGAGTACAAATTCTTAACATTTTTAAAAAAGTTTATAAACTCACCAAACTCCCTCTAATTACCCCATTATTCTATACGGAAAACACGTGACATTCCTTAATTGTTCACATTTGATACACATACACCTAAGAAGGAATAATTTTTTTTTATTTTTTTTAAGTCCCAAATAATTGAGTCGTTAGATAATTGACATTTGTTTTTTTTTTCTTAGATAATTGACATTTGTTGGGGTTTGTAAAAGTAGAAATTTCTTTATAAAAGAAAAGGACGTTTAGTCAAGTGGATGACATCAAACTGAATGAATAAATTATGTCAAGATTTGTTGCTCTTAATCTTAATTGGAGGGGAGCGTTGATTCCAGCGTGCTTTATTTATTTATTTAATATTATTATTTTGGTGGGGTGAGTCTGTGTGATGTATTTACTTGTGTCGCGACATCCACCTTTCCACTCCTCATTGGCTATTCACTTTATTTATTATTCATGTATTCAGGGTTTCTTATTTTACAAATCAATGAAACCCACTTCCATTTTAATGGAGCATTATTCATCCTTATATCAATATAAAAATAAAAGATGCAATAATGATGATGGGAACTAAGAATATATTCTCTCATATAGTAATGAGTATGATTTTCATGAAATTATTCCATATATATAATTTTATATCCTAACATAATTATCGTTTTAAAATAAAATTATTCTAAAACAAATGTCATTAGAGCATCTTCAATAATAAGAAAATACTTACATCACAATTTTTGCTACCCAAAATTTTGGGTTGTGGACAGGGGCGGAGCCTCTCTATGTTATGTGGGGGCTTTAGCCTCCCCTAAATTTTTTAAAAATTTTAATTTTTTATGTATATTTTTTGATTTTTTTTTATTTTAAGTACTAAAATATCCATTTTATGGTAATTCAGTCCCCCAAGACCAACGAGTCCCCCGACATAGAGTGTCTAGCTCCGCCCCTGATTATGGATTATTGGGTGAGAGTGGGTAGAGGTAGTGGTAGAAAAGAGAGGTAAAGAAAGCTCTATGAGAAGAAGAGAGGGAGAAGAGAAAAAGTAGAAGAGAGATAAAAAGTTTTTTTTTAAATTAATTATTTATTTATTTAAAAAATGCAATTTGTTGCATAAAAAATGTATTATCTTTTTTTTATTATTGTAGTATTCCATTTATTTGTTTCCAATAAATTTAATAATATATTGTCCAATTTTATTTTATGTGTTATTAAATTAAATAAATATATAAAATAAAAAATTTAATTACATCAATTGAAATATTATGAAAATTTTATTTATTATAAAATAAAATAATAAATAGAGATGGTAAATTAGTACATATTTATAAGATATACGAGTGATTTGATAATGAGACCATGAATAATTACTTTTTGAATATAATGGTTGGTGAAAAATTTATTTGAAGGTAAATATTTTTTACTTTTGAGGTGAGTGATGTGACATTAATGAGATACCAAAAAAACTAAAATTTAGGTAGAGCCATTGAAAATGCTATTATAGAATTCCAAAACATATTTCCATATAATCTACCAAATATACCTTCATTTCCTCATACTAAATTAAATATGTTAAAGATGGTTGTTAAGTTGAAAGGGCAAAAAACACCCACACTAATTATATTTAAATAGGAATAAATTAGTCTTTTGATTATTTTTCTTAATCTTTCGAAAAAACCTAAATGACATTTATTTTGAGACAAATGAATTATTATAGACAGATCAATCGATAATAATTCAGAATTCATATAAGTTGGTGAAAATAACTATAGTTTATGAAGGATGGATTTCATTTAATTAACACTTATTAATTAATGAAACAATCTCACCCACACGATTTTTCGTGTGTATACATTTATACATTAAAATATCCAAAATTATTGAAGAAATTAAAGTCAAATCATGATTATAGTTATTTGTTAAATATCCGATTATCCGTAACTATATTTTATCCGAATAATCTTGGAATCAAAATATCCAATTTCAAATAAATTATCTTATATTTTGTCAGGATTTGCCGTTTGAGCACCTCTTATACTCAACTAAGTAATATTTCTTTTCCCCATAAAAAAAAAAAAAAATCCCTTCCTGCATTTGTGCAGTAGAGTGTTCAACAAGGAGACAAGCACTCATTTGGAATCCATATCGTATGCTTCCTCTGTTCCAAGCACTTATATGTAATAAAATAGTAAATCAATATTATTTTTTTCATATTTTAATCAATGATCAATGGCAAGTGTCATTAGCAGAAAGCTGCTACGTTTCTATAATTAGTACCAACAATAATATAAGCGGCCAAGGAAAAAGCTGCAAGCAAAATCTGATGCTTTTTAGCTACCAAATCCAAAGCTCACACTGTTTGGACATGATACTTAAATAAATAACTATTGTTTTGTTATTTTCTTTTGCAAGTTTAGAGAAAATAATATATGGTTATGCGTCACTTTCAAATTGGATTGATTCTCTTTCTTTTTGGACACCTGACCCAGAATAGTACAAATTTTAGTCAACTTGTTTAATTAATGATGAGTTAATTAGATTTGGAATCCCTTAATGTTATATAATCTGCTTTAGGGTTACTATAATCTGGAAGCTAAACTTAAAGGGTATGTTTGTTTAAGGATTATGTGGAATGGGAGAAATCCGAATTTTGAAATTTTGAGATTTGATAATAAAGATAAATAGTTAGAATTTGTGTTTGTTTTGAGATTTTATATGTAGAATTATTACTGTAGATGTCAAATCAATGCTGGAAAAAATAGGGGTGTGTAATATTAAATTGTAGATGTTAAATCAATGTTGGAAAAAGTAGAGGTGTGTAATATTATATTGTTAGTTGATGTGTAATAGGTTTTAGGTATAAGGTTAATTATAGTGTTTTTTTTAGATAGAATAGGTTTTTGATGGATTTGATAATTCTTGACAAAATATTCTAAACAAATACGGATTTGGGATTTTAAAATCTCAAATCCGATGGGGTGAAACCTTAAACAAACATACCCAAAATGTTATGATCCCATCGAGTTCAAATAAAGTCTGATCAAATGTTATAAATGTTTGGTATAATGATTGATTTTAATTTGCCTCAATTTTTATATAGTATCTTTCGATACGTATGAAAATTAAAATATACCTACAGTTATCATACTATTTATTTGATAAAATTAATTGTTTTGGATAATTGCATAGTGTTGGTGTTCAAATTATTTCATGATAAAATGACTTATTATAAAGTAAATTTTGATGTGAAAATATCTTTTTCAAGGAAAATTGGTTATTTGACCAAATATTTGGTGTAAAAATGTATTGTAAAGCTAAAATATGAAACTAGGTAACATATTAGGCTTATTAATTTGGATGATTCTCAATTAACAGCCTTGTACTAATATCAAATCAAATTTGAGAAAAGGGTAATTAATAAGACGACCTACAAGTACAACTAGTAATCATAGTAGGTTAGGATATTAATCACACATTATGTATATATTGTTGTATGGACATATGAAAGTGGAGTGCCTATATCGTCCATTATACGAGTCTTTATGTATGGTATTCATTTCTACGTTTTGAATTAATTAATTATTAATAATGTATTAGGATTGACAATGTAGCGGGTGTTAGACGTATAAAAATAAAAAACTCATTTTTATGACCAAACAATTAATATATCTCAATAATAATTGATATAAATGAATTTATAAAGGTTAATCAAGCAAATATTGATATAAACTCAAGGAATATGTAAATGGGTGAACTCGGGGATCTTTTGCTTATCTTATGTAATGAAATTTAGACTTGGTCATTCGATTACATGTATATAACTAGGAGTTCGGCTATTTCATAGTTGATATTATGCTAATTTCTTTGTTGATGCAATCACTATTTTACAATAAAGGGACCCTTATTTATAGTAGTGAGAGTTTGGATGGATTTATGTCTATGATCCCTAAATTGGGGGATCTATCATGTCTGGTCCCGTCCGAGGTGGAGATTTTACTTCATAGCTCGATAGGTTTGACGACCTCTTTATTAAGTTCATCTGTAGGTTGTTCAATCGACAAAGAGGATTTCATATTTCTACTTATTATTCTCTTAATCGTGTTTTTCGAATCATTGATCAATTCGAATATAACAACGGGCATGAGCAATTTTCATCCTTGATTGTGCCCTCCAACTCCCTTCTCTCTCTTTTTTTTAATAATACAAAACACAAAAATAATAATACATAAATTCAAGATTAACCATATATAACAAAGCCACATGAACAAAATCAACATTTGTTTATAAATTTTGCAAATTCAACACTTAAAATAAAGCCACGAACAATATATATTTTCATCACTAATTGATTTATTCCGGATGATAATCATTTTAAAATTTCGAAGTCAATTTGGAAAATATAAGTTCAAATTTAATCATATAAAAATGAAGCTACCAACAAACTTAATCAATTATTTTGATGAGTGTGAAATCCACTAAAATCACGAATAAAAGTGTATTTTCATCAATAATTGATTTTTTTTCCTATATATGATAATCATCTTAAAAATTTAAAATTTGGATTTAGAAATTTAAACTAGAAATCATGATAAATGGCACAAAGCACAAATAAAACCTTAATGCCTAAACATTTGGATCTGATCTCCCCATTAACGATGTATTTAACATTTTGTAATGTAGCAAGTGAGGAAACCTGGTCCACGTGTAAAGGTTTCATTGGATGGTTCATATTTCAACAACTTATCAAATTGTCCAATTGACTAACGCCATAATCTCGGGTACCTGGTCCAGGACCAGGAGAGACATTTCAAGCCTACTAGGAGTCGAGGCCTAAACAATAGCATAATTGCATGGTTCACCCCAGAATTATTGGAATCTTTTCAATTCAGTCCTCTTTTATTGTGTATCCGTTCAATTAACAAATCTCCATTGCATGTTGAACTTTATCAAAGCTTAACTTGGGATAGTAAATCTTATTATAAAGAAAAAGAAAAACTTGGGACAGTAAACTGTTTAAATGATATAATATTAATTTTTAGAAACTCCTTTTACAAATAATGGGAATACATTAACCTTAACCCATGGAATTAAACAAGTTTTTTTATGGAGATAACTATTGCAATTTCCATAAAAATTGGCAAAAAGTTAAAAAATCAAAATCAAATTTCAATTTTTTTAACTTCAGGTATGAAATTTAAAAATAAAGAGCCGTCATTGAATTGTAAAAGCATGATATTTTTTTAACCCAAATAATTAATGTGATAAGCTCATTATATTATCTCCTCAATTTAATTATTCTAGTATCGCAGTATTAAAGTTTAAATGACCACATTAAAATTGATGCTGTAAGATTTGAGATGATTAATAGAAAATCAATGTAGTTTAAAATTGTCTCCACAAATTAGGGATGACAACGGGGCGAGTTTGGGCCGGTTCGGTCTATCCTTGAACACATCATGCAAATTTTTTTTAAGACCCAAGACCTGTTTCGTCTCGCTTGTAAACTCATCTCGCCCTATCTCAACCTGTTTGACCAAGTTGCGGGTGTGAACCCAATCCATTAATATCTCTACCACAATTTGGTGACATTTAAAAGATGGGTTCTCCAAAAACTGATCATACGTAGGAAAATAACATTTTATTTTATTTACGTAAAATTAATATATTATTTATGAATACTTAGTTCAAGATTCCACATCTAGAAATAATATTGTAAGATCTTAGATCTATAAATATGTCACATGATCAACACATCTCATTAAATATTAAATAATATAAAGAAGCTGATAAAAAAATATGATGATATTAGATTGCTCGTAGTTATAATTGCTAACTCATCGAGAAGCAAAATTCCTAAAATAAAACTTGTTTCATAAATAAGAATAACTAGTTAATATTTGGAATACAACCCCACTGGATAAATGGTTAATAAAGTAACATAGGGAATAAACTTGTTATTTTTATCATATAGTTATTTAATTTAACAAAATCAATCTAAATTAAAATTTGAAAGTGGGAGTGCACTGACATGGGCTAAAAGTGGGAATAAACAGTAGAAGAGGGTCCAAAGTGCAAATAGATTTCACAGCTTGAACATGATTCGCGTAGCTGTAAATCCAGCCCAACGCTTTTGGCGTCTTCCCTCCGACATTTGACACGTTACACTTTCCCAAAAAAGGGACCACTTACTGCTCCACCACTCGCGCCCCCAGCGCGTGATTTTAAATCCCGACGAAAATATCTAATCTGCAAACCAAAGGCCGTAACGTGTCACAGGTTACGAATTGAAAAGGTAGTGGGTGGGGCCCATCTCGTGACGCTTTCAAAATGTCAGACCCATCTGTATTAAGCTCCACTATAGCGAAACCCACATGCTCCTCTGTGCATGGCCCGACCCGGACAACCCACCCATAGGCCCTACCCCGCACACACCTTATATTATTCTCCCCCTCTCACCATCAAAATTCAATGCAGTCTTTATTTCTCTCCTAAGATATTGCTAACTTGCTCCTCCCTCCCTCTCCCTCTCCCTCCCTTTCTCTCTCTAGATGCATGGAATGGAGGTTAATAATAACAGCAACAACATAATAGCGCCGTTTGTGATGAAAACGTACCAAATGGTGAACGACCCGACAACGGATGGCCTCATCGCGTGGGGAAGGGCGAATAATAGTTTCATCGTTTCGGAACCATTGGATTTTTCGCAGAGGATTTTGCCGGCGTACTTTAAGCACCATAATTTCTCCAGCTTCGTGCGCCAGCTCAATACTTATGTGAGTTTTTCAAATCTCTCAATTCTATTTGATTCCTGTGTGATTTCTCTTATTTTAATGGGGATTGAGTATTTTCCCCATGATTTTATTGAGAATTATATGTATTCGTGAAGTTTGTTTGGGAGGCGGTTTTGGTGGGTTTATTAATTGAGGGGTGGAGTTTTGCGAATTATGCGAATTGCCAGAATCTTTTGCTTTATTTTTGTGATTCGTTTGAGCTGCGTTGTGATGTTAAGTGTAATCTGAAAGTCAAGCAATGGTGTATTGGTCTGAGAGGGGTAAAGTGGTCACACACTCTCTCTCTCTCTCTCATTAACTGTCTAGTTGCATGGAAGATGAACATTATGTGTGCTATGGTGGGGTAGAGTAAAAATGAAGGATAAAACATAAAAACTAAATAATTTTATTAAAAATATTAATTCATTTTGTAAATCATTGAAACTTTCTCTTAATATTTTAATTTTAATATAATAAATTACACGGGTGTGCATATTGAATAAATGCAAACGTTAAAGAGATGCTTGTCTTATCCCAATGTACATTTATAATTTTAAACTATATAATTTTTTAATAGGTAAAATATTGAAAATAATTTCTATAATTTTAATTTCCACATTAATATTAACTTTTTTTTTTTTTTACTCTTGTGCCATTGAGTAATTAGGCAAATAATTCTACCCAGACATAGGAGTGACAATCTTCATCTTGACACAAACTTGACTTGAAATTGATGAGAAAAACTTAAACTTGATTTAATACGGACACGAATGATTAATTTTTAACACGATTTTTTGTATTTTATATCATACATAACTATTGATATTTTTAGTACAACATAAAATTTATCAAAAAATCAAAATTAACACGATGCATGATCTATTTTTGCCACCCCTAGGCATAGGACTGCATCATAGCAGACAGAATCGGCCTATGCAAATAAATTTGACTAGTATAGGAATTTTTCGCAAATCGTTGAGCATAAGATTACTATTTTCATTCGATATTCATTGTCGCGTTCAGATTTTTCAAAAAATTCAACTTTGATACACGACCAAAAGGGAAATTGCACGACTTCCTCAGAGGAATTACGCTTTGACAGTTAGTAGTCATGATTGCATGAGTGCATTCAATTATTCCAAAATTTACCTTTGAAGCCTGACTTCTATGAAATTGCAGTTCTCCCCCAAACAAAAATATATTCTGGTAGTATAACCCCCACTATAGGACAAAAAACGAAAAAGAAAGAAATACTCTTACACCTTAAAAGTACTTTATTGCTTATTCTATGACATGTATTTCAACAAAATATATACGAGGTAATTCATTGAAAATTGCTTTTTGTCCGATCACTTTCTCTACAAACTTTTCGGTTGATTCTACAATACTTTAACACCACTCCTAATTTTAGTGTATTTATTTTATTTATTAATACCTTAAAATTACTTTTAATAGAATCTAATTATCCAAAAAGTCATCCCTTTCAATAAGAGTCTTGTTTGGTTACTTTCGGAGACAAATTGATCAAAATACTCTACAAGGTATGGTTCCACTCAAGGAAATTATACGCTTTTAATTATCGACGACACAATACAACTAATTGTAACAAACAAGTATGAATTCTTGGTCACTTTTATATGATTTTGCTCAAATAACCATCGTAGGCAACTCTTAATATGTCAATCGATGACGTATAATCATCTCATCCCCTCGTTATATGAAAAGTAAAATTAATAAATGTTCTGGGTTTTTGACACATTAATCGTGGATATATTAATATGTGCCCATGACGGGTAGGTGAACAGAATTGCATTTTTATATTAATACTTCTGAGAAATATTTATTAGTGCCTTTTCAAAAAATTTACGTGAAGTACACTTTCTTCTTTTTAAAGTAGTTCGGTACCAAAATGTACAAGTGTCGCAGGTATGTTACTGCAGTAAAGAAAAAAAAAAACTAATTGAATTGTTCCTGCTAATATACTCTCCAACTATTAATATTTTGCAGCTCAAGATCTGCGTAGTTTGGATAAATTTTCAGAGCATTGGTTGATAACTCGGTTGAATTTAGTTGACTGAAGAAATGTAGTGAAAGATTCAGATTGATCAGATTAATAAATAACTACACAGGTCTATCAAAGTTCAACAACACTATCACTATACTAGGATTTGAATGAAATAGTCCAGTCCCTTGAATGCTTAATATGCTCTAATTTCTTCTATATTAAGAATTGGCATGTATATGAATTAAATCCTTAATTTGCATCAGGGTTTTAGAAAAGTGGATCCAGACAGGTGGGAATTCGCCAACGAATGGTTCCTACGGGGGCAAACACAGTTACTCTGCAACATTGTAAGAAAGAAACATACAAACCGGACACTCACCACTTCACACATCAAACACGAAGACGACGACGAAGAAGACGAGGAGCTGATAATGGAGATCGCAAATCTAAAGGAAGAACAGAAGAATTTAGAACAAGCGCTCCAAAGCATGAACCGGAGGCTAGAAGCAACAGAGAGAAGACCCCAACAAATGATGACTTTCTTATGCAAAGTTGTGGAGGACCCCGAGATCTTGCCACGTATGATACTCGAGAAAGAAAAGATGAAAAGGCTAACACTATCGAGCAACAGCGACAAGAAGAGAAAGCTCATGATTTCTACGGCTTCGTCGAACTCATTGTCGGGCCAGGCTTTGTCCAATTCATCACTGAAGAGTGAGGAGGAATCAACCTCGATTTCCTCGCCTGATGGAAACCTGGATGAGTCTTCACCATCGATCGAGATTTCATCTCCGGAGAGGTTGTGTCGTGGACCAAGTACAGGTATGCCGATGAACCTGCCGGAATATTCCAATTATGCCAATTCGTTGTTGCTAAGTTCCGGCAGCGGAAGCGACGGTTTGATGGCGGTTGCACCGCCGTTGACGAGTGTCGCCGGGTGTAATACCGGTGATGGATATGATACCAATTATTTTGAAGGGTTGGTCGCCGGGGAGAATGCTAGTCCGCCGCCACCTTATCCATTCTCATTGTTGGGTGGTGGCTTTTAGCTATTTTATATCATTTTATTTAGCCTATTTTTTCCGACCATAAGTATGATTGTTCATATATATAACCTTTTTTTGTTTTGTTTTGGCTTTTTGCAGTTAGTCAAGAGTCTCTTGCATTTTACAATTTGATTGTTTGCTGCCGTTGACTTTTTAGTGTTTGGACTAAGAGGTTGATGGTTGTTGCAACTCAATTTTGTGGAGTGTAAGAGATATATGGTTCAAATTACGTAGTAAATAAAGGGTATTAATGTGTTAAATTTGGTTATAGTTTTTGGATGATAAAAAAGGTATAATTTACAACATGAAAGAGAGAAGGAAAAAAAAAGTTTTTGTAGCATACAATATATGTTTTGTAAATAAATTGTGTGACTATTGTTTATAGATATATAATACCCAACTAAAAGTTCTCTATTTTGTGAGAGATTAAAAATTCATATACCATTTTATTATCTTTGCATATATATATATATTTATATATGACAGTTTTTAGTTGGATTTTGGAATTTTAATTCCTTTTTGTGAAGATATTGCATATTAGCAATACTAAATGTTGGAATTTTTTTTTTTAAATGAGTTTGGGAGTGGAAGGGAGGGAAACAATAAGAACAAGAAAACTTGCGTGATTCGGATTGGAGTGCTAGTCATTATAATCTGCATCTTTATAGAGGTGAGATACCACTTAAGCTACAAAAACTTATTTTGACATTTTCGTTTGCCTGATTATCCCTTTCTAATAAGAAAATCGAGTTGTTCATTACATGAAAGTGATTTTTTTTTTTTGCATAAATATCGACTTGGTCTCCTAATCAAGCAAAATATGATTGAATAATCAGAATCTACAAGTGACTACAAATTCCTATTTACTGAGAGCAAATTTTTTTTTATGTTTTTTATTTAGTACTTTGTTAACCAATTATGCGTGTCTTTATTGTTGACCCAAAACTTAACCTAAAAAACACATGTTAACAAGTATTAATATTATTATTATTTTCTGAACTCCAACTCCTTAAAAATATGCAGAAATTAATGTTATAATTTCTGATGAAATTCGGCTTTATTATTATACATGCATTATATTGATATAATAAAATAAGATAATTTCTTTATCATAAAAGAGAAAAATTAATAAATACATTGTGGAATTTTCGATTTGTGAATGAAAATGCGGTTTGACATGATCCTAATCTGATTCAACCTAACTCTGTCATAATGACTAATCTTGTCATATTCATATCTGAATTGTCAAAACAATCATGTTTTTGTTTGAAAATATGCTAGATATCTAAGACCGTATCTCTTGTAGTGACAGCTTTGGTAAGATAGAATTTTGGGCCTGAAAATGTTATTGAACTTCTCACTCTACCCCTCCTGAGAGGATCACGTGAAACCCACTAGAGGAAGCCATGGCCCATGACATGAATCAAAGTGCCCACGGTTGCTTTCTTCAAAAACCGTCACTAAATCAGGGTGTGTATTATTGGGTTAAAATCAATAAACCGAGTCAGAACTATAATGGCATATTTGGACTGGATTTAAGGTAGTTTTGATAAGTTGAATTTGGAATTTAGATGAATTTTAAAAAAAATTATTTGTATTAAGATTTTATAGGATAAGATATGAGATAATTTTATTGGGATTTGTAGAAAAAGTGGAAAAATGAATATTTTTATTAGAAATTGTAGAAAAAATAAAATAGGATTTTACAAATTCTTGTCCAAACATGAATTGAGTTGAATCATCCAAAATCCGGATAGACTAAGTTCAATCCAAACATAGCCTTTAAATTTAAGTTTGTTCACTTCAGTTTTGATAGTTAATTTTAAGAATTTCCTTTTTTTCGTTTGGTTTCAATTTAAAAGTAGGAAAAACTAAATACATGGAACGGATAAAATTTCTAGTACACTAAATAGTGATAACCCAACTTCCCACTAAATATTATATATATGGACAGATTGGATTGTGCACTTTCACCTTCACCTTCACCCTATTATTTGTTTGTTTTTTTTCCTTTCACGACCTATCTCTACAATAGCCAACCATCAATTGAAAATCATCATCACTCTCAACCACCAATAATCACCCCTTCTTATAAGTTGCTCGAAGTTACCCTCATCTCTTCGTCGCCGTCCTTGAATGTAATTTTGTTTCTATAGATTCAATGGTCTGAAACAAGATAGTTTTCTCTATTTCTCTTTTACAATGATCCCCCTCTTCTTTCAATTAGAAAGGCCTTTCTTGCTTTTAATTTATTAAGCTTTTTTTTTTTTTCTGCTTGTTTTTATTTGTTGTAAAATCTAAGAATTCCACAAAATTTAGCTTAATTTCTTGATAACATTTTTTTTTCTTTCAATAATTGTTTTTCCAAAGACAGGAAAACCAATCGAATTGAAATTGTTTGAAATTCAATTTCACAAACATATCATTCGATTCAATTTTCATTTAAATTATTCGAATTTTACTTCAATTTTCAATATTCATTTCGACCACTAAATCGATCGGTGCATAATATTACATACAATCTTTGTTTCTCGACTGTCGATGATTTGATTGGTAGCGGGGATATAGTCAAGCTATTGACCTCGGTTATTAGACGTATTACTATTAGTCAAAGTCAAAACATGAGGGAAAATATTAAGGGGTAGTAATCCAAAATACTACAATAGATATAAGCATTATCCTTTTCTACCACAATTATATAAGAGTAACAATTTTTTATCACAAAATTTAAATTTGGGTATTTTTCTATCATTTTTTTTGATTAGTGTTGATGTGAATAGTAGATGAGAATCATGTTTGATTGATGATTGATGACCAAATTGACAATTGAATAGTGTATGTTTTTTTAGTCTATTTAACCACTATAATGCATGATAATTTTTCCTCATTTTCATTTTTTATCTCTACACATTAGTGAAATTCTCTTGGGTGTGAAAAAATTGCCGTGAATTGAAGAAATTTTAGATAATATTTTTTCCCTTATGATTATTTAGTAAATTATATTTTTTCCTAATATGTGGAAAAATAAGTTTAAAATTCAAATGTAGGGATAAACGATATTTTTTACCAAAATTAGAAGGGTAAACGACAACTATTGTAAAATTGTCGTTTACCCCTCTAATTTTGGTAAAAATTACCGTTTAGACCAAATTAGTGGAAAAAAAAGTTTAAAATTCAAATGTATGGATGACCGGCAATTTTTACCAAAATTAGAGGGGTAAATTAGAACGGTAAGTTTACAATAAACGTCGTTTACCCCTAATTTTTTTTGTTAAAATTGTCGTTTAGCCCAAATTAGTGGAAAAAAGGTTAAAATTCAAATGTATTGCTAAACGGCAATTTTTACCAAAATTAGAGGGGTAAACGGTAATTTCACGATAATTTTCGTTTACGCCTAATTTTTTTGTCAAAATTGTCGTTTAGCCCTAATTAGTGGGAAAAAGGTTAAAAAATTAAAATGTAGGACTAAACGGTAATTTTTACCAAAAATGTAGGGGTAAACGGAAATTTTAGGCGAAATGTCGTTTACCCCATTTTTTGATTAAAATTGCTGTGTAGCCCTAATATGTGGAAAAATAGGCTTTAAGTTCGAATAATTAGGGTTAATTGATTTAACATGTGTCAATTAAGGGTAAACAACATTTGTTCTCCTTGGAGCTGATATTAAATTGTAATTATTTAATAAATGCACGATGATATGTATTGAAACAATTCCAATACATTTAATAATTGCTTTATGTAGATTTATTATTTCAATAAGACTCAATGATCTTTTTTTTAGAGTTGCAAATTATATAATTAAGCAATTTATGTCTCCTGTTGCATTTCCTTGATTGAAATTATTTTTGTAAGAAATACTGACGATTTTATTTTTCTCGACTCTGCAGTGAAGAAAAAGATGAGCTTGATACTTGTTAATGTTTGGTTTGGAGGTTATTGGCAAGGTTTAGAGTATATAAACGGTTCTCGAGAGGTGATTTATCTTCAAAGAATCATATATTGTGATTTACTAGACTCAATTCATGGAGTTGTACGGGCAGACATGAATTCATGGGGATATGTGATCCACTCATTAGTTGAGACGAAGGAAAGACTGAAGAGGATCAAAATAAAGAATGATTATGATTTGGAACGAATATTATCCATGTCTGATGATGTTCTTGTTGTTTTCGTCTCCCTTCAAAGGATGGATTTTGGAGTATCTGATCAGGTTGGATCCTCTTATTCGAAACAAAATAATACAGTTGATGAAGTATATGAATCGGGCCGTCAAAATTTTTGTTGGGACACATATGATGCGAATGTGCCGAAATCGGATGTCAATACCAAAGTCAATTTAGAGAATTCAAATGTTCTTGTTGGACTTCAAAATGACGAGGTATTTTATGCAAAATGGGGTATACCGAATCAGAATGAGGAGACCTATGTTCAATCTACGTTCGATGAGAAGTGGATGGGGGGGCCATCAAATAGTACAACTTCAATTGAGCTCTGGGCATCTTGGCCATCGGAAAGTAATCGTGTAAACTATGGTGGATTCAGCTTTCTCGACTTAAACGTGCCTCCGACAGTGTATCCAGGAAATGATGAAGGTTCTCGTGAAAAAGGTGTACATCCGTATGAACATGAAGGAGGACAAGAATGGCCAGAGGATCGGCACGAAAGGGGTAGGTAATTTTAAATATAATTTTTTTAACAAAATAAATACATGTGCATTCGAGAGACTGTATAATTATTTAATTCTACCTTCTTGTAGATTCGAATACCAATGACGAATATGAAACGACACAATCGGAGGAGATAATCAGTGACTTGGAGTTAAACGAAGAAGATGAGAATGTGTTGGATGAGGAGCAACGAGAGGCATATCAACAATTTTTAACATACATATTGAGATCTGAATGGAATATCCCTGAGATTCCACCGTTCGAGCCGCCCTATTCGTCAGAATTGGACCATAACAAGTTAGTGCAATGCGGTTTGCAAAAAGGTTCAACTTTTTCTACTAAAGCTGAAGTGAAAAATGCAGTTGGGTTTTACCACTTGAAGAATCAAGTTGAATACAGGGTGGATCATTCGGACAAACACAGATGGTTTGTTAAATGCAAGCAAAAAGAATGTCCATTCAAGCTCCATGCACAGGAGAAATATGGTATTTGGAAGATCTCCAAAATTCAATTACCTCATAGTTGTTCATATGATCTGAACACATGTGTTCCTCGTCGACTTCCATCTGCCTTGATCGGTGAGTATTACGCCAATAGGCTACGAAAAGAGAATTCGATTATCAATCATAGGGGCATCATCGGGGAAATAAACCATCGACATAGTCTGCATCTTACTTATAAGTTCGCATTAACGGTAAAACGTCGTGCGATGCAACTTGCATATGGAGATCCGAAGATCTCATTTTCTATGCTTCCATCTTACTTAGAGGTGTTGAAAGAAACAAATCCAGGGTCGTATACTGCTTTGAAAACACTCAACAGTGGAAAATTCAAATATGTGTTTTTTGCCTTGGCCGCATCCATTAATGGATTTCGTCAATATTCACGTCATGTTATAGTGGTTGATGGTTGTCACTTGAAAGGTCAGTACAAAGGCATTGGATTTGTGGCCGTGACAAAAGATAGAAACGACCAAATTTTTCCTTTGGCTGTCGGGATAGGAGATGTGGAGAATGATAAATCTTGGATGTGGTTTTTGGGTCATGTTCGAGAGGCGATTGGATGCCCAAATGAACTGCTTATCGTATCTGATCAGCATAAAAGCATCACAAATGCCATCAGCAAAGTCTATCCAGATGCAACTCATGGTTTATGTTGTTTCCATCTTCAACAAAATCTAACGAAGCATGGATCACATTTTGTGGGACTTTTCCAGAATGCGGCATATTGTTATGACAGTGAACTTTTCGAGAAGTATGACAACATGTGGTCGAAATTCGATTTACATAAGTTAATTTAAAAAGACATCATGAATTGGGAAAATCCACTATCATCTAATGTATTGTGTGATGCAGGTACATGGCGTTGCTGGTTGAAACAGATATTCAAGGTGCTTTGAATACCCTAAACAAAGCAAAATCTTCGAGATGGTCTCGCGTTAAATGCCCGGTTCGAAGATTTAACTTCATGACCTCGAATGCTGCCAAGACGTGGAATTCTCGACTCCTTTGGGCAAGAAAGCTACCAGTTTGTTCATTTTTGGAGTGCGCTCGACGAATTCAAGAAAAATGGTTTTATGAGAGGAGGACAAGCGCTAAAGAAAGAGAAAACCCCCTCACAAAAGCCGTACATGATAGATTGCTCGATGCCGTCAGACGTGGCCGACAAATGCATGTTGATAAGCTTGCACCGTATAAATTTAAAGTCATGGATGGAAGAAAAATTTATGTGGTCGAGCTCAATCATCAAGTGTGCACATGTTTAATTTTTCAAAGTGAGTTGATCCCGTGCGTGCATGCATGTGCAGCAATCAGGTAATCTTCGAAATTGGACCCTAGCTATGGGTATATTGATTTGAAAAAAATTGATGAAAGCATCATGTTTGTTTTTCCATATCTTGCAGCTTTGTAAATGAATCTGTGACCGAATACGTTGGCTCTTATTACACCACAGAGTCGTTGAGAGGGATGTGGGCTGGTGAGGTTAACCCTGTACCCGATCCACAAGTTTGGGTCGTACCTGATGAGGTTCGAAATCGGGTTTGTCTTGCGCCTGATCGACCAAAACAAGTAGGACGACCAAGAGGCAGACGAATACCTAGATTTGGAAACCAACAAGTAAGTGAAACATGTAATCGTTGTGGCGGCAATGGCCACAATAGAGCAACATGTACTGATTTCATACCCCCTGTTTAGAGAACCAAATTTGAGGATGAATACCTTGATGGAGATGCGATTCCGCCTAAGCAAAGCAGCAAGAGTAGGAAAAAGACACAATGCTCACTGTGTAGTTCAGAAAGTCATACCAGAAGAAGCTGTCATCTTTATGCCAACTAAGTTAAATTGTACTAGATTTCATTAATATGTAACACGATTACTTAAATTTGAATGTAAATATTTGAATTGACAACATCATTTATGTGGATAGAATAACTGCAATTTTGGGCAGAATTGGAGGATAAATACCACAATAACAAAATCTCCAATTTTGCTGATAGACATATAATAATACCATAAAAATCAGTGTATCCAATAATTCACATGTATTAATAATACAAAAAAAACAATTTGTGGCACATCTACTCGTTCATATCTTTGGGCCTGATGGTATTAACATCACTGGAAAACCTGAACACGGTCAACGCCATCTGTTGTCTTGCATTCTTAAGCCCTCTCGATAGCAACGAGATAGGCCATTTGCAACTCAGTGCACTCTCGATTTCTATTAGTATCGGCATAGACTCTGTAGTACACTCCCCTTCAGGTGGATGGTGAACCCCAATCGTGCTAAAATCCGAGTCGCCAAATCTCAACCAGTGATGAGAACGAACTCTTTCCTCGAGAATTGACAAAGACGATGCTCTTCGCCGATTGCAAACCATCTCTTGTGTATAGGGGTGTTCGTACCACGTACCTCCCTCGACATAAAAACATGTAAAAACGACTTGCATGTCTCAGCCAAGGTCTCCCACCATAGAAAATGGTCGAAACATGTCCTGCAGAAATCCTTAACACAGTCTCTCCCGTATTCTCGCAAAGCTACCCTAATATCCTCTAGTATACTCAAACGAGTATACCCGTTAATATAAGCTAAACGACCCTAACAAGCTTCACGTACCCAACACAAATCCATCTATAATAAGTACACAAATATCTTATTACTTATTAATCACAATATACCTTACATTACAGTAAATGTACAAAGATTTATCTTATTAGTAAAGTTTATAAAAAAAATTAGGCCAACAACGGGCCCTGATTTCACATCTTCTTAGAACATCTGGTTTGCCCTAAAGATGTCCGTTTACCATCTAGAATGACTGATTACCCATACTAAGTTCGTTTACCCCTAATTTTCCCATTTAGCCATAAAATGTCTGATAAGCCCTACCACAAATGGTTTACAGCCTAAAATGTCATATTACCAGATTACATTACCGTTTCCCGGCCTCAAATAGCCGTTTACTAAATACAATTAGTGCACATAATTTTTAAAATACTCGTTTTCTGCCTTAAATTGTCGATTACTCCTAAAACAATAATTTTAGGCAGAATTTCACCATTTTAGGGGTAAACGACAATTTTAGGCAGAATTTCGCTGTTTTACGGGTAAACGACATTTTCAAGAACATATATTTAAAAATATAGTATAGTTGAAAATATCATAAAAATCAAATAATATATATTTAATTTTGAAAATTATCAAAAATTTAAAATATATGTATTTATAATTTTATTAAATATAATTTTTATAAAATATATTTTTACTTTCAAATTTCAGCATTTTGACCTAAAATTATTCAAAGAAGCACGTAATTTCAAATTACACATCAAGATTTGAAAAAAATAAAAAAATAACTCAAACTTACTTAAAGTCATGTTTATAAATTTACATTTAATTTTATATATCTAATATCAATATTAAATTAAAACTAATGAAATGATGATTAATGCATTATAATTAACTTGGTAGATCTAAAACTAAAAAGTTATACAATATTTAAATTATGAAAAATAAAAAATAATTAAATTTCGTGAATCATGTTACCCACAAAATCAATGTACCCTAATCCATATAGAATATACACATACCTATTTAGTGTAATAAAATAATTATTTTTAAAAATATCTTTATAATTTGAATGAAAAAATGACATTCTTGTAAATATATCCAAACATTTTCTTTTTTTATATATATAGATTACTCCATTATAATTCCTCGACGAGGATCACTGACGAAACGCCGATCTCGACGACGAGAAATTCCTATTTAAACATCTTTCCTTCTTCGAATTCTAACCCTAATCGCAATTAAGCCGTTGTGGAATTACAGTTGAGTCTTATTTTTAGGTTTATATTCAATGGCTGGACACTCCGGCGAATTAACGCGTCGGATGCACCGCCGAGATGATAACAAGGAGCAGTCGAACCGAAAACACAGAGACCGCCGCCACCGTCATCGGAGCAAGCAAGGGAAAGAAGAAACACGAAACAAATCTGGGGAAGAGTTGGAAGGTGAAAAAGTTCTTGAAATTAAGGTCGAAGCGATAAAATTGGGATATGATGGGGACGACGGAGGTGGTGGCGCAGGCAAAGTTGTGGTGTCGAGTGGAATAGGTTTGACAGCAGTTGATCAAGATATGGAAGAAGGGGAGATTCTGGAGGATGATGGTTTATTTGATTGTATTAATGGGGATGTTGAGAAGGTACAGAAGAATTTGGCGTTTGATGTTGATTCGGGGGGAATTGGTTCAAATGGATACGATAATTCTAGCATGGTGTGTTCATATACCCTTAGCTCTAGTTCTACATTAATTTTTATACATCTATTTTGTGATGAACTGGGTTTTAGATATAGTGGTTTTAGGTTACTAAGAAGTAATGTGCAGAAAAAATGTGGAATTTCAACAATGATTGTCCTTACTTTGCACCATAAGCAATTGAAATGAAAACTAGGCTTGTTAAGTGCTCACACACTCTACTGCTAGGTGCATTGAAGAGTTAATTTCAATCTTTGTGTATTTATATTGGTGGAGGATGCCGTTGGTTTCACTAGAAGAAATTGAAGCATTTTGAATTTGCTTCACTAATTTGTCACAAATGTTGAATTAAGTAAATGTATTATTCTTAATTTGTTGTTTCTTGTATTAATCTTTTAATAAACTTGTCACTTCAGTAATTATTGAAGTTAGAAATTTTTTTTTTGTTTTCTCTTGAGAAGGCTTCTTGCAACCCATGTGCCATGAGGACATCATGTGCTTCTCCTACTTGCCTGACTTATGGTTGCAGTGAACTTTTGTCTACATTTTGAACTTATGGTAATATGATAATGTTTCCTCACAAATTTGCCGACTGAACCAAAAAAGTCTCATAAATTAGAAATACGAGCTTCGCACTAAAAATCTTTTGCTCCTACTGTTTATGCTTTCCACCACTTTCATTTGATTTGTTAGTGGATCATTTAAGTTGTAAGGAAAGTGCTGATTATAAATATTTTATTCTTCGTACTATTTCCTTACAGGGAGTTAATCAAGAGAATGTGAAAAGATCTAATAAACATTTGAGGAAATTGGTAAAGGACAGTAGGAATGGGAAAGATAGTAGTCAGAAGGATTGTGAGAGAACATCTAGTTCTGGGGTTCTTGCTCAAGGAGATTATGCACTCAAATATCACGAAGATGACCTTATAATATTCGATGGAGGGGCTAAGATAAGGAACCCTGGTTATGACGTTGAAAGAAGGCAAAGGATATGTTACTCTTCTGAAAAAAGACAGAGAATAGTTGTAGATTCATGCTCTCATGAAAAGTCTCCACAAGAGGGTTGTTATAATAATTTATCGCAGTCACCTGAAAGGTTGAGGGCAAGGTTTAGTTCCCGAAGTTTTTTGCGAGAGACTTCTATTGTGGGTACTGCAGGCATGATTGAGGAACCATACCATAAGGAGAGAAAACAGCACCATGAGTCCAGTGATGAAAGGATTGTTGCACGTGACAAATATTACAGACATGATCGTGTACATGATGAAAGGAATAAAGAGGAGTGTAGTTCTAGCAGATTCAAAGAGAGAATGGAAACACATTATAGCAGAGAGATTCATGAGAGATATAGTAGCAGAGATGTCGATTGGGTTAGGGATAGAGAAACAAACAAACAAAGGGAGGAGAGAGAGAAGAAGAGGGACAGCGAGAGAGGAAAAACCAGAATTGAAGATAAAGATTGGGGGGAGAGAAAGATGGTGAATGTCAGGGCCAGTGACAAGGACAATGCGAGGAAGAGGGATAGAGACTGGGAAATAGAGAGGGAGAGGGATCGAGATAGAGTAATAGAGAAGAGGAATAAGGGTAGGAATGGAGGTAGAGAAGGAATTAAAGATAGCAGCAGGTCTAGAAACAGAGATAAGGATTGGGATAATGAGGTTGAGGAGTCAAGCTCACACCCAAAAAATATTGATAATGATGTAGATGGTTTCACTAATAGGGACAATGGTTCTAGGGATCTGAGAGATGTAAAATATCTCCATAGGGAGAGATCAAGGAGAACTGGTTTAGGCAGTGCGCTCTCTCAAAGTAATCCAAAAGATAGGGATAGAGTTCTTAAAAGGTATAATGTCCTTAAACTGATTTGTAGAATCTGTGCATTCTGCTGGTTCTTCTTTTTCTTCTTCTTCTTCTGATTATATTCTTTTTTTTTTTTTTGGCATCAGAGAAAATGATAGACAAGAGGAGTATCAAGAAAGGATTGCAATGCAACTTGCAGAACAAGAAGCAGATGATCTTGATAGAATCAAGGAGGAAAGTAGGAGGCGCAGGCAGGCTATTCTCGATAAGTACAAAAATCAGCACGCACGACAACAAATTGAAACACAATCACAAGTTATGGGTATGATTTTATAGCATTTTGAGTTTTAACAATTGAGAAGTTAGGAATTTGAAGTTTGAGCTGTTTGGCTGGCTTGTAATGGATTTGATGGAACCCATCTTCATTTTAAGTTTGTCACAAATCTCTTAATGTAAGATATGACCCATCCCAAAATTATTGTTAACTCAACAATGTGATAAAGTGCTTATTTTGTATGTTCATGTTGAAATTAATTCTTCTCGACCCTCTAGAGAATTTGATAGTAGACTCATATTTTGTGATGAAGCAAAATATTTTACACTTCTCTTAGGCAGAGATTTTAGTGCATGTTTCTTTTCTTCTGCTGATGTTATACTTGGCTATTACTTGCTTCTTGTGGCCAGATAAGGAGCAAGTTGGACAGTCTTCTGAACAATTGGAATCTGTGGAACTCACAGTAGAAACTGTTGACTCTCCGGTGGAAGATATTCATTCATATGATGATGAGTCATCCTTTTCTGTTGGGAAATCACCTACCCGAAATGATTTTACACTTGAGAGGCCTTCTGTAACTGGTGGATTGGGAGAGGGCAGCCCTAAGGTGAGCTTACTAAATGGGTGTTGATGTGTTTCATTGGAACTCAACAGCAACAGTTTTTCTATGATGATTTTTTTTTTTTTTTTGCTAAGGCTAATTCATCCCATGGCACTTTTGAGTATGCCTGTTGGTTTTGTGTTTTCTTCTCCTATTTTCTTCTCCCTGATCAGATTTTCTTTGGAGATGTTAATTCGGATTTTTATAATTTGTGCAGAGTGAGAGATCTGTGGATATGTTTTGTGATGATATATATAGAGAATCACCAGTTGGAGTTCGTAAAATGGTTAGTCTCAATTCTCAAGAAGACGTATTTTTATGTGTTCAATTTCCTTTGAGATTTACATCAATTGTTTAACTTCTTTGCAGTTTTACAGATTACCATGTCCTAGTTCACTTCATAGACTTTTCTGTTCTTTGGTCATATATATTCTCTTTATTCTCTCTTTTGTGTGTGTGTTTTGTGTGAACTTTTGAAAATTTTCTTCATTGAATATGAGTCACACCTAGTAGTTAGCGCTTTTTGCTTAACATATTTCTTATGATGCTTTTGTGTTTTGCTTGATGATGTTGAGGCAATTCGCATTAAGTACTTTTTTTTGTACGACATTCTTCCACAGAGTATAGCAGATGATATAATTATTGAGAAGCGTGGGCTTCACGACAATTGGGATGATGCTGAAGGTTACTATGGTATGAACGACAATCAATGTCTGTGCTCTGTTGTATATGTGCCTTCATTTTGGATGTTGTTAATCCAGTTGACAAGACTATTTCTTTTACTTTTATGAAAACCTACCGTACATATGGATTTGCTCATCTGTCTGTTATTTTCTTTCTTTGAAATTTCAATACATCTTTATTACTATAAATTTCATGTGCCATGATTTGGTAATAGCAAATGAAAGATGGTTTGTAAAACTTAAACCTGTGTTTGGTGATTTAAACCTTCTGATGAAGGTAGATCTTTATATATTGTTATAAAACATTTCATCAGCATTCAGCACCATAGAAGATATTGTTGTCCTTGTTTAGTTGAATTTCCATTATTTAGTTTGCTCACCTGTGCCCTTTTCATGTTTTTAACACTCAGTCTACCGTATTGGAGAAATAATTGATGGCCGGTATGAAATTCTTGCTACTCACGGGAAAGGTGTATTTTCTACTGTTGTTCGTGCAAAGGATCTCAAGGCTGAACCTGGTGACCCTGAAGAAGTGGCAATTAAAATCATACGAAATAATGAAACAATGTGAGTAATTCTGGTTTTTCTTATTTCATGCTTCAATTGATTTTATTTCTGTGATAATTATCTCTATGTCAGATTAGTTTACGTAATCTTCTTTAATCATGTAGGTATAAAGCAGGTATGGAGGAATTGGTCATACTAAAGAAGTTAGTCAGTGCAGATCCTGAGAACAAGCGCCATTGTGTTCGTTTTGTTTCTACATTCAAGTATCGGAATCATCTCTGTTTAGTTTTTGAATCTCTTAATATGAATTTACGCGAAGTTCTCAAGAAATTTGGTCGTAATATTGGTTTGAAGCTTACTGCTGTGAGGGCATACACGAAGCAACTCTTCGTAGCACTGAAACATCTGAAAAAGTGTGGAGTTCTTCATTGTGATATCAAGCCAGATAACATCCTGGTATGCAGTCACTAGTCTGTGTCCTGTTTATTTGTTTTCTCATAGCTTTTATAACCCGGATATAAATTTTCCCTTCACTAATTTTTGTGCATTTTTGCAGGTGAATGAAGCAAAAAATACCTTGAAACTTTGCGACTTTGGGAATGCCATGTTTGCTGGTAACAATGAAATTACTCCTTATCTTGTAAGCCGTTTTTATCGTGCTCCAGAGATCAGTAAGTGATTCATCATGCCTATGTTTAGTTTGCTTTTGATGCTTGTCCAATGACAGGAAACCTTTTAGTTGACTTATTT
This sequence comes from Scutellaria barbata, assembly GCA_028654395.1. Classification (NCBI taxonomy): domain Eukaryota; kingdom Viridiplantae; phylum Streptophyta; class Magnoliopsida; order Lamiales; family Lamiaceae; genus Scutellaria; species Scutellaria barbata. The sequence continues at coordinate 30,145,163 of CM053647.1, forward strand.
TTCTTTTCATGTAGTACTGGGCCTGCCTTATGACCACCCCATAGATATCTGGTCAGTTGGTTGCTGTTTGTATGAGCTTTACACAGGGAAAGTCCTCTTTCCTGGTCATACAAATAATGACATGCTTCACCTTCAAATGGATTTGAAAGGTCCATTCCCAAAAAAGATGCTCCGAAAGGTTATATCTCAGTTTAGCTACCTCAGTCATCTCCCGCCAGACCTTTCCCCATTTCAAATTTTGAACTCTCATCATGCTGAATGGTTACTGGTTACAAGTCTTTGATTGCCATTGTTACAGGGAGGATTTGTGGATCATCACTTTGACCAGGATTTGAATTTCCTTTCTACAGAGGAGGACCCTGTGACAAAGAAGGTGGGTATTAGTTTATGTAGTGTGCCTTTTCTTTTCTTTTAAAAAGCAAAAAGGGGAATCTCCAATTTGTTGGAAAAGGTGGGGTCCTACACTTATGTTGAATTCATTAATCCATATTTGCAGGTTACAAGGCGATTGATTGTCAATGTCAAGCCAAAAGATTTTGGCTCATTGATTTTGGGATCTCCTGCTGAGGATCCAAAAATGGTAGCTAACTATAAAGATCTCATGGAGAAAATATTTGTGTTGGATCCAGACAAAAGGTTGGATGTATCACAAGCATTAAGCCATCCTTTCATCACGGGCAAGTGAACCTTGATGCTGATCTGTGACTACAGAACTGCTGTTGCATAAGATAATTGTACATCTTGATGTGATCTCAATTACTTAATTTCCTAATGATTAGGCATTTGTCTGTCTTATGGTTCCCTGTGGAGCAAAAACTCGGGGGACGGTGATCGGGCACAGATGAAGTTCTTAGAGATGATCTTTGAGAGGCATCTAAAATGGAGTTCTTTTCCTCAATTGTTTTTCTGTTTATATTGTAAGATAACTTGTGCCCCCCCCCTCTCTCTTTCTCTCCGATTCTTTGTACAATTTGTCCAAGGACTGCAGTAAAAAAAGCTATAAACATATATATTTCTGATATCATCTTCCTTTCTTGTATGCTGGGGACTGATTCGACATTTTATGTTGAAGGCTTGGTTGGTCTCGTAAAAGATATCGGCAATCTGATGTCTTCATTATTACATACACAAGTTATGTTAATTTGATTCCGGGTGCTTTAGGAATTTCATGCGCACAATTGGTATTGGATTTTCGTCCCTATTCCCTTCCTTTATTATATTTCCTTTCCATATCTGTTTTATCAGGGGGTATTTTATTTGTGATATTTGGTATTTTCTCGCTAATAGCTCACATCTTTATCTGTTATAATTCTCTTTCTATTTTGGTTTTTGATTTATACATTTTAGGTGCTGATGTGTAATTTAATCTCTCATCCAGGAATTCTACTGTGATTTGAGGAAACCGCCTAGTGGTTAATGGCACTCTAGAGAGGTACATTGGTTTGTTCTTAGGGGTTACTTGTGGAACCTTTGAGAATATGTGGATCATATCTTGATTCTACTAGTTTCAGCATTTAAATGTTAATTAGATTAATTATTTCTAGAATCTGGTGTGGTGATTTTGTTTATTATTTGAGAATGTTAATTTTTAGTGTCGATTATTTGGGTGGTTATGCAGAGTGACTTAATCTTCCTTGTTAATCATCAACGTTATGCCAGACTAAATCCAGTCGTCTAGATTTGAGATGATAACTCTATGTATTGTATTTAAGAATAGTTAGTCCCAGTGTGGTTTTGTTTGAGCCTATACCATAAAGAGAACTAATGTACACATATTAGATTGTTGGCATTGGCCATTGTGTATACCCCACCCCCCACCCCCTCCTTTTTTTTGGTGGTTGTTTAATTTGCAGTTTTTCCTCATTTTAAAGTCTAGAATAGCCATTCTAAAGTCCTTCAATCTTCTCTGTAATAGTTTGCCTATTTTAGTTTTTTTTTTTTTTGGCCTTGTTTAGTCAAGGACATTTTTGTTAACTGTGTTTCTGTGATCATAGTTGTATTATCTATTGAAGTTGGATTCTCCAACCCATTGTTTGGTTGCTCTGGAGTATTAAATGCCCGGAGATCATCGTTGCTTCTTTAAAATGTAAAGTAGTTTAGTGAGTGTATCATTTTTTGATTTATCGATTTTGGTTTTGCTTAAAAAACTTACAATTACATGATATTGGAATTATCAGTTATAACCTGTACTTTAAATGTTTATAGGTTTGAGTCCTCTCACTTCTTCATCCCTGGTATACTTCGCATCTTTGCACATATTGTATTATTTTTATTTTTATTGTGGCTGAAGTGAAACTGGGTAAAAAAACACAATTGTTTCATTTATTTGGAATACTTATTTAAGTTTCTTCTTGTTCCTTGAACCAAATTTTCAAAATTGTTGGTCAGAAATTTGAACTGTCTTTAGTTATGTGTGATCTCCCTTGTCATGGTTGCTTGTCAAGGTATTCATGTTATCCTAACAATGCTCTTTTGTATTCTGAAGTTCTTTCTGCATTTTCATATAAAGAACTTCTATCTTGTGGATGCCTTAGTAAATTCCAACTTGTTATGAATGCATAAACCTTTCTCGATTTCTAGTTTGGATTGAATGATCTGGGTAATAGGTGGTTTAAAATTCATTACCTTCATCTTGAACTATTTTTTTAGCGATTAAAGTGGATTTGAAATCAATTCGTTTCAAATTAACTACTATGAAATCATGTTTTATGAATTCAAAACCTTTGACTTCAGACTAGACAATAAGCATTGTGTTATTCAAGGGAGTTGAAATGTTTGAAATTGATGTCATGTGAACGTACTCGTGGCATTGTGATTCTGTTGGTGTATATTTATTTTCCTGGCTTTTGACTTCCTGTCCTGCTATTTTGGTATGTGTACAAACCTAAATCATAGGTTGACAACAAAAACATAAGTAGAATTATCTCGTTTTTAATGTTCTGCGACCCTAAACAGAATGTTACAAATCGCACCTACTGCTGGAATTTTCTGGATTACTATATAGCTAAGCATTGGTCTTATTTTAATATTATTATATTTCATCTGGTATTGTAGTCATATCATAGTTATTGTGACCAGCAGAAATACAAGAATTTAAAAATGCATGGGGGGCTACAATCTAATAGCTGGTGAAAAACAGTTTTAAAATAGAGATGGATACTTAATTATCGAATATATTTAATTGAAGGAGAATATCAGTTCTGTAACATAATATGATTATTAATCTTTAAGTCTTTGTGCCTTAGATGTGAATGAAGAAACACGCCTGGGCACACTTCTCTAAAGAAGGCTTCCGTTCTTTCTAGATGTTTTATGATCCATTTTCAATTTTTGGGATTGCTTTTAATAATTTAATGCTCGAAACATCTTGGAACTTTCTCTCTACTGATTTTGTTGCCTATTCTAATATGTGGGCCTACCTGCAAAGGAAATTTTCTTCTTTTCTTGTTTAGATTTCATCCATTATTAACTCTTGCAATTAATGTAAAACTTCAACTAGAAAAAAGAGGTTATCCAAATACTAATATACCCTTTTGATTTCGTGTTTGCTTCTGCAAATTTGTCTTTCATATAGTGATGCTAAATCTTGTGCATCAACTTCAAGTCATTGCAGCTTTTGTATCATTTACATCTCTTCACATAGGAAGGATATAGTTGGATGTTTAATTGTTTGCATTTTGAATTTGATGTGAGTTGGTCACCCAAATCGGACTTTATATGAGAGTACTCCTTTTCTTACTTGCTATTTGGGCAAAACTGATGGATGATTTAATTGATACAATAAGCTAGGGTTGAGTTTTCATCAGGTTAAGGATGTGATTGATTGCCCTTAGATACGAGATTGATAATCTGTTTCAAACAACATTACATTTCTTATTTTTGGATGAGTAGGTTTTGTGTGAGACCGTCTTACGGATCCCATTCCGTAAGACGGGTCAGGTCGGGTCGAACATAATAATTAAGTAATATTTTTGTGTGTATTAGGTAATATTTTTCTATATTTCAAATAATACTTTGTATTATATTATTTATTATATATGCAAAATACAAAAGTATTACATGATACATAGAAAAATATTACATAATATACACAAAAGTATTACATGTTGCATGAGGAGAAGAGAGTATCTAGAAGCCCTAGGATCCGCGTGTTTTTTAAGATCCGACCCGACCCAATTCAGGTCATATATTCTATAATACAAAAGTATTACCTGATATATATAAAAGTATTACCCGATACACATAAAAGTATTACCCGATACACATAAAAGTATTACCTGATATACATAAAAGTATTACATATTTTTCGTATAGTCCAACTCAACTCAACTCAAAACACATCTTATAATACAAAGTATTACCTAATATATAGAAAAGTATTACATAATACATTCAAAAGTATTACATAATTTCTTATGTTCGACCCAATCCGACCCTTCTCACAACATGAGATTCATAAGACGGTCTTATCCAAAACTTTGTGTTTTTGGATTATCATCATATATATGAATTAAATAATGACATCAATAATTATGTAAGATGTAATGAAATAATTTAAATATATAAGATAAAACATTGTTTGAAATATAGAAAATTTCATATGTATCTAGTGTTTCATCTATATATTTAATGAAATGGAAAAGTTTTCCAGCGCAAAACACGTGTCTTCAATTGATCAATTCAATAATAATTTGTTCGGTACAAATCAATTTTAGGTGAGTTATTTTGATACATTATGCTCTTGAATCGTAACTTAAAATTATATTTCACACTTTTTGACACAATCAATATTAGCAAATTAATATTTAAAATACATTTTTTTTTAATATTAAACGAACCCTATGAATTTCAACATTTCATGCCACACAGTAAAGTAGTAAATTGAAGAATAAGAAAAAAAAAACCTTATTTTAGGCAATATATCTTTGTTTATCTTGAACATAGGATACATCCGGTTCCAATAATTATCACCAATTTTAATACAATTTTCAGTTTGCTATAATTGGTATGATTAATTTAAATTTTTGTTTAGATGAACACCATTTGTATTCAGTTATACTTTGATGTTTTATCTGCTGTCAAGTAATTAAACGAAAATGTTAAAATATCCATCGATAATGTGTATAATCACACTTTTTAAATTATATAATATAAAATAAATAAATAAAATATTTGACATATCAAAGGTTGACAAATATTAATGTATTCATAATCGAAAAGATACTCGACTACAAATATTAATTAATGATATGATTTATATTTTATGTTTGAGATAAAATTCTATAAATGGAGAGCATGAAGAGATGCGTAATAGGACCGCTTGACCTCAGTTTCTTCGACGTCGACATACCAACCGCGTTTAATTAATCTTACATTTCGTATTCTTCGTTGTAATGAATGGGAAATTCTTAATGAATAAGAAATTTCCCCACACGCTTGTCATTATCATTATTTTTTAATACTATAGTACCATACTTATTCAATATTTCTTCTTTAAACCACCATATATATAAAAAAAAAAAACTCTCACACAGAGACAAACACACACAAACAACTGTGGTCTTCCTCCTTCGTCATCATCAAAAGGTGCAAACAAGCATCTCCTGTACCTAAACAGAACAGTATGGGCAGGAGACTCGATGCTTTGCTCGGACGACGACGTCGTTTCAACACTTCAGAGCTCAAATCCAACGCCTCTCTCGCCGTTTCTCGAGTCGCCGTCCTCAAGAACCGGCGTCAGACCCGTTGTTCTAACGCCCAATCCGACGTCGTTCAATACCTTAACAGTAACAACTATGACGGCGCTCTTCTTAGGGTATATTATTAATTTCAATAAATATATTTTTATCTCGATATTTCATTTCTCATTATTTGTAACTAAATTAGTGCATGGTTATGATATATATAGGTTGAGCATGTGATCAAGGAGCAGAATATGGTGGATGTGTTGGTTGTTTTGGAAGGATATTGCCACCTGCTGTTAGAGCGACTCAGCTTCTTCGAACAGGAAAAGTTGGTTTTTCTAACAAACTTTTGATCATTTGATATATGGTAATACTTATGATTAAGTGTTTTTTATTTTGTTGCAGAGATTGTCCTGAAGAGCTGATTGAAGCAGTATCGAGTTTGATCTACGCGGCGGCGAGATGTGGAGAGTTTCCAGAACTTCAAGAGCTTCGTAGGATCTTCACTAGTCGATTTGGAAAGGAATTTGTTGCTCGAGCTGTTGAGTTACGAAACAATTGTGGTGTCAATCCTAGGGTAAATATTTAATTTATTTTCATCGAGATATTATTTATTGCTTTGAATAATACGAGTTTTGTGTCTTGAAATGTTAATAATGTTTTGTGTCCAGATTATACAAAAGCTATCAACTAGGATGCCAAGCTTGGAGACCAAAATGATTGTGCTCAACAAGATTGCTTCAGACAACAACATTGATCTTCCCATTCAGGACACATCAACTCATGACACTATAGTGGTATTTATACATATCTATCAAAATCATTTATATCCAATATTTGGAGTCATTTCTATTGTTAGTGAGATTGGTAAACGTGTGAATTATAGGAGAATAAGGAGGAGAATGCAGATGAGGTTTATGAAGAGAGATCAGAAAGAACTCCGAGGAGAAAATACAAGGACGTGGCTGATGCGGCTCAAGCCGCTTTCGAGTCGGCTGCGTATGCTGCTGCAGCCGCCAGAGCTGCGGTGGAATTGTCTCGATCTGAATCCACTGATCCTGACCACCCAAACACTCCTCCTGCACACGTGTCGTCATCCATGATTCAGCCAAAGAAAACCGAATCAACAGAGATTGGCAAGGCAATGGAAGATGAGGAGAGTAGCGGTTCAAGTTCGGATTATGATGATCAAGAGAGGAAGATTGAGATGAGAAATATTGCAGTGTTTGATAAATCTGATAATGAGATAGTTGAAGAGAGGAGTGAATTGGGATTGGATATGGATCAGATGAAGACAAGTGAAGCTGAAGAAGGTGTGGAGCCTTTGAACATCCATAGGAGGCCAATCTCTGTAAGGTCCACATGGGCCACACAACGACGATGACTAATCTCAACTCTCTCTTTTTTACGCTCTAATAATATACAATGAGTTTCAATTTTGATTTTGTATGTAAATGAGTTTTCATTTTTTTACAATTATTTTGTTTTTGTGATTACCTTAATATATGGACTATGATTTTTTTTTTTTTTTTAATTTGGACATTTATGTTTGTTTGCAAATATTTGTGATGGTTTTCCAAATTAAATTAAGTTTGAGTTTATAGTATCCACTTGAGATATATGTGTGAAGCTTCGTATAATTGACAATTTTTTGAGGGTCAATGTCTTAAATAAAATCTTTTATCCTTCATTTATGAATTAATGTATGGTTGTCCAAACTATATTATTTTGATAATTAATTTAAAATGTTTAAATTAAAATACTATAGTGATGTACTATAGTGGAATAAAAAAGAAAAAAAAAAAAGATTGAGATAGGTACTGGTGGTGTTGGATGTGCATATTAACAAAGTTTTATTATATAGCTATGTCTAGCAATAAAGTTTTGTTCCCCTAATTAATATATCATTATGAGTACAATGTCGATCGTATTGCTATATACGTATCATGCTTGATTAACACTATATAGACATGTTATTATCTTATGTACGTCTAATAAACCATAGTAGTTATTTTAAAAATTATTCTCCTTCGATTCTCAAAAAAAAAAAAGAAAAAGTTTTTGATTGATACTATTTACCTTATTATCTTTTTTCGATAAAAACACCTTTGTCTGATGAAATTGAAGAGAATTCTTTTTCGAAACCCTTATTTCTATCTCTATTTCCATCATGTAATTTTTGCTATATGATTTTGTTTCTTCCCTTTTCTTTTTTATTGAGCAACCTATGTGAACATTAAAGTTAAAAAGGTTAATTATGAATATATGTCATTTTATTTTACATATTTAAGTTTGTTACCCCAAATTCAAAGCAAAGTACAGTTTATTAGCAAATTCCCTTGTTTGAAGTATCTAGATCAGTTAATAGACTGACATGATTTCTAAAAAAAAAATTCGGGATAGAATCGGAAACCCAATCATATTATACATAGTTTCGATTCTATCGACTTTAATTTGCAATTATAAAAATAAAATAAAAATTATAATATTGACACACTTCATATTGATTTGAATTTATCAACAACCAAATGTTTCGCATCGTAAAAAGAAAAAAATTGAACAATTTAAATTTGAAAAACAGAATCAACAATTCTAATTTTGGGCAAAAAAACCAATAGATCGCGATTGTTGGCATAAAAAGTAATCAAATAATTCGAACTATATACATGACATAAAAAAAAGTACTTAACATATCGGTTAATAATTCCAAAATGTATACATCAAAACGGAAACCAAAGTACATTGTTAGGGTTTCCAATTCTAATTTTGAACCAAACTGAATTCAGCAATTCGTGCTCCGAGTCAATTTTTGGCACCTCTAACCTCGTATGTATGACGATTTTCATGAACGCTGGGATATAAAATCGCGTTTGCAGCCCCAGCGACTTTTGAAGATAAAAGAGAGAATAAAACGCGGTTGAAGCCCTAGCGACTATTGAAGAAAATAAAATAATAGAAAACGAGAAAGAGAGCACCCTGTAAACGTTTTGTTCCATCAAAGACATCGGTTCCCCAAAATACATCTGAAAAGTATTTAAAATCTCTCCCTCTCTCTCTCTCTCTCTCTCTCTCTCTCTCTCTCTCCAAATCTGGGAAAAGCCGGCGGGAACTCACTGTCTCCGGTAACTTCTTCTTTACATCTCCTGTTTTACGTATTGTATGTTATGAATTGACGTGTGTGTGGTAAATCGTTTCTCTGTTTTTTTAGTTTTTTTTTTTTTTTCGGGATTTAAATTCATGTTTGTCTCCAGATCTTTGATATCCCCGATTGATTTGATTTTCTCGTTGCTTTATTTAACTTCAAGAATGAGAAAGTCGTAAAGTTTTTCCCAATTGCACTGGTGGCCGTAGCTGAAACTTTTTAAGAAATTGTAATTTTCTCCATTTCCCCTTGCTGAACTGGAAGTAAAATGTGATATTACTGAATTTTATTTTAAGAAATGAAACAGTGATTTCATTACTATAATCCGGTTTTTGGTTGTTCTGCAGTATTGGTGGAAAAAGCCCTTTCAGTTTAGTTTTAGGTTTTCGTCAGATAATTTGTCATGAATGTGATAGGGTTTTAACCATCGTTTCTCTCTTTCTCTATGGGCTAAGATAATGTATTTTGTCTTTCTGTAGACTACATTGTTTGGTGGATCTACTCAATTTTTGAACTCGTAGTCATTCTTCTCGCATTTGGTAATGAAGATTCAACTTATTGGTGTACAATTCATCTGCAATATCAATGCTATCTCTACACTAAGATTATGTATGCCAATTTTGTTTTACTCTTTCAAGATAAATTGATAAAGCTTGTATCCTCTAGGAAAATTGATTTTGTGACGGAATGTCGATGGTTGATGAGCCACTGTATCCAATAGCAGTACTGATAGATGAGTTAAAGAATGATGACATTCAACTACGGTTGAACTCCATTCGAAGACTATCCACCATTGCACGTGCTCTTGGGGAGGAAAGGACTAGAAAGGAGTTGATACCATTTCTCAGTGAGAATAATGACGATGATGATGAGGTTCTCCTTGCTATGGCTGAAGAACTAGGCGTGTTCATTCCATATGTTGGAGGGGTGGAACATGCTCATGTGTTACTCCCTCCTTTGGAAACTCTTTGTACTGTGGAGGAAACCTGTGTGAGGGAAAAAGCTGTAGAGTCATTGTGCAGAATTGGATCACAAATGAGGGAAAATGATTTGGTTGACTCATTTATTCCCCTTGTGAAGGTCAGATATAATTTGCTGTGTCTTTAATTATTCTGGTGCTACTGTGCAAGCTATCTTTGTTAGTATTGAATCAACTGTCATAGCTGCATGGTAGGAGTTAATGGTCCTTCAGAATTCCATGATGTTTGATGATGGTTCTATTTTTAGTTTGCCATTGTTCTCTTCCTTGGATACCTTGCTATTTTACATTTATTTTGAAGATAAGAGTTGGAATCATTGGAAATCTAACTTTGATTTCCTTCACTTATCTTATCGAATATGACACTACATGCTATTCTTATCTGATATTGGTCTTTCTCAATATATGCAAATGATTGCTTTTATCATTTAAGGTAGGTTGTAGTTTCTTTGGGACATTTTTCTTAATTTAATTTTAGTAATCTTATCTTCATTATGCATTAAATTAGAGTTCACTGAAATGTGATCCTTATGTTCTCAGTTTCTTAAGTTGATTTCCCAAAACCCACTAAAAGTCCTTCCAAACATAACCTAAGTATTTTTTTCCTGGATAGCTCATATATTATTTAGATTTATACTGGAAGTACCATAGGCCAACTTACTTTAAGCATTTTGATAGTTTGTTATCATCTCAAATGACATGGAGTATGGAGTTCATTTTGGCTTTTGGGTTCTTGTTTTTTTTGTTGCTATGCCAGTTATTGCATTTAGCATGTCAAGATCTTGTTGTTTTCTTTATTGCGTATTTGTGCGCAATTTATCTTTCTCTTTTGGTAATGAAACCTGTGCCATTTCTAGTTTTCATTTTCAGTTTCTTTGTATTGGTTCAGAGGCTGGCTGCTGGCGAGTGGTTTACAGCTCGAGTCTCAGCTTGTGGGCTGTTTCATATTGCTTACCCTAGTGCCCCAGATATGTTAAAGACAGAATTAAGATCAATATTCAGCCAGTTGTGTCAAGATGATATGCCTATGGTGAGAAGGGCTGCTGCGACCAATTTGGGGAAATTTGCTGGCACTGTCGAAGCGGCTCATCTCAAAACTGACATCATGTCTATGTTTGAGGATCTTACACAGGATGGTAAGTTTTTCCTTCTTATTATAAGTATTTTACGTATAATGTTTACTATCATTGTGAGCATATTCACACTTCAATAGTAGTTGACATGATTTACTTTATCTCTAAAGTATCAAGACTTGATGCTGGGTAAGTTTTGAAATTTAATGATTTTTCTATAATTAAGGTGATTTTTTACATGAAGCTATTTATTACATAGTGATCTCTGGATACAGCCTTTTGATGGGCGAGTGAATGAATTTTAGTAAATGGAAATGGATCTCTAAACTCTTCAAAAGTGTCTCATTCTCTGCTAGCCATTGCTTCCTGCACATTAAATATTTTGCTTTCTGTTTGCATTTTACTCTTATGGTCCTCACCCACTTGGCCAATTTCTACTCCTAAATCTTATAGGTAGCACACTAGATGGAGTCTGTTGTGATAAGACTGTCGTTTTATGCAATACATGTCCATGCATATACATGTATTCAGCTACATTTTTGTAATTTACATTTATGAAAAATTTGTTTCTTAATTGATTTTGTGATATTTTAAATTATATCCTCTTACAGAATCAATGCCTATTATTTGAATAATCTTGGTATCAAGTATTTAAATATTATCTTTGTTTTTCTTGCATTATTTAGTTGGCATCATAATCTTAGTTGATATGGAGCCCTTTTATTCTCTTTTTAATAATCTATTGATGATAAATAAATAATGACAAAAACAGCTTTATGAAATTGTTTTCTAATACTGGGGGAGAAAAACATGAATTATTTATGCTCAATAGGAATGATGAAAGCATCAATTGAAGGTGGGGTTGAAGCATATATGATTTCAGAGAAGTTGTAGGATAATCAGTTAATTCACTAATTTATGGAATGGGCCTTTGTCAACCAGATGCACTCCCCTCCCCCCCTCTCGCACATGCATGTGTATGGTGTGGTTAAGTAAATTAACTTTCTTAGTCTCTTCTTTTCAGATCAGGATTCTGTTCGGTTGCTAGCTGTCGAGGGTTGTGCTTCCCTTGGAAAGTTATTAGAACCTCAAGATTGTGTTGCACATATTCTTCCAGTAATTGTCAGCTTCTCACAGGTACATTCCGAACTGTATGGCTTGTTCTGGTTGTGATTGCTCAACTTGCTATTGCGCATCATCGTGGCCATTTTATTAGGATCTTTTATACTTGCTTCATGAGATTGTTTTACTATGAATATGTTGATTTTATTTTTTTTATTGTTGATGCATCAAATGTTCTCTATAATGTAAATTTGAGCTATGCTGTTGGAACAATTTCTGATTCATCCTTCCTTTCATCAAACGCTTTATTGGATTTGATTGTTTTTGGCCTGAAAGTTAATGCGGCTGCCATAATAATGGGCAGTTGTCAATAGGTAATATATATTTCGCCACTACAAGTGGATGTGAGAGTTTTTATTTTTTCTGTTTCCATTCTAATTAAGTTTTTCTTTCTGTATTAATCAGGATAAGTCTTGGCGTGTCCGCTACATGGTTGCCAACCAGTTGTATGAGCTCTGTGAGGCTGTGGGACCTGAACCTACACGGTATTTGTTTACTATCTGGCTTCTATATTTGATGTCCTGTATCTCATGACATAAAATTATGTGCCATTTTTAGATTTGTGTTTCTATATGACTATTTAAAAATGCAGCCCCCTCTGTGATCCTAATTAGTATGGTTAAGGACTTGGGTATTAGATAGGAAAGTGTCTGGACCAGCTAACATAGTGTATGTCAGAAAGGGAGTACTTTAATTTCTACAGAAACACTAATTTGTTATATTTACTTCTGCACGTGCTTTATAATCTGTTGATGTTTGCAAGAGCATACATATGCAAACAACTTATCTATTTCTTCTTGCGTTTGAAGTTTTGTGCTTATTCTATTTCTTTCTTCGATAGCCAATTTTACACACGCAACTACAATTGTCTCTCTCTTCTTATGTGAGAATGTTGTACCTCAGTCCTTCATATTTGCCCGCATAATAAGTTAGTATTGATGGTGTCCAGATGCAGAAAATCCTTTGACTGTGGACATTTTCATTATAATGGTAGATATGTACAATAATGATCAACAAGTATTGCTGTCTCGCTGAGCATGTTATCCCTCCTGGAGTGGGAGATTTTTAGTTATATATGAGTTTGGTTACTGATGACAGCTATCAAGCTTTTATTGGCATATAACTGTATAAGACATAGACAATAGTTTCTTGCCATCTTCCTTGGGTAAGTAATTTTCATCAGTGAAATTTATATGTTTCAAGGACGGATTTGGTTCCTGCGTATGTTCGGCTACTTCGAGATAATGAAGCAGAAGTGCGGATTGCTGCTGCTGGGAAGGTCACAAAATTTTGTCGAATTCTTAACCCTGAACTTGCTATACAGCATATTCTTCCCTGTGTAAAGGTAGCCACCATGGTGCACAAAGCTGGATATTTCCCATGAATATACTTTGAGATATTGTCCTTTTGTACTGTCTTATATGGGAAGAATGTTTGCAGGAATTGTCATCTGATTCTTCTCAGCATGTAAGATCTGCTTTGGCCTCCGTGATAATGGGAATGGCTCCTGTATTGGGGAAGGTAAAAACATTTGTGCAACTTTTAGTTATCAGAAATACCATGTTAATGCAAACATGTTCTTTCATGATGTGTAGCTTCTCCCATTGTATTATAAGCACCATTACATTTGTTTTAAAGCTTAATATACTGATACCATCAACATCTTTGCACAAGATGAGACATTGTTTTAGTACGTCATAAGAATTATGATTCCTGACAATGGACTTCATATGAATCTTCATCTTACTTGCTTTGCTAATCACTACCATTGTTGTGTCTTGATGTGGTTTTGAACAAGCTGACTACAGTCTTACATATGGCAGCTTCTGAGTAATTATCTCAGTAAACGTTTCCTGAAGTGTAGCACCCTTACTAGTAATCTTTTTTTTTTTCCTTTTGCCCTATGCATCTTGGTCAACTTTTATAGTTCAATGTAGAGAATATAAACTCTAATATTGAAGTCACCTATTAATTGACACAGCCTGACCTCTTGCTGAAGGCAGCATAGCTTCTTGTTCTATTTATCAAGCTACTGAAGTTTTTGCTTCACAAATTGTTTGACTTGCGTAAATGGAAAAAAATTGTCAATAGTCATATTTATTCCCTTCACCTGCTGGACCATTTTGTGCCTATTTGGTGATGAAAACTTTGTTTTGTTGATTTTGAGGCATGGTTGCATATCAATACATCATCAGCTCATCCATCCCTGCATTTGTGCTGCACAAATATTGAAGTCACCTATTAATTGACACAGCCTGACCTCTTGCTGAAGGCAGCATAGCTTCTTGTTCTATTTATCAAGCTACTGAAGTTTTTGCTTCACAAATTGTTTGACTTGCGTAAATGGAAAAAAATTGTCAATAGTCATATTTATTCCCTTCACCTGCTGGACCATTTTGTGCCTATTTGGTGATGAAAACTTTGTTTTGTTGATTTTGAGGCATGGTTGCATATCAATACATCATCAGCTCATCCATCCCTACATTTGTGCTGCACAAATATTTCAGCTGATTTGCTATCATTCTTCACTTTTGAGTTTCCTTTCTTTTGTCATTTGATTATTAATGACATGTTCTACTACTTGCAAACATCATATCGCTGAAATTTTGGGTATTGGATTGTCTGGGTGTTGCAGGATGCAACAATCGAACAACTTCTTCCCATATTTCTCTCCCTTTTGAAAGATGAATTTCCTGATGTTCGCCTCAACATCATTAGCAAGCTAGATCAAGTCAATCAGGTCTGTGATGCTCCATTCACTGATATTTTGTTCACTCGCTACAGAAACTTATTCAGTTTTTCTCCACATGCAGGTTATAGGAATTGATTTACTCTCTCAATCTTTATTACCTGCTATTGTTGAGCTGGCAGAAGATAGGCACTGGAGGGTTCGACTTGCCATCATAGAATATATACCTTTATTGGCTAGTCAGTTGGGTGTGGGGTTTTTTGATGATAAGCTGGGTGCACTTTGCATGCAGTGGCTACAGGACAAGGTTTGAGTTTCTCATATTATTTTCATTTTTAGATGTGGATTGTTTTTGCCATGTATTATTTCTCTCTCTATTTAAATGCAATAGATTAGAGTTTGTGAAAGCAATAATTTTATGGCAGCCATCTGTTTGAATTTGAGATCTTTTTTACGACTTTACTTGAACAAAATCTGTTCTATAGGCTCGTACCAGTGTCCGAGTTCTAAAAATATTGGAGATATAGTTTGATGTCTGTGATGTGACATCAGAGAAACTATTCCTATTGTCTGTTCTTTTTTCTGCTCTGGATAAATAATTGCTTTTATAATCTGATCTTGTGCTTTCTTTCCAACTGAGAATGAAGATATTTTGGATCTTGTTCAGGTTTACTCTATTCGAGATGCTGCAGCTAATAATTTGAAACGTCTGGCTGAAGAGTTTGGTCCAGATTGGGCAATGCAGCATATAGTTCCTCAGGTTTGTGCAAAAATATTAGGAAATTGCTATGATTTTTCTGTGCTTAAATTTGCAAATGCCAGCTTTTCATACAAATCTTCTGCTCATTAAGTGTGTATTATTTTTCCACTAAGTGCTCTGATCTGAAAGGGAGAGAACAAATGGAGAGTTTAGGAAACCAAAGTTTGGAATTTGCCTCCATCGGAACCTGTGGCTTTTGTAGGTTCCCATTTCGCTTATCCTGAAAATAAGTGTACAAATAGAATATAAATAGTTCAGAAGTGGAGGCATTACAACATGATATTTTTGAGGTATTTTACTTTCCAATTCCATTGCAATGAAGAGAATGTGTAGTCAACCAACTTTTGTAATTTAACATTCTTTTCCCATAATTACCTAGCTATCTCAACTATCAACATATGTTGGCCTGTAATGGATATTGCCCTCTTCTTGCTGGAAATGTACAGGGATGAACTCTCTTTTACTACCAAACAAAAATGTGATGAACATGGTTATTTGCAAAAGTAAAATTTCTATCTTAATTTTTTATATTATTTCTCCACATGTTGTATGTGCTCAACTTTAACAACTCATTGCCAATTCAGCATCCATGGCTTGTCAGATGCTGCCATGTCTACCAATAAAATGTTGATTCATTTTACATGCAGGTTTTGGATATGATAAGCAATCCTCATTATTTGTATCGAATGACTGTTCTTCGTGCAATTTCTTTGCTTGCTCCTGTGATGGGTTCTGAGATCACATGTACTCAATTACTGCCTGTTATAGTCACTGCATCAAAGGACAGGTAGAGTTATCTTTCCATCTCCATGAAATGGAACGTAGTAGCATATCATATTTTCCACAACTGATGAGCTGAATTATGATTTTATCCAGAGTTCCCAACATCAAGTTTAATGTGGCAAAGGTGTTGCAGTCCATGATCCCCATTGTTGATCAATCTGTGAGTTCCGTTGGCTTATATGTTAGTCTTATGAATAAAACCATAGTTTGGCATGGCTTAGATTGTCGGTATATCAATCTTCATAATAATATCTATTCGGTTGAGCTGAATTTTCTTCTTACTCATGCAGGTGGTGGAGAAAACGATACGCCCCACGTTGGTAGAGCTGGCAGAAGACCCTGATGTTGATGTACGGTTTTTTGCCAATCAAGCTCTCCAGTCAATTGATCATGTGATGATGTCGAGCTAGACAAGGCTGTGCTATATTAAATACCCTTGCTTCTAGTTTAATTTTGGTATGCCTTTTTCATTCTTGTGGTCTTGGATAGATGGTATTTGTTTCAAATATGTTTTGTTCTACATTTCATCTCTACGTATCTTGATATCATCTATAGCTGTTCATTTTCAACTGTGGCTAATCTTCAAGGCTTAAGCAGTCGTGTCTTATCAAGAGTTGTAATTAGGTGTTTTGGTCGTTTTAGCATCACCAATGAAAATTTCTGTATCTTTTTCATTTGTAAAATGCGGAGACCGCTCGTGTTTTGGAAATTTAGCGTCGGTCCTAATCTGTTAAAAGAATGGTATTGTTGGTATTGTTTAAACATGAGATTTAATAAGTTTTCCTCAAAATCGTTAACGTTAACAACTATGAATTGCATGTGCTGGTGTATGAAAATTGAAGTAGATAATAAATAAACTAATATTCCGTTATAAAATATTAGAAATTTTGAAATATCAAATTGTATAGGAAGGGAAGTAGAACCATAAAGTTGGGTCGAGTTTAAAGTTGGATAGTGCTTTGTATGGTCATGAATTATGATGTCCCTTGACAGCAACCAGAGGTACCTAACAATGGGTTTGGTGGAATTTATTGGATTTAGATTTTCTGTTCCTTTTTTCTTTTTTCTTTTTACTTTTCCCTTTTTCTTTGTTTTTAAAGGAAAGAAAAGTTAAAGTTTCGATTCTTTCTTTTTTTTTTTTTTAATCTGGGAATGGGTTTTGTGATGAAATATAAGATTATTCATTATCTAAATTTGGAGTAAAATATTACTCTTTTATTTTACCCATGAAGTATCTCTCTGTTTAGACCTTGGGAGGGCAATTTTGTTTGGTCATTCATGTAATAATATGTCATCTTGTAATTAGTGTAATGTTTCTAATCATCCTTAATAAAATGTCCATACTATTAAACTATCAGAATATAACAAATGCCACCGAATGCACCTTATATCACGTGTGATCAACCTCATATCGCATTTTGATACGTTATTAAAATTTTGTGCAACACATGTTCACATTCTAAATTTGTGTAATATGGTAATACGTGAACCTTAAGTGATATGTTAAGTTTTTGTGACATAATCATGTATCATATATGATGCATCGTGCATGACACGATGTTGGTTGGACCATAATCAAATAGGGCGACAATATAAGATTTTATATGAGCTTTTACAACTTTATGTTACAAATATTATATAGATCCACTTATCAGCCTTGCTCACCTAACCATCGCGAACATATAAGATGTGTTCACAGCAAGGACAAAAAAATCGGTATCGGTTAAAATATCGGTACCCTAATTTTACGGATATGTCGGTATCGATATCGATATCGGTGGAAATAGCGGACATTTTTTTTAAAAATATTAAAACTTTCTAAAAAATTGAAAAATTATATCTACTAGTTTATAGATTATTATAACTAACATTAATACATATATTGAACTTATAATTTAAAAAAATGATATTACTATACAAAAATTATTGCATTGATAAAGAAGACAAAAAATTGATATTACTATACAAAAATGAAAAAAACAAAAATATAGCAAGGAGATAAAGAAGACATCCATCAATTAAGCCCTGGACTCACTATACAAGCTAAGGAAGAATTATTGCACTTTATACATAATGCAGCCAAACTTTTAAAAAAAAAAAATATCAAAAAACAGTTAAAATACCGATATTTTGACACAGTCGATATATCGGCGATATAGCACGAAAAATGCACTGAACACCACCGATATCGATATTAATATCGATATTACCGATATATCGTCGATATATCGGCGATATTTTGACGAAAAAAAATTGCAGTGGATATTTATATCGGTTGCCATTTTTTTGCGATATTTCGGCCATATATCGTCGAAATATCGCAATATTTTGTTCCTTGGTTCACAGTTAATGTGTCAAAATTCTAAAATATCTATTAATTTTACGAGTAAGTCTTCTCTACACTTGATGTATATACAATCCAGGTCGACCTGAATCCGTGCATTTTTATTTTTTTATTTTATATTTTTTGTTTTTTTAGCTTTTAGGCTAAAACTTTTATATATAAATTCTGTGACATTTATATACAAATTTTGTGATCTTTATGTATAAATTTAGTGACCTTTATATTCAATAACTTAGAATTTTTTTTTTTCTAAGTTATAATGCATAAAGGTCACAACATTTATAAATAAAGATCACAACATTTGTACATAAAGGTCAATATATAAAATTGAACAAAAAAAAAATTGGTGGATTCGGGTCGGGTCAACCCGTATTGCACAGATTTTAGATCCGTGCACTAGGTACACAGGAGAATTTGTGTAATTTTATGAACATTTGAACATTTTCCATCCAATGATACATATAAAATGTAATACTCCCTCCGTCTCGAATTACTCTGCACACCTTTAATGTACACTAAAGATGTGCAGAGTAATTTGGGACGGAGGTAGTATAAATTTGTGTGTGATAATTACAGTAAAATATAAGGTTGAGAATATGTCGAAACAATAGATCCAGTGGGTGTGTATGTGGATTTTTCTAGATAGCACATTTTGCATATGTAATAGCTACACATATAATATAATATAATATAATATAATATAGAATAAGAATTTAATTTTATTATTAATTTAATGTGGAATGCATATGCTCTTGTCTTTATCCCTCTAAACATAAGAGGGACTGGTCCAGAGTTGAAGCGAGAATAATTTGGGCCTAGGATCCCATTTTATGAAGGGTCTTAATATATATAATTTTTTATATTTGGTGTATTTAGCCTAACAAATTATAGTTGATAATAAAACATTTTTGGCTCAATGTTCTTAAAAATCAAAAGAGACGATGATGTATACATTAAAACTCAATTTATGAGAATTTTTCTTCTTATTTTCAGATATTTAAAACCCATTTGTTGTTCAAATAAAATCTTTTGACCTTTTCCTTGGTACGACCTCTTTTTCCTATTTTAATAATGAGTCTCGAAATGTCAAGACAATGAATAGTATTGAAGGGAGTTATTTCAATTAAACGCAGTGTTGGACTTTGGCAGCACGTATATAAATAAAAGATAATATTTTGGGAGTTGAGATATTGGTAAACTGAGAAGGGTGGCTGGGGTCCAAGTCGTGTGATCTCCAACAACCAAATCACCAATATTATTATATTCACTTAATTCTTTTAATATTACTAATTTATTCTATAAATACAACCCTTTCTCTTCAATCTTCACACACACACTTAGCCACTTCTTCTACTTCCTTTCCTTTCTCTCACTTGATTAAGCCATGAGAGAGAATAGGTTCACTTGTATGCCACGATTGCTTCATGAACCATGGAGGAACAACAAGGTTTGTGAAAGAATTAAGTCTTTTTGTGAATTAAATATGTATTGAATATTATCTCATTTGTTTATATGCTTTTGCAGGATTAGAGCTTTGTGGAACACTCATTTGAGCAAGATGTGATCACTAACTATCATGAAGAAGGAACGAGAGACGCGAATATCTATACGGCCACGACCTCGGACCTTCATCATGTTTAATCTATATAATTTTTATTTAAAAATGATAGAGGTAGACACTTCTACATCTAATATATTTTGATAAATTAATTTATATCACTAATTTGATTGTGAACTTTTATTAATTTTTTAGTAAAGAGAGACGGTAAAAAGAGACAATAGTGCGATTGCATTTTGTAAGAGATATTGTTGGAAATTTATGTATTAATATCATATTGAAGCAATTGTACAATCATATATAATTTTTGTTAATTTAAAAGCGGCTAAGTTTTTTTTTTTACATAGAATTTTTTCTTTTGATTTTCTCAAATTACTCAAATCAGAACCTAATCTCTCTCCCTCTCTCTCTCTCAGTATGTATATTTATAAACTAACCACCTCTCTCTCTCTCTACATATATATAGTGTTATTTATATACAGATTTCCAACTTTGTTGCATAATATTTATTTATAAGTGACTTATAAACAAAATTCAAAATCTCTATTTTAGTTTGATATGATAAGGTCTTATCAATAAAATTTCAATGAATCTGTTATTTAGATTAATTTTTTGTTTTTGATTCACCAATCCGGAAGTGTCATTTTGATCCAACCAATAACCGAATTCTTGTTATTTGATTCATTTTAGTTTGAATCTTTTGAAAATAAAATACAAAATACATCTCTTCTCACCATATATATATATATATATACACTCTAGTTTCTATCCCTTATTTTATCCCTAATTATGATGCCTGCAATTCAAGAGAGTATAGCTCTCTTTGGCAATTAAATTAAGTACTACAAATAAATTGCTCCACAGACCTTTTTTTTTTTTTTTGTGGGGGTTAAATGGAATTTGGATGTTAAAGATCCTAATCAACTTAATAAATTAAGGAAAGGTTTTTGTAAATTTAAATTACAAAGCTTCCTAAAGATTTTATGTGATTTTGAAGCACATTCTTCCATGGCATGATATTTTAGTGTCATATAATATATAAGTAGCTATAAGTCGGCATACAAAAGAGAATGACGAGAAATTTGTCTTTTTCAACTCTAGGTGTATAGTATTAAGTATTAAAATAAGTCATGTGTTTGTTACTAAAAAAAAAAAAAGAAAAAAAGAAATAATGAGGTTCCATACTCTATGTTTAACGTTTTATAGTACTACATTATTCAGAGGAGTAGAGAGAAAAAAAGAGAGTGAACAAGATAAATAAATCAGAAAATTTATTTTTATATATTTAATTTCTTGAAGTAAATACCGATCACATAATATCATAATATCGAATAATTAATATTTTGTGTAGCAAAAAAAAAAAAGTTATTTAGTTTAAAATAATATTTTTATTGAACTTAATTCCTTGGACGGCACTATCCAACTAATCATATGACTACTATATTTTTAAGGTAATTTGAGATATTTGCATTTCACTAAATAACAAATAAAAGTCATTGGACGGTACTATCTAACTAATCATATGAATAATATATTTTTAAGGTAATTTGAGATATTTGCATTTCACTAGATAACAAATAAAAGTTAAATCTTTCTTTAAAAAAAAAACTAGTTAGTTAATGTCTTTTTTTTATATATAAAATATCGCTCATTTAAATATTATTTAATAAAATTCAAAACATTGTAATTGTACTTTAGTAAACTTCTATATCATATACAAGTACAACACACGAATTACTTGCTAATTTATATATTAATTGATCAAATCAAAATGTTGAATAATTATATATTTGTTGAACATGCGAATAAACAAATCAGGGTCAATTATTAGTGGGTTACTAACTACATAATTAAGCATTCAGTTTCAACAATAATAATGCTCGTCACTATCAGTATAAGGGCTCGTTTGCTTTGAGTGATGGGTTTGATAAGATTGATAAAATATATGGGCTTGCACTGTTCATCAAAAACAAAAATGATGTTAGTTGGGTGTTTGGTATGCATGTTTGTAGTAAATTTGAGTTAAATTATGTGTTTGGTTTGAATGATTATAAGTTTGTTAAAGTGAGATTATTTATAAAAACTTGTTTGGTATATTGGTTAAGAATGATAAAAAATTACATTACTAAACTACCCTTACATTTTCTTTTCTTTTTATATTTTATTTTTCCATTCATTTTCTTTTGTTTCTTATTTTGTTTTCTTTTTAAATTTTAATTGTTGTTATATTCCACAACTAATCTATCATATATTAATATTTAAGGTAATTTAATTATATACAATTAAATGTTAAATAATATCATATAAAATATTTTAAAATATTGTTAAAAATATTATTTAAAAATATTATTTTAAATTATAAAAATTATGATTAACTACATAGATCATACATATTATTAAAATTACATGCAATAATTAAAATTGAGATATGTTTTTACTATGATAAAATAAACCTAAACATATAATATTTTTTTTAGTAAACCGAATGACCGTGAAATAAAATTATTGATAAAATTAAATTTTAAAAACTATTCATAAAATAAAAGTAAAGAAACAATATTTTCCTAATTGATAAAATAAAAGTTAAAAAATTACTAATAAAACTAAAGCACAATTTATAAAAAAAAAAAGTATCCACAAAACTAAGGATATATTGGTAATTTAATTTTTTTTACTATTCATACTAATTTAACCCACCATTTTTGGTGGGTTTATAAACCTTCTTCTAAACCACCCTAAACCCAACCTAACCCTGGCCCACTGCTTAAACCGGGCTTCAAACCATCAAAACAAACATAGGGTTAGGTTGGTTTAAAATCTCAAACCAACCTAAACCCCCCAACCAAACAAGCCCTAAGAGTTCAAACATTGATTAATCGAACAAAATCATAAATAATCTTATGCTTGTTGAGGTAGTAATTACTTGAATTAACAAATAATCGTCGACTATTATTAGTCTAATATCACACAAGCTAGGAAGCATCACAATATTTCCCTTGCAATCTCCCAGTAAATGCATCATATCCAACTCAAATAAACTAATCATTAATGTTTCAAGATTTGAACTATATATATATATATATATATGAACTTCAATCAAGAAATTATCATTAAATTCTTGCAGCTTAATAATCGACAATCATGCATTCTGACAAACAATCAAATGATGTAGTTAAGCCTTCATGTCCTGAGGAAGGCCAATGGTCTACTGGCCTCTTTGATTGCTGCCAGGATCGATCCAATTGTAATTAATTGCACGATTATTTAAATTATTATTATTATTTTTTAAATTGTGCTATTCTTTTAATCTTGTAAGTACTGATTTTTTTTTATTTTTTTTGCCACGTTGTCTGAAGGTATCAAGACGTTCTTCTGTCCATGTGTCACTGCAGGGCAAATTATCGAGATAATTGATAGGGGAAATACATGTAATTAATAGACTTCATTTAATTTTAAGGAATTGGGCCTATATGGAAACATTTTTTAATGGTTTTTCATTTAATTTGGTTGTTGGGCTGATAGCGAGTGGAACTGGCTGCGGTATATTTGCTGCTCTACATACGGTGCACTGCACCTGGTTGTACGCGAGCAATTACAGGCGGAAACTGAGGGAACTTTTCAAACTACCAGAAAGCCCCTATGGAGATCAAATGGTCCATTGTTGGTGCTGCCCCTGCGCCTTAAGCCAGGAATACAGAGAACTCAACAATCGTGGGGCCCAACCTTCCTTAGGTAAATCCAATCTTATAAAAATTTAAAAGTTGCGTAATTACGTATTCAGGAAATTATCCCGATATTGCATCAGGTTATTTAAGCTACGTTTATTATAGGTTTTAGTATCATATTTGGTCCTCCAAATGTGACATTTGATATTAATAGGGTTGAGTTCTAAAAACATTGGTGCAGGTTGGGAAGGAAATGTTGAGAAGTGGAGAAGAGAAGGTGTGATGTTGCCACCCTTGTTTCCGTCTGATATGGCTCGTTGACCTATTTTCCTACACTTCATTTGATTGGATTGTATTAATTTTAAGTACCGCATCCTTGCACCTCATAATTGTTGTGTCAAAACTCTCCTTTTTTATTTTTGCAATGTGTAATAATTTTGAAAAGTTTATTAAAATAAACTGTATGTTTTGAGTGAATAAGAGGAAAAATAAACCAGTCTTTTTTATTTTATTCAAAGTATTGAGTGTTCGTGTCATATGGGTGTAGATCGTAGTTATATTTAGATTAATATGGAGGATTGGATCAAAAGAGGTATTATTATGTTCAATGATGCCATTATTCTTGATTGAGTTTACACGCATATACATACTTGGCTAAATCCCTCCAATCACTTCACCCATTTTACGCTGCATTTTTCTTGTTAAAAATTAAATACATAAACTATTGTCAAACATTTGAAAAGTTTATAAACTCTAAAACATTTAATAAAATATTTTAAATAACTTATAAACTTAATGAAGCCCCTCATAATTAAAGTTCTGGTATCAAGGGATATTTAAATCCAAGAGTTTGGTTTGAAACCCATTACAGGTTGCACACATTAGATCCATTAATTTGTACTACTTTTTTTATATGAAACAATTATTTAACTTTAAAGATATGTTCTAAAATATAAATAATCAAATTGTCTATGAAATAATTTTAAACAGTTTTATATTACTTCAAAGTTCAAATATAATGTCTATCGGACTATGAATGGTCTGTTGTCAAAAAAATCTAAAAGCAAGTGCTTGGCCTGCATTTATCCACGCCTACCAAAGTCATGCTTTATTATAGCAGAAATTATTTTAGGAAAATGGAGAAACTTTTTTAAAACTAGTTCAAACTTTATTTAAATTGTTTATTAAATAAGTTCAAGGGTAGGATTATCCACGCCTTTGTCCAACAAACAAGATCTTCTATTCATACTGGTGTTTTATTGGTGTTTCAAAATAACATTTACACGTCAAGTGTAAAAGATGATATCACCAATTTACATATGACATGAATTAAAAATAATGAAATACAAGATAAAATACTAATTTGGAATAGAGAATTCAGTTGGTTTGTCCATTACTAAACTCACCCTATAATATAAAAAATAATTAAAAAACATCACATTCCAATTTTACCCTTTATATCTAAAACATTCTCATTCTATTTCTCTCTTCCTTTCACCGATCATGGAACTCTAATATAATGATAAATATTTTATGTATTAGTTAAATTTAAGAATTGTAAAAAAGACACGTACAAAAAAACATTGAAAATCAATCATATCTGAATACTACACTTCGTTCGATCAATCAGAATTTATGAAAATCGTGTTTATAACATATTTTTTTTGGTTAAATAATGTTCTTAACAAATATTTAATGATCTATTGTGATTTTTTTTTTCTTTCCATAAAAAAAGTTTAGAGTGATAAGATGTTGTGATGATAGAGTTTAAGTACATAAAAAAGTAACGAAGAAAGAGAAATATCTCTTTGATTTAAATGTAAGGATATTTCAGTCTTTTCAAATTTATATGTTTTTTATTTATTAAATTATGGAATGTGTTTAGAAATAAATAGGTGGACCGTAACTTCAAATATAAATATTTAAATCCAAAAATATTTTAAATAATTCGAGCAGTTATACATATCATTTGCAAGTTTGCAACTGAACGTAGGATAAAATTAGTTGTACTACATTTGTCGGCATTGCTTGATAACAGAGAATACTTCAGAATCTAAAAACACATTATTGAAACAGAAATTCTGAAAGATAACTTATTAATTTAGTATTTGTTTTTATTTTATTTATTATTACTATACTGTGATTAGGATCTCTGACTATTTAAGCTCCAAAGCCACATAACACCTGCAATAATTAAAATGATTACTATATCCTAATGTCAGATTAATCTTAATTATTACTTTATTTAATATTCTTATAATATAGTTGAAGATGGAGATACAGGAATAAAAAAAGAAGGGGAAATGTGGGGCAGAAAGAGTCTTCGGTGACTACCAAGTGTTTGAGAAAACGACGATGGCGGACGCCGCCGTCGAGTTTCTGCTGGAGAATCTGAAGCAGCTGCTTCTTTACAACGCCAACTTGATTCTCGACATCAAGGTTCAGGTGGAGTTTCTGTACAACGATCTCACCTTGTTCAAAGCCTTTCTCAAAGATTCGACGGGGAAGCGAAGCAAGCATCAGACATTGAAGGAGCTGGTGAAGCAGATCAGAACCGTGGTGTACGAGGCTGAAGATGCCATCGACACGTTTGTTGCCCACGCCGCCGTGCACAAAGCTCGGAAGCACATCGACAAAGCTATCCACATATTAGATTATTCGGCGAAACTCCGCAGCGTGGCGAATAAGATCCAGGTGATTAGGGAAAAGGTGAAGGATATTTATGTGAATAAGAAGTTTGGTTTTGAAGCACTCCATGTTGGGGATGGATCTGACAAAGGCACAAAAGAGAAAAAGGTAAATTTAATTTGAGATGGTTTGGTTGGTATTGATTGAATGAGATCTTATCTGAATGTTCTGTATCTGAAGATAGAATTGTGGAAATATGGTAGTGTTGAATATGCGTAGAAGTTTTACTGGTCATAAAAAGTCAACTGCTAGATTTAGATGATGATGGGTTGACTTGTTCTCATGCTCTGATCTAATTGACACAAGTTTAAGAATGTTGTTGAACAATCTGATCATCAAACAACCTTTTTCATGAATTTTTTTTTTTTTTTGGCTGAAAACATGTAAGTCCTCCTATTATGCATCTGGATTTCAGTTTAGTTTTTCTCTTTTTTTGTTTGCTAATGAGATGATATTTCCACTTAAGCTCTGATTGTGTTCTGTAATCTGCCATCTTGAAAAGCTTCCCTAGTGTTTCCTTGTGTAAGAACTTTGAATACATACAGATTCATTATCGGAGACAAATTTAATATATACATAAAAAAAAGTTCTTTTGTGAAGTTGTATGGTTCAAATCGATTTATTCTGTATTTCTGTGGGTAATATCAATTTATTGGGCTAAGTTGTTCACCATTACACAGCCTCCTATAGTTGAAGAAGACAATGTCGTGGGTTTTGAAGATGAGGCAGAAAAGGTGATCAGTCTTCTTACCGGTGGATCTGAGGATCTAGAGGTTATCTCGATCGTTGGGATGCCTGGTCTTGGTAAGACAACACTGGCCAAGATGATTTATCGTGACCAAAAAATCGAATACGAATTCTACAACCGGGCATGGGTGTATGTTTCTCAAGACTATAGCAGAAAGGAAGTATTCCTTAACATTTTCAGTTATTTTACGTCACTAAGTGATGACATGTATAAGATGACTGATGAGAACTTGGCTAAAGAGCTTTGTAAATTCTTGGAGAAAGGAAAATATTTAATTGTTATGGATGATGTATGGACAGAGGAGGCGTGGAATGATCTCAAGGTTGGTTTCCCCAAGAACAAGAAGGGGAGTAGAATAGTGATCACTAGTCGAATCAAGAAAGTTGCTAAGCATGCTAATCCTCATGCAGAGCCTCATAATTTACGATTTCTAACTCCTGATGAGAGTTGGAGGTTGCTCCAAAGAAAGGCTCTAGGTGCAGAGAACTGTCCTCCGGAATTAATGAAAGATGGAAAGCATATAGCCAATGAGTGTCAAGGTTTGCCACTTGCAATAGTGGTAATAGGAGGGATTCTGCTAGAAAAAGGTACAGATTGGTGGGAAAAGGTTTCTAAAAGTGTGGATGCTCATCTTGCCATGGATCAGGCTAAACGTATGGACAATTTTATAGCTCTAAGTTACGATCACTTACCTTACCATTTAAAGGCATGCTTCATCTACTTTGGGATGTTTCCAGAAGACTTTGAGATCCCTGTTTGGAAACTGGTCCGCTTGTGGATTGCAGAGGGGTTCATACAACAAAAGGAGGGAATGAGCTTGGAGGATATTGCAGAGGAGTATCTGGAGGATCTTGTCAATAGAAACTTGGTAATGGTGGGACAGTTTAGATCCAATGGTAAACTTAAAACATGCCGTGTTCATGATATGCTTCGCGAGTTCTGCAAGAATGAAGCTGCAGAGGAAAATTTCTTCAGGGAAATAAAGCGTTTTGATCAAGGCACTTATACATCTTCCAATCCAGCCTTAGAAGGATATAGACGCCTCTCCATTCATTCCCGTGTGTTAAACTATCTGTCCTCAAAACCAGTTGGTCCAAGGGTTCGGTCTTTCCTGTGCTTCTCCTCTGAAGAAACAATCTTACCTGTAGAGCACATTTCAGCCATCCCTGCAGCATTCAAATTGCTCAGAGTGTTAGATTCTCGGTCTATTTTCTTCTCCCGTATTCCCACTGATCTTACTCAATTGGTTCATTTGAGGTATATTGTACTTAACTGTAACTTCAAGATTTTACCATCAGCCATATCCAGCCTTTGGAACATTCAAACTCTGGTTGTTGAAACATCATCACGCACTCTTGATATTAGAGCTGATATATGGAAGATGATTCAGTTAAGACATATAAAGACAAATGCATCAACTACTTTGCCAGGTCCTCTTTCCAAATCAAGAAAGAGTAAAGATGAAGTTTTGACGATTGGGAGCCTACAAACACTTTCAACAATATCACCTGAAAGTTGCACGGAAGATGTGTTTGCTAGAGCTCCTAACCTGAAAATGCTAGGCATTCGTGGCCAGTTAGCTAAACTTCTAGAGAATAAGAGTGGAAGTATGTTATTTGATGGTTTGGCGAAATTGAGTAATCTTGAAAATTTGAAGTTATTGAATGACGTATTTCCTCGTCCACCCTCCGAAGGAAGACTAACTAGCCTTCCCCAGAGGTACAAATTTCCGACAAAGCTGAAGAAACTTACTTTGTCTGATACCTTACTTGATTGGAAGGAAATGTCTACCCTGGGAATGTTGGAGAATCTTGATATCCTTAAGTTGAAAGATAATGCATTCAAAGGCGAGTGGTGGCAGCCAGATGATGGTGGTTTTCGTGCTCTGAGAGTTCTTCATGTTGGAAGGACTGATTTAGTGACCTGGAATGCTTCAGCCCACCACTTTCCCAGACTCAGACATCTCTTTCTCAGACACTGCAGTTGCCTTGACTCACTTCCCTTAGGTTTTGCCGATGTTTCAAGCCTTCAACTAGTGGACTTGTATTGTACCAAAGCATCTGCAGCTGCCTCTGCTCGAAAAATTCTGCAGAAAAAACAAGAAATGCAAGGTGGGCAAAGCAGCAAAGTCATTGGATTTAGGCTTTCTATTTATCCTCCAGATCAATGATCTTCACTTGATTAAGCCAAACATTAACCCTTTTAAAGGTATGTTTAATTTTCCCTACTGAGTATACCTCTGTATATTGTTGAGTTCAATACTTGCTATGGTGGTTATATGCATGCATTCTTTGCCCAACATTCTTAAGCAAAATATAGCATCTGATTTGCACAGAACTGTTGTGATCCTATAGCATGAACATAATGATCATTTTACTAAATCGAAATAAAATGATCATTATATGCATGACCATTCGGGTAAATGGCAACGGTTTCCTAAACATCTCTGCATATCAGATACCTATTTATTGTGAAATCTTGAAAGGTAAAATACAGAGGCAATGTCACGTATAGCGACCTTTTTATTTTTATTTTTTATCTTACATTATGAATGACTTCATTCTTAGTCCAACAATTGAATTCTTGAAGGCTTATGATTGGTGGGAACTCAGACTTCTCACACCATAGCTGATTGAAGGTAGGATTTTACAATAACTGCATACCTGTTCAATCATTCACTCTTTGATTGTGTAAGTGTTCAATGGTTGAGATTGCCAAGGATGGTGAACAAGTGAAAGTTGATGAATAAGGCTTCGACTTCTTATCCAGCCTCATTTCTCGTGTCAGAATAAACGAAGCTCTGTTGTAAATTATATTTCGTTGTTGGACTTCAGGATGTATATTTTTGTGTAATCTAATACGTCGAATTTCTGCTTTGGTCTTGTTGTGTCCATTATTTGATATTGCTTCCCTTTCAGAAGCTGTGTATCAGTCTGGATATATTGAGGAAATATTATGAAGATTCACAATGGTGATTGTGACTGTTTACCTATTGCTTGCTCTCTCTCTCTCTCGGCCAAATATTGCTCTGGATTGCATATCTGTTCAAGAACTATGAGAGAGAAATGTGAATACTGCTATAAAAACAAACCAGTCATATTCATGTGCCATGATATCCACTTTCTCACTTGCTAAGTAAATGAAACAAATTTTACTCAATGACTTTATGCTTTCAGTGGTCTTTTGCTGGACAAGTTGTGGAAGGAATCATATTGTTTGGCTTTAAAATTTTGTTTTGACTTTGACTAGGTCCAATTATGTGTTACTAGTGCGGAATTTTTGGATTACTTTCCTGTTTTCCATCCAAGTGCTCAACGGGAAAGCTACAAATCCGACTTTATGTATTTGGGCCCTAATACGAAATTATATTTAAAATCTTAAGAAGAAAAACAAATATTTATTTTTATTTAACGTGACATAATCGAAAATAGATAATAATAATAATAATAATAATAATAATAATAATAATAATAATAATAATAATAATAATAATAATAATTTTAAAAAATTTCTTTGGGGCTACAGTCATGGGTGTGGTCAACAAAATTCTAATTATAATTTAAATAAAATCACTTCCTCAAAAGAACAATTTATTTTCCTAACCCTCCTGGAGACTGAAACACAAAATATAATTAGGAATTGCAATCACTACTATTTCAATAGAAGACACAAATTAAAAGTAGGAACAGAGAATTATGGTGTTCTTTTCCAAAAGGCTTTAAAAGCTGTTCAACACGTTTCATTTCCAAATAAGAATTATTAATACGAAATATTGAATGTAAGAAAACTGATACGTATGAAGAATCAAACTCTGTATTAATTATCAATTACTCCCAATAAAAGAATTTAATTATCCAAGCATCCACTATACCACAAAAATAGGCATATGTGATATATATTCTTTGCATTTGCTAAGCCTAACATGTTGACCACAATCAAAGCAACTTTCCCTTGGGCCCGTGACTATATAAATCCCATATGCATGCTCATCAAAATCTAACATCAATCAGTTGATCAAGCTTCTCCGACTCCATGGATTTTCAGAGCTATCCTCAGCAACAAATGCACGTAACTAACATACATTCATTGCACGAATATGATGAGGAAGATGATGTTTTCTACGACGAACTAAGAAGACAAGTATTGCAATTGACAGCTGAAGACGACGATGTCCATGAAAATGTGTGTAATAACAAGATGCTAAACAGAGTAGAAGCCCGAAAACACGGCCCGTTATATAGTTTTCCGCGGCATTTGTGTTGTTACAATTGGCCCGGGATTAAGGAGGATTGTGGTGCTACACCTGCATGGATGTTGAACTTGTGGAGAAGTGGAAATGGGACAGGTGTTTTCATACCACAAACTACTCTTTTCAGAAGGAAAAACAGGCCAAGTATGTCTTTTTTAATGAAATTAAATTTACAAGATTTTTATTATATTTTTCATTACTGATTTATTGCTTACTTTTTTGTGTTATTGCAGGAAGGAAGAATGGAGGAGGAAGAACATATAAACAGACAGAAAGGATGAACTGAGTAGTATTCATAGATTCACTTATTTCAGGAAAAAAAAAAAAAAAAGTTCAATTGTTTTACTAGTATAGATGCATCAAGTATAAGCCATAATGGTTGTAACTGATTTTGGAAATATATATCTACATGTAAGTGCTATTGACATAAATTGAAGGCTGAAAATAATTTTATTCCATATAGTGAACAGAAAATCAGTAATGGCACATTCTTAAATACAGCTAAAGATTCACCTAGTGCACTCAAGTACTTCAACCAAGAAGTGATCATGCATTGGGCCTAGCTAGCCATAACGAACTCAAAGCCCGAATCCTCGACTTGTAATCACTGATAGCAAGAAGAGCGCTAGCAGCTTGGCGTGTGGTCAAGATTCGTTGCAGTTGTTGCAACGTTTGCAGCCTCAAAAGGTCGGCCTGTGATAGCACAATCACGGGCCTCGTAAACTTTGATTCTTACTTCAAAATAAAAGATTGAACATAATTGATCATATTCATATTATACCTGATGAAGGAAATTCTCAACAGTTGCAATTTTGCTCATTGCCATAGCCATCTGTCCTATGTAATCCTCCATGTTTCCACCATTAACAGAAGCAAGAGAGTTGTTCGAAAGCATCTCAAAAACCGATTGTTGCAAAGCTTCCATTCCTTGAGACAATGCATCCTCAGCTTGTTGACACGATTTCCGTAAATCACATATTCCCACCAACTGTTGCTCTGTTAGAGGCTCTATTTGCTTGCCAAGTACCTATGATAAAAAAAAAACAGAACTCATTATAAAACTGTTGCCTTTTGTGTGTTGTCTATTAACATATTCGTTATAAACCTTGAGAACATCTGAAGAACGAAATCCCCCCAACCACATGAAACACCTTTCAACAGGAGTTTTCCAAGTTCCAGAGAGAACGTAAAAAATGTCTGATTTTGCAGCTGAGCTTTTAAGATGAAATAACTCATCGTAATGAGACATGACAGATTCGACAACGAGCTGCAATTCAGTGTCACATAGATGAGAATTTACAGACAATCTGAGATCAGTAATGAGTCGTTGATGTTCCTCCATCCAATGCGTGTACTCTACATCAAAAGCCACACAACCTAACAATCATATAAAGTTAGCAAATGGTTTCACATTTGAGATCAAATTAGATTGTGTTATTCAAATACTCACTCCCTCCACCTATAGATTGGCTCTGATCTCTGCAAAATCCTGATTTTCCAAATATACCCTACATATCAGTGCAGGGTATTAAGGACAATTGGCCATGTTAACACTATCAATGAGTGGGAACAACATTCTTTATAATCACGGGTAGAAAAGTAGATCCTCTTATAAAATGGCACGTTGTAGGAACGAATACCTGACGATGTGCTTTTTTGAGGTCGTGCTCGAGCTTTGTTAGCATTTGGCTACTGCTCTCTAGCTGTTGAACATATGCCTATTCCAACCAAAACATCAAATTCAAATTCAATTCACATTATTACAATCAAATTTTGAGATACCTTCTTTCTCATTCGACTTTTCTTTGCAGCTTCACGGTTCAGAGCCAATTTGGAAAGTGCCTAAAACCAAGGAAACATAACACACACGAATACTGATCAATAACTTGTTAGTCCATGAATGAAATGAAGGAAAACAACAACCTTTTCGTCTCGAATTGGCTCCTTGGACTGGTTAGTTGAATCGGTAACAGTCAATCTATCATGATGGGCTCCAGGGAACTAAAAAGGGTGTAAACAAGGGCAGTTTATATTTTAAGATAACACTAAGTAAAATAATACTACTAAAAAAGGTGTAACTAAAGACCTGGTTTTTGTCATTGGAGTTTGTGGAAGTGTCTGTTTGATGGCTGAGATGTGCTACTACGCTGGAATCTCCCCGATTCTCCAAGTGTCCGTTTACTGAAGTGTCGGTGCGGCTCTGAAAAGCCATTATTCCACCCTTTTGTTGCATCAACTGATCACCTGCCTCTTGACCTCCACCTGATGACCCTATTTCTGCTGAACATAGACTCTGTAAAAGAAATATGTTTTACTATTGTATAGATACAGATTTTGTGATTATGGGTAAATCTATTTACTTTGAAAGAAACAAGGGAAAAACAGTTACATTGTTGAGTCCACCAAAGTGCAAATTAGCAGACAAAACTGATGTGTTGCTTGCTTTGATGGCATTGTACATTGAGCTTACTGTAAGTTCACAAATGAGATATTTTAGTTACAAGTCTTTAAAAACAGAGCATGAGAGAGAGAGAGAGAGAGAGAGAGAGAGAGAGGGTTCCTACTTCTGGTTGAATCTACTTGATGAAATACATTTGCAGAGGAGTGTTGAAGCTCTCCAATATCAGCAATATGGGCTCCATTTATACCACTGTCATCACCTCTACATACACATATACATACATTTACATCATGCAACAAATTAAAATGCATCTAAGAAACATACAGAAAATTAGAAGCCATTCTTGATCACCTCAGGCAAAAGGCTGAGTGGGAATGGGAATAGACATTATCAGACATGTTATGCATTTTCACACACACACACACTCAGTGTGTGCGTGTACTAAATGTCTTTCTGACAATGTGAAACAAGAGCAAGAAAGAAGAAGAAGCCAACAAAGATGCATTTAGCGAATCAAGTTTCAAAGTAGGATCTCTATCCTGAGAAAGGAGTATAATGGTCGCCATTATTGCAGCATCAACTCTTCCCCTTTGGTCACTCTCAAGTCATTAAACGAAAACCCCACAGCCGCGTGCACGCCACGCTCCGGGACAGTGCATGAGAATCATGTTAAATAGAAGACAGATAAGAGCCAAAAATGTAGGTGGGTGAATCATGAATAGTGTTGCAGGGTCTTCGTCGTACACTGCTCCTCATTCTGTCTTGTTCTTTTCTCAGATTTATTGTCTTTTCACTCTATCCCTTATCCTCTTCTTAACCTTCATCATTTTAGTATTGTCCTTATTATAGAGAAAATTAATCTGTCTTTTTATGCACCTCATGAGCAAACATGTTTTGTATTCACTTTGATAGAGACTTTGAAATCTATAAATCTCAGAGCTCAAGTGATTTCTTGCTACCCCAACTGTTGTGTATCCGCACCAATGAATGTATGTCATGTGTTGGTTTGGAAATAAAGTTGGAAAAGATTTAGTTATTGATTTTTTTTAATTAGCATATGTTATACATCAATTGATATTAATGCGATTAAAGTAGCATGGAATCACTCTCAGAACTCATGAACTTTTGAAACTTGAGCTTTAAAATCATTCCAATCTTGAAACTAACTTCTTACATATTTACACTTTCTTTTTTCAGCCTTAAACTCCTTGAGACCCATATGCTGCCATTTTTCCAATATTGTTGAATAGCATGGAAAGTGGCTAAGATAGCTGGGATGGGAAAGTGTTAGAACATAAATATGAAATCTTGATTGAAGTCATGAGTTGACTCGGACCTATGAATGAAAGAAGAAAATTAACATCGAGACATGTCTAGTTAGGAGGGAAACAATAAAAAATGTGTGCGATAATTCGTCATTGAATTGTCTAGTTATCATTAGTATACATTTTCAGTACACAATTTTTAAAATAAATCAATGGATAATTAATCTATAATTTGAATCGATTAAACGCGTTCATACTCTATTTGACTAGCCGAATACGTAACCCACGAGTAACATTTGATAAATTAAGTTTGTCTCAACTATCAAATATTTGACCCACTATATTAATATTACAGCCTACCTCGATTTGTTAGGAGGGATCCAATCATTACAACCTCAACTTGCCCACTCGTTCTAAAAAGAATTCCAGAGGCCAACTAAGTTTATGGAAAATAAATAAATAAAAGAGGTGAGGTGATATGAACTTAGACCATTTTTATATAATTGTTGACCAAAAGTGGAATTAAGCATCTTTTATAAGATAAAATTAAGCAAGAACTGCTTCCTGTATCTGGTCATCTATTCTATGGTTCAAAACCTCTCTGGCCCGAGCACTTCTGTGCTGTAGGCGTTGGTGTAGTTTCTCCGATATCTGGGCAAAGAACGCTGCATCCCATCTGCTTATCAACGAAGGGTCTTCTGCGTAACAGATATAAATGGATGTAACTGCACTTTCTACGACCACCATTGCAAGCCCAACCTGCAAAACATATGATTGACTAATGAGCACGCTAAAATGTGCCGTTAAGGGAGTTGATTTGATATCGTAAGGATTATAAAAACAGCCTCATTGTGGGTTTGCCAAACTAGTTATGGGCACATTATGTTGTGTTTGCCATAGGTAAAACAGAAGTCCCAATAGGGCATATACTTGGGGTTTAGGAGGGGGGTTAAACGTTGAGGTGCTTACCATGATCATACCCATCAACATGGCAGTAGATCCGACCATGACTACTCGCTCAGGATGCTTGATCCTAGTCCAGATTGCTGCACATGTTCCAGATATGAGTCCACCCAAGACCATGCCCATGAATAAAACCGCACCTGAACAATCATATGCTATAAGTGCTTCGACGCCTGTTGATTGGAATAATTCCCAGGCATCTTTCGCTGAATGATTAAAGCTTTTTCCATATATGGCAATCTGGATGAAAAGGCATGTATCGATGTTTCAGTTTTGGATAGATAAAAGGTTGCATACTGAAAAAACCAAAGCGTATTAGATCACAACAAAGTCTAAATTTCATCTATAGTTACATTAAACAAATCCAGTCACTAATAATTCCATTCCAGCAACTTATTCACCTCATGAATTGTGTTGTGCTCCCTCCAAGGAAGACAAAAGCCAAAAGAAAAGGCAGAGGAAATAAAAACAAATTCTACCATGCAGTTTTTGGAAGACCTATAGAGAGGATTATAATGTCCATCTGCCATCTGATTGTAACTATATCAAATAGGACATTGTATATAGGTCACTTTCTAAACAAGTAAAGGTTCTTCATTATATATAGGGCAATGTATATCATTTCAAATCCAATGAAACAGCTACGAGGAATATATGCCTTAATAATGTTGTGATAAAATTATGACAAAACACAATTGAAATTGATGCAATAAGCCTTAAGGTATAACTAATACCTGGACATAAGCATATTTGTTGAACCAGCGAACCAAAAACTCTACTAGATGGAACAGAAAATCAACACAGCAGAGCAGGCACTCATTGCTGCCAATTTTCGACCTCAATCCCCTAATCTGTAAAGTCCATTGGATAAGGGTAAGAGGCAGTCGAAGTGAATATACGTGGTGTTTAATGTTCTATACAATTACTAATTTTCAAAACAAGAGATCTTGGCTGCTCACCTCCCACCGTAGTGTTCGTATAGCAGCAGTAAAAAGTGATCCATAGCATATGCTGCCAAAAGAAGTAGTGATGGCGTATTGCAAGGAACTCATCAATGGTTTGGGAGGCATTGATGTTGCTTCTCGACCACCATGAATAAGGACAAGGAAAACCATACCCGAAACTACAACATGAACGACATTACAGAAAACCGCACCAGTCCAAAACAAGCTTACAGATAGCACCTGTAAGAGCAAGTGATGGCAATATGTTTATTTATTGAGATGAGCAGAGTGAAAGTTACTATGTTTCAGCCCTAGAAAAGATTATAAATAGAGCAAAAACTTGCCAGCTCACCACAAGTAGCCACCACCGACCACTGTCACCAATGCCTAAAGCAACAACCCCAGCTACTCCAAAAGACCACAGGGAAAGCCATAAAAGCATTACTAGCATAAAAACGCTTGATACTCTAGTGACCTCAGGAAGGTTCCACACCATCTTCACTGCTCTTTGTAGTACCAGCATGGTAAATGGTAGCCTATGGAGTGACAAGAGTAAGGAAAACTGTAACTTGGCATTAATGTCTCTCTCTCTTTCTCTCTCTGAGATAACTTCTTAACCAATTAATATATCCAGTTTTCGCAAAGCATCTAATAGGTGTGGATACATATTTTCATTAGAATATACATATCTTAGGAGAACGCATACTTGATTTCCAATTAGATGCAGAAATGAGAGAATTTTGATTATCTAGGAATAGGAAAAGTAGATTTAATAAATAAGCACAAGGTCTCATTGTTTACCTATCAATGACTGAGATAACATACAAGAACTGCAATGCAGCACCGATAGCAAATGCAACACCCCAAAAGAACTGCTCAATCCAGAAACACAGCACACTGATGACAGCAAGATATGTAGTCAAAAGGTGCACCGAGAACTTCATCATTTGATTTGCATGTGAACCAAGCAACAACAACCAAATCAACCCCAAAAATGCCCCAACTCCACCAGCAACAGCAAACAAAGGCCAGTAATCTTCAGTTAAACCATCCTTGTTCTCAAGAAATCCCATTGTATATTTATCAATGTTCAGCCTATCCAGTTGCTTAAACCTATTTAGCCCAAAAACCCCGAGAGCAATACCTACCACAATTAAATGTGCTATATATATCAGCAACCAGAACACATCCCGCCAGTGACGAGACACCGCTGGCGAGATTCCTTGAGAAGATGACTGACTCCCCACAACATTCTGCAATCCAGTTTGTAACGTTATCTCACATAGACAGACTAGGGAACAAAAAATACTTCACTAGTGAATTTATTCATAATAATGTCTGCAGAAAGTATTCATCATGCATATAAATTCCAAAATAACAGAGATTCACACGATACAATTAAACCCACAAGTCATTGTTTTATTATTTTCATGTCCACTCTAAGTCTGACAGCTTTCACTAGGATCCAACCAAATTTCAGATTTATAGACATAAAGTTAAAAATTGGCAACTAAAACCATAACGCTGAAAGAATTTCTCCATACCAACCTGCTTTTCTCTTTGTTGCACACAACAATACAGTCTGAGGGTAAGATTAATTTTACAGAGAAAATTGAAACTCTTCAGAAAAATGAGGACAATAGAGTAAGCCAATAACAGAATTTGCAGACAGCTTATTTACTTCATTTATTTCATCCATATAATACAAACAGAGTCAAAGAAAGGGTGATCAAAGTAAAGTCATGGTAATTTTGAAGAAACAGATGTAGAGAATTTAAAGAAGAATTTCACCATATACAAAAGAAGAACAGCTAAAATTATCGGTAAATAAGAGAATATGAATTTCCCTTGTAGACTTTTCCTTAAAAAGGGCTTCGAGCCTTTCGCAGCATTCATCAGAAATGTAGGAACTTTCAATTCACTGAAATCTAAAACCAATTCATAGATTCTAAGGAATTCTGCTAAAACTTTCTTTGGAGAACAATTCAAACCTTCAATTAAATCAATCAACTTAAGTTCAACATAAAAATTATAGCTTCCCAAATCTGCTGCACTTCTGAATTCCAAAAATCACATAAACTCACTAGACGATCAATAAATTCAACAAGCAATCATCAAAATAAATCGCCGATGTTGATGATGATTGCAAGAGGAATAAAATCAGCAATCATCCAAGTAAAACCAGTTCATATGCATAAGTAACAAAAAAAAAAAAAGCAAAAGGTTTTCAAACTCATAAACGCAAGAGCACAACAAGCATTATTCGTACCGGTTGTTGGGGTCCGAGGGCGGAGTCATAGGAGGAAGAAGAAAAAGAGGAGGAAGACTGAGAGTCGTTCATTACGCTACCGCTACACGAAACTTGGAAAAACTGGTCTATATACTAGATCACAATTTTGTTTGGTAGTGCACATAAGTGTTTTGCTAGGGTTTTTGAAGTTTTTTGGCAATAGTAGTTCCAAATGTTGATGAAAATCGAAAATTAGAAAAGGAAAGTTTGAAGAAGTATACTCAGGAAAAACCGAAACGGCTATCATTTCAATTCCGATGGAGAGAGAGAGAGAGAGAGAGTTGCCAGGTAGTTGCCACCCTTTTGTTACGAGGTACAATTATGGTTGTCGTAAGCGGTGATTCCCACGCGCTCTAGTGTTTCAATTTTACTCATTTACTATCATTTTGTTATTTTTTAATATTATATGCAAAATATATTATAATGTTAAGTAAAATTGTAAAAAATAAAAATATAGATTATTATGTTTATCAGTCGATCCAACCAATTAAACCGTGAAAGCGGTTGGACCAGTAATCCAATCCCATACCACTTTAAAGCAATCAAAGTTTGTAGAATTTACAATCTCGGATAATGACAATCTATTATGCAAAATCATGTGACTGATAGGGATAACAAAGATAAAATGTAACAGAAATAAAGGTTTTCTATGAATAGAGAACTAGACAGGGATTATGTCGTTTTGGTCCCACGTGAAATTTTCCGAACAAAGGGATTGCTTGTGCAAGAAATTGTGCTTTTTTTTTTTTGTTTTTTCTTTTCTGTTGTTTGTTTTTTTTCCCCTTCTTTTTTCGTGTTTTTTTTTTTTTTTTTTTTTTGTTTTATTGGTTTTATGGACATGGATGTTCATTTTGTCAATTTTTGCGTCGACTCGTATCGAACTTTGGCATATCGTGATGCATCAAAATATTAATTAAAATTTTATGTTAATTCTATTGATTTCGCTTATTATCTATCAAGACTTCAGTTTTTTTATACAGTAGTTTGCTTAATTGGACTTTCTAGTTAAAATTTAAGGTAATCAAATAAAAAATTAAAATTTAGTAATAGTAGAGTACCTAATTTAACTTTAATGAGATTAAAAAGACATATATATACACACAATTAAAATGAGATGTTGCATAATATGTTCCCGAAAGCCAAAAATCAAACTCATTAAATTTTTAAAAAGATTGTTGAATTCAATTGATTTTTCACTGTTCGGTTTGATGAATTGCAAATATTATTATCAATTGACAAATTCATTTGATTTTAAGAAAATTAAGTTCATAATATATTTATAGGAGAAAAAATTATTTAACATTAAGTGCTATCTGATTCTCTTCAAAAAAATAAACAACTCCTATTTAAGAAATCAAAATTTTTCATATGAAACTAATACATGGATCCATTAAGTGTACTATACTTTTAGTTATATTAGTCATATAATTTTTAGTCATATCTTTTAATATCTAAGATATATCTTATATATTATATAAATGTATGCATATATTGATATAAAGGTATAAGTAATATTATATAAATATAAGAATAATACACATAAAGATATATATGTACAAATTGTGTTTTTTTTTAAATTAATGTATTATATAAATATTATGATATTTAATTATAAATATCATACTAATAGAATAAAAAAAATCATACAAAAATATAATATAAAGGTTTGTGCTTGAAAAAAAAATGCACAATTCGAAATCAACTCAGTTGCATGATGCACTAGTTTCACACAAACAACAAGGGAATTGATATTCCAATTTTTGTAGAGTTTGAAATCTTCTCCCACACTTTCCTTTTTAATTGGTAACAAAAGTGATTTTATTTTTTTGTAAATCGAACATAAAATAAACATTTAAATTTAAAATCCTAAGGGTATGTTTGTTTAAGGTTTCACCCCATCGGATTTGGGATTTTAAAATCTCAAATTCGTGTTTGTTTAGAGGATTTTGTCAAGAATTATCAAATCCATCAAAAACCTATTCTATCTAAAAAAAACACTATAATTAACCCTATACCTAAAACTTATTACACATCAACTAACAATATAATATTACACACCCCTACTTTTTCCACCATTAATTTGACATCTATAATATAATATTACACACCCCTACTTTTTCCAGCATTGATTTGACATCTACAGTAATAATTCTACATATAAAATCTCAAAACAAACACAGATTTTAACTATTCATCTTTATTATCAAATCCCAGGATTTCAAAATTCGGATTTCCCCCATCCTACATAATCCTTAAACAAACATACCCTAAGGGTTAATTTGGGGAAATTTGATTTTAAGATTTTGGAATTTGGTAATAAAAAATGAATAGTTAAAATTTGTGTTTGTTATGAGATTTTATATGTAGGATTATTACTGTAGATGTCAAATCAATGTTGGAAGAAATGGGGGCGTGTAATATTATATTGTTAGTTGATGTGTAATAGGTTTTAGGTATATGGTTAATTATAATGTTTTTTAAATAAAATAGGTTTTTAATAGATTTGATAAATTTTGACAAAATTCTCTAAATAAACATGAATTTGAGATTTTAAAATCCCAAATTCAATGAATGAATCCTTAAACATACCCTAAGTGAGGGTGGGGACCTCATAGTCCGCAGTCAGTTTGGGTAGCTCGTAAGTAGCACGAATTACTTTAAATGCATAATTTATGTCCCAATAGTAATTATAAGTCCTAAATATAATATACACAAATGTTATATTATGTTATCGATAGTTTTTTGTTTTTTACTAAAAAAAATGTAACAATAGTAAATTCGCTAATTGTGTTAACCAGCAGACTTTTGCAAGGAATATTTTATTGAAAGTTGTTTTTCTTTTCTTTTGAGAATAAAGATATTGAAAGTTAGTGAGTAATTTTCGTGTTTCCAATGATAATATAAACGAAATTTATGAAGTACATATGTATCTGATTAAGTTATACCGGCTGTGATACTATTTTTGACTAATGTATTTATTGTTCTATTTAATATTTTCTCAGCTCTCTAGATCTATTAATTAACTTGACATGTTGAATATTTATATCAAGGGTTTTTCTATCCTTCCCATTACCATAACATACATTGTTGCATCCACAGTTATGTCAAGTACTATAAGTGAGTCTAATATAAGACTATTTCACGAATTTAATTATATGAAGTATATCGATCTACAATTCACACTTCACAATCCATATATCAATTTAGGAAAATGAATTATGTTTGTGAGTAAAACCATCTCATAAAAGTTTTTGTGATAACTATATAATTTTTCAACTAGATTTATTTCCTAAAAACGTACACTACTTACTCAATATTGATTTTAACTGTTATTTTTATATGAACATTAACCTCCCACATGATACACAACGAAATTGCAAAGAAATATCCACTTACCCTATGTGATAGGGAGAGGTTAACGACCAATCAAATAATAATATAGTAATTAATTAACTGGCAGGTTGAGTAATTTAATTAAGATTTTCCAAACTATTGATGAGGTAGGATTTTTATTTTCGTTTCCAAGTTGTGATACATTAAAACAAGAGTTCAAAGATGTAATTTAATAGAGACGGCTTTGAGTAGAGTTTTTTTTTCCCCGTATTATAATAGAGCATGTAGCTTTTTGTCGCATTTAAAAGTTCTAATCACCTTCATTTTACCTTTCAATTTATACTGTAGTAAAATTTTAATTACATCATTAGTCCATTATTATATAAGTATGTCATTCTTTTGTTTAATAAATTAATTGATTATATATATCATATTATGATCTAACTGTCTTGTTTAAAACTATCCCACTATTTAATTTAATAGTTTCTTTTAATTTATTAAAACATGTAGTATGAAATGTAATGCTCTATTTAGTGTGAAATTAATTATCGACAAAAGATAATTATATATTGTCATCGTACAAAACTTTTACTCAATATTATATATTATTTATAGTTATAGGATAGTGTTTGTGTGCACCAAGTGTATGAGTCATGATTCATACAATTGGGCGTGCGGCTCGGGTCGGTCCGGTTTAACCCGAATCTGTGCCCTTTTAAAAAAAATTATGTCATAACATTGTAATAATATAACATTTATATTCTAATAGTATAACCTTTATGTATTGATTTTATAAATTTTTTCAGTGAATAATTTACATTTTTTTCACTACATGCACTGTAAAAGGTTATGTGCATGTAACTAAAAGGTTATGAGGACAGAAATAAAATATTAAATTCATTAAACTAAAAGGTTATGTCAATATAACAGTAGAATTATGGTTTGAGTTAGGGTTTAGGTGTGTGTGGGCACGTGTAGGTGCGTGAGACACGTGTGGGACGCGTGAAATATATTTTTAAGTCGAGTTGACCAAATTACATGAATTTAAGATTCGTATACTTGGTGTATAGAAATAATTGTGATACTTATAAGTTATAAAAATAACCGTAAACAGTGATTATTTTGAAACAAAAGGAAATTCATTTAAGTTTCATAATTTCTTTTAACTACATGCTATTTTCTTTCTTTAGGGATAATCAATAAAATAGAAAAATGTTCAACATTATCTAATGGTATGCCTTACCTTTATATCGAAGAAGTTTAATTTTAATCCCAGTTGTTCATTAAAGAAAAAAAATAAAATAAAAAGTTCCAGAATTAATAACATACTTTTCAGCAAATTAAAAAAACGTTATCGTTTTATAGCTTGATCGGAATGATATTTCGACTGCAAGTTTATGGGTTTTACAAAGATTATAAAGACAAAGAGATAAATTAGATTGTATTGGGACTTCGTTTGAATTACAAGATTTGAATGAATGTATTTTAAAATCATTCAAATTAAATTATATTAAAAAAAACCATCAAAATCATTCTAAATTAATGTTAAATGTAAATTATAAATTTCAAATTCACTTTAAACCAAATATTATCAACATATTTACAATTGTATATTTTAAATTATTACTCAAATCCTTTACAAAAATTATCCATAAAGAATTGTTAATTGATCCAATAAAAAATTAATTCAATTTGCCCGATATTGTCGTGTGTATAGTATTTCATAGACAAAACCTTGCATATTTATAAATTTCTAGAACGTAAATAGATATAGACTTCGAAGAATAATGTTTTAAATAAAAATAAATTGGGTGGCGTCGTTTTCAACATTTTGGGTGTTAAGAGTGGTAGGATCCTCCGTCACCAACCAATGAACTAGTGCCAGCTCAGCTTAACTCAGACTTTATCCTTGCTGTTTCACGACAATACCTATTACCTAGTACTATATTTGGTGAACATCGCTGCTTTGTGCACTACAACAGTTCAACCCCACAACACATATTTAATGGCACTAAAAAATAGATAGGTGTAAAAAGAAAAAAAGAAAAAAAAAATCATTAATCATTAATCATTAATTATAATAAAAAGTTTACTTTTATGATCCAATTTG
Source organism: Scutellaria barbata (assembly GCA_028654395.1). Classification (NCBI taxonomy): domain Eukaryota; kingdom Viridiplantae; phylum Streptophyta; class Magnoliopsida; order Lamiales; family Lamiaceae; genus Scutellaria; species Scutellaria barbata. The sequence goes on from CM053647.1 coordinate 30,189,953, forward strand.
CAAACATAGTTTGGTGTGCTTACGTGCATAGTCACATGTGATTATATACTGAATGATAATTGATACTTTTACATGGAATTATTATGTTGGATAATATTTATGCCCTATTTGTCACGTTTGAGTGATATTTTGTGATTTTTTTTCTTCAAAATACTCTCTCTATCGTTCGTATTCAAAGTTTTGATAGTCACTTCCTTTGTTTTTAAATAAATGTGGCTTTATAATTAAAATAGATTTTTCAACTTATTTGTTACTTTTTTAGTATCATAAATAGTTAATGAATTTTTTCTCCTTCCTCTTTTCTTGTACTAGATTTAATTTAATGTTATATATTAATTATATATAAATATACGAATTGAATATTTTTAAGTTATATGAAACGATCTTAATTAAATGATATATTATTTCTAAACCAATGGAATAATAACATCCATGTAAAGAGAATGAATGTATGGTTACTTCTTTATGAGAATTAGTGAGTCTAGCTATAAGTCGATGGGTTTAGCCTATAGTTAGCAAGATATTTAGTTGTTTATATTGATTGATAGGGGTCGTAAATATACAATTAGTCATATTTTGGTACATCAACACCATTTTAAAAATCTTATGAAGTCAAATTATTAAAGAACGGCTAGCAGGTAGCACCCATCCTTGACTTGGTAATATTATAAGAATAATTTTTTGTTTATTATCTTTAAAAAAACAAGGATGATCTTAGGAAACAGAAGATTCAGTTTAAATATTATAGCTAAATTAGTGCTATCATAAATATCATATAGTAAAAAAAATTAATGATGCATCTTATAATATGGCAACGTTTTTTTTGTTTTTGAGTATTATATATAAAGATGTGGACAAACAGACAAGAAGTAATGCAAGTAATAATATTGTAATTAATCAGACGAATTAAAACATGTTGCTTGAGTAATGGCTTGATTGTGATTGGAAAATAACATGCAGTTTTTGAAGAATTGTGTATTACAACAACTTTTCAAATACAAATATTCAGTGGCTTTCAGTTGAAACAGGCATTGTATACAGTTTTCTCAATGTACGTATAATATTAAATGTTATAATTATGATGAGGAAAATATTGTTTTTTTTTTTGTTTTTGTTTTCACATATCTAAAATGAGATCTGGGAATACGAAAGAAAAACAATAGAACTTCTTGATGGTTCTAATATATATACTCCATTCGTCCCATAAATATGAGTCTACTTCTATTTTCACATAAATTAAGAAAATATTTAAAGTTCCAACTATATTATTTTTTTTATTAATTATAGCATTAAATGTAATATTTTTTTATTTCAAAAGGTAAATAAGGAATTAAAGTGTGCTAATTTAATATACATTTAATGAAGAACATATATAGAATTACAAATTAAAAATCATATTAATATAGTAATAAGCTCATCTTTATGGACGGATGGAGTAATTAATAAAAAAATGAAACACAAAATCTCATAATTTTCATGAAAATAAATGATCTAAGTGTGATGAATCAATTTGCTATTTATTATATCCACAATCTACATATGAGATTATGAAATTGGATTTGATCTATAGATATAGTAGTTCTATCTAATAAATTATATTGATGAGGCTATCTCATATTTAGTCTTTATGGTTCTTCTCTACAAGATTTGACCATCAAAATTTAATGGTTAAAAAAGACAAACCAAAAAAACATATTGATGGATTTGCAAATCATAGTAGGTAATTGTTTGTTTATTTATTTAATAAGTCTTAATCAAAGAAGTTGATATAGCGATCAATGATCTCACCTTTTGTGTGTATGTTTCAAAAAGTTAATATGAGGATAAACCAAACCAACAACTTTGAAAAGATGAAGTTAATTATCTCACAAGTATTACCAATTTCGACAATAAATAGTCTTCTCAAACTAGTGGATGTTTCATTTGAAATTGATTATTATATAAAATTTTATTTCAATTTGGGTTAAACAAGTCAAAACTCATTTTCATTCAATAATATTTAAAGCTCGATTTGAGCTATAAGTTAAAAAACATGTATATATGATCAAACTCATTAGTTCAAATAGTACTCGTTCTAGTTTGATTTAACTATAGCTTAAAGAAAGTTAGAAACCCAATTCTATTCATCTATGTGACATTATTTTCTTGTGAAAACATAATTAATTGTTTATTTAATTGGAAGATTTGTTTTTTAATGAGAACCTAATTAAAGGAATGTGAATCATGTCAGGGAAGGAGTGGACTAGAGGCCCAAGGTTCATATATATAATCTATTTTTAATTATGTATGAGTCTCGAAACTTTGTTTTATCAAAATCTAATAAAAGAGTTAATATACAATTCATAACTCATAAAATAAATATTAACTTTTTAAATAAATTTGACTTGTAAATAGCGGAATTTCGTCTCACATTATCATATATAAATTTTTTGTTCAGTATAATTAAATACTAAATATATTCTAAAAAAGAGCCCATATCTCACCAAGTTTATAGAGTCTGTGGGTTTAAATATTTGTCATTTCTGGAAGACATCAATAAAAGTTGACCTAATGAATAATCTTATCCACAATGCTTAGTTATCTTCAATAGCATATAGTAATGTAGATGGATATATGTAGATGGGTATCCGAAAAAAGTTTGAACCCTTCTAGAAGTTAGAAATTTTGATATTTTATTGCCATTATTATAATTTTTTATATTTCTGAGGCCTGTCATTGTTGTATTAATTCTTACGTCTTGTCGCAGGTAAGGATGAATTTAGGAAGTATTATAGTGTGTTTGGAATAATGCCTAAACCCACAATTTACATCAAAGATTATGTTTTTACAATTAATTGATAATTTAGTTACTTTTCTATTCTAATAAAAATAAAGAATATTCGATTTTTATTGTTGTCTCAACACTACACATATCTAGTCATCATGTTGGTCTCAACAATCTGAAATGAATAGATCTGTATGTTGGTTTCACAATCCTAAAAAAATGGGTACAATATCTTCAAACAAGTGGATCATGATAGATAATATGTTGAACATACTATCCGGTAAATATATTGGTTTCAATATCCTCAAACGAGTGGGTTAATATGTTGTTTTTCTATAAATAATTTTTTTTAATTATAAAAATAAATTTGTCAAATTGAATAGATTATAATAGAAAAATAATCTTTTATATCAACTGTGATATCTAAGCAGAAGCCCTTATAGTGTCTTCTTAATTTATCATTTAAAATTATTCGCAAGTCTTAATCACATGATTCACATTAATATATCTATTTATATTTATATGTATTCATGCATATTGTCATAAGAGGAGTAGTAGAGGAACGTTAGAGGGCCAAGGCCAACCTCTGAAATGGGCTAAGGCCCAATATATAGTCCAGCGAGTGAGTGATACTAAAACTTGGGCTATTCATAGAATACAGTATTTAGTCCAGCTCTATCTCTCTCTACATGAACAACCAATTTATAATTTTCGAAACTTGTAGTGTCAAGAAATTATAATAAATAAAAAAACCCTATAATCCAAAAGAACCAATTGAAAAGGAAAAGGAAATCATGACATAGAGAGGAAAAACTATCTACTGGTATTAAATATAATAAATCATTTTATGCTTTAAGATTGATTTCAAATATTCTACATAATTTATTTTTAAATCACTATTAATGTATGATGTAGAAACCATCTTCCCCGGAAAGGAAGAAGCCCAAAAGCATGACAACTAGTAGTTAAATATCAGACGAGAATCATTTGACGTTTTCGAGGATGTAAATACTTCTTGATTTTTTATAGAAATTTATGATCAAAATATGGACAAGAAAATGTCACAAGTGTCATCTCGAATCAGTTATTTGTGAATTCAATTGCCAAAATTATTTTCAGTTAATTCCGAATCGATTCAGTGTGTTCTAATTAAGTAATTAACTACATGAGCTGACTAGATACAACATAGTATTAATTTTTACTATTATTCAAATTCATTGTGGTGACCCCAATTTATCGGAATCTCAGCACAAGGACGACATTGTACTTTATTATCACAAGTCATCAGTTTTGGACTGTCCTAATCAATTCTACTAATCATACATAATATATATACATATATATATATATATATAAAATTTGATGACAATGTTGCTTACATAACATTGTAATTACTTTATGACTGCTGGTTTAAAAACAGAGTTGACATTGCTTTCATTATCGTGGGTCAAGACAACGTACGTTTATCTGTTTAAGTAGTTTTAAAGTTAATGGCATTTAACTCTTAATTAATTCAATTATTACCTGATATTAGTCGCCGTCAATTGTTTCGTGTATGCATGTGTTTGTCACGAACTACTTATTCTATGTTTGCTTGTTTGACTTTGTAAGAAACATAAATTAATATATTTTCCTTTCCATATGTGAAAAAATAAATAGACGATCAATAATTTTCCACCCAATTTTGAAGCAAATATTGAAAAAAATGCAGTCTTTTTTGGTCACTATAAAATATTCAACATTCCCTTCAGATTAAAAAAGGAAAAAAAAAATAAAAGCCATATATTCATGATTTTTATTGCTTCCAATGCACACATATGTGACATAAAAGTAAACATAGCCTTTTTTTTTTCTCCAAAAGGGTTCGAGCTAGCCTTTTAATAAATTGCAAAAGAAGGTTGGGAAGTAATTGTTCGAATATAAAAAAATAATTGAATCAAATATATTGATTTTTCCAAATTTGTTTGAATATATACGATGAATAAACTTATTATCTACTACAAACTCAATTCCTTGCACGATGGTGATGATTTGTCATGCATCCTTTGTTGATCAACCAGGAGACTATATCACATGTTTTTTTGAGTGTTCTTTCTCTCACCAGGTTTGGATGCACATTTTTTGTTGGCTTAATGTCTCAGTGAATATGTATAATAATCCTTTGGATCACTTACTTTGCCATGAAGATATCTTCAAAGTAAATAAAGGTAGATGTGTTGCTACCATAGTTTGGATGTGCGTGGTGTGGGTGATATGAAAGTGGAGAAATGCTTGTTTGTTTCGTGATGTTGCAATTGAGTTGGAGAAGATGACGTGGAGCTGGTTTGTTATCTATTGTATTGAGTTCTGTCATTTTTATTTTTTGAACTTGCTTAATAATCCTAGAATAGTGTCTATTGTATTGAGTTCTGTCATTTTAATTTTTGGATTGACTTAACAATCCCAAAATGGTGTTCGGATGTTGATTGCCTCTTATTTTATTGTTTCTTTTGTAATTTAGTTGGTATGTCTCATACCAAAAAAAAAATTAACAGAAAATTACAATTAGACTCTGATCAAATTTCTGATATACAATTCCCTCACACTTAAAGTATAATAATATTATGTATTGATAAAATTGAATAAGTTCAAATTAAATTATCCATATAAATCATATCACAACGTGTCATAAGTTGTTAACTTTTTATAGTCAAAGGATGTAGTTGTAATTTTCACAGATATGATCAAAATTAAACAATGATAGATGCAATTAACTCAATTAATTTTGGTTGTTAGTTAGATAACAAACTTTGTGAACAACTTTTTCCAAAAATACAAATGCAAAAGCTTGTGATGGATAATTCCAAAGAAAATGAAGACAAATTTTGATTAAAGAAAGAAAAAATAATTGTTGCAACTTGTAATGACATGGTTCTAAATAATTGTTGCAACTTGTAATGATATGGTTCTTCTTTTTACGACGAATACATTCTCAAATCTAAATTATATTCTCAAATCTAATGTACCAATATACAAAGTAAGACAATAGTATTAAATACTTCGATTTAATTAATATGTAACAAGGACGAATATATCCAGAAATATCTCCGATATATTTCCGATATTTCCATTTTTTCACGTAACCGATATAATAACGGCTTGTATATTTTTTCGATATTTACCGATATTTTTTCGATATTCCCCCAATATTTCCGTAAAATGAGGGTACCGATATTTACACTGACACCGACATTGTCTTCCTTGATATGTACACATTCGTCTCAATTTTACCGTCCATATTTCATTTTTTTTTTCTTTCTCGAGAGCTATCTATCCAATTTATTAAATAAGGATAAATCAGAAAACTCATTAACAAAAAATTGTGTGGTCCATATGGAATTAGTTGTAGTGCGATTTTCCTACGGAATCGAGTTATAATTTCAAATTAATAATAAAAAGTTCATTAATTTAATATCGAATTTCAATTTTTTTTAAAAAATTGATTTAGTGAATCGAGAATTTATTCCATATTATTCTATTATTTGTATTGACCATATAATTCCAAAATAGCATTTTAGCCCTGTATAAATCTCACAGCATCTTCTTCATCAAAAGTCTCTCTTGATTTCTCCGAAAATCTAGCCGTCCTTTTACTTCAGCAGATCGACCCAGTTTTCTTTCCAGAAAAGTACAAGAAAACAATGGGTCTCTCTGTTCTTCAAGTAATGCACTGTTTGCGCTCCTTGTTTTGTATAATATGCATATTCTCTCTTTCTTAATGTTGATTTATGCATTTTGTTAACTTAATAGGGATTTACCAAATCGTTAGCGATGACGGTGTTGTCGGAGATCGGCGACAAGACGTTCTTTGCAGCTGCTGTAAGATTAATACATATTTATTATTTTCGCCGATTTTTTTTCTGACAATGTTTATTCATCCTTTTGTTCTTGTTTGCTTCATTTTTTTTTTTGGTGGGTGTTGTTTGGATTGAATGTTATTAACTATTGAATTGTTGTTGGTGAGCTGCTATGGCATCTAATTCAGCTGTAACAGGACTACTTAGAAATTATGCTTGTTAATATATTTTATTTTTCAACAGTGCATTGGCATATCTGTGGTTTACAGTTGTTTATCTTGGAAGTGTTTCTATTTTCCTATTCTTGTTGTAGAAGTTCTTGACTAAATATTAGCTCTATTGTGTTAGTCTATGGATTTTGCTTATATTGGATATGAATCCTCAGAGAATGATAGTAGTCTTCTCTTGTGTTTCTCAAGTGGAAGATCATTGTATGCTATATTACTCCTGCCCATGGTTGTTGTTACCTTTGTGTGTGTGTACGTGTGCTTTTTTCTGTTTTGAATTTGTTTATTTTACTGGCCTCTTAACTTGATTAAGAGTGGAGAAAAATTTAAGAATGAACACTCAAGAAGTTCAAAATCGACATGTTAGTAAATGGTACTATAATAGAATATGAAGATGCATGTTTGCCTCTCCCTCCACATTTTTTTTTCTTTTTTCCTTTTTTCTGAGAATTTATGTATTGTAAATCTGTATTGCAATTCTCAGTACTGAAAAGATGAATTATATGATGACTTTTGCTGGTTCCTTTTGTTGTAGATTTGTACCTGTAAATTGTCTCAAACTAGGTGGCTAGGAATGTATTATCCTTCATCTCGGTTGTTGTTTAAATTGATTGGGAAATGGAGAAATAGAGGTTATATCTAGAAAGACTGAACTTCAGGTGACATATGCTTAGGTTAAAATTGGTTATGGATCTCAAAGCTTTTGTTTCATTAAACTGACTGATCACCTAGACTGGTCAAGCATTTTCAATTGAGTGAATTTTGCATCAGTTCATGTTTGGTGGTTGCACATCTAGAGTCTACATAGTGGGATTCATTAATTGATACTTGAAAGTATTGGAACGAAAGGTTTAGTATCTCCTTGGATTACCTTATTCCTTTAGTTGAAAAATAGAATCAGTTAACTGCATCATCCACCAAAGAGAATGTGAACCGGCATTTAGTTAACATTCTTTTGGGGATAACAATCATATGGTACTCTGACATTAGTGTTTCTTTCAGATACTGGCAATGCGTCATCCCAGAAGACTAGTGTTGTCAGGCTGCCTTGGAGCTTTGATTGTAAGATATGATTCTCTGTCTTAATTCTCTTTTGTTTATTCATACATCAAGGCTCTGAAATGACTGCAAATCTTTGTTGATTTCTAGGTTATGACAGTTTTATCAGTTGCTGTTGGTTGGGCTGCTCCAAATTTGGTAAGTGGTTTGAACTAGACCCTTTTCCAAGGATGATGTTTCTATTGGACATATGATAATTTCTTATGAGACTCCCAATTACTGGTAGCACTCTGTTTTCCATTCTAAGCTATATCGAGAAATACAAAAACCTAATGATTCAAAAACTAAACTTGCATTCTATTGGGCATGCTAATTCCTTTAACGAACTAGAATGCTTATTGATCTTCCTACTTCCTATTATAACCAGTATATCTCTCTGGTTCATGAAAGACTAGCAAAGTTGTGATTGAGATATATTTAAAACTCATTTATGATTTGGAAGACACTTAAAGTACTTATCCTTTTTTAGTATAGGATAGGATGGGTGTTTCATGTAAATATATATTTTTCATATTTATCTGTATTTTTTGGTTTGTCAATCCCACCACCTTGGTTATATTGTGGCTGCTAACATACTGACGAAGAAAACACACCTCAGTATTATGGGAACCAGTTCTTCATATCTTTTAACTTCTTGCTGTGCAACACTCCTTGCAGATCCCACGTCAGTGGACTCATCACATTACCACATTATTGTTTCTGGGGTTTGGCCTATGGTCTCTATGGGATGCATTTAACGAAGGGTAGGGAACTACTGTCCTTCTATTCATACATTGTGCCATTTTGCTTGGTAGAAATATCATTCGCTCAACAAAATTCCAGGTTAACTCAATATTTACGTTTTCTTCATTTTTCCCAACAGGGAGGATGAAGAATATGCTGAAGTTGAAAAAGAACTGGTTTGTTTTTCATATTTTACTACTTGACTTGAAATGTCTCTTGAATCTCACTAAATTCACTTCTATGGTGTTGCTAGAATGCTGATACAAAATGTAACGGTGGAGAAATCAGAGAGAATAATAAGGTAAATCTTTCATCTGCTATCCGAATTCTGACACGACCTCCTTGGTCCTTGTTAAGTTTTATGATTTAAAAGATACTTATTTCTGGCTGAGAAAAATCATGTCTGCAGTTTTATATCATTAGCGTTGTCTGATATAATCTATCAGAGAACATATTATACACTCCAATCTTTATGGTTGAACCTAATGCTGTAAGTTTCTGTGCTTCTCATAAGTAGAGGTGTATACTAGCCGAGCCGAGCCGAGCCGAGCCGAGTACTAGCACCCAAACTCGAGCTTGATTTTAAAACTCGAAGCTCGAGCTCGACTCGAACGAGCTTATTTTTTTAATGCTCGAGCTGGACTCACTACCTGGAGAATATTTATAAAAAGATTGAAAATTTAAAGTAAAATATTAAATTATTAATTCAACATATGCTTAGTTATGCTCGATTAGGTTCGTGAGCTTGTCGAGCCGAGTATTAATATGCTCGATTAGGTTCGTGAGCTTGTCGAGCCGAGTATTAATATGCTCGATTAGGTTCGTGAGCTTGTCGAGCCAAGTATTAATATTCTCGGGCTGGAGATCGAAAGCTACTCGAGCTCGGCTAGATTATTTTGGAGCCGAATTTGATTTTTTTTTCAAGTTGATCGGAATAGCTCACGATTGTATTATCTCATTTACAACTCTACTCATAAATATGCAATGCAAGATTTTTTGAATGTTGTGTCTCTATTAGTGTTGATGATTAATTTTGTGGTTTAAAATGGACAAACTTATGAAAACATTTAACTACAAAATTACACCAGTTTACTTATACTAGATATTTTTCTGACAATAGCTTCAATATAATTGTTCTATGGAATCTGAAATTTCACAGTTAACTATATTACCAGAATGATATTTTTTTTCTTTGGTTATGGTATTCCAGGATGCAGATGCTCTGAAAAAACAGAGTCGGCCCTTTCTTGCTCAATTCTTTTCACCCATCTTACTGAAGGTTCTAATCAATTGTCTCAATCAATCAACTTCTGGAAAGCGCTCTTATTATTACTGAAAAGCATTTATTTCCCTTCTCTAGGCCTTTTCTATAACTTTCTTTGGAGAATGGGGCGACAAAAGTCAGGTAATTCTATATTGAGAGGGTTAAATGCCTTGTTACTCTGCATTGCAAATTTTGTTTCGTTCCTTCAAACGATGACCATAATCTTCTTTACAGATTGCAACAATAGGTTTGGCTGCTGATGAGAACCCTCTGGGCGTTGTTCTTGGTGGAATCCTGTAAGTCCGTACTAGCTTCATTCTATCTAAATTCCTTTATTAATCAATTTGCTCGTGTTGTTGCATCTTTTTGTTCATCTTTTTAACTGGAATAAATAGTGTTTGACCTCGTTCTCCTTGTAGTGGACAAGCTTTGTGTACTACAGCTGCAGTCCTGGGAGGAAAAAGCCTGGCAACTCAAATATCTGAAAAAATCGTAAGTTTCTCAATTTATTTTTCATTTATCAATGAACCAGCCAGCTAATCCGTTGTGATTACAGGTTGCACTATCTGGGGGGATTCTTTTCATTGTTTTTGGAATCCAATCATTTCTTTCAACAGTTGACTCATGATGACTCTAAAATGAGGTTAGTCCAAACTGCTTTAAGTTTTCTAAGCTGAGAAGTAAAGTGGAAATATTGTATTATGTCTAAAACTTAAACGCATTTGTTTGTTGACATGCAGAAGATGAAGGTGAGATTCAATCTTGTTTGGAATAGACATTTTAACATTGTAGGAAGTGTTATCCATTGGCAATATAGGGGACGAAAAATATATTATAGCAGAAGAAAAACGAGGTAGAGCAGTGTTTCCAATTTGTATAATCGATTGCATGTGAAAGATGAGCTTTGATCAGAAAAAAATGGAGACTATTTCATTTTTCGTCGTTTATTATGTTCTGGACTATATGTTCAGATTCCATACGTTTGCCATAGTGTTCGAATGTGAATTGATAAAACCTGAAATTTGTTTCATTCATTGTGGATGGATTCTGCAGAAACTGAAATTTCACTGTAAGTTTGTCACAACTCTGTAAAAACGAATTCCGAACTGAACAGGTTATTTTGGTACAAATAATCTTCCTAGATCGTAAATTTTGATTTCAAAATTAGTTTTCAGATTAGATCGTGGAACTTTTTATGTGGATGATTGTATGTTGATTAATGTAGTCAAAATTAGTATTTAGTAATTTTTTTTTATTTAATTCTAGAATATATGAAAATTTTTAAAAGAAGAGGGTTTTCCCTCCGTTTGAGGTCTTTAAATTTCTAATAATGACGTCAGATATTCTATATAACGCATGTTAAAAATTTTAGAAGATGAGTTTGCTGGATTAAGATGTTAGAAGTTCACAAGTTATTTTATTTTTTTAAAAGGGGATTACAAAATTGCTAGTATTTTGACATATATTTAATAAGATTTCAATTTTTTTTAATATGCTTCAAGGCAAGCGCCTCCTAAATTTTGATTGGCTTAATTCTAGATAAGCAGAATTATTTCAAGTTTCAAATATTGTGAAGCATTACGTTATTGGAAAATTAGGTATGAAAAGAAGTCTTGTCTATGTGGATTCAACTTGATGAATGATTACCTACCACCTTAAAGTGTTCATTATTCATGAGCAATAATCAACTCGTTTCATACATTTAATTTTGTAATATGGGTTAATTCACCGTTCGTGCGTGAAGTACAAAATTATTAAATTAACACACTTGAGTTAAACAATTAGAAAGTAAAAGAGCAATTATTGGCAAACATTTTTTAATTATTGGAATTACCATGTTTTATTTTTCTTGCATGTTTTTTATGGGCCACATCTTTCCCAGTGAATGAAATGGTGCAGGCCATCATCATCATGCTGAATTAATAATAAATTATTATTAATAATGAAAAAAAATCTTCGTTTTGGGAAAAAGTATTTAATACATACCAGCACGGTCCTTTCATTCCTTTATTAACCATAATTAGGTGGGGAAACAAAAAAAATAAAGCCCATCATTTACCAATTAGACTAATTGGACAGATTCAATTTTCTTTCTAGCAAAGTCAGTTAGTGTCAACTAGATGTAATGATGATGTCAGGTTATGGGTTATCATTTTGCATTTTTGAATAGTGATGTAAGTGAATCGAGTTAAGTTGAACTGTTGAAAGCTTGAGTTTCATTAGTTTGTTTATTTGTTTTTTTTTTTAAAGACATTAGTTTGTTATTAAACAATCCCTAATTTATTTTATTAAGTACATTCATGATCTATGAACTCACTCACTTCAGTGGAGCTCAATTGAGTTTAATAACTTATATTATTAAAAAATATAATATATCGCCTCAAATGTCAGGTTAGTTTCGTATTTTACATGTTAGTCCACGAGTCTTTTAACAAGTTTGCTATAAGCTAATGAGTTGAATATTGTCAAATTTGAATTTATTTATTTAATTTAATGAATTACATAAACAATCTCAAACAAATATTGATCAATTGGAGTTTCAAATAGCTAACTAACAACTTATTTTAGATCCCTAATATACATGTACATTCATTATATAATATTGAAAACACAAATTGAAATAGTCTTTGATAACACCATCATCAAAAGTTTATTATTACATAATAATGTACAACACATTTTATGAGTAAAATTCATAGGTTGAGGAATCAACAACGATATTTCGCAATCCACCAATTGTTGATGTCACCATGATGAAGATTCCAAAAAATATACATGCCTGAAACACAAGAATTGTTCAAGTCTTTTAAGTTTTGAAGAAAAAAATAAAAAAAGGTTTGAAATATATGTTTACCCAATTAATAATCCATGAGCGACTGAATCTCTTTGGTTTCATAATTTTCAGCCATATGATGCTTGGTAGCTGCATATATTCCAAGTATAATTACATATCGCACTAAGAAACACAACAAATCCATGAATAGTGAAGAACAATGCACACGTAACATGTAGTGATGAAATACAAATCCAATATTGGGCTCGAAACAGGCTTACAAAGTAAGAAGTAGGAGCAAAGCCAAATCCACCAAAGAATCCAAGAAGATCACCAAAGAAAGGAAATGTGACTCCAATGAACAGAGTGAAAGCTGGAAGAATCAGTCTTCATTAGTCCAAAAGTAACAAAAGAAAAAAAATTAAAACTTTAAACCTTAAAGATTCTCACCAACATACGCAGAACGAACAATAAGCCTTAGCAGAATCCCACGTGAAATCTTCAATCTCTTCATCGTACTAGTCTCAATCATATCAAACACAGGCATTGCATAAACCTGCACAAACAAGAAACAATGAGCCATCACAAACCAACATTTTCGTTACAGAAATCGAAAACATCCATTCTAACACACCTGATAGCTTCCAATAACATGAATCACGACCATCAAATTAGCAGCAGCAATGAGCCAGCCGGGCCTTTGCAGCGCAACCAAGACGTTATCAGCCACGTCTTGTCCAAAAGCCCAGTAGCCAATCATGGCCACCGGAAAATAGCATATAGCATTGATGAAATATGCCAAAACTGCCCCTTTCCACATTGGCACCCTCGACGGTTTCTCAGGAGTGGATGGTATCGTGGCCTGGATTTCCAGGGCCACTGCGTGTCCAGCATAAGCAAAGGTGATCTGCCCCAACGCGTTGAAAACACGGAACATGGAATCGACCCCACTTGATTTCTTGTACCCGTAGCTCACATTGGGTGCACGATCCTTGCTCAGACAGCCCACCCAGGCTATAGTTGAGTAGCTAACCAGTGATCAAGAACATGGTTAGTTAGATAAGTAAAAGCTAAACAAATTTATCTTCTCATAACTAATCGTCTTTCAATTTTGATCCTATAAGTATTGCGATTTTCAATTTAGTCCACAATTTAAGAATTTGTCCGATTTTAGTTCAATTTCGACTGACAAATCCGAATTCGCCATAAAATGGCTTTCCGATAACTAGAATACAAATTGAACCTAAATCGGACAGATCCTTAAATTGTGGGACTAAATTGAAAATTGTGATAATTATGAGATGAAAATGGAAAGACACCATAATAATCGATAGACCTACTAAATGATGAAGAAAAAGTGATAACCATAGGGACATGATAGCAGCTGCCAATGAAACAGCAGCAACAGAGTTGAAATCTGGCAATTGAGAAAGGAAGAAATGGAGGCCTCCAAAGATGCAAATCCAGTAGGATTGTCTGATTGGGGTGCAACTAGTGCAAGCAATTTCCATGAATTTCTTGAGACATTTGCCTCCAGTTACCATGTATACAATGTCGCAGCCAACCTGGACAATGAGCTGTTGGGGTAGGACAATCCATGGGCCCAGGTTGGGCCCAAACGCGTGGCGGCCCAGGTCGTAATAACGGTCAAACCGGACCCCGGGGACGCACTCGTGGAGCTGAGTCATCTGCCACATGGTGTGGAGGGTGACGCACCATGATAGTGCCATCACAAATGTCCCTGGCCCCCTGTGTCAAATGCAAATTATGACCTATATAGATCGAGTAATATCATTCTTACTTTATCTCACTAAATTATTGCACCTATGTATATAGTTTGGTCTAATAATGATTGGAATCTCTATTAGAAATTGGGTTGATTGTTGTATAATTCCACATCCACGATTCCATTATTTATTGTGAAAATTCATTTTCCATCTTCTCTAAGGACATGCGTCCGAAATTAATTTTGTGTAATTCGAAAAATTAATTTTACTCTGTAATGAATATTTTTTTCAATTTTAATCATTTTTCCATCGGAATTTCAGAAATCCGGTGGTTGATTCGAGTTTGATACTCACCCAAGTTTAAAAATTTCAGTTGAAAAATGACTAAAATTTGACCTTTTTTATTGTAGGACTAATATTAATTTTATGAATTATATGAGACTAATATATCAAATGGGGTAAAGCAAAAAATGAATTTTTTTTCATTGTTTATTTAATCAAATAATTTCACTAGAAAATACTATATCGTATAACAATTCAGCCGGATAGAAAGTTTTTAAGTGGCTGTTTTATATGCTATGATAGTGTGGCCAAACAAGAGGTCCTATGTTGAAAGAAAAAAGGTTGACTAGGTTCTTCCAGGATGTTAAGTACAGGAATCAACTGAAGAATCTAGATTTTTGTGACAAGAATTTGGAGATCATAACCTTAAAGTATTTGCAAATTGCTAGGTTTTGAGTTATAACACTACTTCAAAAACACCATTAACTAACAAAAAAAAAAGCAGTAAAATTACCATCCTAAGTAAGCCATGGCATATGGCAAGCTGAGAACTCCGGCACCGACCATGGCGGTGACAGTGTGAAACGTTGAGTACCACCATTTTGCTTCTCGACGACGACCATTATTTCCTGTCCATTTCTCATCTGATGATGGAACTTCCTGTTTAGAGAGAGAGAGTTACATTTTCCTTGTAAAAAATTTCTAGTTTATGAAACTAGATTGATAGTGCAATGGAGAATTAATGATCTTACTTTGGGTTGTGGGGGAGAATTAGTTGAGACCATTTTTGCAACCAAGTATGTAGGAGTTCAATGCCAATCACCATCTATTTCTAGTGCTTCATCACTTGTTATTTTATGGACTAAATGTTGACAGATGACCATTTCCAGAGCCCACCTTTCACTTTTTCAATTTTTTTTATGTTGCATCAACTAAAAGCTTTTTTTTTTCTTTGTGGATATAATAATAAAAAGACACAAAAAAAGAAAGTAGATGCAAAAGATACTGATTTATTAGCGGACTCCTTCGTGTATATTGGACACTACTTTAGCCACCCACCAACAAGTAGAAAAGACTAAAGGCAATTTCAGGCTTCATTTGCCCTCAATATTGTATCATATTCATCAACTTGAGAGTTGCCACCATGATATGGGATATTAAGATAATACATCACTTAATTTTTCTAATCCAAATTATATTATGCAATGATTGTTTTAGCACCAAGAGTGGCCAAAATTTGGTTAAACGTGAAGTCTTTTATGTTAAACTCGATAATTTTGTCACACTTAACATTTACTATTTACTTATACATAAAAGGATTCTATATTAGACTATAGGCATAATTTACTTGGAATTACATTTACATTTCTAGCTTAAAATTTGTACGTTGGTAGCCGTTTAGTTTTCATTCATTATTAACTTAATACAGTTAAATTATAATGTAATTACATTAGTAAAAACGTTTTTTTTTAATTACATTTTTTTATACATAGATATAAAAGAATATTGCTTAGTCAATTTCTACTAGTTGGACAAAAATGCCCTTTCAATTGATTTAAAAAATAAGAAGACATATTTTAGTCATTTTTTAGGGGTATATTGGCCTTTTGAATGAAAAATGTTTTTTTTTTTTTTTGGTATTAGTAACTAGAAAAAAGAACCTTTATAAGTGGCAAAATAATTATTTCTATTATCTACTCATGAAAGACTCGTCCAATTTGCAGATAAAGCTTCTCACCTAACAAAACTCATAAAATATGCTAAGATATCCTCTTAAACATAATCTAAAGCCGTAATTTGTCTATTTTATCAGACTTATGTATTTTTTTATTAATCAATTTTAAAGTGGATCCAATGATCATGAGTACCATTATTGGGGAAAAATTAATTGGTCACACGAAGCCTTGTAATTAAAAGCATAATAAAAGATCAGATTATATTGGTGAAACATGTATAAAACGTTTTATTCCACGCTCATTCTTATATTTTCTGTCAAATTCAAATATGAATTAACTATTTTTTTAAGAAAGAAAAGGAAAAACAAAATTCCATTTATTAATTTGAGTTTTTATATAATTAAAGAGTCGATATATATCTTATAACAAATGCTACATCATATTAATTGATCCATCCGTATAGCGTAAATTAAAATGATGGAAATATCATCGCTGATTCATTTAATTGTATGTTATCATCACCAGACAATATTTACTCAAATTAGGATGCATGAATGGCTGAGGACTTTGAATCCAAACTCACCAACTATGTCCATAAACGATAAATTTAGCAATTTAATTTTTCCAGGAACCTATATTTGTTGGACTAATTTAAAGAAATGTTTTGCCAAACTTTCTATTTATACCACAAATTAATTCTCACGGCAAGAAACGCTGATTCATTAGCTTTATTTGTATAAATAAAAGTAATAGGCAATGTCTTGCGTAAGTAGTCTCATGAATCATATTTTGTAAGTAAGATAGTCTCATGAATCATATTACGTGAGATGGGTTGGGTATATCCAGTCAACAAGTCAAAGTTAAAGTCAAAATCAACGATCGACAAGTCAAAGTCAACATTCGGTCAACAAAAGTTAAATGTAACATTTTTATATATATTAGGTAATACTTTTTAAAAGTATCACATGATAGATATAAAAGTATTACATTATGAGAATAAAACAACATATAATACTTTTATATGTATCATGTTATACTTTTTAAAAGTATCATATGATACACAAAAATATTATATGGTACATATGAAAGTATTACATTATGAGAATAAAGTGTAATATTTTCATGTATGTCATGTGATACTTTTTAAAACTATCATATGATATGTAATACTTTCATGTGTACATGTAAAACTTTTATATATATGATATACATAAAAGTATTAAACGATATATATGAAAGTATTACATTATGAG
The DNA here is from genome assembly GCA_028654395.1 of Scutellaria barbata. Lineage (NCBI taxonomy): Eukaryota > Viridiplantae > Streptophyta > Magnoliopsida > Lamiales > Lamiaceae > Scutellaria > Scutellaria barbata. The sequence goes on from CM053647.1 coordinate 30,207,537, forward strand.
AATAAAGCAAAATGTAATATTTTTTGAAAGTATTACTATATAATACTTTTATGTATATCATCTAATAATTTCAAAAAGTATCACATGATATACATAAAAGTATTATATGATACACATGAAAGTATTATATTATGAAAATAAAATAATATGTAATACTTTAATATATATCATATAATATCTTTTAAAAGTATTTCATATTTTTTATAGTTTGACTCAACTCAAAACGCATCCTATAATACAAAAAGTATCACATAATATATATATATATATATATACAAGTATTATCTCATATACATAAAAGTATTACGCGTTTTTATATGTATCATGTTATACTTTTAAAAGTATTATATGATACACATGAAAGTATTATATTAAGAAAATAAAATAATATGTAATACTTTAATATATATCATATAATACCTTTTAAAAGTATAACATGATACATATAAAAACACGTAATACTTTTATATATATGAGATAATACTTATATATATTATGTGATACTTTTTGTATTATAGGATGCGTTTTGAGTTGAGTCAGACTATAAAAAATATGAAATACTTTTAAGTGTATTAAGTAATATTTTTGTGTGTATGAGGTAATACTTTTGTATTATATGATATATGACCCGAATTGGGTTGAGTCGGATCTTATAAAAACATGCGGATCCTAAAACTTTTAAGTGTCCCTCTCTCTCGTGCAACATGTAATACTTTTGTGAATATTAGGTAATACTTTTATATATATCATGTAATATTTTTATATTATTTACATATATTACATAATATAATACAAAAATATTATCTAATATATAGAAAAATATTACCTAATACACACTAAAATATTATATAATTTATTATGTCTGATCTATCTCACGGAATGAGATCCCTAAGACAATTTCGCACAAAATCTACTCAAAGTAATATTCATTATCTTATTCAGATCTCATTGACAAGTCTTTCATGTTACACTTCAGATCATTCGGATGAACTTTCTTCTCTCATATATACTTTTAATTTGTAGATATTCCTTCTATGAAAATTTGACGTAGTGATTGGAATTTTTTTAAACTAAAGTGAGTCTTGAAGATGTTGTAAATTAGAAGTGATGTTAAATTGAAGTACAAATGACCGGTACAATTGTCTGGTCTAAATCGAAATGAAAAACCACATTTTTATGTGTAGAATTGATAGGTTGAGGAATCAACGACGATGTTTCTCAATCCACTGATGCTCGACGCGAACATGATGAACACTCCTAAAATTATGCATCCCTGCATTCATTTCCAAGAAACTTATCAATACGAACTATATACACTGTTAAAATAAAATATGAAAGAATTATATTAAAAATAAATCCTAATTGATTGTACAAGAATGATGAGTTACCCAATTGATTGTCCATGATAAGCTAAATCTCTGTGGTTTCTTAAGTTTCAGCCAAATTACACTGGGCAGCTGTTAGAAGCTCAAAAGGTTAAAATCTTTTTAATCAAAGCGTAAAATTGTAAAATTAATAATAAGGGTCTCACAATGTAAGTAGTTGAGGCAAACCCAAATCCACCAAAGAAACCCAGAAGGTCTCCAAAGAAAGGGAATGTCACGCCCATGAACAGACTCAAAGCTGCACAAAATGTACATGTAATTATTATGATATAGTTTGTGTTTTTATTATTCGGGAATGACCAAATTGACCTCAGTGTTAATCATGGTTCAATCGGTTGATTTCTTGCATGATAAATGGAAAGTAAATAGAATAATCAACCAAGAGAAAATAATTACCAACGTAAGTTGTACGAACAATGAGTCTGAGACCTAGTCCGCGTGGTACATTCATTTTTTTAGCCATTGTACTTTCCACCATCTCAAACATCGGCATCGCATAAACCTACACAAGGTTAATAAGAATTAGGATCCTCTACAGCAGGTTTTGTGAGACTGTAAATGAGATAATATAATTTGTAAATTATTTGGGATTGATTTGAAAAATATTGAATTTAGTTTGAAAATAATCAAGTTGAACTTGAGTGATGGAGGCAATAACTTTTGATCTAGAGTCCAAGCATATTAATATTCGCCTCGACAAGCTTGCAAGCCTAATCGAGCATGTATTAAATTTACAATCTTACCTTTAATAATTTAATTTTGGACATTAAATTTTCCATTTTCAATTTTTTATAAATATTTTTTAAATATCGAGCCGAGTCGAACTCAAATGTATTGATTTATTTGTGAAGTCAAATTCAAACTTTAAATTTTAAAATTAAATACAAGCCTAGCACTAGTCGGTTCAGCTGGTTTACGCTCTAGTTATGACACCCATTTTGGTCCCGAAATTTTTAATTTTCAACTTTCACAATTAAAAACAAATAATATTTCTTTTTACAGAAAACACTAAAATGTAATCACCCCTGTTCTATTCCTTCACATAGAAAATTATACCTGATAGCTTCCAATGACATGAACGACAACCATCAAATTAGCCGCTGCAATGAGCCAGGGAGGCTTGTCGAGGGCTACGAGGACGTTGTCGGAGACGTCCTGTCCGAAGGCCCAGTAGCCGATGAAGGCAACCGGAAAATAACAGATGGCATTGACAACGTAAGCCCAGATGGCGCCTCTCCACATCGGGATTTTCGAGGGCTTCTCCGGCGTGGAGGGAATGGTGGCCTGAATTTCTAAGACGATGGCATGGCCGGCGTAAGCCGTGGTTATTTGGCCCAACGCATTGAAGACTCGAAACATGAGATCAGTTCCGCTGGTTTTCTTGTAGCCGTAGCTCACGTTTGGGACCCTGCCTCGGCTCAAGCTCCCCACCCAAGCTATGGTTGAGTAACTGCACTAAGACCACATCAATGCTCGAACAGTACACGACGAGACAATACAAGATGTGACAAATCAAGAACCAGAACATATGGTATATAACTACTTTTTTTTACCTTAAAGACATGACTGCTGCTGCCAAAGAAACACCGGAGATAGAATTGAAATCTGGAAATTGAGAGAGGAAGAAATGGAGGCTTCCAAAGATGAGAATCCAGTAGGATTGTTTGATTGGAGTGCAACTGGTGCAAGCAATTTCCATGAATTTTTTTAGGCACTTTCCTCCAGTTACTATATACACAATGTTACAACCACCTTGGACTATTATTTGTTGAGGAAGCACTATCCAGGGCCCAAGTTTTTGTCCCAAGGCATGTCGCCCCAGATCGTAGTAGCGATCGAAACGAACACCCGGGACACATTCATGAAGCTCGATCATCTGTCGCATTGTGTTCAGACTGATACACCAAAATAGCACCATCACCAGTGTTCCAGGACCCCTGTCACAGAGATTCATTCCGACATTTTTATCTTTCTTGTTAGTACCATTTAACAGCCATCAAAACACATCATTCCACAATAACTTGTTTCAAGAGAAACATACTCGCTTTTATTATTATTATTATTATTTAATGAGACTTGAAAACTTCATTTTCGAACTTTAATCATCACAATCTTTACCTTTATAAAGAAGAGATACTACTTGAATTACAAGACTTTTAGTAAGAGAAACACAGTTGTTTGATTTACTCCAATCTGTATCATTAAAATCTAGATTATTCGACCTAAACTAGCATGCATTAGTTTTAAGTCCACACCACCAAGCTGAACATAAGAGAATACGTATCTATGATATTATCAAGGGGCAAGGGGTGTTTCTATCCAATAAACATGGGTAAAATAAAAAATACCAACTTTTTAAAAAAATATGAATTCTACTCAAATTTGATGCAAAATTACTGAACTACCCTTAAATTTTGAAATCTGGGGAAAAATGACTCCAAAATTAAGTCGCGAGAGTAAATACCATCGTTATCTATAGATCGCCACCCTCGTGATCTACGTCAAATACAAAATTAAAATTATCTACTTTTCCTCTCGTGATCTATCATGTTTGTCATTGTTCTCTATAGATCACGAGGGTAAATACCATCATGATCTATATCTATAGATTGCGAGGGTAAATATCATCGTTATCTATAGATCGCGACCCTTGTGATCTACGTAGAAATTGAAATTATCTACTTTTCCTCTCATGATCACGATATGTTTGTCATCATTCTCTATAGATCACGAGGGTAAATATCATCGTTATCTATAGATCACGATGATATTTTACCATCGTTATCTATAGATCGCGAGGGTAAATATTATTCTCGTGATCTACGTCAAACACAAAATCGAAATATTCAATATTTCCCTTCGTGAACTATGAAGATGATGTTTACCATCGTTGTCTATAGATCACGAGGGTATTTATCCTCGTGATCTATAGATAACGACAAACATAGGTTTTTTAATTTTTTACGATTTTGTTTCATTTTTTTAGCCCCGATTTACAGATTAAACACATATTTATGGGAAAAACTTATGAACTACATTTTACTAAATTTAACAAAAAAATTATCTTACTTCAAGCAATCAAGAGATAAAATTTATACTATATTGATGTTTGAATTTATAAATGAGTAAGAGATGAAAGAGATATACTGTAAATTCAATTCAACTTTTATGGTAAATGTGATGAGTGAAATTTGGTGGGTGAAATCATTAAATGTGATGGGTAAGGGCATTTATGATATTTTAGACCCATTTTAGGTAAAAACCTTGTTTCCTTATAAAGTGGATATTTTTCATTTTTCCTTATGCTTATTGGATAAAATTACCTATTATCACTATTTATCAAATGGTACAGCAAGAAAAACACAGAAAGACAACGGTTTTATTAAATGGTGGTGAAGATGGAGCAAAGTGTACCAGCCCAAGTAAGCCATGGCGTAAGGCAAGCTGAGAACTCCAGCCCCAATCATGGCTGTGACTGTGTGAAAAGTTGAGTACCACCATTTGGCCACACGAGGACGACCATTTTCACCTGTTTTTTCATCCAATGGAACTTCCTGTAAAAACATTATACCAGTTCATGAATTAGGAATTACTTTTTCATTAATATTTTCCAGATTAAAACAAGAATTCATGATCAGAAAGTCACCTTGGGCTGTGGGGGAGAAGATGAAACCATTGCTACGACGAAAGCAGCCTACTTGCTGAGAATGTAGAATGACATTCAGCGCATACTTATAGTGGTTGATTTTAATTAATATTTCATCCTTAAACACCAATTTATATCTTTATACCATTCAAATTTTGGATTTGTTGGCCCAACTGTGCTGATAAACATTAATTGTTAAAAAGAATAATAATAATAACTAACTTAAATTCATATTATAAATTACAACAAGTTAGTCACAAAAATCTTATCGCAAATACTTATTTTTCTTATAGTGAAAATATTAAAAAAAAAATTGATAGAATTATTTATTTATTCATTCATTATTATTTCGATAATAAAATGTAAAATAATAGGCTAAAAAATAATACATTAAAAAACATAAATTATTAATACATTCACGATTTTTATCTTAAGTGAAAACAATACAATATTTATTTTAAATGCATGTAATATAATTTTATATTATATAATTATATAAGACAAAAAAAATCTAAACATAACATAAATAACAAAAAAAATTAAAATATATTGATTTTAAATTCACCTTTTTGCCATATAACTATAAATATTATTTTAAATAAACTAATATAAGTACATCCAAGCCAAAAAAAAAAAAAGTCATAATGATTGTACATCATGAGATAATTTTCAAGAACTTTCAATGGTGAATTCATTTTTACATATTTTCACTGGCTATAATAATAATACATGAGGCGCGCAGTACTAATAAAAAGTATGACCTTATTTTATGTTAATACATATTTTTAAAAAATAAAGATATTGTATCTTATATATATCTTGTAAATACAAATTTTGATTATAATTATAGTTTTAATATATCATATAATTAAAGAATATTTTTTTACTAACTTTGTCAAACATATCTTGAGAACATTCTTAATGATCTATTATAAAATATTAAAAAAATGTTCTGTCTAAACATTTATTTAATAAGGTAGAGATATCCTTTATAAAACGCAGCAAATTGCTTTAGGAAAATCTGATTCCTCATGCCCTGTTATAATATTTTTGGTGGAATAAAGGTGACAAATAACCCTTTTCATTTTACATATATTCGCCGCCTTTAACTTTATATTACATAATTAAAGATAATATTATTGACAAAGTCTTAGGTGAGACCGTGAGACGGATTCCATGTTGTGAGACGGGTTGGATCGGGTCGAATATAATAAATTATGTATTGTTTTTATGTGTATTACGCAATATTTTTCTATATATTAGGTAATATTTTGTATTATAAGACATTTTGAATTGAGTTGGACTATACGAACAATATGTAATATTTTTATGTGTATCAGATAATACTTTTGTTTTGAATTGAATCAAACTATAAAAAAATATGTAATATTTTTATGTGTATCAGATAATATTTTTATATGTATCAGATAATACTTTTGTATTATATGTTATATGACTCGAATTAGGTCGGGTCTTAAAAAAACATGCGGATCCTAGGACTACCAAATGCTTATCTCCTCGTGCAATATGTAATATTTTTGTGTATATTATGTAATACTTTTCTATATATATTATGTAATATTTTTGTATTTTACACATATTATATAATATAATACAAAATATTATCTAAAATATAGAAAAAAAATTATCTAATTATTATATCCGATTCGATTGAAATGAGAATCATAAGACGATCTCACAGAATGGTTAGTGAATATTATTTCATTAATGGCTGAAGTTGTTAGAATGGTATAAAATGATGAAGGGTAGTTAGTGGGTATTAGATACGTACAAAGCACTAGTGAGATGCAGGCGTTGACCAATATGCATGATTCTAATCTATATGTAGATGGTCGAGAATTTGGCCCCTAAACAACTAGCTAGGAAACACTAATTAACATAATATTATATAGTATTTAATTAACAAAGTATATATTATTACTAATTAAATGCTTTTCCATGGCCCTCAAACTACCCTTAACGAAAAATTATATCACGCCATCTTTTAATTAACATCGATTAAGTGCGAGTTGTGTAACTCATGATGATAATGATTGTACTTAAATGTCACACCACAAATAGAAATGTCATGATTAAAATTACGCACTAATTGATAGTGCTTAGAATTGACTGGTTAATTTTGTACAACTTGTCTCGTGATGTCATAACTTGGGTTGAGCAAATAAGACGAGAAATATTTTTAATTAAGGCACATTTCGTTCTTCACAAATTGTGAATAATCTTTTCAACATGAGTTAGTAAATTCATATTAATTAATAATTCCAAATAAATTTAAAGATAGATATTGCGTGTGTCATTGTTGTTAATGAAAATTTATAACCACGTGGTATGGGATTGTCTAAGAAATGACGCATATGCTCAATCCCATAATCAATGATTTATTTATTTATTTGAGATGAATGGTTGAATTGAGTTTTTCTTATTAGAAGGACTTTTTTTTTCTTTTCTACTTGTGTTCTTCTTTCACAAACACTTCGTCACACCAAACAATATATATATATATATATATATATATATATATATATATATATATATATCAAACACTTGATGAGGTCTATTTTCTAGAAAATATATCTCAAGATCGATTGGTCAGTCTGTTATAAATAAAATTATTTTATTTTGATTTACGATCATGCATCAAATACAATTTAAAAGATTTTATTATATTTTAACTTAGATTATCTTTTGATCGAGGGATTTATAATACAAAGATTTAAAATGGACTGAAGTGAAATTTTTCAAAACCCTAAAAAAATGGATCAGTCCAAACAACCATCAATATATTTATAACTTTTTTTTCTGGTTAACCAAAGTTCTGAGGAAGGAAAATGCATATTGCCGAGCTCTATACTTTTGCCTATGTACTTTCATTTTTTTACTCTTATCCAATACATTTTAATTTCTATACACTTTCTACTATATCATTCAAAAATTAAAAAAGAAAGAACTTTTGACCCTTCAATCTTAGGAGAAAATATGAAAGTTGATGGGGCAAAAGCAACAACCATGAAAGTAAAGGCGGCAAGATGGGAACAAAAGTCAAAAAAAAAATAAAAAAAATTGAAAGTACAATAAGCAAATAAATAAAAAAAAATGAAGAGAAGAAAGACAAAACATGAATTATAATGCCGTGGAAAAGAAATGGGATCAACGTTTAAATATCAAAAAAAAATATCTCATGGTCGAAAGATTGAGATAAAAAATAAATACAAATTCACTTAAAATTTATTTATACCTTTTGATGCTATTTTTACTTAACTCTCAACAATAATTTATAATTTGGTAGATGGGTGATAAATTTGTAACTGGTGGGATTGAAAAGAAAAGGGATTTAGAGAAAAGAGAAGGAAAGAGAACAGTAAAATAAATTAATGGCACGATAATGCCATTTAAGAAATGGACACATTAAATTACGTTCACCCAAAAGATTAAAATCAAAATTACAATATAGTAAAATAAATTGTAGAGAAAATATTTTAGGTAGTAGAGGGTTACATGCATAGACTTGAGGAGTCAACTTTAAAGGAAAAGCAGAAGACTAAGTGGGTTGATCATAGAATTTTTTAGTCCTCCACTTAGTTATTGCTGAATAGTTCATTTCACTTGATAATTGTAAATAGCATAGCAATATGGTATCTTACTGTTAAATGTTCTTTTCCCCTGGCAGTTTTGCAAGTGATTCAAGAACATAAACCAGCAATATGATTAGAAATCCCAGAATGACTGATAGAAAATCAAAGATTCAACATCAATTTATTACAATTTGAAAAGGTATTAAACTGAAATGACTTGAAAAGATGACTAGAGAAGAAGAGACCATATATGTAGATTATTCATTGTAGTAATATCTGAGTATATTATGATACTGTGAAAAAAGGGGTAAAAAAGTTAAAATCGAGATTAGTTCATTATTTTGATATCACTTGTTGGTTTGATGAAATTTAACATGTAATATATCATATTGATCTTTTTCTAGAGGTGTTTGTATAAAAGTGTAAAAGAATGCAATTTTGGTAAACACTTCTGAAAGCAGACTTCATCCGATATTTCAAAATAACCATAACACGTTAAGTGTATAGATGACATCACTTACATACTGCGTGAACTAAAAACAATAAAAGAATACAATAATAAAAGAATACAATAGTGATCATAATTGGGCACAAAAGAGCAGATGGTAAAGTTAGATTTTGCTATCTTTCAAGAGTATCATCAAATTCAAATGTTGCGTTGCTATGGAGTCCATCATCACTATTATATTGAGTGACTAATGATGAATTAGAACCACTATCATATTCAGTGATGAATGGTGGATCTCGCATCATAGGGGGAAGCCTTGGCTGCATTACTACCTCCTTCCCTTCTAACATTTGAATCACACAAGACATGGATGGACGGTCATGATGCTCTTGAATGCATAACAGAGCCACATGGATGCATCTGAAAGCTTCATCAAATGCATTTCCTACTGAACCATCTGCTAAGTATAGTGATTTCATATCATTCCACACTTTCCACGCCTGACCAACAATATTAATGTCAATTCATAAATATCATGTGTATTTCCAAAGGACAATGCTAGAATCTCACACACACTTACATGTTCAATCAAGAATCTGGACCCACCGTCAGGTGCAAACATTCTCCAACCACTCACGATTTCAAGGAGTATAATCCCAAAGCTATACACATCCGTTTTATCTGAACATTTCCCATGCATCAAGTATTCTGGAGGCACATAGGCACTGCACGCTAGATATAGTTAGAGAAAGGTTAAAAAAAAGGGGGGGGGGGGGACAGAGTGAAGGGCAATGGATGTACATACATTGTCCCAAACGTTTGTGTCGAATCCATTGTCATAGGTTGACAATCTACAAGAAATTTAGCATTGTCAAAGGAGATTTTAGGATTTATCTTGGTGTCCAGTAAAATGTTGCCTGGACTGAGAAATGTGTGAACCATCATTAGTCCAGAATCTTGATGAAGGTAAACAAGTCCTCGAGCAATCCCCATTATGATTTTGAAGCGTACTGCCCATTCAAGCTGATCCCCTTTATCTATGAGAAGAGTTAGTTTATTCAGTTCCTAATCTCTTGTGCCTTGTGATTAATGTGATGAAGCAAGCAAAGATTCACAAGACACCAACCTATAAATTTATCTAGACTTAAGTATTCCATGAACTCATACACAAGTAGCGTTTCTTCCTTATAGATGCAATAGCCAAGAAGTTTGATGATGTTTGGATGCTGAAGATTTTGAAGCAGAGAAATCTTATTTTTGAACTGCTGCAGGCCTTGTCTAGAAGAAGTAAAATGTCTTTTAACTGCAACTAGCTCCCCTGAATATAGCACAGCCTATGCAAGTACATGATTGAATTAGAGAAACCATGGAGAAAATAGTATAGCTAAACTAGTAAGTTTGAAATAAATCACCTTATAAACACTACCAAATCCACCTTGTCCAACTTTGTTCGAAGAGGAGAAATGATTGGTGGCAACTGCAATCATACCCCAATCAAACTTGAGCAATTCCCCAAAGTCTTTCTCTGCAATTATCAAAACAGTTTGTGCATTTCAAAGAATAGTTTTAACCATAAACTAGCATCATTACAAGCTTTTGCTTTTGCCAAACCTGACAATGACAAGTAATTTTTCTTGGATGGTTTAACTCTGTTCCAAAATGCGTCCCATGGCCAAATTCTTGATGGCTTATTCCTTGTGGATTTTCTGCCATGTTTTCTTGTAGATATAAGATCTGCATTATTGTTGTCAGTTTGATTTCTTGTAGGAAGTATGAGATTCTGCTGCATATCTGTAGAGTCCACTGTTTGCTGTACTGCAGTTGATTGGTCGATTCCATCATTAGAATTTAAAGGATGAATTTCATCTGAAACGCTTGCTGAGTTCTGGTTGTTGTCCTGTTGCTCAAGTGCAGACTCGAGTTGGAGAACAACTTGGGACATTGTTGGTCGATTCTTTGGTTCTTCATCCAAGCATTTTTCTGCCACCCCCAAAAATATCTTGAGACTATTTGCTGAAATTTCCTCTTTCAGAATGGAAGCTACAATCTGATCAACTTCTCCCTTACTAATCTTATGGCGTGCCCACATGGCCAGAATCCGCTCGTCCTCTGAAACCCCCCAATCTACTGCTGCCCTCCCACATAATACTTCCATCAACACCACACCAAAGGCATATGTGTCACTATTCCTGGTTAGTTTACGGGTGCAAAAATAATATGGATCGAGATATCCATGTGTGCCCTTAACCTTTGTGCTAACATGGCTTTGTAACTTGCTTCTGTCTTCAAGTTTGGCCAATCCAAAATCCGAGACTTTAGCTGTGAAGTCTTCATCCAACAGGATGTTTGAAGCCTTTACATCGCGGTGTATAAGTCCATGGCCCGAGTGAAGATAGTCTAGGCCTCGAGCAGCCCCAATGCTGATAGATAGGCGTTGCTTCCATGTAAGACGAGAACTACTACTCTCGTCCATAGCACGTTTGTAGAGGTGGTCACCCAGTGTTCCACAAGCCATGTACTCATAAACTAGAATCATTTCCCCACGCTCACTGCAATAGCCTATTAGAGAGACGAGATTAATATGTCGGAGCTCGGAAAGTGTTTCAATCTCAGTCAAAAACTCATGTGCTCCTTGCTTGGAATTTGATTTTAACCTCTTTATGGCAACTGTCTTTTGCCCTTTATCAATGAGGCCTTTGTACACTATACCAAATCCACCCATCCCAATAACAAGTCCATCATTGAAATTCCTAGTAGCCAATTGCATCTCAGATAGTGAGAAACGGCGACAGAGTCGTTCAGCCCTGGCAGATGGCCTATTGTCCTCTTCACTAACTGCATCTTCCCAATATTCTCTCAGCTGATGAGCAATCATACTTAATAGAGAAACTATAGCTACAAAAACAGTTCCAATTGCATTTCTATAACCAAGAATCGCAAGTAAAGTTTGGATAGTTTTGTATCTTGAATCCTGAGATGGAGGCAGGGGATTCGGGCTTGCAAGACTGTGGTCAGGGTTGCTCAACTTCAATACTTCAAATCCTTTAAGGGGTTCAAGTCTATGTCCATCCTCAAATTCTTCGTTAGATTGTAAACGAATCAAGAGATCATGTTTACCACCTTCTTGCTTGTTTCCATTCATCATCACCATGTAGTCCCCATACCTTTCTTTGACTACAATGTCAGTGTTAGTATCAGCAATCATTTCATTAATGAGGACTTTAAAATCTAGCCCACCACTTTCTGCCATCTTGAGTCCTAACTTGGAGAAATGAAGCCTGACTAAGTACCGAAATCCCACATCAACACATACCCTCCAGCTAATACTATTACCATCACTCACTTCCTGCTCAGAGACAAGGTCCTGCTGAGTATTTAGTCTGTAAATTATCTCAAGTGCAATGCTGTTATCAACATAAACCAGGGAATTTTGACCAACAACTTGTAGCCCAAAATCCCTGCCTTGGAAGTAAGAAAGAGCAGCAGGCACTGAGATAATCTCGATGCCATTTATGAAAGCATAAGTATCAAGTGATTGACTAGTTTCAGGAGAGAAAGTGATGTTGAGTTGCTGGTTTTCTAGTATGTTTAAACAGAATTCCTTGGCAAAAGTATTCACACCAAGAGCATGAGCAGTGAGTGAAGTGCTAAAGTTAGCAAGCAAGGTGAAAGAAGCAGCTTCAACAGTGAACAAGTCCTTCAACCCTTTAAAGCCTTTGTATGGAGTGGGATTAAAATGAAGGCGGATAATTTTCTGACCTGGGCTCACTTGAAAGGCATAGGAGAATCGAGAACGAGAGATTCTTGCCGTCTTGTGGGGAAGTGGATCAGCAGAGCTCAACATACGTACGGCAGTTGAGGTGGTTGATAGGCCGTTGATTTGCAGCAAGGAGGATGATCTCGACTGTATATCTCCGAGCCATGCTCGGCCACTAGGCGCTGAAAGAGTTTTAGTTGAGCCACAATTGATAGAAACCTGAGGTGTGAAGTGAGTTGGATTACTACTGCTCAATCTAATGGTTGAAGTGATGAGAAAGCAGACAAGTAGAAAGGTGAAAGAAGCTCCAAACAGCTTCATCTTTCAATCCGTTGGAATGGATGATCAATGACCATTTTCATGGTGTTATGTTTTAGACTTTTAGTCAACCCAGAAAACAGCAACAACGATTTTCCCTGATATTTCCGGGGTAGGACAATAATTCATGAAGCTTTCTGGGAAGGGAAGTCTCCACTAAATTGTTTCGGAAAATCATTGAATTTTCTTCCTTTTTTTGCCTAAAATCTGACTATATTTGGTAGTAAAAGGAATTCAATATTTTTAAATTTTCTTGGAAAGTTGTAGCTTACAATATTCTAATATTAACCTTTTATCCACTTGTCAAAAAAAAAAAAAAAAAAACCTTTTATCCACCTGTCTTGTCTTGTCATACTTGTCCACTTGTCTTGCCTTGTCTGCCATGATCACTTTATTCCTTTTGATACGAATACTAAATCAGTAGCAATAGCAGAATCTACAATTACTAGCAGTTTACTGATTTGAATATCTGATCAATCTAAACAATACAAATCCTAAGGGCATGTTTGGTGTGGGGTTTGGAGGGATTAGAGTTAATTAATCTGGATAAATCTGTATTTGCTTTGAAGGTTGAAAATCTGTGTTTAAATTAGGCTTGGGTCAAAAATGATTTTTATGATCTTATGGTAGGTTTATTTGGGTTAAATAAACCCACCAAAAGTGGCTGGTTTAGGTGGGTTTATAAGGGTATTTAGGTTTTTTAATACATAAACCTAACTAAATAATACTATAACATTCAAACCAAACACAAAATTAAGTCAAACCTATCATTAAACATTCAAACCAAACATATCAAAAAATTAACTCAATTTAACCTAAATAGTGCAAATCCCCCACAACCCAACTAATATAACTAACTCAACACACGAATCAAACATGTCCTAAATCTTTAGTTATTTTCACACCCCCAACTTTACTTCATACGGGGATTTTATAAAATTCACAAAGTTTCCATGGTTGGGCATATCTACCTCTTTTCCTCCTTTTGGCATTTCTATTGTACAAATAATTTTTAAAACAAGATTTTGTTGTGAAAAGGGCTGTTTATGCACATTTTTTATTATTTACATTATTATATTACCAAAATTAAATCTTTGATTCTTGTCCAATTATATATATTAATTGTTCAATATCAATATTGATATTTTATTAGTATAGTATCGACATTTTAGAATATTGATATTTGTTCAATAATTCATAATCAATATCGTTATTTTAAAGTAGTCGTTTCACTCTTTCATTTTTTGTAGTACTGCGACCGTTAACTCTTTCTTGGGGGCAAAATAAAAGCAGATTCTAGGTCATAAGAAGCCGTAGTTTGGACGTTGTTAGTTCGGCTAACAAATTAGACTCTTTCCCAATCCTACGCTGGTGGAGACGAAGCGCAGCTTCGTTACTTGGAGAAATTAAATCCAATTAAATTACAAGTTTAATTTATTTATTGTTTTTATTTCTTACTTTATTTATTAAGCCCAAAGTAATTGGGCTTTCTTATTAGATCCAAAGTAATTGGGCTTTCTTTTATTTTGCTTGAATACTCTGTATGTATTTATCCCCTGAACATTGATTGTTAGGGCTAGTTGAATTTGATTAAGAATTTGGAGATGATTTCCTTTTGACTTGAGCGATTCAATCAGTACGTGAAATCAAATTGATCCTCTCGTTCAGTGTCGTTGTGTTCTTCAATGAGTTTGGGGCGGGATTGGTAGTAGAACACCCGAACCCACCCCGCGCCCCAGAAACCCACCCCGTGTCCGCCCCGAACCCGCGATGGGGGCAAGAATGTCCGTCCCGCTCCCTGTTCCGTCCCGCCCAATTTTTTTTTTTTAAATGACAAAATTATGAAAAATTTAATGTATTCTAAAAATTTTATATATTAATACATATATTTAAAATTATAAAAATAAGTTAATTATAATCATTTTAATTTTATCTTATGAGATTCATTATGAAATAATTTTAATTTATTCGTATAATCACATCTTTAATCATAACGAGCACTTCTTAAATAAGATAAAATTAAAATGATTATAATTAACTTAAATTTATTTTTCTAAATATATGTATCTTTAATATATGCATATATATATTAAAAAAATATATATATATATATTTATAACATATTATATATATATATATATATATATATATATGTATAAAATAAATGGGGCGAGAACGGGTCGTGGGACGAGGACAGGGCATGAGGAGGACCCAAACCCACCCCGTCCCATCCACGAACGGGTCCACCCTGCCCCAAACATCTCGGGTCAGGTTGGATACCCACGAAGCGGGACAAAATTGCCATCCCCATGTGTTCTCCTTTAATCTAGAAGCAGTGCTGCATCATACGCCTTGAAGCTCTCTTCTCTTTTCTGATGTCTTCTCTTCGTTCCCCCGTGATGGTGTTTCCGCATCTTCTGGCAAACCCACACCATCACACGCTGCTTCCAAGCCAACACTGTCTTCTACTGTATTTCCTCGAGCCAGTGGTTCTCACAAGCCGGTACGCTCTTCTTCTTTTGGACTTGAGGGTCCTTCCTTCGAGCTG
This sequence comes from Scutellaria barbata, assembly GCA_028654395.1. Lineage (NCBI taxonomy): Eukaryota > Viridiplantae > Streptophyta > Magnoliopsida > Lamiales > Lamiaceae > Scutellaria > Scutellaria barbata. The sequence continues at coordinate 30,223,232 of CM053647.1, forward strand.
CCGTCTCATTCTACTTCACCTTTTGTTGGCCCTATTGGGCATGCCCGGTATGCCGGTCGTCGTCCCTTTACTATTGTACAGTTTCTAAGACTTTTATATGAGTATGTTAAGGTTGTCTTGCACTTCTTCATACCCTTGGAGTTTCTTTACTCAAAGAGTAGGGCCCTTCCTGCTCCCACTGATAAGAGCATTTATTGTTCTTTTGTTTTTGATGGTGCTAACGAGGCTTCTTATTATGCTCGTTTATTTCCGGGTATGGAATTTACTTGTTTTCGTCAACTTATTCCATGGGTAAACGTTTATTCTCATGAAGCGTCTATTACCCTTGAGGATCTTCTACCCCTTAAGGGACCAATAGTTGCTTATGACTTGGCACTCTTGCTGTCTTCACTTGTTACCCAATATGATATTAAACATATCATGTTGCCGACTGTTGTTGAGAAGCCAATCATGGGGATAATGTTTCTGCATTTTGATGTGACTAGTTTTGTGCCGGTTAGGGAATTGATCATTAAATTGATGCAATTTGATGGTTATGTTGGGGCTGGTGGAGTAGATGCAATGGATATGATTAATAGGAAGCAAGTAAGATTTAATAAATCTGCTACGACTTCACATGATCATCCTTATCTTTCTGCCTGTCGAGAAATTATACGGAAAGATTTTGAATCTATGTGTAATTTGAAGACTACTAAGCATACAACTCTTTTATTGGGCTCATCAGAAAGAGAATATCGGCAGTACCATTCCAACATCTTTGTCTCTTTTCAATTTGCGAATTTGGATAGTAAAGATGTTGATAGGACTATTATGGGTTGTCTCACTGGTTTGAAAGCACTTAAAGCACGTAAAGTTGCCAAAACAACTAAAGATACAATATCTTTCAAAAGAAGCGCAGAAGAGCTTAAAACTTTGCAAGATGCTCTGCTTGAGTGGAAACAGTCTCGTACTCTACCAGATAGGTTTGTCTTATGGGATGAGTTTCAAGATTTGTGTAAAGTTGGTTACATTTATGAACAACTTGTCAAAGAAGTGGATCATGAGTTTTGGCAAGAGAGTTTTTTAAAAAGTTCTCCAAGGTTTCAAAGATCTTAGTCTCTACTGATCCTGGTGCTGAGGTTTCTTATCAAGATCCCCTTTTGGTGGTTCAATGATGAAGATCAAGAAAATTATACCAGTTGTTACTTCTGTGCTGAACGTGTCTGAGAGAGAATGAGTGAATTGACAGAGCTACTGTATCGACATTTTGAAATATTGATTTTTGTGTAATAATACATATCAATAGTTCATAATCAATATCGTTGTTTTACAATATCATATCCAATAAAATATCGATATTTTGGGATATTAATTTTTGTCTCATAATATATATATAACAAATATTTACATGATAATATTGAAATTTTTATACTTTTTTGTGATATTTATTTCATCAAATAATCTATATCGATAGTTTGCAATCAATATCGATATTTTACGATATTATATCCCATAATATCAATATTTATCATATTGATTTTTGTTCAATAATATATATCAAACAAATATTTGCATGATATATTTATATATTTATAAATGATATATTGATAGTATAGATAATATTTTTGTTTGATTATTATTACTTAAATGTATCTAACACTAATTAAAATGGAATATATAAGAAAAATAATAAATTTTATATTAAATTGGATATATTATGAAATATCATACTAACAATTTAAAGTTTTAAACTCCAATTCTAATTTTAATAATGGTATACCTTTAAAATCCCTAATATTATTGAGAAAGAACCCAATTGAGGACGCGGGTCAACTCAGAGGTCAACACGCCAACCCTAATAAAAACTATCAGGATTCTTAGTTGGGAAGTAAGATGGATCAACTGCAAATACTGTATATTGAATAAGCAAGTAAGAAAACGACAGTAAACAATATAATACTATATATATTATTAATAAACTCTTTCTTCAAATAATTATTACTTACAAGCTTCTTCCCAATCAGTCTTCCGCGCAATTCCACCGTTGAGCAGCGAAACCCATGTCGGTGATGTTACGAAAGATGAATATATAAGCAAAATTACGATAAAAGGCCTTGTATTTGAGATGGGTTTTTGAAATAACGGGTCTTCACTCTCTTTTGTGGGGTTCGAGAAAGTACTGATTTTTTGATCGTTCGTATCGCCATTTTCTTTGTATTTGTTGAAGAATTTCTTTTGTGGGACTTTGTGGATTTCAATTATTTTGTGAAGATGATGATTAGTTATCCAGGCCTTTCCAAGTTGAAAACCAAGCCGGTAAGTTTTCTTGTTTTTTGTGTGCTCTTTCTTGTTAATTTCTAGTCTTTTCATTGTTATTTATGTTGTGTTTGCGATTTAAGCATGATTGCATTATCTGATTAAGTACATTAATCTTGATTTTACATTTGAAGTTTAAGTTGTGTTTTGATATGGAGGATGATTCTTGTTGCAATTCCTTGGATTAGGGAATAGCCCTGTAATGTTTACTAAGTTGCTGTATTAATAGTTAGAGATTGATGCTTCAAACTCTGAAATCATTATGTTCGATGACAATTGTCACTGGAATTTTGTGGCTTTCTTGTGTACACGGTTATGAATAACTGACTGGTTTTTACATTGCACTTTCTAGATTGTATATCAAGATGTGGTTTTGGCTAGTGATTCAGGCACGCTTGAACAACTCAAGGAGTTGAGCTCCAAGCGTAAAGCAATCGAGGACTCTATTAATGAGACCACCTTCATTACAGAGGCTATCGCAAGGGAAATGTCTGGAGGTTTAACTTCTCGTTGTGAGCAGGTTCAATTCATTACTTTTTGGCCATTAAACTGCATTGTGAGAGCCATATAAAAATGGCTTCATGCTGTTGAAATTTTGCCAGTTTTTGTGATTCATTTACTTGTTGAAACTCTCTCAGGACATTCAGAAGCTGGAAGGCTATTTACCTTTATTGGAGAATCTCATTCATCACATCGATTCAAATGATAAAAATCGCCAAGTAGTTCATTGGGTTTCAGAGTTTAAAATAAGATGGAGCAGTGTGCTTTCTCCATCACCTGTTTTCCAGTTCCAAGGTCCAAAGTTCTATCAGGTTAATGATATGTATTTTGAGCTTGGAATGACCCTTTTTCTCTTCGGTGCATTACTTCGTATGCAGGCAGTGGAAGCTATATCATCAGGTAAGTATAATTCTTGCACGATTTACTGATTTCACACCTACAAGTGGTGAAACTGAAACCTCCATTTATGTCTTGTTCATCAATGTAGATCTTGTTCAATCTGCCACCCTCTTTAGGAAAGCTGCTGGAGTATATAACTACTTAGCCCAGAAAGTTCTTGCAAATTTACGTTGGACCCAAGAAAGACCACCTGAAGCTACAGCTAGTGTGTGTTCTATCATGAGCCTTGTTTGCTTGGCAGATGCCCAGGTGTGTCTGAATTGGATTATGTATAATATTTGTTATACACACATGAATGATTTTTCACGTTAATATTAGTGCCTTTTTTTTTTTTTTTTGCTGTTTTTGTAATCGGTGGGTTTGTTTTGAATTTTATAGGCTGTAACTGCAAGGAAGGCTGGTAAAAATGGCAACACTGGTAGCCTTTTAGCAAAATTACACTGTGGAGTAAAAGACTTTTTAGTTGAAGCTATTAATATCTTGCAAGCTTCAACCAACGAATGCAAGGATGCTTCACCTCGTCTTCTGGTATGTCTGAGCTCTGAAATTTCACAATTATTTCAATTTTACTTAACATATGCAATAGCAACAAGCAATTTTTTTCATGTGCTTAGCTTGAATACCCTTTCAGTGATGACTGATTCAAAATACACAGATATTGCTTAATTGTGTTAATTAAATAATGAAGTATATAACCTAGTTGCTTTGGATCTATGCAGGAATTTATATTGAGTTGCAAAACGTTGCATGAGTTGATGAGTTACAAATATTTTGTAGAAGGCCTAAAAAGTGAGGGTAAAATTGGGATTGCAATTGGAATTCTTCGTTGGGGTATAGCAAATGCAAAGAAAAGCATGCCAAAAGAGGAATCATGGAGGTTAGTTTGTGAGCAAGTGATCAATGAGTTAAGTGCATTGCTGCTAAAATACGAGCATGAGAACGATTTTGTGTGGCATGAAAAAGTCTCTAGTGATGATGAGTTTCCTTTGCCTCAGGCTGTGAGAATTGTTAGTCTCATTCCTTATCAACCCCTAAAATGGGAAAGAACACTCATTTTCAAATTCTGAGACTGCAAAATCTGTACAGTTGACAGTTTTTTTGGGAGGAAGCTTTGGTTTCCTCTCTCTCTCTCTCTCAATAGGCATGGAAAGAAATGCAATCATAGAAAAGTTTATTTGCGTAATTGAGTTCCATCTAGCTATTTAATAATAAAAATTATGGAAAAAAATATCTAACTTTAGCCTTTTAGATTTTGTCTTCTATTTTATATTATCTTTTCTTTTTTTTAATTCTTGTAATATTGAAAACTTTCTGTATCAGAATTCAGATATATACGCATGAGTGTGAGCATTGAAAAATATAGTATAATATAGTCTTGTCAAATAGTAATAAAAGTAGAGAGAGAGTTCATTGAGTTATTTAAAATTTGTAGAGCTTTTTTGGTGAAGTCCAGTGAGATTTAGTCTCGTGGATCGAAAAGTCGGGGCTACATGTGTGTATAGTTTCATGTTTAATGGGCTATTACCAATTAAAGTGTAGCTTAGTGATACCCATTGGGCCCTCAAATAGCTGATTTAGGTTTCATTTGGCCCAACTATTTTAGTCCAGTCCATAAATTTTAGTCTGAAACAGAAATTTCATGATTTCCAAAATAGAACAACTTCTTTAATTTAAACCATCCTTTAAAAAAAAAAAAAAAAAGGAATCATTGCTATTTACCATTTTTTTATTAATTACATGTTTCGTTGATTATTATATTTACTATTCACAATATTTTGTATAGCTACATGAGACGGTCCCACGTAGCTTGTAGGGATGTAATTAATTAAAGCGTTGGTAAGTTATTTAATCCACAATTTCAAACCTATTTTTACAAATAAATCTTTGATTTAAGTTCGAATATTGAATTAACGTCTGATAGAATTAAAATGATGAAACAATGTCAATGAATCTCTTCTCCTTACTATTTTAAACTATTTGCCATAGTACCTCTCACCTGTTATATATTAAAACTTATCTCTGGCGTAAAGAAAAAAAAAAGGTGAGACTTTAATAATTAGTCCCCTAATCACGTGGAAACGTGTGATTGGATACCAGCTTAAGTCATATTAGCTTCGGCTAGACAATTAGGATATGTGATTTACCTAATTAATAATTTATCCAAATATTATAAATTAATTAGCTTACTCCAGCGTGCTAATCAAATGTATTATTTAATTATTAAGTTTGAGGGATTGATAGGTTGAAACTATTTCTTATTGATTTCTGGCAAAAAAAAATAATTGGCGTATTACCAAACCATGCTCCTATTGCTACAACTGTAGATATAGGGATTTTGAGAATATGTCTTAAGGATCAATGATTAACAATGACTCTCATGGATGGTTTTGCTAGAATCAAACCTATGAAACTTAAGGAATGATATAAAAAAAGAGAGAGGGAAAAAGAGATTCATATTAAATAAAAATGAAGTAGAAGAACTCTATCACTTTGCCCCTCTTTTTGATTTATTCTTTTTTTTTTTTGAGTCAAAAAATCTTTAGATATGAATTTAAATCATTTGCACTATTCATTTTTGCTACCATATAATTGTGTACTCATATAGTTTCGACTTAAATGATATTTTGTGGACTTAACCACTAATATCCTTTGTCTACTACAATTAGTTTTTATATTTGCCCTTTCAAATTTGCACCTAAGAATGTATATAATTAGTATCTTCACAATACAAAACAAGGATATAAGAAGGGTACTATGAATACTGACAACTAATTTATGTTTTATGACGATCAGTTTATATGAGAATGATAAGGTCAACAGTTACTCTATTAGGTGTTGTTGGATGTTAGTTGTTGAGAAAATAAACGTTTGACTTTACTGTATATATAATATGAATGAGTTGGCATTTTTAGTCGAACTGTCGGGTAATAATATAAAAACCTCGTTGATTCAGTAGTACTCACAAAAACGCGTTGTACTGTACACGAAAAGAAAATAAGATGATTGTACTATATGACCCATTATTTGAGAATATTCCAGAGTATCTGTACAATACTTGTCACTATTTAATCTTATCCCTAGTTCCTACATGTTTCAATAATGAAAAAGTTGAGCTAAGAATTAATTGGATTAAATTAGATTGTAAGAGGGAATCGGAGGCATATAAAATGTTGACCCCGATAGAAAGGCGCCAATACATGTAACGCTTAGTCAATTTAAATTAGTACGATAAATGTCCTAATTAATTTATTGACTTTGTTTAATTGGACATGCCTTCTAAAATTGGTATTTAATTATATTTGTCACTTGGGTGCACCAAGAGACGTTTGTCCCCACTTGCACTCGAAAGGCCAGTTTTATTACCCATCACGTTTTAATGTCGAATTTCAAATTTAGGTCTATTGATTATAGTGTGATAGATTATTTAATATGGTGGTTGTCATCGTGGCCTATCTATTGTCTAGTGCATTGGGCTGGAAATTTAGTGCCAATCTGATTAATTTAGAATTCTCAAAACTTGGGATATGTTTTCAAAAAATTCTTTCCAATTTGGGAAACTGTGGATTTTGTATGATTCTTTCTAAAGTGGGAAGGGTCCTAGAATTTTGGCTCCATATATTTGAATATTGCACTAGCTAGAAAAATATAAATGAAAAAAGAAAATGGAAAAAGATGTTTGTATGTTTGGGGTTCATGGAAAAACTCATCTCATTATACATAATATGATAATTTATATTAATACATCCAACTGATATAATTTGCGAGGCGAAATTCTACTCCTTGAAAGTCAAGAACATTTTCTCAAATGTGCTATCTATGTACAATTGCATTTCTTTTTCAGTTTTCTTGAATTAAACAAGATAAAATATTTTATCAAAACAAAAATATTATTACCTTATCTGTACGAAAATCATATTCTTTTGATCTTTAGTTTGATTTGATTTAATTAGCAACTATACAAAATAATTGTTCGCATTTAATTTTATATATATAACAAGTGATGTATGTTATTCTATTAATGCATGTCACATTTATTGATGGTGTGTTATGGAAATATGTTAAGATATGTATTGGTAAAATCAAATATGAAATATAGAGTAGTTTTTTAAGGTTTTTAATGAGAAAATAAGGATTTAAAGGTTGTACCAAGAGATTTTAATTCCTCCTTACTCATATGATCAAGGTGAATTATTATTATTATTATTATTATTATTATTATTATTATTATTATTATTATTATTATTATTATTATTATTATTATTTTCAAATGAATTTAAAGGTTGTAATAATTTATGTTCTAGTACTGTTGGAGTTGGGAAATAATTCAGTGGGCTATAAATATCAAGATAGTTAAATTGTTATTTATTAATTTGGTCAAATATAAATTAAATACTATATTTGAAACTTGTATTTTTATAAGAAAATATATAGATCCAATATTATAATATAGTTGTTGACACCAGCATGTGAAGAGGCAAGAACAATAAATTAAGGTGGTATCTTAAGACAAGGCAAGATTCTCGATGGATCAGAATATCTTTTTCTCTTACCAAATACCAACAAGATAATATAAACTAACACAGAATATACCTGTCCAATCAAATCATTACTCACTAATTTCACATTAACAATAGTTAAATAATTAATTATATATGCCATTACACATTGATTAAAATTAATATGCTTTTAATGCAACGAGAATATTCCTTAGTGGGGCCATACCAATAACAACAAAGTTCGTCTTTTTGCGTTTGTTGGTATCGAATAATGGCGTTATATGTCCTTACTGTATAGTACCAGACATGTCTTTATAACAGTACAATATCCAAGATTTTTTCTAGATATGTAAAAGATTGGTGAAATTTTTTCTTCAAGATAAGTTGATATTAATTACATTAATTCCTCTCTAATTATTAACAGATTATGTATACATTCGTATAGTTATGGCTAGTGTATTAACTTATGATTGAATGTTTTTTTATCTAATGTATCCTTTTTATTATTTAACATATAACAATTTGTTTGTTTCAGCTGGATGAATTATGGGTTATTTGTTTCCGCTGCAATATTATTCGTGTTCCAACTCTAATATAAAAAAAAAAATCAGTTATATGATATTCATGAATTTAACTTTGATACATTCAGAACTCATTCAAGTTCCACTAAATATAATAAAAAACAATACATAATTTTTCCATAAATTTGCAAGTTGAGGTTACATATTTCAACAATATTAGTATATGTATAAAGACAAAACTATCCAAGCTTTTAATTTATTTATGACTTGATCAACGTTGATTCAATTATAGTTTGATATTAATCTAAGCTCCAGAACAAGTCTAACAAAAATCTCGAATATCCAAATAAATTAGAAAACATATATATTTTTTCAACTCGATTTCAAACACGTTTATTTATAAACATTTACTCTATAGTTTTCCAAAAAGTTGACTTTTTTTTTTCTCTTTTATTTAGCAAGTAGCTATGATATTTCCAAGGAACAGTCCCCGGTGTCCTATATGCGAATTATTTAAAAAAAAAAAATCTAATAAAATTAATTTAAAATAGGGGTCGAATCTCATTTGGTATTCAAAATGTATCTAGACAATGAGAGGCCATATGTTCTTCGTAATGAAGCCACTTTGTTGAAATTGGATTATAGAAAGTGGGAATAGCATCAGCAGAGCACTGACCTAAGAACAATTTATTCTGATATTTGTCAATTTTTCTGGATTTGTTGAGCTCATTGATGTTGAACTATTTTTCAGTTATATCTCTACAATTAAAATGTGAGTATTTTTATTTTAATTTATTTATGGTCTGCGGTTCAATGATTTAATAAAGATAAGTAAATGCCTTGTTTAACAAACAACAATGTGAAACACACTCTTTCATTTGCAGGAAATTAAGTTGTTTTGTTTATTATTTTTATTAAGGTATTTCAATTTGACCAAACTCAACCCATTTCTTTAGATCTACCCTCTTTTTCTATTAAAAAGCTTTATTTGATATATGGAAAATAAGAATAGAGGATTGATTTGAACTTTCTATTTTAAATATTTGTTATTCTATAAGTCTAGAATCCTAAGAGCTCAATCCGTACTGAAATTTTGTTTCTCACTTTGAGATGTTCAAGAATTATATATTTTATTTAAGTTTATTTTACTTTTTTTGAGCTTAATGTCTCACTTAGGTAGATATTACCTTTTATGTTAGTTTATTACTACTATTTTTAATGTTGGTTCATTATTTGGGATAAGTTTGTTAATGATCTTCTGAACTTGGTTAAGATTCAATGTTAAGTCGTCTCTATTTGGCCTCTAAAAAAAAAGGCGTACATAATTTGAGTTAAATTTTTTTCTCTAAATACCTATTGACTCTGATATTTTCATGAGATCATTAAAAACTGCCATGATATTTGACCAACTTAAATGAACTTCAAAAAAAAAAAATGAAAAAAGCATTACCTATTAAAAATTACTCCACCCATTAATTTACAATTTTCCAATAGCCGGGTGGGTAATTTGCAAAGAAAAAAAAACAGAGTTAGTATGAATGAATCCAAAAATAGTGATGGTTGGGTGAATAATTTATGATTGTCACTAATTTTTATTACTTTCACAACTTTGCTTAATTTGGGTTCTTGAATAATGGTTTCTTTGCTTATTTCGTACACGCGGCATTTTTGTTTAAATATTCTATTATTTTATATTCCAAAATAGTTAAAAATGCTATTACTAATTAAATAATATCATGTATCGTATATTAAAATAATAAAATACTAAATGAGTTATTAACATGTTACAGAATTAATATCAAGATAATCTAGTGCCTTTCTCCTGCCTTCTTTTCGGATCGTAAATCTCATTGGCCAGAAATTAGGCTTAAATTAAAGAAATGTGGAAATCTGAGCCAGTGGACATAGCTGTAATTAAGTACCTAACTACTTATTAAAATAATACTAACCCTTATTCAGTCCAGCATAATGGGAAACTCCAATATCCATAATTAATCAATTCCACTGTCACTATCAAATGCATGTCTCGAACCACAAGAACAAAAATACAAATCACCTTGTATCAAAACGCAAAAAATCGACTTAATTTCTCTCTACAGTTTTACTGCTGTAAATATTTCTACAAATTAGGTAAAAAATATACAAAATCAGTAAGGTTGTGAAGCAGTGGTTGTGTGCGTGGAGGAGGAGGTGGTTGGTGAATGTGATTGAGCTCTGCCTTCTTCACTATGGCTACCTCTATCATCCGAGTGACGTGGCTTTTCTTGTCTCTCTTTAGGGGAGGCTGAGGCTGACCCGTCTCGGTATGTCGTCGCCAGCGTGGCCACTGGAGCGTAGATCCCATTCGAATTCGCTTCCCCTGATGTGGCGGTTGTCGCCATCGCGGCATACTCCGGTGGCACCCATATCCCACCCACCACCACAAATTGAGCAGTTTGTGCGTTGTTATTGTTGTTGTTATGAATTGATGGGCTAGGTCTTCTAGTGTGCAAACGGTATTTCTGCACAAAGTTTGAATACTTGAGTTAATTTTAAAATAAAATAAACTAGGGGATTTATATAACACTTAAATTCTTGATAATGTTATCATGACTGAAGATACATAAAAATAATATTTTCTACGACTTTCACATAGTAATCAAACTTTTCTAATTAGTAACAGAAGAAACAGCTATTTTAGATGAAGAATGGCTAAAAAAGATGAATTCTTATATTTTTAGTTAAATTTTTAGATCATTTTAGAAAGTGGTTAATTAAGAATCTTGGAAGGGGCCTAAGGAGGTCGAGTAAAGCAAAGATCAATCTTCTTTGTGAAGCCTAGTTCTCAAGAATTAAAAGCCATTGATATTCTTGATTATTAGATTCCCATTACACAACTCAACTAGTGATTCTTCATTCTTGGTTAGAATAATATGACATGTAAACTATTCACAGTTTGATGCTATTCCCATTGAGGGTTTTAATCCAATGCAGCCATAGCAACTATCTAGCTAGGACCCTCGATGAAAAAGATCAAATCAAAATCCTATAAATATCCAAGGTTTCTACTTTTCTCTTTAGCAATTAACTTCTATTTTAAAAAAAACATCAAAAGTAGCATGAACAGTAGTTGAACACAAACCTGCAAATGGCTTTTAACCTCATCATTAGTGAGCCCATCAACCTTCATTAACTCCCTAATCTGCTTTGGTGTTGCAACTGCGCAATCCAATCCAAAAACAACAACATAAATCAGACAAAAATTCAAACATAAAAATAATCACAAACATAAAATTAATCTGATTTTACATACCATGTGAGCCACCAAGTTGTTGAAGGGCTTGCAAGAATCTCTTATGCAACTCAGGCGACCAACACCTCCTTGACTTTCTAAGAGACTGGCTCTCCTTATCTTCCTTCTTATTTCCGCCGCTGCCGCCGGTCCCCTCCGTGGAGCTGGTGGACGCCGGTTGCGCCGCCCTATTAACCGGAGGAGCAATTGCAGCATCACAAGTGCCAACATTTATCTCTTTCTTGAATGGATGAAATGCACCACCACTCCCATTTTTCTTCACCGGAGAATCCTGAATTGACCCCACCAATCAAGATTAGGTTTGTGCCCTAATTTGCCCTATTTGAAATTATGGAAAATAAATAATTAATTACCTCCTTGGAGGGTGGATCTGGGGTTTGGTTCCATAGCTGAACAGATCTAAGCCAATCTGATTTCTTGGAATTCTTGTCGTTTCCATTTAACAATTTCCCATCTTTATTAACATTAATATCAGTATCATTTTTGGGCTTCTTTGATTCTTGTTCTTCACCATCAGAATTGTGAGATGAAGCTCTCTTAATAGGCATAAACTCCTCAAGAAGTGGGGCTTCGCTACATGTTTGCTCTGAACATTCTGATTGCACATTTAAATTATACTCCGTTGTTGTACCTGATAACTGCTGCTTGCATGTCTCAATTGCTGAAAATTAATTCAGGAAAAAAAAAATTAAAACATGAAACCTCGATAACAGACAAAAGGGCTTTCTTACATGGTATTTATATATATATATACCTTGTGTGACAAGTTCAAGGCATAGAGGGAGTTCACGTTGGAAAACTTGAATCTTGGAACGTTCTTCTTCCAAGGCCTGGATATAATCTTGACATCGCTGCATTTTCTGGGTGTGATTATGGGTGTTGATTGTCATCTGTGATTACTGTAATTTAGAGTTTTTTGTGGAGGAAAATGGGAATTTAAGTTAAGTAAAGAGGAATGGGGTGGGGACCAGAGAAGGGGGAGATTTATATGGGGAAGAAGAAAGCATATGTTTTGTCTGAGCATAGAGAGATCCGAATGAAAATACGAGAATAAAGGGATCTAAGTAGAATCACCAAAGGGAATAAACTTGGTTCACAATCACAACAACAAAAATTTTATATATATATATATATGTGTATACATATTTGTTGCTATATTTATCCTTTTCTTTAGTTGATATTAAAAAACTTGAAATATGAGAGACAAGAAAGGGAAAATAAATGAATTTCCTTTCTGGTTTTAGGAAAAAACGAGGGAGCGTGAGATTGTCGAGGTCGGGACGTCGCGTAACAACGAATCTTTGAATATGAGGTTTTAGAGAGAGAAAACGTTCACTGTCCGAAGAGAAAGAAAGAGGGGTTGAATATTCGAGGGGTGATTCCTTTGTGGGCCTAACGCATTGTAATTTAGATAAGATCAAGGACTCCTCTCTCTCTCTCTCTCTCTCTCTCTCTGCATCCATTTGGCTAATTTATCATTTAGCCCTTCAACTTTTTCGTTCAACCAATTTGGCCCACTAGTTATCAAAATATTTCATTACAATGTCAACACATTTGTTCTTCTTGTACACTAACCTGATTTTTTTTTTTTGGGGGTTTGAAAAGGAATATGATTTTTTTATTACTATGTATCATTTAATTATTATTACTTTTATATTTATCTCGTGTATATATTAATATATTGTATATATACTAATATAATTCTCGATATACTTTTTGATGACATGAAGTTGCATACTTATGAGATTCATACCTCATAATATATATTTTTGAACTATATTTTAAAATCAAATAATCTTGTTTTTTCTTTTTCTAATACACAATTGAGCATCAAAGATTTATTTAAAATATGAATTTTTAGAGTCACATCTTCAATAAATTTGTCAACGATGTGAGAAACAATTAATATATATATATATATTTTTTAGTTATAATTAGTAATTACATGAACAAATTCACTGCTCTTAATATATTTTATATTTATCCATTCTAAATGTTTTATATACAATGTGTTTTCTATTGTATTTATCCTAATACATTGACTACACATGAAATGTATTTTCAACAGTAATAAAGTTTGAAGCACTATTACACTTGGATTTCTCATATCTTAGAAAAGTTGTTATTTACATTTTAAATTTGTTTGTAATAAGTTGAAATGTCCTTATTACCCAAAAAAAAAAATTCAAAATGGGAGAAGAGTGGGATTTGAGTGAACTTGATGGGCCAAGACTGCAATTTCACCTTGCTAAACCTAATATACCAATTAATTTTGTCTCTCATCTTCTTTCTTTCTCTCTTCTAACTTTTTTTGGTATGGGAATATTCCTGGGTAGAAGAATCGAAGATAGAAAGAACAGTGATATTGCGCGTGACTTCACACGCCATTCCGTACAGTTAGCTTTGTGCCTCTATCATGAATGTAATGCGACCGTTTCGGAAATTTGTTTGGCTTTTCGCCCTCTTAATGGCCACCCTCTTTTCTAACTATTTGTCACTCTCCTCATTCCCCCGTGTCATCCACGCGCCAGTCATAAGTAGACATCTGTCACAGTTATCCCAATGTTGGGAACTCGGATATTCTCCTTTTGGGACTGAGGTTGGATCAACTGCAACCCTTTTCTCACAAATCTATAATTTTCACAATATATGCTTTTTTATTGACTTTCAGGTAGAAAAATAATAAGTTTATCATTTATGTTACAAAAATAATCTTTTATACTTATTATGGTATTTTAGGATATAATAGCATCCCAATATGCATGATTTAACACACATTTTTATAAATAAAGTTCGAATCATGGCATTTTATCATTAGAGGGTGTTTGGCTAAGCTTATTTAAAAGAGCTTATAAATTCTTTTTTCTTATAAAATATTCGTAAAGCTTATAAGATGTTTAATTTTAGTTTAAAAATAAGTTATTGAAGTATTTGAATAAATAAGATGGTGGAGCTTGTAAAATATCAGTAATGACAAATGTATCATTTTAATAATCAAATTTAAAAGTATTTTAAAAAAAATAAGATTTTATTTTAAAAATAAGTCGAAATACCCTTTGTTTTCATAAAAAAGTTTATAAGCTCTCATCTTTTTTCTAAAAAATTTTGTCAAAACTTTTGAGGAGCTTATCCAAACACCCTTTTATTTATGATCTTACTCAAAGAAGTATTATAAATATAGAGATATGCTTTATACTAGTATATATCAAGAATAATGCCAATTTCATAACTTTGATTGAATCGAACAAATTATGGTTGTTGAATTCTGACACAAGTTTAATGATTATGATTTGTCTTATCATCGTATTTAAAGTTCATAGAAATGATTAAAAAATTATTTTAAAAAAAGTCAAATAATGTATGGTTTGAATAGGAAAAATGTCCAATACATAATAATTATTGCTACTTAAATTGAAACTGCTTTTCTACATTTAAACGACCTTTGAAGCCCATATCAAAAGTATTTGTATTTGACACAATAAGCCCAAACCTCAAGTTACACAGGCCAACCCAATTTAAATGCTCAAATCTTAAAGGTCTGCTTTAGGTCCATAGCAAATCCCTGAGGCCCCAAAATACCTTGGGTCGGCCCGTTTGCTAAAAAACTTACAAATATCAATTTTTTAAGGAAGACACATATCACTGTTGATTTCACAAGTTTTATACATCAATTACAATATAAAAAGTTCTTTTTTTTGGGGATGGGGAGATACGTTTTAGTTTTGTAAAAATAGAAGTAAAACAATAAAACTAATTATTTTTCCAGCCAAAAAAAAAAAAAAACTATTTATTTTACAAAATTTGTGGTGCTGAGATTTGTTTATTCATCGAAAATACTAGTGATGGACTGTAAGATGGGCTGGTATGGTGCAAGTGTAAAATGAAGTAATAGCTGAAAGTGTCCGGATGCTCTTAAGCTAAGATAAAACGAACAGTATCATAATGTTGTCTCGGATGTCGACAACATTAGAGATAACACAGCGGAATATAAGATTATAAATGAACATAAGGAAATATCCACAAGTATATAAAATACTTGTGGGATGCCAGCAGGGCGAAAATCTTATTAAATGAATATTTGAGTTACAAAGCAAACGCTTACAAAATCCAGACTCAAAATGTTACAACGAATGTTGTTAACATCAATGACAACACTATGAAAACTGACAAGTCTGGAAAACTGAAACTACGTATACTCTTAGATTCTTTTTCACTTGATGCACAATCTTCATGATGTCCAATCTCCTTTTAAAGATATCTCAAGCATGATCCACGTTCACCACTTAGAATAATGTTCCATGATCTCTTCCACTTCTCTTGTCCACTAATCATGCAACTTGTAACAAACATTCCTATAAAATAGGAATGTCTTCAAACCTATCTGCAAATCACGTGGAACAAACACAAGGAGAGAAAAGATAATATCCCATGCATCTAAAATCCCTAGAATATCTCAACAAGAAAATCCAAATGATTTAGTATTTAGAAAATAAGGAAAAATTATAAGTGTTGAAAAATTCAACACTAACAATCTCCCCCTTTTTTCCTTTTTCTGCTCAAAATACTAAATCGCAGATCTCCCCCTCAAATCTGCAATCACAAGTCAAAACAAAAACAAGATAATGTAAATCAAGATCAGACAAGATTAAGAAATCATCATATCAAAGACTTGAATCACCATAAGTTCACAACTATCTGAAAAATATAAAAACCAATATCCAACAAAGAAGAATCGAAAAATAAAATGGCCCTCGGCCTCCAGAAACAGAAATGCTCCCCCTAAGCCGCATCATCGCCATCGCCATCGTCCCCTACACCCGAAGCCTCGGCTAGCCCAGCTTCTTCTTCGTCTCCCCCTTTTTGAGCAGAAAGAAGGCTCTCCAAGGAGTCACGCACTTTGATTAAACCTTCTATGTGATTGTTGAGCTCGCGAATTTGCCTCCGCAACTTCGAGACTGAGATGTTGTGAGGAATGTTGCCAACCGGAGGGGCAACATTCGGATGAAAAGGCAGATCAAGCACTCTATTTCCAGTGAGAAGTGCTTTGGCAATTGTCAGCGGTGGTACTTCATGAGACAACACATTAGTCTTCCTCTTTTGAAACCCTTGGGCTTGAAGGATAAGGTAGATGAGGAACGGATACGGAAGAATTCCAGCATCACTGAATTTGCCTGTGAACCGAACCATGTTGTGCAGAATTAATCGACCGAGGTTAACAGGCAACCTCTTACCCAACATGTACAAAAGCATGCCTTGCTCTTCAGTGACGGATGTAGTGTTAGTGGTCGGAAGCCAATTGTGCACACAAATTTTGTGCAAGACAGCGTAGAGAGATGTGAGAGTGGAAGCCTGAATTTTTTTTGACCATTGCCGAACCATACCACCAGTAATCTCTGTGGCCACCTCATTCATGTTCATGACCACCGCTTTCTCATCAGTGTCATCCAAACCAAGTACCAAATTCACATCCGTAGAATTAAAAGAATAAACCCTCCCCCTAACAAACATATTTCCATATTTTCTATCATGCCCAACAACCAACGTTTTGTGCATGTTAGCATAGAATTCAAAGATCACAGAAGGGGGAAAAGGCTGAGCATAAGATACAGACTGCATCAATCGACGATCATCCAAATAAGTTATCAACTGATAATCAGCAAATACACCCATATGAATCTTCTTTACGGACAAAATCGTACGGTTAACCAATGTAGACCACGATCCAGGTGGCATTCCAAAATAAAACTTGGGGGATTTAGCTGATGATACCTGGAATGACGATCCTTTAGGAGAAAGGACTATGTCAGGGTTAGACTCGAAAGCTGCTCGTGTACCGGAAGGAGAGAAGTGTCTTTTGGTCGAAGGCGCGGCCCTTTTCTTTGAAGATGTGCCCGCTGATGTTGCCCCTTCGGTGGCAACATCAGCCCCAATAACCTTCTCCTTTCGCAAGGACTCAAGGACCTCAGAAATGGTCCTATCTTCATCATCCTCGGATTCAGACTCTGCAGCCTCCTTTTCACCTGCGAAGTCTTCATCGGATTCATCGTCTAATTCAGTGATTGAGTCCGATGCTTCTTGAGGTTGATGTGTTTCTTCATCGGACTCATCAATCAAACGCCGGCTTTCCTGTGGAACTGAAGGCGCCACAGGAGGCTCAACTAACGCTGGCGGAATGGGTAGAGATGGTTTCGACTTCTTTGGAGCCGGTGAAGACAAGTGTTGGAGCACTCGCTTGGATCGGCGAACAGACCCAGATGCTCCCTGAGCCGGAGCGGCCGGCGACGGGTCTGGGTAATCGTCGACTGAGATCGGGTTTAGCGGCTGAAAATTCACAGGGTAGACAGTCTTGAGAGGTGGGGGAGAGATCGGCTGCTCCGATGTTGCTTCTTCGGGTGCAACATTTGAGGGAACATCGGTAACAGGGACCTCTTCGGCGGTGAGAATCTCCGAGTCAGGTACCGGAGCAGTTATAGCAAGAGCCGCCATGGATGGAGAGGCCTCAGATTGAGGAATTTTGGAGGTAGGGTTTTCGATTTGGGGGTTTTCAGTGGGAGAGACTTCAAATTGGGGATTTTGAGTAGGAGTCGCTACGGATGGAGAAGAAACTGGAGCTCCCATGGCTGGAAGAAGTGTTTGAAGTTGGCTCAAAAGATCGGAGAGCTTTTGCTGATTTGGGTCCATGTTTCCGGAGATAAAAATCGATGGGAAGAAACGGTGAAGAAGAGAAGGGATCGTGCACGCAAAACGAGGGAGGTGGAGTGTGAAGTGCTTTCTTACTTTGGAAGACGTGGGTCTTTTATGAGTGAAATTGAATCTTTATCCCCTACAAATTAGGAACAAACTCACCCGAATCTTGCAACAAACAATCCTAAAATTTAGGTGTCAAAATTATTCGAAATTTTCAAGAGAGATTCAATACCAATTCGTTTAAAAATCTGTATCCATGAAAATCATTATCAAAAATTTATCCACGCAAGAAATTAGAACAAACACACACATGCAGATTTTCTGGAAAATGTTTTCTACGATGTTGAGAACATTTGAGGCAACATATCCAATCTTAAGCAAAAAACACAGTGTACAGCTTATGTTAATCCCAACCAACCTTTTGAAAAGAGAGCATCGTCGTAGCGAGCGCCGTGCTTCTGGTTACTCAGTTGTGGGACTAACTTTTTATGGTGGTTTGTGGTATCTCCCTTCACTTTTTGACAAGGAAGCATCGTCATAGCGAGTGCCGTGCCCCGAGTACTTAGTGTTAGGTCACACAAACCTTTTTATTTCACAACACATTACTAAGCTGCCTGAAAAGCATCGTCGCCGCGAACGCCGTGCTCCAAGTGCTTCGTAATATCAACAAATGTACACATTTAAAATCAAGAACCAATTTCAGATCTCAAGATATGTTTTAGTCAAATGTCCTCGTAAAGTATTACCTTTTTCCAGTCAATTTGCACATGAAAAACACTGTACGAAGACAGTAAATATGGATGTTATGGACAATGTGAATAACATAAGGCGCAACATCCGTAAACTGCATAAAGGCAATCAAACAACACACAACCCGAGAGACTTCTTCAAGGAGGAAAATCTCTCAAAGTCTAAAGCCTTAGTAAAAATGTCAGCATACTGATTTTCAGTGGATACATATTCAATACGAACAATGTTTTTCTCAACTAAATCTCGAATGAAATGATGCCTAATGTCTATGTGTTTAGTTCGTGAGTGCTGAACAGGATTTTTGGAAATATTTATAGCACTTGAATTATCACAATATAGACATAAAGATTCAGATTCAAACCCATAATCACTCAACATTTGTCTTAACCAAAGTAATTGAGTACATCCACTACCTGCCGCAACGTATTCAGACTCGGCTGTAGAAAGAGAGACACAATTTTGTTTTCGACTATGCCAAGAGACAAGATTATTACCCAAATAAAAACAGCCACCACTCGTGCTTTTACGATCATCGACGTCTCCAGCCCAATCCGAATCGGAATATCCAACTAGAGTCAAGTTTGTGTCCTTTGTGTACCAAATCCCTAGATCAACCGTACCCGCTACATATCTAATTATGCGCTTCACAGCTTGAAGATACGACGTCTTCGGTTGGGATTGGTACCGTGCACATACACCTACACTAAACAAAATGTCAGGACGACTTGCAGTTAAGTAGAGAAGACTACCTATCATTGACCTATATAGAGTGTCGTCGATATTGTCGGCAACATCGTCTCTACACATTTTTTGTGTTGTCCCCATAGGAGTCCTCATGGGTTTTGCGTCCTTTAAACCAAAGCGTGATACCAGTTTCTTAGCATACTTGCTTTGAGAGAAAGATTCCATTATTGAGTTGCTTCACCTGCAAACCTAAAAAATAGGTCAATTCACCAATCATGCTCATTTCAAAAGTAGAAGACATAACATTCACAAACTCATCAAGGTCCACTTTTGAAGTAGCACCAAAAACAATATCATCTACATAAATTTGAGCAATCACAAAATCATGTTCATTTGATTTTATAAAGAGAGTACGATCGGCTTCTCCTCTTATAAAACCAAATTCAAGCAAAAATGTCGTTAAGCGACCATACCAAGCTCGAGGAGCTTGTTTTAAGCCATACAAAGCCTTTTTCAGTTTATACACATGATTCGGAAAGAATGGATCATCAAACCCTTTAGGTTGTTCAACATAAGCCTCTTCATTCAAAATACCATTCAAGAAGGCTCCTTTCACATCCATTTGATGTAAGGTAATTTTGAGATGGCAAGCAATAGCTAAGAGCAACCGAATTGATTCAATTCTAGCCACGGACGCAAACGTTTCATCATAGTCGATTCCTTCGACTTGTGTGTACCCTTGGGCTACTAGACGTGCTTTGTTCCTTATCACATTCCCGGACTCATTCGATTTATTTTTGAAAATCCATTTTGTACCAATTACATTTGTATCGGATGGTCTAGGGATAAGGAACCAAACATCGTTTCTAGTGAATTGTTCAAGTTCCTCATGCATTGCTTGTATCCAAAAATTATCTTTTAAGGCTTTATTTACGTTCTTAGGCTCAATGAGAGACACAAAACAGTAAGAATTTACCTGAGCGTATGTAGTTGACATACATACGTGCCTTACCATTTCTTTGTAGTTTATTGGCTCTTTCTTACGTGTTCGAATACCTTCGTTCACTCCCCCTATCACCTGAGTGGTAGGGTGATTCTTCCTTATGCGAGAAGGTGGGTCTCTCCTAACTGGATGCTGCATCATTGCTGTCTTCAGAATCTGTCTCAGCTGCAGATGTTTCCTCGGATGTGCCAACATTCGGGACAACATCGTCTATTCTGGAATCGATGACAGGTTGGTCCACCAAGTCAGATGTGGCATCTTTGTAGGTTTTACCTGTAAGATCAGAAAAATCATCAAACACTACATTTACAGATTCTTGAATATTTCTCTTTCTCAAATTATACAATCGATACGCTCGACTATTTGAGAAATATCCAAGAAAAACAGCCTTATCACTTTTTAAGTCAAACTTTGCAAGTTGGTCACGATCATTTAAAACATAGCAAATGCAACCAAATACATGAAAATATTTCAAATTTGGTTTTCTTTCCTTTATTATCTCGTACGGAGTCATTTTGCTACCGGGTCTAAGATAGACTCGATTGCCAATATAACATGCCGTATTCAACGCTTCAGCCCAAAAACGTTTAGACAAATGTTTTGAGCTTAGCATGACCTAGCCATTTCTTGCAACGTGCGATTTTTCCTTTCGGCAATCCCATTTTGTTGAGGAGTTTTGGGAGCCGAATACTCATGAAAAATACCTTTCTTCTCACAAAAAGAATCGAACAAGTTATTTTCAAATTTCCTGCCATGGTCAGTTCTAATCCCCAAAATTTTTGAATTAAAAGAGGTTTTAATTCTTGTGTATAGAATTTTGAAATATGAAAATGCTTCAGATTTTTCACTTAAAAAATAAATCCAAGTAAATCTTGAAAAATCATCAACTATCACAAAAGAATACCTCTTACCTCCCATGCTTTCAACCTCTACTGGACCCATAAGATCCATATGTAAAAGCTGAAAATAGTGAGTGGTACCTGAATGTTGTCCCTGATGTAAGACAACATTATGGGGAACACGGGTCTGTTTACCTTTCAAACACTCTTCACAGACCACCTTACCCTTATGATTTAACAACGGTAATCCTTTAACTGCTTTATAGTTGTTCAGCTTCTCAAGAGATCGAAAGTTCACATGTCCTAATTTTTGATGCCACAAAATCGTGTCATCAAATTGAGTTTTGTTGCATGTGACTTTTTCTCCTACAAGGTAGCAATTATCATGCGATCGAGTACCTGTCATAACGCATACGTTAGATTTATCAAAGACTTCACAAGAATCTTTATTAAATTTTACCTCCTAGTCATCATCACACAATTGACTTATGCTAATTAGATTAGCCATAAGTCCATCCACAAGAAGTACATTCTTCAGTTTTGGAAAACCATGGACATTCAAGGTACCCTTACCAACGATTTTACCTTTTGCTCCTCCTCCGTAAGTCACACATCCTTCACTAAGTGGTACAAAGTCCTTAAGTAGGCTTCTGGTTCCCGTCATGTGACGTGAACACCCACTATCAAAGTACCATGAGCCTGCGGTATTAGTCTTTAAAGCAGTGTAAACTACATTACAGAGGATAGGCGTTTTTGGAACTCAAATTTGCTTCTGAATTTTTCTGGGCAGAATGTTGTCTCCAATGTTGGACAACATTGACGGCAACATTTTGCTAATGGAATTTTCATTTTTCAATTTATAGCAAAATGGTCGGATATGTCCAGGTTTAAAACAGTAATGGCACACATACTTCCGTTTTCTTGGACTTTTCTTGGAAGATTCAGAAGACTCTTTAACAAAAACGGTTTTTGATTTTTCATCAAAAATATTTGGAAAAACAGTTTCAGCAGATTTGGCAAATCCAATACCTGTTTTCCCCATATTACCTGCATTCACTGACTCATTCATTTTGGCTGAACTTGTATTCCATTTGTCAATGATTGCTTTGTTCACATCCAATTGATGTTGAGTCTTCTCAAGTTCCACGTCCTTTTGTGTGAGTGTTGTTTCCAGCTTTGCCATTGAGAATTTCAGAAGATCATTTTCTTTGGACAGGATTTCCACTTGCTTGCATTGCTTCTTCCATTCTTTAAGAAGTGCCGTATATAAATCTTGAAGTTCTTCAATTGCAGCATCCTTGTCCAAATCATCATCATCTCTTGACTCTGCATCATCATCAACCACAGCATTTAAACATGTTAATGAAATGAAATTGAACAGATCATACCGTTCTGATGTGTCGGTCAATGTTGCCACATCGTCGACCACATCGTCGACAACATCAGAATCAATATTTGCGAATAGCAAGGTTTGATCTTCAGTTTCTTCTGCTGCTTCTTCAGTCTCGTCCTCGTCGTCACTCATGAATACCCAGAAGTTCTTCTTCCCATACTTCTTCAGGGTATTGGCACACTCGTTCGCATAATGGCCCAATCCCGAGCAAGCACGACATTGAATAGAGTCAAGATGTTTGGGGTCGTTCCTTCCACGATCAGAACTTGATCTTCCCAGTGGTTTTGATGTATTTCCAGGGGGTTTCCACTGAGGACGATCAGCTACCTTAAACTGCTCCTTGTCTTTTGTAACAAACTTTTTCTTATTTATTTTTCTCACCATCGAATTGAATTTCTTTGTGATTAAAGCAACGTCCAATCCTTCTTGAATCTCCTCCAATGGTTCATCGTTGTCGGAGCTATCACCGTCGGGTTGAGCTTGAAATGCGATGTTCTTCTCCTTTTGCACAATTTTTTGGTTCAACAAATTCAACTCGAAGGTTTGTAAGATACTTTGGAGCGTATCAAAATCCATTGTAGCCAAGTTGTGAGCTTCCTCGACCGCCGAAACTTTCATGTTATACTTCGGAGTTAGCGTACGGATTGCCTTAAACACCATTTGTTTCCTACTAATTGGATCACCAAGAACTTCACTTTGGTTGGAAATATCACGTAGCCTTTCAAAGTAGTTTTCAATGTCTTCATTTTCTTCCATTCTCATAGTCTCGAATTGAGACATAATGAGTCGAAGCCTTGCTTCCCTTATGCAGCTATCTCCTTCGAATTGCCTCTCAAGAATTTCCCAAGCTTGTTTGGCTGTTGTGCATGTCTGGATCAGCTTGAAAATCTTGATATCTACAGCACCAAAAATGACGTTAATTGCCCTCTCATTGAAGTTGGAATTGGAAATTTCGTCAGCCGTCCATTCGCTCGGTGGTTTAAGAACAACGTCTCCATCTGAGATCTTCTTCGGAGGATCAAATCCTCTGACCACGACTTCCCATGCTCATGAATCAATGGATTTGATTTGTGTGCGTGTACGGATCTTCCAATAAGCGTAATTCGATCCATCAAGGACAGGTAACTTTCCTTGAGGATTGCATCAATCCATGCCTAGCATGAGCAACAGAACCAACTACTTTGTATCAAGTGGGAGGCTCTGATACCAATTGAAAGTGTCCGGATGCTCTTAAGCTAAAATAAAACGAACAGTATCACAATGTTGTCTCGGATGTCGACAACACTAGAGATAACACAGCGGAATATAAGATTATAAATGAACACAAGGAAATATCCACAAGTATATAAAATACTTGTGGGATGCCAGCAGGGCGAAAATCTTATTAAATGAATATTTGAGTTACAAAGCAAACGCTTACAAAATCCAGACTCGAAATGTTACAACGAATGTTGTTAACATCAATGACAACACTATGAAAACTGACAAGTCTGGAAAACTGAAACTACGTATACTCTTAGATTCTTTTTCACTTGATGCACAATCTTCATGATGTCTAATCTCCTTTTAAAGATATCTCAAGCATGATCCACGTTCACCACTTGGAATAATGCTCCATGATCTCTTCCACTTCTCTTATCCACTAATCATGCAACTTGTAACAAACATTCCTATAAAATAGGAATGTCTTCAAACCTATCTGCAAATCACGTGGAACAAACACAAGGAGAGAAAAGATAATATCCCATGCATCTAAAATCCCTAGAATATCTCAACATGAAAATTCAAATGATTTAGTGTTTAGAAAATAAGGAAAAATTATAAGTGTTGAAAAATTCAACACTAACAATAGCCAATGGGTACAATTTGAAATGATTAAATAAGTTATATAGAACATGACTCCTATTTGGATCCAAGTGATATCCTATTTGGATCCAAGTGATATATAGAAACAATATAAAATTTGTTTGCTCGTCTAAATATCGATAAGGGCAAATGCATTGCAGTGTTACATCAGTTCATGACAACATGCATCTTTTGATAAGGATGAATCAAACCGTTTTCATAAAGATGATTTGGATGATATTGCTTGTGAATCACAGATTCAGGGGATAAATTGAATAGTTTCTTTTACGACTTAGATGAACAAGTCAAATTCGTTAATCATATGTTTTTTTTTTCTAAAGAAGAAACATGTTTCCCAAAAATATTGAACAATTAAGCTATGTTTGTTATGTGGTTGTGGAATTTTGGATTTGGGATTTAGAAGGATTTTGTGAGTATAAATTTTGAAAATCTTATATTTATTTAGAAATTTTATAGGATAAGATTATAGATAAGATATCATTTTTATATTGAAAATTGTAAAAAATGTTGTTTGTTGGAATTAATAGAAAAAATTAAATATTTTAATTGAGATTATAGAAAAAATAAAATAAGATTGTAGAATTTACAAATCCTTATCTAAACATAAACTAGACTAAACTCATATAAAATTCAGATGAGCTAAGTCCAGTCTAAACATAGCCTTATCGTTTATAGATAAAATCTCATGTCTCTCCAAACACTTATTTTTGGTGTGTTGAAGCTAACTTTTCATTCCATACTCATCTCTTTGTTGTTTATATGAAATATATTTATTTTAGGCCTCGTTTGCATTGCAGGTTGGGAAAAGAAACCCACCATAAATATGTATTTTTTGTGTTTGGATTGGGGGATTTATGAAAGGGCAGATAATGGGCCCGGAACCAAAAGCAGGGATTAAACACTGGATTCCTAGGGTTTATTACTAGGACACACCAACTCACCTTGGGTTATGGGTTAAACAATCCCATGAAAAACACTTCCAATTTACCCCTTTCTCCCCCTCTATTTACAAATTAAACCTACTATAAATAATTATATCTCCTTAAACATTCTGAGACCTTGAGCATTTTGTGAAAGGATAGTTTGGTAATTATCCCTTTTTTTTTATCCTAACCGATATATCAAATAAGATTTTATAAATCTTCCTACTTTAAAACATAGGTAATCATTTAAACCAAACATATAATTTACATAAATCTACTACAAAACCTACATATCAAAAATTTAAATATATTATTTTTTATCTTTTATAAACAGTGCAATCTTATCCAATTTATCAATCTTATTAAACCCATCACTCAAACCAAACAAGCCCTTATAGACTAGTGTGCCCCTACTAAACAACATGAGGCTGCAATGGAGGCCTTAGAATAGCCGGCACAAAGAAAGAAAAAAGAAGAGAGAAAGGGACGTATGTATTAAAGAGAGAAGATGTATTGAATTTTTTTTTTTTTAATGAAGGATAATATGGGATTTTCAAAAACTCATAAAGGGCAATAAGAAAAGTCAAAGATAGATATATTTTATAATTTCCTATTAAGAATTACATATTTACGTTCAATTTAGTTGGTGATAGTGGTAAGTGGTAACGAAGCTTTGGTCCTAAAAATGAAGTAAAATTGCACTTGTATCATAAATTGATCGGATGCAAAATTTCTAATCTATTAAAAATCAGAAACACATGAAAAATGAAGAATATCAAAGACATGATACATTCCAAGTAGATGATAGATTGGCAATGGACCCCTAAAATATTAATTAATTTGCAAAATAGCTTATCATGGTCCCTCCATCATTACACCTTCACTTTGTAAAGTTAGCAATCGCGGCCTGTGGCTCAGCCGCCTTAGCAGCCGCCGACGGCTCAACTGTCGGCGCCGGCGCCACCGGCTTCACCACCAGCTCCGCGGGTAAGTCCTTAATCCCCTTCAAATAAAACGTGTAAAACAGCTTAAACGGGAAAACAATCTGCTGCAGCTTCACCGTACCGTACGCCCCCTCAAACACGCCGGAACCGCCGGTGACGGCCAAGTACGTATCCTCGTAAGTCAGGTAAGCCCCCTGTACGGAAATGTGGCCATAATCGCCGAAGTAGAAGCTGTACATGGCCTCGTACCTGTCCCCCTTTTTCTCCGGCGAGTGCTGAATCAGAACGCACAGGCCGGCGGTGATCCCCAGCCGCTTCTGCAAGTCGCCGGAGTAAAGCTTGTTGGAGAAGGGGACGAGATCGCCGAGGGAGTTCACCTCCTTCTGGCTCAGTCGCAGGTACGCCGGACTTCCACGATCACGCTCGTTCATCTCGTACACGTACAGTTCTTGAACCTTGACTGCAAAATCAAATGCAAATTAAAGACCAAACCCTCGTTTCGATGTAATCAAGGTAAAGCATGATTGACTTACTTGGTTGGGGCTTTGGTTTGCTGAAGAAGAATGCTTGAGTGTTGAGAGATTTTGGGGTGCAGATTCTGTGAGAGGGGGGGCGAATCTTGAAATGCTTTGTTGAAAGAGAACGTGAAAAGTGAAGATCATTTGCAGACGATGGGAAAGCAGATGGTGTTTGAGCCTTCAAGCTGGTTGGTTGCAGAGTACAAGCCATTGCTGCGAGGGAAGACGAAGATGTGTGCTTGTGGGGTTGTACCTTGAGCAGATGTGTTGGGATGGGAAGAGAGTGTAATAAAGGACCTGAAATACGATGAGGAAAGTCAGTGGAAAAAGCCAGCTGCGAATAGTAATATTCTGCGTTGTCGGTGACTATGTCTCCAATTATTAATCCACCTTACTTTTCACATGCTTCTTTTTTTTTTTTTTCCAATCAAATTTCAATTTTGTGTATGAGTAATTTGCGTATCGCGTATTAAATTTTCATTTTGTTCAACTTAGAATGGAATATATATTTATCTATAATTCCATGTCTATTTCATATCTTAGAGGTATGGAATAGATATGATCATCCTTTTAAACTTTTAAAGATGTTCTTTTATATATATATATATATATATATATATATATATATATATATATATATATATATATATATATATATTTTTTTTTTTTTTTTTTTTTCCTCAATAAGAAACCAAATTCCCATGTTCCAAAGGATGGTTGTATATTATTTTATTTTTCAATGACTTTTTCCAGATGTTTGTTTATTGCTGAAATAAAATGTGTGTATATAGGGAGAAGAGAACAGGGATTATATTATTTTCCGACACGTTCATTGTTTTTGCAAGCCTGGCACGTCAATATATACGGAGAGAAGATGAATATAAAATAAAATAAATAATAAATAAAGGCAAAGATCAAATAGAGATAATATTCCTCACAACGTATTAAAAATTTAAAATAGAAGCTCGATATGTACACTCTCATCCACTATTATATATATTATGTGACAGCGAAGACCAAACCATCAGCATTAAGTCCTAACAACCTTTTAATATATTAAAATATATACATCATCGAATATATTTTATATTATCTTATGACATCCCAATCAAAACTTTTTGTCCTTCTCCATTATAAATCTTAACTAAGTT
This sequence comes from Scutellaria barbata, assembly GCA_028654395.1. Lineage (NCBI taxonomy): Eukaryota > Viridiplantae > Streptophyta > Magnoliopsida > Lamiales > Lamiaceae > Scutellaria > Scutellaria barbata. Next base: position 30,251,494 of record CM053647.1, read on the forward strand.
TGTTTATATAGAAATGGGCAAACTTATATTAGGTAGAATGCATTTAATGTCAACTTAGACTTTAAAAAAAATGAAAACATTTTATAATTTAATTTTGTGGTACAAAACTGATAGCCTCCATTTTAGACAGAAATAGAGTAGAAAAGGGATAGATGCTGGATAAACACATGTTCTAAAAGACCTAGGGCCCAGGCTTTAGATCTAATCAATAGCCCAACAGGCCCTAATTTTCTGCCACCTGGCATCCAGAACATTGCTCAACACTAGAAAAATGTTGGTTTTCTGTAATCTAGAGTCTTGTAGAAGTGACCAACATGTCATTGTAGGAGACTATTTATATACAGACAAATCTTCGCTGTAACTGTTACCAGGAAATGTGCTCTCATTGTTTTGTCAGCTGAGATGCAAAAACTTGTGATTTCTGACACTCTTTCTGAAGACAAATAGTCTGTTTATGGGACAACAATCAAGAATCTTTGCTATTCAGTACAGTGTATTAGTACTGTAATATGTCGAAAGAGTAACTGTTCAAGAAGAAGTTGATAACACCATTCCAAAATGGCTTTCTATCACCCCTACAAGAATCAGAAGAACAAAGATTAAGACAGCCATTGTTACGTTGTACGATATACGAGATCAGAAAGAATTGCATCATAACCTCTTAACATTTAGTCAAAATCTCGGCCCCAGTTTTTGTAATGAGGATCGTATGCTCAAACTGGGCAGCAGGGCTGCCATCTGCAGTTAGAGTTGTCCAGTTGTCTTCCCAAGTTATGCAATCCGTTGTTCCTAATGTAAGAATTGGTTCTGCAAGAATCGAGAATCTCTCTTCTTAAATGAGAACAAGTTCAAACCATATATGTCGTGAACCAGTTATATATTATTTCAGTTTAAAATAGTTTCGATCTCGTTAACGAGAGACACCAGATTGCATTTAAATGTACATCACTAACCAATGGTGAATGTTTGCCCTTCAACCATGCGCCCAGCCTTATCATTACCTATAAAAGAAATTGAATTGAAGTCACCAAATAATGCAACCCATTAGGAAAAATAAATGCATAAAAGGAATCAGGTAATTGCAATCTTCATTTCTAATACTAAAAAATAGAACCAATATAAAGTAAAATATGTAGAAGTTTTAAACAGAGCACTTACAATAAGCAGTTGAGAACTAAGAGATAAAAAATCGATCAAGTTGGTTTGGCAGAAGGGCTCTTCTGTTAAGAAACTAATAAATGAATACGTCATAAAGGAGTAGTTACTCACGGTGGTGATAAATGAGAGGTTCAGAGTGGAAAATAGTCCCAACGCCATGTCCAACAAAACGGTCCACCACTCCGAAGCCATATTTTTCAGCGTGATCACTGAGAAAGTAAACAACAAATATTGCAAACATATGGACCATAGAAAGTGGATTTTCAATTAGAATAATATACATTTCCCCTCCTTAAATTCAAGTTTTTCAGCTTGATCACTGAGACAAATACACTCGTCTGTAATATAAAAAGACAACTTTCTAACAACTTTCATCTCTCTGACTCTTTCTCTGGGTATAGAATACACTCTTCGTCATAATGAATGAAACTTTAGCGTCAAATTTTGATTATCAAAGGTATTTGCAGGAGTACAATGTGTGGAAGATGGTCCAAGTCAGCATTTATCATGCATCCACTAGCCCACAAATTGACACAATTCCCCTGATTTAACTTTGTTGGATAATTGCAATTAAATTTCCTAGAATCAACATTCAGTTGAATAAGTACCTGATCCTCTTCCCTATTTTCCTGAACAGAGCACCATCTTTGCAAACATCAATGCCCTTGTACATGCATTCTTCTGTCACCTGCCGTTGAACAAAAATACGTAAATCCTTAAATAACATAACATTAATCATATGAAACACATCAAGTAAAAAAAAAAAAGAGCAAAAATGAAAGATTGGAAGCGGAAGTTACCTTTATTAGCCGTTGCAATGCAGGATTTACATTGCCACATAGAAAGGTCTTGGATGTATCTCCATGATAACCCTGAAAAAACAAAAGAGAAAAAAGGGGTAATGATAAACAAATGTAAAAGAAGAAAGTAAAGTATATATGAAAATTGAACAATAAAGTAGTAATCAACATCTTACATTTAAGTAGACTGTCACATCAATGTTTATTATATCTCCATCCTGCATACAAGTGAATATTTTCAAATTTAGGAAAACTTTTAAGTTGACAGATTTTTCAAATCACACAACGTATAACCTGTAATTGGCGTGAATCAGGTATTCCATGGCACATGCACTCATTAACTGATGTGCATACACTCTTTGGAAAGCCACCATACCCTAATGGAGAAGGGTAAGCACCAGCATCAATGATCATTTGATGTACAGCTTTATCGATTTCATTGGTTGTTACTGATGGCTGAAATAAAGTTAAAAACAAAGTGAAATTGAATTAGGAACTTGTAAATATCCATTCAAGTCCTACATTAATAATTACATGATAAAAGCAGAGCTATACTTTAGAGGGACGGGAAAGTTGCATTTCTCCTAATAATGTAAGAATTTTTGAAACGGGCAATCTTTTATGACTTAAACATCAATGATCAATCAATTTATATGCTGCCCTGGATTATAGGTAGTGTTTTAAAAAGGATTTCATGCTTATTTGTTTTCTAAGATTCTAATATAGATACAACATTCATGAGGTATAGTAACAAGTTACAACTCTTTAAAAAAGGAGATAACTCATGATAAGCCGGACTTCATACAGAAATCACTGTTTTTTCTATTAGAAGCAACTCATACAGTATATTAGTCAATCTCGAACCTGATAAATTGACACTGAAAATTCATACCCTAATTAACGTTCCTGCATAGTCTAGAACCCGAGCAGCAAGCTCACATGCAGCCCTCATGCGAACAAGGCCTTCAGGATCATGAAATTGATGCTCCTCTGCAATTTCTGGTAACAACTTTGAACCAACATAAGGAGGCTTTGGAATATCATCAGGTACAGGAAGTCGTGGTGATACCCTTCCACGCCTCAAAGGAGGCAGTCTTTTCGATGTAGGAGAAGTCCGAAGCTCACGCTCCCTGTGTCAATAAACAATACATCACAAGTTCATGATATGCCTGCAGAAATAAATCAAGCAAGGAACCAGATGGAAATGATTTCACTTTGTTTTACTACTTGTGTTTAACAACAATAGAACAGTCATACTTACAAACACTGTAATGTTCCTTGAAGTGTAACAGAAAATTATAAGTTTAACAGCCAAATTTAAAGGAACCGAAAAAATCAAAATTATAGCACTCAATGCTCCAGTGTAGCATTTTGATTATTAAACATGCAACCATCACAAGCAAAACATATTCTGATTCTGCTTTACAGCAGTTAAATTACTATCAAAATTATGAGTATAGAGAGAGTAGAAATGGAAGAATTGTGCACAAGTAACAAGCTGCCAAAAATAATGTTATAGAAACATATATTACCTACTTATTCTGATAAACTCCTCCACGCCCGATATTCGCTTTGAATGTACTACAAGCTGCCTTGTGACTTCTGGGCCTTTATATTTTAAAAAATGCAGAAAAGAAAAGAGATCCAAATTCAAAATAAGGAAGCATATAACATAAATATAACATGTTAAGTTAAACAAGAAAAAAGTTACAGATTTAAAGACTCCACATTTACGAACATCGCCAACAATTATTAGAAGAATATCCTATCAGCCATGTTATTCAGCCCAATTTCCAGTATAATATATCGAGCTCCAAGCTTCACGGCAAAATATTGTGCAAGCTAAAACCATCTTCAATGATTTACATTAAAATTAAACCAAATAATTCATCAACTTTTTCTTTATCCAATATCTACTTATAATTAATAAATATATTTACAAATTTAATTTGTATGTGTAGTTAATATAATTAAATATGATATCATGACCTTGATGAAATAAATAATAAGTCATAAGATATTCATAATACAATTTAAGCAGGAACATAAAATAACATTCTAACAGTCATTTAAATCTCCTAACTGATAAGATTTTCCCACAAATGATCCCTTATTAGTGAATTCCAAAGTGCATCAGTGTTGTGTTCTAATTGTGTCTATGACTAGTGTTATTTATGTAATTCTTGACCACTAAAATATAATGCAATTAAAAATGTCTTTCTTTTAAAATTCTTGACGATGAATTACACAGATTACGAAATTATACTTAATAAGTAGGTTTAAAAAAAAAAGAGAGAGCTTCAAATTTGACTAAACAAACCCCAAAATTTTGAAAAATATATATATAATAAGGAGCTACAACGCAATTGCAGTGATAATGACTTAAATTCAATAAAGAAATGCAGAACGTCAATTGAAACTCAAATTCCAGCCATTTCTTACAAACTCTAACACCAGACACCGACAGAGGCATATAAACAAACACATGGTAGACAAAGTTACACATACTGTAGAAAGGATAGGAGTTGCGGGAAGCGAGCGGGGCACCCATAAGAAGAGTGGAGGATGCAGACAGTTTAGCTTCGCCATGGAAAAGGGAAGACGAGAGTTGCAGAGATGCTGCTATCTGCGACTGTGAAATATCTCCGACAATCATTGTCGCGGTGAGAGACATTCTTGAATTCGCGTTTGAATGACAACTGAAGAGGAACAATTGAGAGATTTTTTCCTGGGATGGTCTGCGAAGTTCTAAATCCTTATGCTCATTGTTTTGTCATCCATATTTGAGATTTTTTATTTGTTATCTCTAATATCTTAATTTTTTTTTTTTTCCTTTTTTTCGTAATCCACGTTGTTTTCGCATTATTTGTACCTTGGTAGAATTTTATATATTAGAACATGCCTGCATATACTTTTGAATGGGCCTACGGTTTGCTGATGTCCAGGTCTAAAGCCCAATAGTTTGATAGGTCCATATCAAAAGTAAAATAGTATTAATTTTTATCCGGCCCATCTGTTTATGTATTGATGGACACTAGTTGTCTCAGTAAATTCTCATTCTCGCCTTCGCAAATAAATAAATAATTAGCTTGATTTATTTCATTAGAAAATAGAAAAAATATTTTGCTTTATACATACTTGATTGATAAAGTAAAACATAATTCACACTATACTCTAAGTTTAGCAAACAAATGTGAGGCACACACTGTATACATCAATTTACTTGAATCTAGTTGGGCTTGTACTCTTGGGCTTATTTAAAACTTCACCCAAACTCTACTGCAAACCCACTATTTTTCAAAGGAAGTATTGAAGTTGGCCCATTTGTAAATTATAAGTGACCACCAAAAAAAGTGGGCCTATATCACTAATTCGGCCCATTTGAAGTCTAATATAAACAGATTATTTTAAGACTATTCATCTCAAATCATGCATAGTCGTTAATTTATGGGTTAATTACAACATAATTTTTTATTTGAAATAGTATTATTCACGAATTATTAAAAAAAATTAATTAAAATATCGACCTCATTTTTTTTTATTATACCATCGATATCACCACCAACACTGGACACCGCCACGATGAACCTGTGAAAATCCACTACACATTTTACAATTGAGTTCAGAGGCTGTTGTGAATCAAGGATGGAATTTAGATTTGGAACATCTTCCACCATCAATATATGATGTTATATAACCGTGACAAATAACAAAACTTGTAATAGATTAGAGACTTAGAATTGATCTTGCCACTAGGCACATCCAACGATGATGATATCATCGCAATCGATCAAAAGAAGTGTATATTCATGTGATTGAAAATTTGTCCAAAAGTTCCTGAATTTGTCTATAATTATATACTTCATTATTATTCATCTCATATTTTTATTAAGAGGATGTTAAAATAAAATTTTAAAACACAATGGATCTGCTGAATATAAGATGAACTACAATTTTGGAATCAAAGGTTGGCTAAGTAACCCAAAATGTTAGATGACTATGACTTGTTAAAAGAGGATTCAACTTGTTACATCAAATTATTATGATTGGTAAAGATTTGTGAGATGGACAATTAAGATAAAGAAGATAAGGTTCGTTGGAAATAATAATATGCATGATTAAACAACAAAAGCAAGCTACTATAGTACAATTGGGTCACTTAAATAGAAACGTTGTTATAATTGTCACGTTGTGTGATCATTAAAAATATAAAAGTGGCAATTCAAGTTGCAAGAATAAATATGGTCCTCAATTTCTTATCTGGTATAAAACCATGACCATTGCATGTGGGAATGCCTCTTTTCCTATGTGCACCTCAAAAGTTGGTTGTTTTGAAGGTGGATTTATGGTATTATTAGAGTCCACACCACTTATTATTTATTATTGTATCTATATATATTGGAAACAATTTAATATATATATATATATTACAATTTTGTTTTTCTACCACACACATATGTATATTAGATTAATGATGAGTATATTAAATAATGTATCCACAGACCACAATATTTTCAAATACATATTTGCATTCTACACATTTTTAAGAATTCACATTGAAAAATAAATTTATAATTTTAATCTTTAGATTTCGATAAATTTGTCCTAAATATATGGTATTTTGATCATTACAAGAGTTAATTTGTAAGTTAAAATCTAAATGGAACTATTTTTGTGCCAGTGATCAATTGAGCAATTTACCAAATTTTCTTAGGTCAAGTCTTGAAGATTTAAAGCTATATATCTTAATATTAATCAATTCGAAAACAGAACTGATTCCTATTGTAATCAACTGAGATTATGTATGAAAGACAAATCATCTCACATGCAGTAAACTTGGCCATTTTGTTACTAGTCATATAGTCAATCCAAGATATATCACCTACCTAAATAAATTAGAGATGTCTACCTAGATACCCAGCTAATTAACACTATATATAAGTATATAAATAAATAAATAATAAATTCATATCTACATTTTCTGTGTGTGTCAGAGTTAAGATATATATATTCTAGAATCTATTAAGCGTGGGAAGAACGTGAGTAAAGCAAGCGATTTTGACTGAGGGAAGTTGCTAAGAAAATGCAAGAGCGTAGACAAACACAATTTCACTCATATTAAATGCTTCCATATCACGAAGTTTATATAATGCATGTTGACATTTTCACTTCTATAATTAACAGATTCTAATTTTAAAACATTAATATAACAATCTATTATCATTTTTATTAATTTAAAACATCGTAATATAACAAAATAATCATAGAATAGAATATATCGAGAATTCAAAATACTCTATAACACAGTACCGTACGTCTCATATAGAGACAATTGGAAGTGAGAAGTTTGTTCCACAATACATAGATAATGGTCATGTATGCACATTAAGATATTATTACAATTTGGTGCTATTAATGTTAATTTGACTAAAGTTGTTAGTTTCCTAATTGCATGATTTATAAGTATATAACTATAATTATGTCTAGATTGGATAAACAAGTTGACAAGATTACACAATTTATAAATATTATTTTGGCAAAGACTAGAATATAGTCAAACGCATTTAATAGACACGTAATCCTCATGTTGTGATAACAAAACTTCAAATCCCATTTAATCTAATAATATACATATTGGGATTTGATTGTGTGCCAAGAAATTCAAGATATTATCGTACGACGTCGTCTCGACAATATAAATAACACACGTACGCTGCAACCTCATTAGTATAAACCATGATGTTTTTCGATGAGAAATCATTAATTTGTAATAAATAAAGAGAGAAGGATTTTACAGCTTTTGGAGATCGCTTTCATGATTCGATCAGTGGATGAATCTGAAAAACCAGATTAATTCATGCACCATATAATTTTGGTATCTCATTGAATCTCACCCAGATCTGATAAATAATTAGTAGAAATCATGTGAAAGATACAGTACACAAGTGGTGATTTTATCTTACATGCATACCTAGTTGCTAATTTATGAATAAAATAAGTGAATTAACAGTACTCTTTATGATTTAGATTTTAGAATATCTATTGCAACTTAGCAATATATTTTTTTAAATAAATTGCAATTTTCTTTAGGTAAATTCAACTCCTAGATGTCTTCGGATAATAGGGGCAAAGACAGATTGATTTATATGTCGACATTGTACTTCATAGATGAAATTAATTAATTGTTAATGTTAAGGTAATAAACTCAAATTCCTCTAACAGTGGGCAAAAAATATTGATGCTGAAGTCTTTAGTTAAGGATGTAGGATTTTATGGTGAATTGGATGCATAGTTATTCGAGTTTAGATGTTGTGACTTGTGACATAAATTAAACAAATTATACAATAAAATATTAAATTACAAAAGAAAATCTGTTAACACGCCACATTTCCCTTTTAAAAAACAAATCTCAACATTTTTCATTCTTAACTAATTTTTTTCTAGAATCCATGTGTGTATACATGCACAAATAGGATAAGTACAACATAAAATCACATTAAGAGATATTTTGATGAATTCCAAGTCAATAATAATATTCCAAACTCATTGCAGGGAAAATAAAATAGATGAGAGGATTTCAAAACGTTTGAAAAATATTAAAATTGACAGCTGATTAAATTGTATTCCCATATTCTCAACCTAAAAGTAGAGCTCTCTTTTCTTTCTATTTACTGTACAATTAGAGCTTTTGCAACTTGCAACATCGCCATCCCACTCCACCTTCCTCTCACCCTTTTTTCCCAGCTACATTAAAAGTCGAAAACTAAAAACCAAATTCAAACTCACATCAAAAAGACAAATTAGAAAATAAAATAAACTAGTGTTACAAAGCATTAACATGAATTCTTTGTTTCTTGCTGCAAATATCTAATCCCAAAATCTCCATCTCTCTCATCCTCTTTCCGCCGCAGCTTTCCATATTACTATCCACGGCGGCGGCGACGACGTTGCTCGGAACCTCGAATATATTCACTCCGAATAACCTAACCATCTGAACCGGCTGGGTCCGGCCCGATAGAACTACACCATTCGATCCAACGGTGTTCCTCGCTTTCCAATCAATGTAGAGCTGCTTATCGGGACCAGTGGATCGCTGGAAAGTGACAATGTCACCGGCCCGCAACTCCTTCTCCTTGACGAATCTGCTCCACCCTTTGGTCAACACGTAGCTCTGGCTGCTGTTCCAATATGAGTATCGAAACCTCCATACTTTACCTCCCATGTCTTCGAAGTTCAACAAAACCCCTTTCGAGCTGCTTCCACTCTGCAGAGGGAAGTGTTTCTCCGCGTGCTGTTTCGGAATTACGAGCCTGTTGAGCTTGCCTACGTCGCTAGGCGTCACCGCCTTCTCGAAGAGGTGCTCGCGGGCCTTCGCCGACCTGTCGCCGCCGCAGGAGAAGCTGAAACGGCCGTCTCCGAGGGCTGTCTTTCCGCCGTAGTTCCGCCGGCTTTGCTCCAGCTCGTCATTGTACGTGTGTTTCCTGAGCATGTCGACGATCTCAGCCTTGGAATGGGAGTTGAGGAAGGCGGCCTCCACCTCATCCTCCTGATTCTCCGACAATGGTTTGAAGTTGGTGACGGCGTCGCGGCCGCGGAATCGCTGCGCGGCGGTGTCGTAAGCTCTGGCGGCTTCTTCTTCCTCGTTGAAAGTGCCCAGCCAAACCCTCTGGTGCTTCTCGTAGATTTGCGCGCCCCACCTGCCATTAGGCTGAGGAACCACTCCTTTGAATCTCGACGACGGCAGCTTCCTCGACTCCGCTTCGACGCCGTTTTCGGCGTCGATTACAACACTGGCGCCGCTGCCGACACGGCAGAGGCTCTCCGGTGACTTCGCCGCCGGCGAGGCGGAGGCGAGAGTGATGGATAGGGAGTCGCTGGTCGTGCTCTCGTCCAGGGAGCTGAAGCTTCCATCCATTATGTTGAAGAAAGGAAAGTGGGATTAATGTTTTCTTGAGAGAGAAAGATGAGAGAGAGAGAGAGAGAGAGAGAGGGGTGTGAATTATGATGTGAGTTGTTGAATGAGGGGATGGGGAGATATATATAGAGTAGGGCAAATGAAAATGTTGTGTGGAAATAAAAAACTGTTAAAAAAGTAGTTGAATAATATTATAGAGATTTATTTAGGGAAAAAAAAAAAAAGGAGATATGGAGATGTGGGTGAGGTGGGTCAACCCTAGAGAGGGTAAGGAAGTAGGAAGATTCATTGGGTGGGGGTTTAAGATAATGAGAGCCACATGAGTGTGGACCGTTTTAAGTAAGTTCATCCCCCCTGAATTTTGCTGCCAGACTCTCACTGCACAAATATATCTTTGTTTCTCTTTTTTGTATCTTAAATAGATACTTCGGCTTCTAAATAAAGTAATATCTGCTTACTTCATTTACTAATATACTCATATTTTATTTTATTTTTTTCTAATTTTTGTAAAAAAATCCAATAACTCCATATATATGTACAAGATGGAGTACATTTTGTTATCTTTCAAATGCATGCCGTTACTTACAAAAGATGTATGGTGGCAAATTCTAAATACTAATTTAATTATTTAAGTTTATAAGGTTGTATCTCATTCAATTCACGAATAGGATGTTGTATCTCAGTTTAAGTTTGTATTTAAGTTTAGAGTAAAATAATTATCTACGTGTTGTATCTCATTCAATTCACGAACAGAGTTGTATTTTGAATCCTTGAATCTTGATTGTGTTTGGGTTTGATCAAAGAAGTCGGATTCTGTTTATATGATTGTGAATATTGAGTAGATTATTTGAGTTAAATGTGACTCAAGAATACGATATTACATATAATAAACTATGGTAGGAAGTCTTCAATTCTTTTATATATAAGAGTAAGATCATTATGGTATATTTGAGACAATATTTAATTAAATTTTTTTATATATCTATTATCCATAAATTCAATTTTCTTCTCATATATTCCTTATATTATATGTCGAAAAAATATATATTTAATGGAAAATTCTTTTTTTCACAAAAGAAAAATTCAAAAAAATAGTGTTGTTGGATAAAAAAGGTGTAATAAAAAAAAGTAGAAGAGAATTTAAGAAGCATGAAAATGTGAAAAAAAAAATTACACTTGCGAGTAACTGTTGTATGGACATACAATGTGGGTTGGGTTGGGTTGGGCTAACTCTAACCCAAATCCATGTTTTTTTTTCCCTAACTTTTATGTTGTTTTAGTCATATCTTTATATCATGTTAAGCATACATTTATATAATACCTTAACTTAAAAAATAAACTCTAATTTCGATGAGAAAATCCTAATTTCAGTACAAAAAAACTTTAATTTGTACATATATACCTTTATGTAGTATTACACATGCTTTTAAGTAATGTTAGTCATACCTCTATATAATACATAAATGAACAACTAATATAATTAAAAAATATAACTAACATAATATAAATGTATGTTTAAAATAATATAAAAATCCTAAAGATATGTTTAATATATAACATAAATGTATGCTTAATATAATATAAATGTGCTAAAGGTATGATTAACATAATATAAATCTATACTTAACATAATATAAATATATATTTAACATAATATAAAAGTATAATATCTGAAATAAATTTGGGTAAATTTAAATACACCCACCCAAACATGTGGAATACGTATGAATGCATGGAGGTATGTGAAACAATGCGTGAATCCGATTGGATTAATTAGTGCAACAATTACACACAGGTTTTTGTGATAAAAAATTAAGGGAGAGTGATAATGTGGCCTTCCACCAGGATGGGAAGTGTATGGGCCACTGCTAATGAAGGGATGGATAGACTTGAAGACAAATGGGCTTATCCAACACCAATTAATTTCCCCCATAATATCTTACCTGGCATGATTTGATTCGTCCTCTCCATATTTCTTTTGTCTTATTGCCTACATTCACCTTTGAATCTCCAGTTAACTCTCTCTCTCTCTCTCTCTTCGTACATCTCACAAACATTATTCACAATTTCCATTAAATAATATAAAGTCCACTCATTCAAAACAATTATTTGGATTCAATAATCAAAATATTGAAAAAAAAATCTTGATATAATGTCAAATACTAATAAATAAATATTAATTTATCGAAAATTAATTAATAAAGATTGTTTTGTTAACCTTTATATTGTTCTTGTATGTGCCAATGATGGCGAGGAACATTGGAAAAAGATATAAATATGGGATTCCGTACGGAGAGGTCCTCAGCCTCTACGGTGCGCGCGTTGGGATAAACCCAACCATGGTTTCGAATTCCGCCATTTGATTGTGAATTTTTTTTTTGGATTTTTTGTTCATTTATTTATTTTGGGTCTTGGGTCCCACTTGGAGGTTCCAATCCTACCCAAACTATTTTTTCAAATAATTCATGATATCAAATAATATCATTGACACATTTTATCAATGATGAATAATTAATTTTTTGTCGCTATCCTTTTTAAGCTAACAAACTTCTCGCCCCCTAAGAATGGTCCATGGACAGTAATAAGTCATATATTTCGTTTTCTACACCTTGAAGAAAAAAATTGGGGGGGGGGGGGTCACCTAATGAGAATTATCTTACTCATACATTAGATTACTTTTTTCACAGGATTTAAAAAAAAAAAATTATAAAAAATTTTGCTGGTATTTAATCAGGATTTTATGTTATTTAAAAATAATCCGTTGGTATTCAATCAGGATTTTATGCCATTTAAAAACAATTTACTGGTATTCAATCTAGATTTTATGTCATTTAAAAATAATACATTGATATTCAAAAATATAAGGATTTTACAGGATTGTTGTGTTAGATGGATTTTGACGGAATTTTTAGTGGTATCTATAAATATCAACAATCTCATCCAAACCCATCAAATTTTAAAGGACTGTTGAAGTGCTTCATCCGGTAATGTTTCTTCACCTTTGTCTCTTCACCCTTATAAATATCAACAATCTCATCCAAACCCATCAGATTTTAGAGGATTCTTGAAGTGACTCTTGAAGTGACTGTTGAAGTGCTAAATTTTAGGAAATTTTAGGATTGCATTGGAGCTATTGACGGGACACATATTCCAGCAATAGTAAGGGGGCGAGATGTAAGCAGTTATCGTAATCGTCATGGAAAGATATCGCAATCATGGAAAGATATCGCAAAATGTATTAGCCGCTTGTAATTTTGATTTGGAGTTCATGTACGTTCTAAGTAGGTGGGAGGGTTCGGCTCATGATTCTAAGCTACTAAATGATGCTATAACAAGGAGGAATGGACTTAAAGTGACACAAGGTAAATACTTATTTTTTATATTATTGTTATTATTAGTATTATTATTATAATACTAATATTATATATTGCATATGTAATTAGGTAAATATTTTTTGGTGGATTGTGGATTTCCTAACCAATGCCAGTTTTTAGCTCCATTTCGAGGTGTAAGATATCATCTACAAGATTTTGCAGGTCAGGTAATGACCTGAAAATGAGAAAGAATTGTTCAATCTTCGTCATGCGTCTTTAAGGAATGTGATCGAGAGAATATTTGATATTTTTAAATCAAGGTTCACAATTTTTAAGTCAGCACCTCCATTTTTATTTAAGACACAAGCAGAACTTGTATTAGCATGTGCAACTGTACATAACTTTTTTCGCAAAGAATGTCGTTCTGATGAATTTCCAATTGAATCGGTGGACGAACCTTCATATTCAACATTACCGGTTAATGAAGACCATAACTTTGAGCCTATTATTCAAACCGAAGAGTAAGAGCGACAAGACGCTAATGCTTGGAGGACTAGTATAACTATGGATATGTGGATGAATCATAGACTAGTATAACTATGGATATGTGGATGAATCATATTTAGGAGGACATCATATTATGGAGAAATATTATTATTATTTTTTTTTTGTCTTTGACTCTTTTTAAATTCGAATGTATGAAAAAAAAATTTGAAGTCTTATCGTACTTCATAAATCTATGAAGTTCTGCAAAGTCCACAAAATCCTACAGAATCCATTAAAACCCTGATTAAAAAGTCTTTACAGAATCTTTGCAAAATCTTAAAAGTCATAAAAATCCTGCAAAATCTTTTAAATTCGCATGACTTTTTTCAGCTTAAAAAGTCCTTTAAAATCCTAATCCAATACACCCCTTTAGTTTCCATATATACACTATATAATTACAATTAATTAAAATTTAAAAAAGCTATATCTTAAAGTTGCACTGATCTTTATCTATAATTCATTAATTGAGGTTAACATAAAAAATATTAGTAATTCCTTCATCATGAGCTGGATTCCTTCATTTTACACCCGGTGCATTGTGTATGGTGGATTAATTTTATATGCCACATATCTATTTTTTAAACCATGGATAAAACAACTCATCTTGAATTGGGGAAATTTGAATGTATGTCACTTGACACCTTCCATATATAAAAATATCAATTCAATTTTTTTTTTCAAACATGATATAGTCACGTGTAGTGTAACAATACTTGTGATCATGTGTGATATTTTTAAATAAATTAATGTTAAAGATTTTTTTTTCTCAACTGTTATGTCAATGTAAACATTCTATCAAATTCTGTTAGAATTATGTGGTTTTTTTTTTTTGGGTATTAAAATCCCTTAGGGTATGTTTGGAACGGATTTTAGTGGGTTTGGGGAAATCCTGACTTTGAAATTTGGATTTTATATTAAAGATAAATAGTAAAAATGTATGTTTATTTAAGGATTTAGTAGAGTAGAATTATATTGTAGATGTCAAATCAATGCTGGAAAAGGTGGGTTGATATAATATTTTATTATAAAAAAGTGGGTTAATGTGATATATTTTTATGAAAAAATATATTTGATAATGATTGATGATTGTAATATAGGTAGTAATGATTATGTTCGAATTTTGTAATCCAAATTTAAATACAGAAACAAACATATATTGGGATTTTGAAGTTCAAAATCCTTTCATGCCAAATCCCTTCCAAACATAGCCTTATAGTTTATATCAGTAACTACTTATGATTATTAACAAAATAGCGCAAATATATTTATTAAAAAAATGTAATGCATTATGAGATGAGTTAAGTAATTAGGGGATTTGAAATATTTTGATGGTCGTATTAGTTAGTATCCAAAAATATGATACATTTGACCTGTGAATTTATTTATAAGTATAAAAAAAGAGTACGGATTTTGTTTGCCAGTTGGCACCCATAATTATGCGAACGCGTCAATACGTTGGGCTGTCGCGTGGCTCATTTGACAACTTAATTAATTATACATATCATTTAATTATTTTTTACTTGTATTTTTTTTAATTTTTTTAAATGTATTACATGATATTTAATATAATAATATCTAAATATGTCAATATTTCGTACTTGATTTTTAAAATTAAGTAATACGAAATAATACAATAAACATGAAATTTGAAAATTGAGTCATAAAACAAATACTCGTAAAAATTTACCAATTTATTTCATTTTAATTTTGAATGAAAATGTGTCCACGTAGACTGATACATAATGGATATACAGTATAGAGAGCAAATCAAATGTCAACAATACTACAACGAAAATATAATCCAAAACCATGTCATTTTCAAACAACTATCTCATGGACTAGATTGCCAACACATTTCATTGGCCACAAGTGACGTGTCATTAATTGTGGCACACAATTTTTTTGGTGGAATCCATTTGGATATATATTATTTAGTTCACGTCACATTCAGAAACTATATTTCTTTTTATTTTTTAAATTACTCGGACACCACAAATACGTTTGTTTTAACCACTCCTTTAATTTATAAATAGGCATTTATAAATTTTATATATATCTATGACCGTCAATTTGGATTCAATCACCAATCAAGAAGAAAAATACACAAACATGTTTCACTAATTTTAAAATAATTAACAAAACATAAAAAAATGTTTATATGTAAGATGGAATATCAAATGAAACATCTATTGAAATAGAAACACGTAAATGTTGGCTCTAAATGTAAATAAGAAGATGTAAAAATATTCAAAATTTGAATTTTTCAACTAATTAAATTGTGTATTTTATTTTTCATTATCGGACATTATAATATACAGTATTTTAACAAAATCTTTACAAATAAGAGAATATTGTAAATTTTACTGTACAATAATTACATTGAAAAAATTATAGGTGGGATACATTTCAAATAAATATATATGTGATGATGTTACTTCATTTAACTCATTAATGCCGCGCCATTTTTGGAGTGGTCGACGATATAACATGTATTGCCTAATTTTGTTAATGAAATTGAAATGTCCTTTTCATCCATGCTATCTATTATTGTATCACTGTCCATAATATTCATTGATTATTTATTCTGCGACACCGTCTCACAGATCCTATATTGTGAGATGAATCGAATATAATAAATCAAGTAATATTTTTGTGTGTATTAGGTAATATTTTTCAATATTTCAGGTAATATTTTTGTATTATGTTATGTAATATATACATAATACAAAAGTATGATATGATGTATAAAAAAATATTACCTAATATACATAAAAATATTATATATTGCACGAAAGAATATAACACTCAAATATAATTGAATCAAAATTTGGTCTACAAAATTAAGACTAAACTGGAAATCAAATAGTGAAAATCGATTTGATTGGGCTCTTGAGTTATGATCTGATTTCGCTCACCACTAATTTCAAGTGGTGGGAGATGGTCTGGCCCGAAAAGCATTATATTTTCAATGATGTTCTTAATATGAAGAAGCAAAATAGTATGTCAAATAAAAAATTGTTGCAATCTCTTTTTGTGATGCCTTTAGGTGTAGGGTCTTGTTTGTGATCAGCATACATATATTCACTTATTGCCTGTACTAAAATAAACATCAGATAGAAGTGGGACAATTCAAATCTTTTTCCAACTTTAATAATAAGCAAAGGATAATCAAACCCCATTATTTTAAATTATCTTCTAGCAATCACTATTTAATTGCTCATCTGAAACTGAAGTTCAACTGATCTAATTAGTTGGTGAAACAGTCACTAATCTAACACGAGGATAATTCTCTAGTGCTTTTCCCTTTTTTCTCTTACTACCAATTAAACAACAGATATACTTTGATTGGACTTTTAGGCTTTTTTTTTTTTTTTTTATATCTATCCTAGTTTTTTTTATTAAAAAATTTATATTCCACACATCATCATATCACTAGGAGAAAATATCAAATTAGAGGCTTGAATTTTTTCTCCTATATCTAATCATCTCTAAAGTAAATTAACAATGAATTTGAGATCAAATTATTAGTCACTAAATGCCGGCTACTAAAATTTAGAGATAGAGAAAATTATATGGTGATATATTTTCTCTATTCACTATATAATTCATAATTCCGTTTTCTATTCCATATATATATATATATATATATATATATATTTGGTAGTGTATGATGATATCATGTAATAGCTAAGCTAGCTAGTAAAACAAAATATATAGATTGGTTTGATTGAATCCTGTTGTTAAATATGTGCTCTTCTTAGTCATCAATCATCATTATATCATCATCTTATCTAGTCCAGATTGTTGTGGAATTTCAGAGATTAGTCATCATGGCTATCTCATTTTAGTGCCGCGAATATCATGTTTTAATTCGTCCTTTTTTTGCATGCACAAATACGATCGATTTAAGAGTTCTTCTTATCTGATGGGGTTGGTGAATCAAGTGATTATGTCTTGGGAAATATATCACTTATTTTAGTGCCCTAATTGCTTTGAGTGACTCTTAATTCCTCTATATCTTACCTAAATTATATGGAAGATGTCTCATGTACACTTGGTGTACATGCAATTTGAGTCGATTTGGGTTGATTCGGATCCGCGTGTTTTTTAATTTTTTTGTTTTTTTTTTCTTCCAAGCCAAAACTTTTATACACAAATTCTGTGACATTTATATACAAATTCTATGACCATTATATTCAATAACTTAGAAAAAAATGAAGAATCTTAGCAAAATTTGTACATAAATACCTTTATATTATATTCATATGACTCATATATATTCATGTGACTTTTATGTATAAATATTCATACATTTATATATCTTTATATATTACATAAATATATGAATATTTGTACATAAAGGTCACATGAATATACATAAAGGTCACATGAATATCATATAAAGGTATCTATGTACAAATTTGGCTGAAATTCTTTATTTTTTTTCTAAATTATAATGCATAAAAATCACAACATTTATACTTGTTGTGTATATAAACGTCACCAATTTTGTACATAAAAGTCAAGATATAAAATTTAACAAAAAAAAAAATCACGAATTCGGGTTGGGTCGATCCGAATTGCACCAGGTACACAGGAGAGTTTGTCAATTATATATTCATTTATCTATTCAAATATCTTATCAAACGACTACCATTGACAACATTAATTACATAAATAAATTCATACACGAATTCAGATTTTATGTAAGTTAATTTTTTTTTTATTATAAATTTTGAATCATTTTACTTGTCATTTGAACTTTAAATTGGATGTTACTATAATAGACAAGTTCTACTTGTTCTTACATATATCAGAAGTATTCAATCACTTTGATCTGTTAGATACAATAAAATTCATCAAATTTATCTTTCATAAGATAAAAGTGGAATGATTTAAAATTTATTTAAAAAAATATCAAATCTGAGAAAATGTGATTATCCCAGATAAATATTCCTAAATCTACATATTAATAAATAAATAAAAGATCTCACTAGCTAAATATATTTCGTGGACCCTTATGATATCACCAGATCAGCGTGTGATCATCAAATCCCAAGTTAGCCTCAAAGCAAAAAGTATGAAATCGTTCATGCATATCTCCTTAATTTTCTTTAATCAACACACATTTAATTAGATCAGATTAATTAAATAATCTACACAACAAAAGCCCACTTTCCAACTCCAAATATATATTTTTCAAAGTTGGAGATGATTCAATATATGACCAAAGATGAGAATGCCACCTCAGCCTAATATGCATTACCTCACCACTTTGAAATTAATACTAATTTTGGCACGTTGCTGATGGAATAAAGCATCACCAAATCTTAGATTTTAGCCTTCATGAATAGATATTTTATTTGGCTCTTTAATTGGGTTACTTATTTATAATATCATCTCATGATAATTAATTTGAGGAATAAAGCATTGCGCCTGCCTAAAAGAAAAAGGTGGAGCAATTTAGGCACATGACTCATTAGATATATTATGGCTTTTCATTATGTCACCATACATTGATCAATTACTATATATGCCTTTTCAAATAATATAGGCGGCTGCTTGTAATATTATACTCCCTCCGTCCCTTAACACTTTGCATACTTTCTTTTTTAATTTGTCCCCAAACACTTTACACACCCAAAAATGGCAAATTTTAACATAATCAACACCCTCACAATACACATTTATTTACAAAGAATGCCATTACTTTTTCTTACACAATACCATTTAATATTCAAACTTTTTCTTAAAAGTTGTGCCTAATTTGACCACTATACCCTCAACCAAAAAGCAAATATCTACTTTTTCTTAAAAAGTGTGCCCAATTTAGTGTGTAAAGTGACGCGGGACGGAGGGAGTAGCAATTATTATTTTGCTACTAATCTGTAATCACTAATATACTATTTCTTTTTTATGAAAATAATACAAGTTACATAGTGAAACGTAATTATATAAATAATGTCTATTTTTAGGATGAGCTATATATATATGATCATAGATCCAATTAAGTTTACGGAAATTACAATCAAATCCAATATTTATGAAAATAAAACAACTAATATTATTTCAACTGTATTATATGAAAATTTAATTTGAACTCACCCCATTTTTGAACTCATAGTGAGGGTGCCTACAAAAAAAACTTTTTTCTTTTAGTATTCGAAGATTTTAATAAACATGTAACAAGTAGAATTATGAGGGCTAAAAGTTGGGGGTAATTTCATTTTATCCTATATGTATGATATTTTTCATTTTTCAAAAATCGAATATCTATTATTCAGTTTTGATCATCTACATTTTAAATTATTCTAATTTTCAGTCCAATTTTAATTGATACTTTCAAAATTACTAACATGGTCACTAGAAATTCTAACGTGACAATCAAATTCCGACGATCACGTCAGCAATTTTGAAAATTACTATTTAAAGTAAAAAAAAATTAAAATATATAGAAGATCAAAATTGAAATACAAATAATTGCCTGTTATAAAATAAAATATATGGATAAAAAAAATTAACCCTAAAAGTTAATTTGCTAGTTAAATCATAGATCCAAGGAAATGCAAATTGATGCAATTGTAAGCATTGTGACGTGTCTCAAAAACAAAAAGAAATAGTCTCTTTAATCCTGTCAACTATTCAACTTCCTTTTTAACGAGCCTAATTCTAGACTAGGTATCTTGATCTTAGCTATAATTCTAACATTGTGTTCAAATATATCCCTCTTAATTATTCCAAAAAGTATCTTATTTTTCAAGTTATTAGATAGCTTAATGATATTTTTTATTCAAGTTAACGTACATTATTTTATGATAAAAACTTACAGAAAAATAAAATAGAATTTGAGCGAGCAGTATTAATTATGCTCTTCTGTCCACGTAGTTTTCATCTTTTATCTTCTTCTTCCAACTTGTGTTTTTCATCACTGTCACGCGTAATCAACACAATTTCCTTCATTTATTTATTGCTAGTAATCAACACTATTTATTCTTTATCACTGTCACATGACTTGAGAATTGTCATTTAGGTAAGTGAAAAATGAAAAGAAAATGAGAAATATAGAAATTAATAATATTTACAACAAGCATATCTTTGACTGCTGCTTGATATATTCTTTTACCGACGTGAACGAAGACCCACCTTTTAGGGTCAACCCATGTGAAGGATTCTGGTCCGGAGTTTTGCATGAATTTAATCAATTATTTAGTCAAAAATATTTCAAGGAATTAATCAACTTTTGCTTTAATGATTCAATTATGTTCTCCATCGATATCTCTAGATGTACATAGATCTCATTTCAAATTGGCAACTTCTAAGTATATATATTTTGATTTAAAAATATTAAGATTTACACATTCCAAATATAATCTCCTATATTCATTCATTAATTTTTCTTTGCACGAGAATATCTCCAACAGTGTATAAAAAAAATATTGTAATTTTTACACTATTTTAATATAATATGTCATTCACCTCAAGCAGTATGCACTATCTTTTACACTAAAAATGAATATTTCATATTATTATTATTATAAAAAAATGAATAAAGAAAAATGAAAAACAAAAGAAAAAGATTTAACACACTTGTATTAGATTCAATGCAATGATGAGAGTTGGGATAGTATAACATGATCATTTACCACACCTAAAATATTAGAAATTCAGTTTACTGGGGAGGGTTTATAATCTATATAAATAAAAAATAAAAGGGAAACAAATTGTAAAGAAAAAACGTAAAGAGGAGAAAAGTGAAGCATTGAAAGTTTAGGGGAGACAAAACTCAACAAATTGAAAGTATAAAGCCAAATTTGAAGAAAAACAAAACAATCGAACTAGAGGAACATAATATGGGGGAAAAAAAAGTACAAGAGGGCAAAAGTCTGTATTTTATAAATATATTTGATCCTAATTTATAAAAATGTATCCTATTTACAATTAATGATTTCAATTGAGTCCAAGCTATTTAAATAATAATATTCAAAAGTAAACACCGACGATCAATGTGGCTGTCGCAAAGAATTTTTGGGCATGATTTGTTGTCACGGATAGAAGACTTGGGAAAAATAGAAAGCTAATTAAATATCTAAGTCCAGCATGCAAGAAAATATCGTCCCATTTCTCATGTTACTTAATTGAAACATAAATTTATATTTGAACAGGTCAAGCATATATATATATATATAATAGAGTGGACATGGAAATAGAGACACAAAAACCAAGAAATTAAAAACTGTATATGTCAAAGAAAGAAACAAATACTACCTAAAAAACAAAAAATTAAAAAAATGTAGCAAGTAGGGTTGTGCAAGTTTTTTCTTTTTTTTTTTTTTTTTTTTGTAGGGTTGTGCAAGTTGGGCGAGAAGTGTATTATGCAGCCCAAGTTGATTTTGTTGACGAGAGAGTGTCAATTTATTATTTTATAAAAGGGACCACCTTACCCCTGCTTTGCCACATAATTCTTCCTATTCGTCGACAACTCACCTACCCTTTTTTGTAATTCTTTACATACAATACAAAATCTGTGTGCATAATTTAATTGATAAACTATTAAGTATATGCATGAGTTTTTTGCAATTAAAAAAGAAAAAAAGAACTTATTTTATAAAGCACAAATAATGAAAACTCGTATGGTTATTTTACGGAAAATACCTCTTAAATTCTTTTTATCTGTTTCTTCCTTATTGATGTGATCAAAATAAATGAACTCCTACTTCAACTACAACTAAGACTCCTACTTCAACTACAATTGAGACTCCTATTCCTACTACAATTACTCAGGGAGTCTATAAATACCCTCTTTATGTTTGCTTTTAAAGAGACAATGTATAAAATACATACACAATTAATTATACACACACTTGTGTAATTTGAGAGATCTACGCCGGGAGCGATGGGAACCCTCCCGGTATCTATCTGTTTTGCAGGTTTTTGGATTCAAGGTTTTGAACATCAATTGGCGCCGTCTATGGGAAATTTTGAGTTAAGACGTTGAGATTTTGAGTTAAGACGTTGAGATAACAAACATGGTGAATATCAAAGGATCATAGAGAACTAACAAACTCAAATTTCCTTTTACCTTAAGTGAGAAATTTCTACTCTCCGTGGACGTAGGCTAATTTAGCCGAACCACATTAAATTGCTGTGTCTTTTTTGTTCTATTTGATTTTATATGATTGTCGTTATACTTAATGATTTCTCCTTGGAAGGGTTGATCGATGGAACTGATCAACTGAACCTTCCTTGGATCGAACTGAATGATTTCTCTTTGGAAGGGTTGATCGATTAAACTGATCAACTGAACCTTCCTTGGATCGAACTGAATGATTTCTCCTTAGAAGGGTTGATCGATCCTTGGATCGAACTGAATGATTTCTCCTTGGAAGGGTTGGAACTGATCAACTGAACCTTCCTTGGATCGAATTGAATGATTTCTCCTTGGAAGGGTTGATCGATGGAACTGATCAACTGAACCTTCCTTGGATCGAACTGATTGATTTTTCCTTGGAAGGGTGGATCGACCGAACTGATCCACGAAACCTTCCTAGGAACGAACTGATTGATGAATTCTTTCGGAATATCCCGGCGAATTA
The DNA here is from genome assembly GCA_028654395.1 of Scutellaria barbata. Taxonomy (NCBI): domain Eukaryota; kingdom Viridiplantae; phylum Streptophyta; class Magnoliopsida; order Lamiales; family Lamiaceae; genus Scutellaria; species Scutellaria barbata. Next base: position 30,274,820 of record CM053647.1, read on the forward strand.
AAAGGACGAATGTCCTGACGAACTAACTAAAAAGACGAATTGATACATTCCCTCGGAATGTCGAACTGTTGAAGCGACTGATACGTTCCCTTGGAATGTCTTGATTAAATTGAAACATTTCATTCAAATGTTCGAATAAATACGTCTGTTTATTTTTTTCAAATATACTTATGTGATTAATTATTTATAATGGAGGAAACTCACATCTTTTTTCAAAATTTAGTGAACTCCACTAGTGTATGTCAACATACACTACGAAAGGGGGGGAGTACTGATGTGATCAAAATAAATGGACTCCTACTTCAACTACAACTAAGACTCCTATTCCTACTACAATTACTCAGGGAGTCTATAAATACCCTCTTTATGTTTGCTTTTAAAGAGACAATGTATAAAATACATACACAATTAATTATACACACACTTGTGTAATTTGAGAGATCTATTTGAGCAATCTGACTGACTTGAGCGTCGGAGTCCCATCGCCGGGAGCAATGGAAACCCTCCCGATATCTGTTTTGCAGGTTTTTGGATTCAAGGTTTCGAGTTTCAGTCCAAAAAGGAGAACGGTAAATCGGAGCAACATCACTTATAAAACATTAAAACAGTTTCAATATTATAATCTCATCATGCATGAAACAAAACATAACTACACACAAATCAAACCTATTTTCATAAATTTATAGGTGACTCGTTTGGGAGATCGTAGGACGGTCTCACAAATTTTTATTTATTTTTAATCTTTTCTTGTCGAATTTCCACAATTGATTGCACCGAGAAAGGAAAAATGACCACATTTTCTGTCCAAATTGAATATTAATTATATTTAATCTTTGGGGTAACAATGAATAATAGTATTATTCTTATCTACGACAACATTAGGATAGCATTACCCATTTTGTTCAACTCACATCACAACGATGTAATACTATCTTTTAAATATGATATATGAAACATTAATCTAATTATAATAGATTCAGACGAACGTATAGGATAGGGAGTAATAAATGAGCATGAGTAATAATAATAGGTAGAAATGAATATATATATGTTGCCGACATGGCCACACAAACATATATAGTTATAGAAAGTCAACATCGATTTGGGCAAGTAGGGTTATGCTGTAATGTAGAGTTGTTGTAGTTGGATAATAACGTGTTTCTTTACTTGTTTTCTTCTCTTCTCTTTCGGATAAGCATTCCTTCCATAGGTCAATCCCCATCTACCATATTATTACACCACTACCACTAGTTACTATATGCTTCCATATCATCATAACATTTAACTCAAATATATATTGTCTTATATCAAGGGTAAAATTACTACTTTGCCCTCACTTGTCCTATATATCATACTACATTTAACACAAACATTGAGTCTTGATTTGTATTGGGAGATCCGAAGTTGAGTGTTTCTAAACAGTAAAAGTAAGAATGAAGTACTGAGTCATGACTATAAATATCATTGAAGTTAATGAGTTTTGGAATTCATGATTTGGACTTCTTTTATGGATCTCACGATATGAAGTGCCTAAAGTGAATTATCATTGACAACCTAATCGATTAAGCTAACATATGTGTTGGAGTTTTGTTGGTCTACTAAAACCAAATTTATATAAACTCTAGCTAATTCTATTTTAGGCAAGATGAATGAATATTTTCAAGTCAGATACTATATCTCAAAATTAGGAATGAAGGCAAAACAATTCAAACTAGGAAGTGAAATTGGGGTTTTAATTATCTAATAAAAAAAATGTATTGTCAACTTTTAAGGGGGGAAGGGACGAAATTGTAGATATAAAATTCCATGGCTCCCCATGGGCAATGGTTCCATCTTGGACACCATTAATGGAAATGCAATCAAATAGCAACTTCATTCTATCCTACATATATGATAAATTACGTAAATTTGACAGTTATATATATATATATATATATATATATATATATAATTGTCCCTACTAAATAATTTCTTAATTTTTGTGAAACAAACTTAAATTACAAATATGTAATGAAATGATATATATGTATATATATCACTTTATCCTAATGTTTTTATTACATATTACGAGGCCTACTTTATAATTAAGTCAATTAGGATGAAGCTATATATGTATAGGCCTCCACTATAAAATCATCACGGGCTTAGATGTAAATTATAAGTAGTTGAAATTCATCAAAATTATTCACTTATAATTTGTCAACTTGGTACAGTTTGGCCACCTCACGTGTTGATCAACTTGCATAGTTACAGGTGAACCGTTGATTAATAGCGTAAAAAAAAAACATTGATTAATAGCGTTTCAAATTTGCATATTGAATAAATCCAAATATTACCAATATAATCCAAACATTATTTAAAAAATAAAAAATGAAAATTATTTAAATAAAATGTTAATAAATACTTTTAAAATACTTTATGAATCCGAAATCATCAACGAAGCTCAATTTTGTGAAAAAGTTATCAAACAAATTTTTGGAGAAGAGAATAAGTTAGAACCACTCACTAAATAAAAGGTAATTATAGTATACTGATGAGTGCTATTTGCTTAGCTTATGTTGCACCACGTGAATCTGCTTGCTAAAATAAAGATTTAAGGCATATATACAATATATATATATATATTGTTGATTATTTCAACGCGTATAAAGGATGAGATTACATATATGTCCTAATTAATAAATAAGCACATCATATGACAATCAAGAATAATATATTCTTGTGTACTCGAAAAATAATAATACTATAAAATCTCTATAAATTAATAACATTAATTTGGACCAGCCAGTATGAATGTATGATGACCCTTGAAGAATGGATTCTTTCTTCCTATAAACCTCGCCTAACAGAAGAGTTAATTAAAAGAAATTTTAATTAATCGAGAAATTAATAATTTATTATTTATTGAGCCAATACATAAATATTCATTAAGTTAACTAAATTCGTTAAGTTTATCATCATCATGACTTTAATATAAATTCAAATGTAAATTTGTTAAAATTATTCCAATGATACATAAATAAGTCAATGCACAACGTATGGATCTTATTACAACAAAGGATTGATGTTCTTAAAGTATCAATAAAAAGCAAAATTAGAGATGAGTTCAAATTAGATATAAATTGTTTTAAGAAAAATAAAAAGTAAATCTGGTCTCAAATTCAACTCATAATTAGGCATCTATTCTTGTCTCTTAGATTAATGACAACTAGTTGTTGTAATCTGAATGTCGACGTGACTATGATGCCCACTTGATCATGCATGTGTAACAATCAAGAAAGTAATTAAATTAATTGCATGCTTAACCAACATAACCCTACATGTATACGCCTCCAAAAAAATGGTTAAAGCAAAAGGGATTTGAATTCTGATTTTATTCAGTCAAAAAGGCATATATATATATATAATAATTAGGTGTGAGCTGCAGCTGGAAGTGGAAATTTTACTCAAGAGGGTACATACATATACTGTTTTGTATATAAGACCTTGAAAAAGTCTTTGTTTTTTTATATATAAACATCATACACATCTGAATGTCATCATATATAATTGTCAACTTGGGCATTTTTGCTGCCTAATTTCTGGGGTCTAAAGTCAGAACCCAACGTGTAATATACTGAATATATATATATATATATATATATATATATATATATATATATATATATATATATATATATATATAATAATTGACATTAGGGTTTGACATTAGGATTTAGTTTGATCAGTCTCATTCCATGCAATTGTATGCTCAGATAATTGTATATATTTATGACCAAGTCATACATATTCTGCCTCCCCTTTAGACATTTGATTTATTGCATGTAACAGCTTATTTTTATATTTTTTGGTTAACAAATTTTTTTTTTAATTTGATGACAAAGGAAAAAGAAAATAATTTTGTTACACAATAAAGGAAAAAAAAAAGTCATTTTATCTCGTGACTAGTAGAAAAACAGGTTGAGTTTTATAGTTATATATACATACAAAGCAAAATTAGACAACTGATATAAATCAATATAAAAACAATATTTAGATACTAAAAACCAATATTTTACAATACATAATGTAAGGGTAATGAGATTTTATACAAAGGGAGAAAATGCCTCTGGTTATAACATACCATAGAGGCATTATCTTAGGATTAAGACTTTTTGTGAAATTATCTCAAGCACATAATTAGTTTTGTGAAATGAATGGACACACAATCCACATATGAATTTATAAAAATTGATTTTATTTACAGGTAGGGAGCAACCTACTTATGACCCAAATAAATAAATAAAGAAAAAAGAAAATAAATATTTATAAATTTAATATTGTGAAAAAATAAAATTTATGTACATATATAATTGGGTGGACACCCCAGAAAATATAATTTTATATCTTTGAATTTTAAAAAATTGGAGTGTATTTAGTAGTTTACGAGGTATTTATAGTCTCGCCCTATAAAAATTAAAAAAAAAATATTCGTAACAAAAATAAAATAAAATCGGTGACTTGCTTAGGCCCCACAAACCAATCAAATTTTAATTTATTAGTAATTTTGAATTACATATATTGACACCAAACAATATGGTGTATATCGATCCACACTTACTTTTCCGTATGATTTCAGCATTTAAATATCTCTCCATCCAGTTTCGACAGAATTATAAATAAATTCCACGCCATGTACGTTACATGTTGTATACTTAACTTTACATATAAATATTCTCATATACGACATGTTTTGTATGAATTAAAAAAGTATATTAAGCATTCATCCATGACCCACCCCATAACAATTTATATTATTCTTTTTTCCTTTTCGGGTTATGATCAACTCATTCAATATTACATAGACTAGTCAAATTAAATTGAAAAATGGGTGCAACAACAGAATAATTCTATGTTGTTTGTTAGTACATAGAAACCATTTACAAAATTATGATACTTTTCTGCTAGCTACATGTTTTTGACAATTCAACCAATATCAATGTGAAACCATTAAGATTCTCCATATTTTTCAGCTTGATTAGCAGACTTTCATGTTTGTATCTGTTTTAACATGATCTTATGCTTTGTGTTGATGTCTCTCAGCTGTCTTTATGATGCTTTCATATTAATTTCTACCCTTACTTTCAAGCTTCTGACTTTTCCTAAGTAGGTTGCTTTAATTTAATTTTAGGATTGATTTACTAATTTGGAAATGTCAGCAGCTGTTGTCCTTTCAGTAATTGATACTAAGACTTTTGAGTTTTGACAATTTATGTCAAATTGTAGCCTTATCTAAAAACTTAAGCTAATCGATCGAGATGAATAGCATTTAAAACTCCTCGTTTCAATTTAATTGTGATGATCGATCAAGAATTTAAATACATGTTTAATTATGTCATTAATTCTTGATCATCAACAACTATCATATATATGCAATGCAAATTGAGTGATGAGCACTTTGAAATTCTTGATAATGTTAATCCAACATACATTGAATGCGCTCAAAACCAAAGAATTAAAAAGAATTAAAAGGGATAGAGATAAGGATAAATAAAACTCATGAAATAGACCATTCATTCATTGACAAAAGTGATGATGGGACCACGAAGCATGAATGGGATTTAGGTTTGCAGTAAACATTCATGAAAGCCGAAAACCGGGTTCGAATGCAGTGGGATTGGAGTAGAGGATGGGGGGACTTTGCCTAGGTTAGAACCATGAATAGACCCACTCAAAGAGGTACATTGCATTATAGGAAGAATTTGGTTGAGGAAGACCCCATTGTAATACAAATTGATAGCTAAAGTCCAAACTCAGTTTCAAACAAATTTAATCAATGTACTCATAACATATGATGTACGTTTGCTGGTACATAGCTATCACGAGTTATGTTCTTGTCAACTAGTTTAGATGCAATTCATCAGGATCTTCTTTCTTCATCTCTTTTCTATGTCTTCTCTTACCACCTATTTACATAATTAAGATTGATTCATTTAACTAAATTAAATATGTGGAAGTTGATACAAAGAAAGAGATTTTTCATTTCAAGCCAAGAGTAGCTCTCAATGTTAGGCTTGTTAGCTAGATAAGGTTTTTCAGGAAGAATTTTAGACAAGATCAAGAGTATGAAATTGCAAATTAATTTGATAAGATTTTTTGAGGATTGTGAACGGATTTCGGCAACTATACTTGGTAATCACATGAACCATTGTTGGGCCTAAAATATTTATTATATCATTAAAAAAGTCAAATGGGCCAGCCCTTTTAAGATTAGCGTCGCTGCAATTCTTCGGCAAGGCCCAGCCCAATAAATTAAATCACAAAATATGATATACAATTGAGCTACGTAGTACATAGCCTAGATAGAAAACAAGAAGTTAAATACATTTATATTTCTTTCTTTATGCATGACTTTGCTACATGATTTCATCACATTACAGCTATAATTACTTTTCCTTAACCAAAAAATAAAATTTAATAGACACAAAACCAGATCAAAATACAACGTTATTGATGATGGCAATCTGTATTGAATAAATCAAGAAAGATAAATATTGTGCGTTCCAAATAATCAAGCAGGATTCACTTTACATACAGGCAAATGTGGTATTCCTCTAGAGATGATCAAGAAAGGCATAAGCCATCCACCTTCGAAGCAAAAGGTGTTGCTGTCTAATTAAGCTTTGTATTCTTTACATTTTGTCTCGACGCGATGGCCACCCTTATCTCCAATCATTTTGGTGAGCTGAACCTATCAAAATTTTTCTTCCCATCTTACGAAAGAATCAATTTGCATCGTAGCTTGGTAGAAATCCTTTCGCGTGTTGGCTTTCCATTTCAAGAGTCATCAATGATTTCTGCCTTTGATATCTGTTTCTCTTCGAAGAAAGTGCTGTCCAAACGAAAACAGTTCAAACGCAACCAATTCACTTAGCAGGTTCGTTTTGATGAAAAGAATGTCCGAATCAACAAAGTGCAGTGAAACTAGATGTTTCAGGAATAAACTTACATTTCAATTCATGAGGTAGACCAAATTCATAGTCACTGCGTCGCCTCTTAATGCAGAGATAGTATATGCCAAAAACAAGTGATGAGAAAATAACTAGAGACGATACACCTATAGCGATCTTGCTGCCAGTTGATAAGACCTTTTTGCCCCAGAATAGCGGACAATCTGGCAAAGAAGGTACCCCGCACAACCCTTTATTACCAGAAAGGCTGTGAAAACAAATGTTAAATCTTTTAGAAAGTAATTTCATTTCTTTAAGTTCAAGATTCTGGAAAAAACTAGCGTGTGTGGGTTTTGGGGGAAATGATTTACTCTATGGTTCCACCATGGACTCCAATTGAATAAAGTTCCTCTGGTACTTCCCCTTCCAATAAGTTATCATTCAATAACCTGAGAAAAACAACACAGCTCAAGGGGGAAAAAGATCGATGAAACAATTCTTTCATGCATAATATGAATGATTTAGCCGTTTCTTTAGTAATAAATGGAAGATGTGAACAAGACTCAACTTACATGAGCTGCAAACTAGACGAAGTTAGGCTATCTGGTATGAACCCTGTAAACTTGTTCTTTGACAAGTCCCTGCATTCACACAGATTTTTCACTTTGTCAAGCTTATTATTTGTATTAGAAAACCATGTAAATCATAGAACATTCAGTATCTAATGAGTTAGATTTTGGTGATATTTGAGAGGTGAAGCAAATCTACTACAATGAAGGCAAAAAAATGCAGTAGGAGTATGCTATCTTACAGCTTCACGAGTGACTTTTGAGCCAATCCTGCGGGTATATTACCTCCTAAAGAATTGGAACTCAGGTTCCTGCACATAAAACATGCTTCAACATTACAAAAGTAGACTAGCTAATTAGCTGTACGGCCTGTATTATTGTATTCTTTTAATTACAATTGTTTATCTGAGCATCACTCATTTATGAATGAACAATGGACAAAGAAAAAAATGAGGATACTTACAGGCTTACCAAGTTTGTCAAGAGGCCAATTTGATCACTGATATAACCTTTTAATCCTTGGCTCCCAACATCTCTGACAACAAGACAAGTACGGCAAATTATGGCAATTAAATTAGCCGGCAAAAGAACTTTGAATTTTGACCAGAACATAAGCCAGAGTAAGACTTGAACACCCAATATTACAGTGGAAACAAAACTAAAATAAAAAAGTAAATCCTAAAGAGATGACAGATATTTCAATGTAGTAAGTGGCACTAAGAAAACCACATTGAATGCTTTGAGTACAGGTGTAAGAAGCCAAAAGTTCTTAAATCTTACATTCACAAATAGTATAACTCAGTCTTTTAAGGTAGATATTGGATGAAGAAATACTACATGATCAACAATTCTACAATCTTGTAACAAAGAACATATTTGCCATGCAAGCAGATAAGCCAAATATGTTGCACAGAATTTCCTGGCATTACGATCTAAAGAATTATGAACTTACAAACTCCATTGTTAGCATAGAAAGCCAGGGGCAAGTTTTTGCACATATTCCATAGTGTTCAAAATGTTTATAAACACCGAGAGAGAATAAAAACGTACATTTGGGAAACCACAAGGTAGGATTCATCCTTGGTGGGATGGCATGTAACACCTTCCCATGCATCCCATACGGTGGGGGCACAAGGATCGCCATTCCACCCCATCCTGTCTGGCACATTAAGCGATTCCTTCAGCGCTCTCATTCCAACAACTGCAAAAGTTTCGTCTCAAACTATCACAGCGTTGTTTTGCATTGTGTTCTAACAACAACGACAAGCTTCAATTTTCTTTGATATTTTCCACTTAGGTTCCTCAATTACTATGATATTTCTAGCTACTTATCAAATGCGAATTTCACTCAAATCCCCAAAACTTACCCCTGCTACAATTATCCTTACTCCATTACTTAACCCACAAAAACCACAAGAAAAAATTATGACTAAAAGAAAAAGGTAATTACTTTTTTTTTATATTTTATATTCAAAATTACATATTTTACCAAATAACATCAATATATACTGACAAATACTTATATACAACAAAACTAAGTTACAAACTTAGAAGTCTTCATTATAATCATAGGAAGTTTTTATTTTTATTATGACGGAATTCCTAATTGACAATTTGTTCTTTTAAATTCATATAATCACCACAGGATAAATATTTAAATCTAAAATATAATAATTTAACAAATAGCTAAATGTGTATAAACTTAACTTTATATAAAATAAAACATTAAAAAAAAAAAAAAACAGTATCGCCATTAATATATTTATAGGTACCTTGCTGAGGAGCAGTCTTGAGATCAAGAGGCACAATTGCATAATTCTCAACGCCACAGATCACCGGAGCGCCGACCACCGGCTCTATCCTCACCGTCAAAATAGTGGTGCTCAGATTCTTGACAACGAAGCTGAAATCATACGCAGTAAATCCCCCAACCTCCTTATACACATCCACTCTCTTCACTCTCTCCTCATTCACCACCACATCGAACACCCTCTGCCCCGCCTTCCTCACGCTCACGTCTATCTCCGCGAAGTGGAACCACAGCAGGTAATCCAGCTTCGCATCCACCTGCAACTCGTATTCCAGTGCCGCGCCGCCGTTCCCGGCGCCGAAGGCGGTGATCGCCGTTTCGTAAAGCTTTTTGGGGAAATAATTAGGGCTTTTTTCGGAGTTAACTATGTCTTTGATTGCGGAAATTGCTTTGATTGTGGCTCCATTTGTGGTGGAAACTGATTTTAACCGGATTTCGGCGTCGGAGAGCCACGAGCGGCCGAAGAAATCGGTGTCGTTGCTGAATCCGGGGCCCCATTGATCGGAGCCGGAGGAAAATCTCCCGTAATTAATCAGGATGTAATTGCTCTTGTTTTTCGGAGTTTCGAAGGTGTAGGCATTAGCGTCGATTTCAGTCAATTCCAGCGACGATATAAGCGGAGAATCGGTGGCGATGCTGTAAAAGCAGACGTCAACGATTGGCTCGTTGTGGTAGAAGAAGAGATCGGAGTAGGCGCCGGAGCGAGAAACAGATTCCGGCCATGGGGATCGCCAGGAAAAGACCAAAGTGCCCCCGACGGAGACGTCGAATGAGGGGGAGTGCGACTTGCCGTCGAAGTTGTCGTAAACGGTGAAGGTGCGAAGGAGGTAGCGGCCTCCGGCGGCGGGAGTGGGGAGGGAGTAGCAGTTCTTCTTGCCAGAGGAGATGGGGAAGTAGCGGAGCGTCTTCTCTTGCTGGTGGAGGAAGCGGAGGGGCTCCGAGACGACGGAGGTAACGCCGCCGGAGTAGAAACGGTCGGAGAGCCAGGCGGTGCTGTAGGCATCGGTGGAATCGACGTGGCCGCCGCAGTCGATGTGTATACTATAGTCTGAAAAGAAAAAAGAAAAAAAATTAAGCGAGTATTGTGAGTGAGTGAAGAAGTGGAGGAATGTAGATACAGATACTGTATGTGTAGATGGTGGTGGACTTACTGAAAGGGTTAGAGAGAGATAGGGAAGAAGGGAGGAGAGAGAAGAGAACCAGAAGAGGGAGTATCAACATTCTGGGTGAGTGCTCAACTGGAAGATGAGTGTGTGTGAAGCAGATTGAACAACGCTTGGGATTTCCAGATTTTTGGATTATTCATACATTATTATTTATTCAAAAAATAACCTACATACCATATCATGTCGTTTAGCATTGCACATATAAAGATTATATGTTTCATTATCTAGATATCAATTTTTCAGTAATTTGGCTCATAAATGGGTTTTTATTTTTTCTCTGTTTTTTCTTCTTGGGGAATTTATCTATGTTTAGTGTTGCGCAGAGGTGTCGTTGGTCGGAGTTGTGTAATAAATTTTGTTGATGGAGCATTTATATCTTATATAAATATCCAACGTAGAAAAGATTCCGCGAATTTAATATTCGACCCTAGGAATAATGCAACAATTGAATATACATTTCAATGAAAATAAAAGTTGGGGTACAACCTTGTAAGGATTACTGAAAACGGTGTTTTGTTTTATATTTTAATTTATAATAGGAAAAAAATATAAAATAAAATAATATTGAAAGAGAGTAAAAAAGCATACCTGATCAGAGTTTTTAGACCTCGTGAATTGGGAACCCCGGATTCCCATGCATGGAAGCTGCAACTACTTCATGTAGACAACTCTAAGTTGAAGCAAGCAGACAAAAAATATTACTTTTGCTCGATTTTAAATATTATTGATAAATTTTATTAATAAAAAATGTGCATGGAATAATGCATATTTGTCAGGTGGTGGCATTTTAGATCTGAGCTAGATGGGGTTCAATCCAGATCCGTGATTTTCATTTCTCAGAATTTGTGCTTTTGCTTCTTTCTTCTTTTCATTAGACTGAAAAAGAAAATATATTATAAAATGGCAATATTGTTTTAGTCCAGTTCAAACCATTAATCAATTTGTGATGTGATTTTAACTGTTCCATTTTTTTTGTGTTATGGAAATCAGGGGATTTCGGGAAAGTCAAAAGTTAATGTTAACAAATGTATAATCAGAAAAGCTAATGTCCAATTCTTTTTTTTCTTACTCTTTTACACTTAATATTTGAAAAAAAAAACCTCAATTTAATTTAATGTAAGCTTAAGATTGGAATCCTCAATCTTATCTTTAATGGAGATGATTACATCGTATTTTATTTAGATTGAGTCGTTATATGTTCATCTTTTCTACTATTTTTTTTATGCAATTCGGATTACTTTAATAAGTTGTATTGCAGACAAACATGACGACATGAAAGCAATGTTGGTTCCAATAAATATATTGATGAAAAATGAGATGAAGAGAAATTAAAGAGCAATAATTGTATCCAACAAGACATTCTTTAAAATTTTATTTGTCTTGAAGTTTTAACAATAATTGTATCCAAATTACAACGAATTTTTGAACACATTGCCCAGTCCACCTTTAATGAGTAGGGCAGTTACACTAAACCTCTAACTAAAGTTTTTGTACTTTATCTACTAATTTATTTTTTCATATAATTTACTTAATCTTTTGTGCTCCAAATTAATATTTTCGTGTTGCACGATTTCTCATATAATATTAAATAGTTTAGTTTTGTAATAATGTAATGTAATAGTATATTTATGAAATATATATTAATGTTTTTAATATTTATATTAATAAAAACTTTATTTATATTAATATAAACTTAAGTTGTGTGGGATGATGGATTTAAGTATGATTTGAAATTCATAGTAGGATATTCATTTGTGGAGTTTGGAAAGATACGAATTAAAAATTCATCACTCCTTTAAATATACTAGTGGATTTTGAATACTTACTCATTTGAATAGATTTGAAATTCATTTATTTCAAATCTCACAATCTTAGATATCTTAACGTCTAATTCATGTCATTCAAATATTGGAAGAGATAATTTTCTATAAATTTGAAAAATAGAGAATAACATACAAATCTATAGATAACTGAAATAGCAAATGAGAATGCCTATATTCAAAATAAAATAGTTGAAATTAAAGTTTTTATTCATAAAATACTTTTAATTTGGGGGTTAAACTTTTTTTTTCTTTTCAAATTTAAGTTACAATGTAACATTATGACACAACTAAGCTTTTTTTTTTTTTTGGATACAAAATTTAGTTTATTCTTTTAAATCCATCTTTTTAATAAAGCAATAATTTATATTTAATAAATTATAGCAAATTCAATTTATTTTTATACTTTAAATAAATTTTAGTTTTCAAAATAATATTTAAACAAATTTTGAAGTTCTTAAACAAATTTCTAATATATCCAAACAAAATTTTTTTATTGGAAGTATATCTTTCTATTTATTTCAACAAAAGTTTGAAAACAAATGTCCATTAGTAGTATTAGTATTAAACATTTTTTAAGATTTTATAATTTGAAAAACTTAATATATCCATATATATATATATATATAAATTATTTTAAAATTTATTTGGTGGTTAATCTTGTGAATTTATTATTATAAGTATTTTTGAGATTTTTATAACAGGTATATTCATGAAAACTTTATTTTTTTCATCTTTTTGGTCAATTTTTTTTATTTATGTAGTTATTTTCTTAAAATTTTGAAATCGTTTTATTATTAAATTTCAAAACAGCTTCTAATTTTTTAAATAAACATGTATTGATTTTATTATATATTTATATTCATTAAATGATTTTCAATTATATTAATTGATCCTTTCGATTTTTAATACCACATATTAATAAAAGCAGCAAATCAATTATTATCAGTTGATTTATAATTTGTAGTTAGTGGGACATTTTCATGTATTAATTTTCAAGGTTACCTATGAATATTTTCATAAAGAGTGTATTTTTATAAATATATTCTTTTAAATTTATTATATATATGCATATAATTAAGAAACTTTTACTACAAAACAAACTATTTTAATCATATATATTTACTACCCAACCATAGTAATGTTGAATGAATTAATAATAATAATAATAAATATTACCAATGAAAATATAATTAAATGCTAATTACATGTAACAATTTTATTTGAACTACATATTTGATCATAAAATGTGATTTAAATGGGGCACATGTAAAATGAAAAATTGAGATTTTCATTTCTTAAAAGATTCAATTAGAAGACCAACTTTGTAAAGGAAACATTAATTAAAGCCCTAAATTGACCTAACCAACTCATATATGGACATGTAAGTGAAAATGTGAAACCCTAATAATTCAATTCGCCGCTCCTCAATCCACTTCCACCACTCCGCCACACCTTCGTTTCTCGCCGCTAGCCTCTCACCTTACGCCGCCGCCACTGTCGCTGCTCCTCCAACTTTCAGTTCGCGCTGCCAACGGGACAGCCTGCTGTTTCGTGCCGCCGCGCCATCTGTCGCCGTCGCCGTAGCCGTGCCTAGCAACCACCGTACACTCCGCCGACTGCTACCACCACATAGCTTTCTCACCTTCTACATCTCTTCTCGGCCACAGCTCAGGCTTCCACCCTCCACCAGATCTGTTATCCATCCACGACACCTCTCGCCGTCAATAGCCACTTCTCCGCCACCCTCATCCTCAACGATAAGACATGGCTCGGCCTGAAACATTATCTTTGTTCTTTTCCTTGAAATTATAATTGTTTCTCTTTTTTCCCAATCTTATAATCTACAAATGACTTATGATGAAAGATATTTCAGTAGTCAGCTTAGCAAGAAAGAATTATTATCCATTTTTAAATATATTTTTCACTACAGGACAGTTTTAGGCTTACATTTGGATAATTAGGCTAAATTACATTTTCAATAAAATAGTAAGATAATACTTGTAAATAAATATTTATACGATTGTGTCGTATATTCATCATATAATAAAATCAATAATTTATTAAATTCTTTAAAAAATTAACAAAAAAACACGTTGTAATTTGTTGAAAATATTTAACATGTTAATGCGATAACAATGATTTACTTTTTAACTTAATTTAACAAAGATTTAGAGGATTACACCAATTATAATAAAATTGATAAGGTGCAATATTTTTCTGATATTGTTCCAATTTTATCGGATGTTTGGAAAGGGGACAAGCACGATCAAATTTTAATTGCTTAAATTTTTTATTTTTACTTTGGGAAAGCATGCTTCTAAATACGCCTGGATTAACTCGAATCCAAATGATTATATTAATAATTTCATAGGTTTTAATTATTGAACGTGTGTATTTATTGAATTATTATAAAAGCATTCCATAAGTTAACAATTTGTTACTTAATTTATTCTATTAGGGTGTTAATTGTGTATGACAACTCAAGCAAGATATAATTAAGGATCATGAAATCGGGTTTCGGAGCTCAAGAACTGATCTGGTAAACCCGGTATAGAGGTTTTAATCCTTATGTAGTTGCGAGTAAATCAGTTCAATTTTCCCTTTGATTGGATTAGATATTTGAGAGTAATGGGAATTTGGGTTCTTAATTGTATAGAAAACTCGAATTCTTGAATATTAGTTGTAATCTGTATTCTTGCATTTTTCTTAGTGGATTTAATTGATCTCTCTCCTCCGTACATGTAGGCCGATGTTGATGTTGATGTTGATGTTGACGAGCCTAGGCACGTAAAATTCGTGTGTTAAAATTTTCATTTACGGTTGTGGTGTCTTGCTTGTTTCTGATCAATTTTTTCTTGCAATTAATCTTGGTAGTGAATTGGTTGGTTGATCCACTTGGTTCAACATTAATAAATTTTTATTTTAGTTAGAAGAAAATATAAAATATCTGACTACATAGAATTATTGAGCAATCCATAATCAAAGATATATTCATGTCTCTCTCAAAAATAAATCAATAAAATATAAAAAAAGATATATATATATATATATATATATATATATATATATATATATATATATATATTATGTAAGGAATTGTGGCCCAACAAGCAAAATTCCATATGGCATTTGTGGTCTATACTACCTCTCATCCATGAAACCCCTTCTCTCCACAAAAAATACCTAATTTAACTGTCACTTTAAAATCAAAATATCAAAGAGAACCAAGAATGCACACAAGAACACACAACATAATTTGCAACAAAACCCAGAAAACCTTCATCAACCAAAAGTAAATAAAAAAGGCAAAATTGTTTATGTTGCAAGCTCCCAATGGCTACAGTTGGCAGTGGAAGTGGGTTTGGATTAGGTGGAGTGAAGCTCCAGTCCTTCAACTCCAACCCCCTCTCTTCATTTCTCGGAAAAAAGCTCAATCTCAAACCTCTTTTTCAAACCAATTCTTACAAGAAATTATCCAAATCGAAGCCCAAGAACGTCGTCGTTTTGGCATCGGGCGGCCAGATACTCAATTTTGTCAATGATTTGTTTGTGGGCGTGGGAGTTGGGCTCCCTTGCACAGTTATGGAGTGTGGAGATATAATTTACAGAAGCACACTGCCCAAATCTAATGGGATTACTCCCACTATTCCTGGTTTGATTTTAGCTGTGGGCACTCTTTCTTACCTCTGGGCCACCCCTGGTGTCGCCCCTGGCTTCTTCGATATGTTTGTTCTTGCCTTTGTTGAGAGATTCTTTAGACCTACTTACAAGAAGGTCCCTCTCTCTCTCTCTCTCTCTCTCTCTCTCTCTCTCTCTCTTGATTGTATTGTGGGGGTTCTGATTTATGATGTGGTGGCAGGACGACATCGTTTTGGGGAAGAAGTTGGGTGAGGGAGCTTTTGGAGTGGTTTATAGGGCTTCTTTGAAGTCCTCTCCTAGAGTATGTGTTTTCTGTTAGAGAATTTGATTTAGTTAATATGATGCTTAGATTGGTTTCTGTTTCTGAATTGGGACCAATTCAATGCAATTTATAATAGTATTGTTATGAAATATGGGCTTAGCGCTTCTTGTGTTGTTACAATAGGATGGCGATATAGTGTTGAAAAAAGCGACTGAATATGGGGCGGTTGAGATATGGATGAACGAGCGTGCGAGGAGGGCTTGTTCGAATAGCTGTGCTGATTTTCTATACGGCTTTCTTGAGGTTTTGTCTGCCATTTGATATTGCTATCGTCTTTCTGTATGGAAGGTTTTACTTGTGAGTCTCGAGCTTGTTTGATTTAAACGTTTCTGAAATCCATGGCAGAACTCTTCAAAGAAAGGACCTGAGTATTGGCTTATATGGAGATACGAAGGGGAGGCTACACTTGCTGATTTAATGCAGAGTAAAGAGTTTCCTTACAATGTTGGTACTTTCTTGAATCAAGAGTTCTTGAAATGATGCATATATAACCATCTATCTCTACGTGCCCTTCAGATATTGTTTTGTGTGATCTGAAAAATTACAAGATAAGATTTTAATCTCCAACTTTTGGGTTTATCTGAAATTGATCTTGAGTAATTATATGAGAAAGGAATTTTTGTCAACTGATATGCCAATCATACTTCTTTTCCAACTAGTTTTGCTCCCATTTCGAATATATGATTCTCACATTGATCGATACATGTTGACTATAGTTAATCTGGCTTCTGGTTACTGAAAAAATGACTTGCAAAAATGATTTTACAAAACTTCTCCAACCATCATATTGGAGATTCTTTTGTTGCATAAACGTAGCTATTGTTTTTTGCTGCATACTCACATTCAATTTCAGCCTGACATATTGTAGTAACTAGTATTCTCATTCTCAGAATCCTCCATAAACTTTTCTAACAGAACTAATACAACTTTCTGATTGTGACGAATTTCAGGTGGAAGCAAAGATTCTTGGACAGGTTCAAGACTTGCCAAAGGGGCTGGAGAGAGAAAACCAAATCATACAGACAGTCATGAGACAGCTTTTATTTGCTCTAGATAGTCTGCACTCAACAGGGATCGTTCACCGAGATATTAAGCCACAAAACGTTATTTTCTCAGAAGGTGAAACCACCATATACAACATCAGCTGGTGAACTATTTTATGCTAATATTTTCAGTGTTTACCGAGTAGTAGTTTTACGTTCTACTGGAAAAACCAAAACAGGTTCTCGGACGTTCAAAATCATTGATCTAGGAGCAGCTGCAGATTTGAGAGTTGGCATCAATTATATTCCCAAAGAGTTTCTATTGGATCCCAGGTACTTTCCCTTTAATCACCACGAAAAGTAAATGAACATATTATATCTTCTAATAGTAGTTTATAGTAGTGAAATCAAAGCATTTTATTCGGTTTTTTCATTTTTCATTCCCTTCAGATATGCTGCACCTGAACAATACATTATGAGTACTCAAACTCCCTCGGCTCCATCTGCCCCCGTTGCAACGATGCTTTCCCCTGTTCTGTGGCAGGTCTTTTATGAATTCCCTTTTGTCAGTTATATGAATCTTGAATTCGATTATAAACATCTTGTTCTATTTTGATGCCGATTTCTTCAACCAGTTGAATCTTCCAGACAGATTTGACATCTACAGTGCCGGTCTGATATTCTTACAAATGGTAAGTAATTTCATGAACTCTAAACTTTCATGATGATATATTATGTCACGTGTTTCATTGCATGGTCTAATACTGTATATATTATCATGAAGGCGTTTCCAGGACTACGCAACGACAGTGCTCTAATACAGTTCAACCGGCAGCTGAAAAGATGTGACTATGACCTAACCGCATGGAGGAACACAGTGGAGCCTCGTGCTAGCCCTGATCTTCGACGAGGATTTGAGCTGTTGGATTTGGATGATGGAATAGGTTGGGAACTTCTAACATCCATGGTTCGCTACAAAGCCCGCCAAAGAATCAGCGCGAAACAAGCTCTTGCTTATCCATACTTCAACAAAGAAGGCCTATTGGCTTTGTCCTTCATGCAGAACCTAAGGCTCCAATTCTTCCGAGCCACACAGCAAGATTACAGTGAAGCAGCTAACTGGATCGTTCAGCTCATGGCTCGGTCTGGAACCAAGAAAGATGGAGGCTTTACAGAAGCTCAGCTGCAAGAACTCAAGGTCCGCCCTGGCACCCTGGCCCCCGTGATTTCGATTGTTTTTGTGTGACATTGTTGGTATTGAATATGCAGGCAATCGAGCCTAAGAAGAAGTCGAACATACAGAGGAATGCACTGGCATCGGTCCTTCGAGTGCAGAGGAAAATCATTCGGACAGTGAACGAGAGTGTCGATGAACTGAACCGGCAAAGGAAGAGCTTGTGGTGGAGCAGATGGATCCCCAGAGAGGAGTAAACTGATCTGTAAATATACACTACTTTGGTATTTACTGTAAATTTTGTGCAGTCATTATATGTAATAACGAGTCTGTTGGAGTCAACTAATATTTGATAGAGAGAAAAGGATCAGTGAAAATATAGTTTTCTCATTCCTATACTTGATTAATCTTTATGGTTATTGAATTGCAGAGACTATATCCTCTAAATGATTTTTTATTTATTTTTCTTTTGTAGGTGTTTTTTAATTATTTATACGTGTTTATTGCTGGATAAATGATATATATTTAGTCATAATTAAATCAATTTTATGATTTTTAGGAGGTAAAATGTATTCCAAATCTGCATAAAATAAAAATACCGACTTGTTATGAAATGAAGTACGGATGAGTTTTGTTATCAGTCTCCTGGATTGTGGGACCGATGAGATGAAGTATTTTTAATGTATAAAAATATTAAATTGTTTTTTTAATATCATCATTATGAATTGAGTTTCAATAAAATCAATAATAGATTTCATCACATGAAAATGTACTCGTTATTGGGTATTTCACCCTAAATCACACTTAAAAAAATTAGCTTGAAATTGAATTAGATATATAGTTCAATCATGTGAATATAAGTGAGCAATCACAAATCAAAGAAAGCAGCAACACAACTAATATATGATTTTATTTTATTTTTAGTTTTTAGGAAAACAACAAGTATATGGTTGTTTGGCTTTTGGTATATGAATTTTGGACCATCAAAGCGCTCATATTAATGGGGCTTAACGCGACTATTAATCAAAGAAACTCAAATATAATTATTAAAACCCAGATATGTGTGATCGTTTAAGTATCTATTTGGATTCTATCCATTTAAATATTTGCCAAAATATCTCACAAAATTATCGTAATCACTTGCAATAATCCTATCCAGCAACCACTAAATTCCTCTTCATAATATTTAACTCAGAAGACCTGAAACGTGTGAGGCAAATGAGGCATTATATCCTCTCATCCATATATCAGAGACTTTATTAATTAATTATGTAATACTAAGTAGTGTATTAAAATATAATAAAATAAGAATAATAAAAATAGAAATAAAAAATAGAAGATGTCGAGATTAGGAGAGGCAAGAAGGGTGTGGAGCACGAGAGGTTCACGTGTGGCATGAGATTGTTGTTGAGTACAACAACCCACATGAACTTCTTTATAAATGTACAAATTATTTAGTACAACAATATGGGACACTTCCAAGTACGCCTGGAATTCTTTGGCCATGCCAATTTTCTCTCTTTATTAATTCTCTCCATTTCTCTTCCATCATATATTTCAATTTCCAGCCTTTTTTGGCCCCCTCCACTCTATATATATATATATATATATATATATATATATATATATATATATATATATATATATATATATATATATATATATATATATATGGGGTTGATTTTAGATTCTTTTAATGTAATAGATATTGAACTATTTTAGATATTATCGATTTAGGATAAGTCGAATTCAAAAATATCTAGTTTTTCATGGAGATGAGTTCAAACTTTGCGGTTTTCAAATTGAATTATACTTAATTGATTGCAATGGTTACATCTCTAACATAACAAAGAACTTCTCGAGCTCGGAATAGTACGCTCATATCAAAAGGGTGCTTAAAAATTTAAGTTTTAATTTTAAATTCTTAGAAATGGAAAGAAAACTATGGTAGAATTTGAATTCCCAATTCTAATTAGCTACATTTTAGTTATTTTAATAAGAAAACCTAATTATATAACTGACTGAAATATAATTATATGAATGACAAAGTAAGACAAATTCCAAATATATAGTAGAATTTTGAAGACAATTCGGTCGGTTAAGCTCAAGTAATTAAACCAAGATTTTTTAGGACAATTAAATTAAAATAATTACACAATAATGAGTTTGCACCAACGTTACACTACCCGAAAAGCTCAAAAGATACTAAGCTAGTATAATTAATTGAAATTAAATTTGAGTGCACGTCCGTTCTAGTGAATTGGGAGAAACACGAGACAAAGCAAGTGGATTTAGTGTTTGTATTTTCTTAATTATTGTCAGATTAATTATTAAATAATTGTATCACTGACTTGGGTTTTGAGCTATTTGTACTAACAACAACTGTAATCAATAATTAAATTAATCGTGCTAAATTTTAGTCTTGAAGCTCACAGCCTTAAACTGACTGTTTCTTGGTTTCTTAACAAAAAAATAACTGGTTTTCAAGAAGAATATGGCACGATAATTTGCAATTCACGTGGGGCTTTGACTGTTATTTTCATCCATTTGATTAAAGTTTCATTTACCCCAAATTTGAACATAGGGATTCTAAATATTCGTGTCTGTGTAACATGATCAAGGGACTCTTTAACATTTTTATTTAGGTCATGTCTAGTAATCATCACAATAATCCTTTATTTCTGGTATAATTGCCGTTATAGATTTTGGAGTAAAGAATTTACAATTGTGATAAAATATTGCGTTAGTATAATTTTCCTTTAATTTTTTTTTGAAAAAGATATAATATCGTAATCATGATGGACTCATGTACGAGCTTAGAGAACACTAATAAAAACATCAAAATTTTGAAATACAATTATGGGTATTTTAGTCATTTCATAATTTATATATATATATGAATTCAAAAGAATATACATACGATCCATAATTTACACTTGGACGATTTAGTTAACCATACTTTATACTTGAAGTCATTTGTTGGGCTATAGATATATAATTTTTTTTAATAACCCATAACTTAATCCAGTGGCTTAAAGTTATTGACTAATGCATGCATACTAACCATGTTGTACTTGTAGTTCAAATTATCTTTTTATTAATATTTTTAATTAATTTTATATGCCATTTAAATAGGATGTAAGATTTTGTAAACCATGTAGCTTTAATTTTCTATTGTGTATATTCGGATTTCATAAAGACACATAAATCACTTATATATACTAGAATATGAGTAATGACATCAATCTTCTTCTCTGAGAATTAACATTTGGCCTATATAATATTTGTTTAAATTTACATCAAACTCCATTATTTATAGTGCCATGTTCCACCAGATTGCTTAGTCAAAAGCTATTTAAGATGACATAACTACTGTTATCAAAGTTAATAAAGGTCGTTTTAACATGTGCTTTGTTAAGTAGGATTCAACTAATAATATCTCCTATGATCTCATTGCCTTTTTAGAGGATAATCCTTTTGATTTTAATTGATCGGTGTAGATTAGTAAAATTATAAAAATGTTTAATATTTTTTTTCTTTGAATTAGAAAAAAAAAATGAAATTTAAGTTGTGAATATAAAAAATCAAATTATCTTAACAGAAAACACCTACAGTACATACATATATTTATATACCATTTATATGTGTAAATGAACGTTGAATATTGCACTTGATGCAATTCATCTAAAATAATATTTACATATCTATATTTAATTAGATGCAACAAGAACCTAAATAAATAATGCCAAAAAATCAATTAATAAACTATCATCCTATCAGCAACAAATTATAAGGCAGAACATAAACTACGGAAATATGTTGCCTGAACGAACCAATCTGCGACCCATTATGTTGATAGATAGGTAAAGCCTATAAGGCTATAATATACATATTAATGATTTATAGCCGTATTTTTATTATTAAATTAGTAGTTGAATATATATAGATTTTTTATCGACGGTTCTACGATTGGTTGGATGATTCTATCAAATTTAAAAATCAAATCATGCATTTTGATTTATCAATTGAATTTAATTTGAAATATTAGCTTATAACTTAATAAAAGGTATGTATATAAAATAGAGATACCCATAAAGGCTTGTCAAGTTTACCACTATGCATACTCCGACAAGATCTAAGTAACATCAATTACAAGTTTCGTAAATAACAATTTGGTAAAACCAAATTTCTTTCGAATCTTTTTTAATCATTTCAGACAAAGTCACTGATAAAGTGAGAACTTCTAAAATATTTAAGTAAAACTACATCGACTTTGCTCCAAGTTTCACCGACCTTTGGTGTGTGTTTAATTTTCCTCTCTCTAAAATAATTACCTCGTGGTGTTGTATTTGTTGAATATATTGAAATTATTAAATAAATAGCAATTATTTTTTACAAAAAAAAAAAAAAAAACTATCAGTTTCAAACTTTCAATATTTCATATTAGGATGACGAAGAAAATCCGATCCAATAACATGAAATGGACTAGAAGTAGATAATTGATCAAATCATA
Source organism: Scutellaria barbata (assembly GCA_028654395.1). Classification (NCBI taxonomy): domain Eukaryota; kingdom Viridiplantae; phylum Streptophyta; class Magnoliopsida; order Lamiales; family Lamiaceae; genus Scutellaria; species Scutellaria barbata. The sequence goes on from CM053647.1 coordinate 30,297,748, forward strand.
GCTCTTATTTTATAAGAAATATGACTGTGATGGTATTATCTTATAAATCTAATTTTTTTAGATGAATCACTTACAATTTATAATTCACAATTCGAAACTTAATTTATAAAAATGAGTTTGAGTTTTGAATAATTGAACTCTATTTTATCATGAATTATATCCTTTGATCTGTTTTATGAATTATATCTGTCATATAGTTAATTATGTTTTACAAAATGTATAAATTGTACATAGTATTTATTTCGCTTTAACCTTTTTTCTGTTGGACATTGTCCATAACAACATAAAGTGATGTATATATATATATATAAAATTCGTGAATTATTGCCCAAATCCCTGTATTGTTTTTAACTTTTACCAAAAAGTATAGAAATCTTCATGAAAGTGTAAAGCAATAAAAGGGAAGTAGAGGAATGTGTGGAGTAGCATATTTTACTATATACAATATATCAAATGCCTATATTTAATGGTGAATAAAATTAATTTTTTTTATCATAATTTATAATTTTATTATTTTTCTATTATAATTTGAATGATACTTGTATATAACTCTAACAAACTCACATGTGTATAATGTAATATTGTTGATTGATGTTATGAGAGATGTTAATAAAAGTAAAATTATAGTTATTATATTCATGGTGAAAAGAAAATTTATCTGGTAAAAAAAAAAAAAAAAACATTTCACTGTCCTAATTATGATGGAAAGGTGTCATGCTGCTAATAGTCATTCTATATCTCAACCCCAACACTCACTCCACTTTTGGGTTATATGAATTGGTTTAGTTATGTTTTTTACTTCAAAGGTTTTAATATAAATCATGTTGCATTGATATTAAAGGAAATATAAGATTGTCTCGGGCACAGTCAAGTTCATAATATCTGTGTTAGATATAAGAAGTTCTATTATCTGATTCAAACTTAGGATAAAACAAATTTTCATTAAAATATATCCTGTTGACTTTTCATGGTAATGCGGAGAGAAATTCTTCAATAATACAAATTCAAACATCATGTAAAAGATTTTTACTAAATTAAAATATTATGAAAATATATTCTAAAATTTATATCATATTAATTTGCCATTCCAACGTATTCCTTAATTTACATTTCATCTTAAAGTAATAAAAAATTGAAATCCCTAATGAAAAGATAAAAAATGAAGGGAAGAAGAGCAATTCCCAAGAGGAGGAGGAGGGGTGGTGGGACCCAAAGGGGAAACAGTGTGGCAAGCTAGGGGGCAGTGCACGCACTTTGATGCCCCATAGTTGTCTCTTTACTCGACCAATCCTAATTAGGACCAAACTGCTCTATAAAAACAACCCCCCCACCATTCTCACTTCTCATCTCACCTTCAAACTCAACCTTAACCAACACAAACTCTCTCTCTCTCTCTCTCTCTCTCTCTTCCAAGATACAAACGATGAAGATGAGCAGCAACAGCAGCACCAAAAGAAGGTTTTCAAGCAGAGGGCTTGGAGGTGTCCTAAGGGAACAAAGGGCCAAACTCTACATCATTAGACGATGCGTTGTTATGCTTCTTTGCTACCATGATTGAACAACCTATCATCATCTTCTTCTTTTCTGGCTTTGTGATTTGGCTATTGTGTATAGATAAGAGAGTTGTAGTTAGTCTAAATTTTGACAATTTTGTACTCATTGGCCTAATGGCCTTCTTGTATACAGTAGCTATGAATTCAAACTAATTTCTTCATTCAATTCTTAGCTTTTTTATTATCATCTTTCTCTCTCTCTCCCCAAAAGAAACTGATCAAGATGAACTTGATGGGTTTTGGATTTTTTTTTTTTTTTTTGATCGAATTTTCAGGGGTTGTGATCGGCGGAAAACTTCGTTGGATATTCATAATTATGCTTAAAACCAAAATAATTCTTTTATTTTTGAGGAAAAAACCGAATTAATTTCCAGTCAGATTCTTATTGAAATAGATGTATGAATCCAGCTAATAGAGATATTGGGTAATTCAATTAAGACTCTGTTTTTTTGTCTTTCCTTGAAAATATGCAATTCTTTGCTTTGAGATTCATGCTAGAGTTTCTAATTCGCAGAACAACCAGAAAAAAGAAAGGTAAAATATTGGGTTTCTATTTTATATATATTTTTTTCGTAATCTTATTCTATGATAGTTAAAGTCTCTCTCACAGATATTACATCCGTTTAGCATTTTCTGTGGTCTATGACTGATTATCAAAATCAAAGGCTTTGTCTGTTATTTAACTTAATAACTAGCTAGGGGAGAAAGCCTCGTTTTTTTCAGAAGCCTAGTGAATCATCTTTCCTTCAACAATTAATCATCTTTAGCAATTCTTTTCAGGATTCTTTTTTTCTTTTCTTTTCTTAATTAACTTTTTCTTTTTATTTATTTATTTATTAACGTTATATTTTGGAATCAGATATGAAGATGGTACAATCTAAATTTACATGATATTGAATTTTAAAAATAGAACGATATGATTTTATTGATCCAGAAAAATATATTATAACTTGAGTTTGGATATAGGGGTCATTTGTAAAAGACAATTTTGTGGGTTCAGGAGAAAGTAATACCACATCAAATTATATGACATAGATGAGAAGTGTAAACATCTTCAAATTACTTTGATAAAAAAAAAAAATTACGACTAAGAAATCTTGAAGGAGAAGCCAATATTACCATGCCATGACTCCAATAATTTTTTTATCTAAATATTATATTTATTAGTAAGCATAATAAGTATATAATATTATATCAGCACTCATACCAAAATATAATTAATTAATAAAATATAGTATTAGATTGGATTATGATAAAATAACTCCTCTTTATTCAAATCAATGATTGCAATTTAACACTAATTTTCAATCGGTCAAACTGATCTTTCTCTCCCATTACCTTTTCGATACTGTTCATATGCATATGAGCATATCTATAAAGCGTGATAATCAAATCTTTTCAATAAGAACTTAATCACGCTTATTATCATTAATGGCCGCTAAAAGCAAAAGGACGTGCTCAAGAAATGACTTAAAGATAAGATAATTATTGTTAGGTTTGTTGTTTCTTTCATTTGTTTTCTGGTGATTATGATGGAGGTTAGTAGGCTTAATTAAAACTATCTTAACTTTAAACATATATATTAACCCCAAGATAGTATTGTTTAGCATTTTAATACAAATATTATCTTATTAAAATTTGCTTGTCGTTAACCAAACAACATTCTTGTGAGACAAAGCAACTCGCATCTCATAATCCATAAAATAATAATTGATTTATGAACAATAAACTCTGAAATTATATCTATAAAATTGATGCAATTTCTGTGATACATGTGTGAATGTTTTCCAACTAAATAAACATATGTATCCATCTACATAAAGTATGCACTATTGTTGGATTCATAATAATATCTTTGGTCAAACTGCAAGAAATCATTCTGTGGGCCAATTTAATCCATGTCATGCTCTGTGTGAATGTAGAATTGAAATAGACTTTTAATATGATTTTCCTCCGACTTTAATTGCAAAACCAAAAAGTCCTTGTCATTTTTTGGCAAAGTTAGATGTAGTTATCTTAATAGTTAGCTTATAGTTATCTTAATAGTTGGCTTATAGTCTATATGGACAATTTTTAATAGGGATAGGGGCCCAAAATACCCTAATTTATATAGGGATGATTATTTTCTATCCTAATTCATATAATGTATAACTTTTCTATCTTAATTGATATAGTTTGGTTGTTTTTTACCCCTTTTTTTGATTTTTACTTGGATGAATAGTGGATGTGGACCACACATGATTGATCACTTGAATTTACTAATCATTGATGCATTATTATTTGATGAATAGTGTATGTTTTTATTCTTTATATTGCATTTTTACTTGATTTGCATTCATTTTTCATCTCAACATACTACAATTGAAATTTTTTTGGCGTTTGTAAAAATAAATTACCGTGAAGAAACCCAGATATCAGGTAATTTTTTTGCCCTCACACTTATGCTGAAATTGCCTTTTACCCGTAGAATGTTGATAAATATGTTTGAAACCCTAAATTTGGTTGTAAAGGCAATTTTGAAAAATGTTTAAGGGGTAAACGGCAATTTCACAATAATTGCCGTTTACCCCTAATTTTTTTTTAAAATTGCCGTTTATCCCTATATAGGTGCAAAATAGGTTGTAAATGGAAATTCAAGGATTAAATGCAATTTTTGAAATTTTTTAAGGGGTAAACGACAATTTACAATAATAGCCGTTTACCCCTTTATTTTTTGAAAAATAGCCGTGTAACCCTAATCTTGGGGGTCAAACGACAATTAATGATGCTTTAGGGGTTAAACGGCAATTAGTGAAATTTTTTAGGATTAAACGGCAATTAGGGTAAATTGTCGTTTAACCCTAATTTTTTTTTGCAAAAATTGCCGTGTAATACCCTAATTATTGTGAAAGGCTAAAAACGATAATTTTTTACGAAAATGTAGATTTAAACAATAGAAGTGTCAGTGTTTAGAATAATGAAGCAATAGACAACAGTGAAACAACCACACTTTCACTGAATGAACCACACTTTCACTGAATATGTTGCTCTAAAATATAATTAAGCACTTTATATCTTCGATTGCATTTCGTTGTTTGAAATTAATTTTGCACTGCATACTGACGAATTTATTTGCTTAGACTCGAATTGTGAAGAAGAAAATGAGTTTGAGAGTTGTTAATATTTGGTTTGGAGGTCATTGGCAAGGCTTAGAGTACGTAAATGGTTATCGAGAGGTGATTTATCTTCAAAGAATCACATTTTCTGATTTAGTAGACGGTGTTCATGGAGTTGTACATGCAGACATGAATTGTTGGGGATATGTGATCCACTCGTTAGTGGAGATGAAGGAAAGAGTTAGAAAGATCAAAATAAAGAATGACTCTAATTTGGAAAGAATGTTATGCATATCTGGAGACGATCTTGTTGTTTATGTCTCCCTTCGAAGGATGAATATTGGAATATTCGATCCTGTTGTGTCAAGTACAAGTGATAATTACAGCGCTGGTGGTTTTTCGACCGAGCCCCGTAACGTGGGATCCTCTTATTCAGCGCAAAATAATACCGTTGATGAAGTATTTGATCCGGCCCGTCAAAGTGTTTGTTGGGACACAGGTCTCGGGTTAAATGTGCAGAAATCTGACCCTCATACGACCTTCAACTTGGAGAATTCAAATGTTCCCTTTGAGTTGAAAAATGACGAAGCTTTTTATGCAAGATGGGGTATACCTAATCAGAACGATGAGACCTACGGTAGATCAACAGGTGATGAGAATTGGATGGGAGGCCCGTCAAAAGGAAAAACTGCAGCTGAAACGTGGTCACCTTGGCCATCCGAAAACGGTCGGGTAAACTATGGAGGATTCAACTTTCTAGACTTAAACGTGCCTCCGACATCCTATACTGAAAACGTAGAATGTCCTCCCAAAGAAGATCCATACACGTATGATTACGAACGAGGACAAGAATGACGTGAGGATCGGCACCACTGGGCAGGTACTTTTAAATAGTTGTCACATATGAATTTATTATACGTATGAAATAATTGAATAATTGTTTAATTATACCTTCTTGTAGGTTCGAATACCGGAGACGATCATGTCGAGACGGCAGAACCGGACGAGATAATCAGTGACTTCGAGATGGATGAAGAAGATGAGGCCATTTTGGATCAGGAGCAACGAGAGGCATATCAGGATTTTCTAATGTACATATTGAGATCTGAATGGAGCATCCCCGATATTCCACCATTCGAGCCGCCCTCTTCTTCAGATTTGGACAATAACAACCCAGAGCCGAGCGGTCTTCAAAAAGGTGCCACTTTTTCCACCAAGGCTGAACTGCAGAACAAAGTCGGGTTTTACCACTTGGAGAATCGAGTTAGATATAGAGTGAAAAAGTCGGACACTAAGAAATGGTATGTTCGATGCAAACAAACAGATTGTCCATTCAAGCTCCATGCACACCAGAAATATGGTATTTGGAAGATCTCCACAATAAAGTTGCTTCACAGTTGTAGCTATGATCTGGAAACATCTGCTCCAAGGCGACTTCCATCTGTTTTGATCGCAGAGTACTACGCTGATAGGCTACGAAATGATAATTCGGTGCTGAATCCTCGGGGCATCATCGAGGAAATGAACCATCGGCATGGTTTGCACCTCACTTACAGGTTCGCATTAATAGCAAAACGTCGTGTCATGCAGCTCGCGTATGGTGACCCGAAAAGCTCCTTTTCTATGCTTCCATCCTATTTAGAGGTCTTGAAAGAAACCAATCCAGGATCTTACACTGTTCTGGAAACTTACAGTAATGGAAAATTTAAGTATGTGTGTTTTGCTCTGGCCGCCTCCATTAATGGATTTCGTCGATATTCACGACCTGTTGTAGTAGTTGATGGATGTCATTTAAAAGGTCAGTATAAGGGAATTGGATTTGTGGCGGTGATGAAGGATGGAAACGATCAGATTTTCCCGTTGGCAGTCGGGATTGGAGATATAGAGAATGATGAGTCGTGGACATGGTTTTTTGGTCATGTGCGAAATGCCTTCGGATGCCCAAATGAGCTGCTTATCGTATCCGATCAACATAAAAGCATCGCAAGTGCCATCAGTAGAGTCTATCCAGATGCGTCTCATGGTTTATGTTGTTTCCACCTCCAACAAAATCTCGCGAAGCATGGTTCACATCTTGTGGGGATTTTCAAAAAAGCGGCATACTGTTACGACGATCAGCTTTTCGAGAAGTATGTTTTATAAAAGAATGTACTTATTTATTTTCTGTACCTTTTTTGTTATCTAACATATCGAACATCTCAGGTACATGACGTTGCTTGTAGAAGCAAATATTCAAGGAGCACTGGATACATTGAGCAATGCAAAAGTTGAGAGATGGTCTCGGGTGAAATGTCCCGTGCGAAGATTTAACTTCATGACCTCTAATGCCGCCGAGACATGGAATGCTCGTCTTCTTTGGGCACGGAAGCTACCAGTGTGTTCCTTCTTGGAGTGTGCAAGACGAATTCAAGAAAAGTGGTTTGTCGAGAGAAGGACGGTCGCTGAGGAAAGGGAAAATGAGCTGACAAAGGCCGCACATGATAGATTAGTTGACGCCGTGCGGCGGGGACGAGAAATGCATGTAGATAAGCTGGGTAAATACAAGTTCAAGGTGGTGGAAGGAAGAAAAAATTGGGTTATCGAGCTCAACCATCACACATGTACATGTTCAGTGTTCCAAAATGACTTGATCCCGTGCGCCCACGCATGTGCAGCAATCAGATAATTATTATGATTGGCAGAATAAATATTTCTGTATTAATTTAACTCTGTTAATTAATTTTTCCTCATCATACAGTTTTTCGAAAGAAGCAGTGACGTCTTACGTTGGCTCGTACTACACCACTGAGTCACTCAGAGGAATGTGGGCTGGTGAGGTTTGCCCTGTACCCGATCCACAAGATTGGGTCATATCTGATGAGGTTCGAAGCGTTTTTTGTCTTGCACCTGATCAACCAAGACAAGCCGGCCGGCCGAGAAGAAGTCGGATATCTAGTTTTGGAAGTCAACGAGCACCAGGAACATGTGGCCGGTGTGGCGGCACTGGACACAACAGAGCTACGTGCACAAATCCCGTGCCGCCCGTTCAGCGAAGCGAGATTGATGATCTAGCTGGTGATACAGATGAGATTCCAACAGACGGATGTACGAAGCAAAGAAAAAAGAAACAGTGCTCATTGTGTGGATCAGACAGTCATACGAGAAGAAAGTGCCACTTGTACGGCAGTTCTTTTACTTTGTAGTAGATTATGGAATATTTTGTGAACCTACTTTGTTGTGAGAACGGTCGAACATGAGGAGCTCAAATATGAAGACCAATATTGAAACAGTGCTCATAGAATGCCACACAATAAAATTCTTTTCTCGATGTCATAAAATGAATAAAGACAATACATCATCCGAAAATACATTAAATAATGAAATGAAAAATAGAAACAGGCAAATCGGCCATATCTTCAGCCGTGATGGTGCTCTCATCAGAGGAGTATCTGAAAACTGTCAACGCCATCTGCTGCCGTGCTCTCGTGAGACCCAACCGAAACAAATGGCTAGGCCACTCAAGTGTCAGTGCACTCTCGACGGCCATGAGGGCAAAGACACCGCATGTGTGGTCCTCGCGCTGCTCGTAACATGTAATATCAGGGCACGTCGAAAGCTCCAACTCGTCATCCAAAGGCTGCATCGAAGTACCCTCATTGGCCATCATGTCGTAGAAGCCTGTGTGCTTCAGCAAGGCAGGTATAACACGTCTAATGAGTATCGTCTGCCGATAACGCCTCAGCTCCTTGTTCTTGTCCCATGTCCAATGCAGGCTGTCGAAGAGTACTAATTTACGAGCACCCAGAAAAATGCAGTAAGCCACCCAGTGCCCATCCAGATTCATGATGGTGACGAGCTGTAAAATAATGCCGATCGAACATTTAGCATTTCAAAATGGTTGCTCCAACAAATCAAAAGTATACGCAAATTATTATTTGACCAGTAATAAGGACTTACATTTTTTGGCTTCTTCCACCAGGGCTTCACATGTCGTCATTTGGGCTTTTGTCCCAACACGTACGGGGCAAGTTGATCCAGGAGCTCCGGTACAAAAGTCTCATTGGTCGGAGCTTTATACTTCTTGTAATCCGACTCTCCTCGATGAGTGACGTTCCACACCTCCTGACAAGCACTTTGCATTACAAAGTTCAAATATTAATCACTAGGCAGGTATATGGATACATATATCGAACGAGCAATAAATGGTGATGTGGGTACTTACAAAGAAGTGGACGTCCAACACCTGGTACTTGTGAGCCTGCTCCTCGTGGACCCGAATCCCTGCAAACAGTGCATTGCTCTGCATAATCCCCAAGTAGGAGTCGAGATGCTGACATAAAACAAACGATCAAATGTAAAAATATAGTAATAAGCAAACAAAAAAATACATTCACTTGATGAAAAAATACCTCATGGGTCATGTCCGCTAACGGATCCAAAAACGAGCTGAAGAAATCATGCCCAACACCATATCCAACTCCGACATTGCGCCTGCAAAAACATGTGTCATGTCAATCACTGGACATAATCACCCTGACTAACGTAAACTAGAATATCATACGATTAATTAAGTACGACTTACATCTCATAGGCTTGCTTCTTCTCTGCCGCCAGGAGTCCTGCCTCAATGTATTTCTCCAGGTCAGCTTGCTTCAGACTCGGTCTACGTGCAGATCCATGGACGAATGGACTTCGAACATGTCGAGACGGAGCTCTCTATCGTACAAGACGAATGCCGGCAGTCGTCTCGGGAATCCCAGCAATGGAGGATCCAACATAATCACTAGTAGAATCTGGTGACTCTACGTCAAAACCGGTGTTGGGTCCTGCCTGAACCGGCGCCGCCCAAGTGCCCATATCAAATGGCACTGGAGTAGGATCCCAACCTCGATGACTGCCGGGCGGCTGAGCGTACGGAGTCTGTGAATAATGATAACCAGCAGCATGGGGATAGTAGGAGGCATGATATGATGGCCGGTGGCTGAAGAATGCTCTGAGCTCATCACCAACGATCTCCGGTATGCGCAACTCCAGCCTCTGCGTCTCCTCCCTCACTGCGGTCTGCACCAAGTTCTGAACCTGGCCCTATACATCTGTATACTGCCGATCATAATGGCCTCGCAAGTCCGTGAACTGCTCATCGACGTGGCTCCGCAGGTCGGCATACTGCTCATCTACATGGCCTGACAAATCTGTGAAACGACGATCAACGTAAGACCGCAACTGGTCGAACTGAGTACCAAAAAAACCAGTGAGGCGCTGAAACAGGCCATCCTAATCGGAGCTCTGATGTGGGTACGAAGGCTCTGGCGGTACAAAGTCGGAAGGAGGTATGTAGCTGATCGGCGAGGCATCCCGATACGGCTCATATCCATGCTGCTCGACGTACGGCTCCTCGAAAACTGGGTCGGGCTGGCCGGTGGGGTGCTCCTCAGGCTGCTCATGCCCAGGATGCTCATGCCCATGCTGCTCGGCCTCCTGCTGGTCGAAACTATGACCGAAGTCTCGAACCGGGTGCTCCTCAAGAAGCTCGCTCGGAGGCATCGGTGGTCGTCTGGACCGTATGGTCCTCGATCCCCGAGCAGCTCGATGCTGCCTCGTGGATGGACCAGGTGCATCCTGCTCAGGTGCAGGAGCTACAACCGTCGTCGGAGGACGACCACGCCTTCGTGGTGCAGCTTGCACGCCCTCGTTCAACGAGCGATCAATATTCTGCCAATACGGTTGACAAATCTCCTCGGCAGTCGGAATGAGGGACTCGACGCCGTCAACCTACATAAAAAGTCTGAAACATCAGTTTCGGTGCAAAAATTAACCGTATGCAGTTTCGGCAGCAAGACTGAAAAAAGTAATAGAATTACCTCGCCGGATAAAACATCAGTGACGTCCACTACAGACCGCGCCGTGGACCACTTCAAGCACCTCGGAATGTGCAGTCCAGTATCCAATCGCCGGCCAGCCACAGTGGACGATACAGGGATGGCCTCGTACGCCCATATCTTCACAGTGAACAAATTTACGGTATGTGTGAGCAAAGCACTGTAATAACATAATTTAAAACGACCGAAAAGAGTAACAGAATGTTCAAATTAATTATACTTACCAGTAGAGCAACCGAGAATCCATAGAAGTGATACGCGGAGGTTCTATTGATGTTGGTCGGGACCAGAATAACCTTTGGCACTAGGTCCATATACTTAAGCAACGTCTGGAAAGAAAGCTTGCCCCATGGAAATGACTCCCAACGCTCTTCCTGCTCGACCAAAGCCCACACCCACATATCCACCGAGCATTTTCTGCAGTCGACCCCAAGTAAGATGTAGTAAACGAGTAGGATCTTCGAGATCTTCACCGTATCATTCATGCTCCCACGGAACTCCCCTCCCTGAAATCTATATAGGAGTTCTTGCAGCGTCACGTGTGCGGTCTCGGCATGCACTCTGTAGTACACGCCATTTCTTGGCAGACGGTGATCCCCAGCCGGGCTGAAATCGGAGTCGCCAAACCTCAAACCGATAACGAGAGCAAACTCTCTCCTCGAAAACTTATAAAGGTGATACTCCTCTCCAATTGCAAACCATCTCTCATCATCGGGGGTGGTCGGACCACTTATTTCCCTCGACATGAGAACATGAAGAAACGACTTGCATGTCTCAGCCGAGGTCTCCCACCGTAGAAAATGGCCAAAACATGTCCGTCCGAAATCCGCAACACACTCTCCCCCGTGCTCTCCCAAAGCACGTCTGATATCAGCTAGTATACTCAAATGAGTATACCCGTTAATGTAGGCTAGCGTACCCTGACAACGTTCACGAACCCACTCAAAAGCCATCTACAACAAACGTACACAAATACAACATTACTTATTAATCACAAATGGTGTTACAATACCAAAAAAAAATGGATCCCCTTTTTTGGCCGTTTAACCCTACAACATATATATTGGCAAGAAAACCCTGTTTTAGGGTTAAACGGCAATTTAGCCAAAAAAAATAGGGCTAAACGGCTAATAGCCGTTTAGCCCTATTTTTTTTGGCTAAATTGCCGTTTAACCCTAAAACAGGGTTTTTTGGCAATAAAATCCTGTTTTAGGGTTAAACAGCTATTTAGCAAAAAAAATAGGGCTAAACGGCTATTAACCATAATAGCCGTTTAGCCCTATTTTTTTTGGCTAAATTGCCGTTTAGCCCTACTTTTTTTGGCTAAATTGCCGTTTAGCCCTAATTTCTCATTTTCAACCATATAATTCCACATTATAGGACTAATTACGATTTTTTCAGCCCTAAACCCTAAACCCTAATTATCAAACTACTTGGTAATTAACCCTAAACTATAAACAAAACCCTAATTCATCACAAAAAATGCACAACAATATAACACAATTGCAGTCCTAATTCATCACCATAATTGCACAAAAATATAACACAATTGCAGCCCTAATTCATCACAAAATTGCACAAAATTATAACACAATTGCAGCTCTAATTCATCACAAAACCCTAAACTATAAACTACATTTTCATTCATAAATTGCAGCCTTAATTCAGGACAAAAATCGCACAAAATTACAACACAAATGCAGCTCTCATTTAATTCATAAATTGCAAAACTTGGGGACAAAATATCATTCACAAAAATTGCCGTGTACTAACCTGTAAATTGGTCAAATTGCCGTGTGCAAATCTTCACCAAAATGAGCTGAATTTTGAACTCCAAATTCTCCAAGCTTCTTCTTCAAAAATGCCGTTTATGCTTGAGGTTGGGGGAGGAAGAAACAATGCTTTTTTTTTCAAAAAAGGAGAGTCAACGGCTATTGTAATTTTTTGGTAGTTAGAGAGTAAATATCACAACATGCCAAAAATACTTTACCCTCATGTGATTAATTTTTGGGTTGGTGTGACTTGTAATGTCATTTCATGTCATACAAGTGGGACCAATTCAATCACAAAGTACAAAAGGGGTAGAAAAGATACATGGTTATATTTTTTCGGGTACAAAACATACATTGTTATATCAATTGTGGCAATTTGATCTATTTCCCCATTTTTAATATATCAATTCATAATGGATAATTTTTAATATTTCAATCAATAATATATAATAATTTTATTTCTTCATTATATGAAAAATGAAATTAATAAATATCTTAAATTTTTGACACATCAAAAATAGGGGAGTTGGGCTTTATAATCTATATGCTTTTATTATCATCACCACCTATAATATTATTTTCTTTTTAAATTTCTTATCAAAATATAATTAAACATTCTTATGTTTATCAAGGTAATTTTTTTTTTCATCATCCTTTAATATATGCGTATTGATTGAAATCATTTAAAAATACACAATTGTTTCTATACACCAAGTGCACGAATCCTAAATTCGTGCAATTGGGTCAACCCGACCCGAAAGTGTCTTTCACACGCCTCACGTGCCAAAACCCTAGCTCAAACCCTAACTCAAACCTTAGTTCTGCTGTATATTGACATAATATTTTAGTTTAGCGAACTTAACCTTTTAATTTTATCCTTATAATCTTTTAGTTATATGCACATAACCTTTTGCAGTGCTGAATAGTGAAAAAAGTATAAGTTATTCATTGAAAAAGTTATGAAATTTGTACATAAATGTTATAGTATTACAACATAAAGGTTATATTATTACAACATAAAGGTTATATTATTACAACATAAAGGTTTCGGCTATATTGAATTTTTATAATGAAAAAATTATAAGTTATTTATTGAAAAAGTTATGAAATCTGTACATAAAGGTTATACTATTACAACATAAATGTTATATTATTACAACATAAAGGTTTTGGTTATATTACATGAATTTTTATAATGAAAAAAGTATAAGTTATGCACTAAAAATGTTATGAAATTACACTATTACAACATAAAGATTATATTATTACAACATAAATGTTATGACATAAATTATAAAAAAAAAAAAGTGCGGATCCGGGTTAAACCGGACCCGACCCAACCCACGTGCCCAATTACATGAATCATGACCCATACATTTGGTGCATACAAACACTACTCAAGCATAATTTAACGATAAAAACTGGATCATTCATTTATTTTTCCAATGACCCTATTCAAATTGCCATTTCATCTATCTAAATGCCTTAGTAATTATGCATTAATATACAATTCATGTACAATTGATTATGTGTAAATAAATAGATTACTAAAAGGTTAAATTATAATTTACAACTTATATATGTGCATTATTGAAATAAAATAACATAGAATAAATAATGGGTGTAGGTGTCGGCCAATAAGAAGAAATTGGGTTCCATCTAAGCAAAAGATATTAGGAAGTGTGAAAAGACGAAAAAGGGCAGACCCACCCGACATAATGTGATGAGTCAATATAGCAGCCTTATCCTCCCCACGTGCACTTTCTCTTCCGACCAACCCCACCTTTCTCGCTCCCTTCATATCTTTTGATCACATAAATCTACACCACTATGTGTCCGTTAGTATATATCATCACTATTATCTTGTTTTACTCTACTCCATATACAATGTTGAATCTACAATACAATGGAACCATGGTTTCTATAATCTTTGTCGTCTATTTTAATACACATATGATCTTCATTTGCATACCTTTTATTGAGGGATAATGGAATTTTGAAGCTTCAATAATAAATGGGATGTAGTGAAGTTTTGTCATTGATAAATATCGGTATTGTTATTGATACATGATTTTACAATACAAAATATTGAGAAATTAAGAAAATATTAATAACAAAGATGAGAAATTAAGAAAATATTAATAAGAAAGATTCGATCTTCGATATTTGAGTCATGCAACACATCAATTTGGTACTAGTACTCATGCATTAGTTGATTGTGAACAAATTATTGAAGTATAAACTGTTTGAATTATTTATCATCTATACATTTATCATGAAAGTATTGATCTGTGAGAGTTTTAAATATATCAATATTCCATAAAATTAAAATATTGATTTTTATCAATATCTATCTATATTTTCAACCTTTGTACAAAATCTTACCAAATTTGGTAAAATCTCACTAATTTTGGGAAAATGTGTATTTCCATTTTTACTTGGTCACTTTTTTTCTGAATTATATCTTGCAATGGGGCCAGCAACACAATCCAATTTTGATTCATGCTTGACTAAAAGCCTGAATTGAACTATTTGTTGCCATATTTTTAGGCTTTATTTTTATGAATTATTGGTCAGGCTTCTTAATAATTCACTGGCTCATCATTAGATGTTGTTTTTTGTACGCATGTGAACCAAAGTATGCAATCACACATCATTTACCTCCTTAATCTCTATCTTATATATAGTTAGCTTGTGAATTTAGTAATATAATAATCAATCATCACATATATAATATTATATATATATATATATATATATATATATATATATAAAACAACCACTAATGTCATATGTTCCTCTTAAAAGCTCAAAATATAATATTAATTATATTATATTCAATAATTTTATAATAAACATAATCTTTCTAATTATTAGATGGAATGTATTTACATATATAGAAAAAGGAAAGTATTAAAAATATATTCTAAACATATTTGTTATTAATTAAAAAGACTTACCAAATTTAGTGAGACACAACCCACAATTAACACATTTCGAATAATAAATATAAAAAATTATGGTATATTTTATGAAAATCTGCACGTCATTAATGAAAAAAATTAAAATAAGGTGGGATGATTAAAAAAAAAATTCAAACTTTTGGAACTTATTAATTAATGAAAATTGAATAGTTTTTGTGAATATATGTTTTAAATTAATCTATGAAATTTATTTGAGAAATTTTGACTTTCATTTTTTTATTATTTAATTGAAAATTTATTTTTAGGATATTATTCTAAACTTTAACAACATCAAACTAATAAAATGATGGAAAAGTTGACTACTATAATAGATATAACAATTTTTTTAATCAAAAGATGTTATATTTAATGCTAATTTTGCCATGTGTAAAACCATGAATATATATATGTATTTTTATATAAATAATTATTTTTTCTAATTTTATTAAATTTAATATAAGTTTTTTTAAATCTCGTACACTACAAGGACGTTCTACTACTATATATATATACATATATATATATATATATATATATATATATATATATATATATATATAATATTGAACCCAAATCTTAATACCGTGCTATCGGTGAAGAATAAGTAATACTGGGGTAATCGTTTTACCTTAATTTTGTATAGTTTGAAATTAATTTTTATTATGTTGTACCAAAATTTTCAAAGTTAATCAAATCTGTTAAGAATATATATTAATGTGTCCATTGTTAATGTGTCACAAATTCAATATAATCATCAATTTCAAATCACAATTAAGGAATTAGATCTTTACACATCAAACAGTGGACATAATAAGACATGTTTACGATGGGTAATGGATCATTATTTGAAAGAAGTTAATTCTTTTAATTTGATTTTTAAATTTTTTAAGTTTGTCCTACTCTTCCACCTTCTTTGAAAAACCACCACAATTATAGATATTTTGTGGCTTTCAACCAATTTTGAATACATGTCTGGTGTTTATATGAGTTTTTATCTTTTTAGCCAAGACTCCCTATTATCAGGTTCAATACGTTGTATATTGTTGAAATTCACAGAATTGGTGAATCTCAAATTAAATTCCTATGATGAGGTAAATTAATATAACATATATATGTAAATTAAATGACCAATTTTTTTTGCTTCTTCTTCTAGATATTGTAGTTCATGATGAAGAATTGTTAACTTCCTTTTCTTTTCAAACCTCTACGTAAATAATCAAATATAAAATAAAAATCAATGTAGACAAACATTACAGAGAAAGATGATTGACAATATATATTCATCTGAACTTAATATCCATGCACTAATTAACCAGGGTGTCCAAGGCCCTGTTTGTCTGTTTTCACCTGGGCATCAATATAATCATACCTACAAATTGGAGATGACAAGAGAGAAGAAAATAAAGCAACCCTCGTGATCTAATTCAAACCAAACATGGCCCATTTTGCGTCCTCTTTAACTTAGGGTTTCATTCTCTAACCTTTTCATACATAAAGTGAACAAATTTCCTTGTCCACATGGAAATACAGATATGATGGGTACACCAAATATAATATTTATCGTTTATTTTTACATATATTTGTGGACACTATATATATGTCTCTGTGCTCATTGCTTCTCGAGAAAAAAAATGTAAAGTTGGTGTCATAACTATTGGGATGTAGCAAATTAAACTAATCAATGGCCAACTAGTTATAGTATTTTATCCCAAAATCTTAAATTGAGCCGAAATTTACTAATTTAGATGTCATGGTTGACCTCAAGATTATATAGGCTCAACATAACACTATCTAATTAGTGATATTTGACAATTGTATTTTTACACGATTTTGATAGCAAAATGTTGCTTATGCAGCGTCACGTAGTCCATAGCACCTTTCCACACCAATGAAATTGGGAGAGGAAGTGAGGGAGATGATAAATACTAGAAAACTTGCGTGATTCGAATTCAAGTCCTGATCATTACAATCTGCATCTTCATAAATGTGATATACCATTAGAGCTACAAGATTCGTGGTGATGTAGAAGTAGTTTTGCAGGATAGTTTCCTTAATTAAAGCATGGTGCTATAAGCGTAAGTAGTAGCTAGGTGACATAGAAATTGATTGGTTTATTGAATAGGTTTCCTATAATGCAATCATGCTTCCTAAGAATTAAGCAAAGTGTTGAAAAATGATTGTGATGATAGGACCAGCAAGCTACCACTCTCTTTATAATTAATTGCATGTTTGAAGACAACTGTGTTCATGAATCTTAATTTCTTCTCTCCAGTTGTGCAATTTGTCCTTGCTCGAGTCGAGACAACATTTATTCAAACAGGGTTCCCATTTCTCACAAACGTTAAATTTGCACAAGCAAATCAGTTGTGTAAAACCCAGACAAGTTATAATTGACACAAACATTAACATGGTACAAACACCAGTAACTTGAATCTATTATAATCTTATCAATTTCTCTTAAAAGTTATCATCTAATTATCTATATTGCATAAGACGGGTTCAAATAAAAACACTTTGCAGTATAACAAAAATTTCAATTTATAATATAATTTTGTTTACTCAATTGCAACATGAAGTTTAAGATTTTTACAAATTGAAATCTAAATCCATTTTTTTTGGCTAATTTTTCAACCCAAAAAAAAAAAAAAAAAACACTAATCGAAAGGGTAAACTTGTCTTTTAATTCATGGTTAATATCAGAAAACAGTGCACTAATCATAAGGGTAAAGTTGTCTTTTAAGTCATGATAACTTGGAAGTAAGATCGTTTTACAATTTTCAACATAAAACAAAATGAAAAAATGTATTTACCCTTGTAATGATTAGGGCGTTGAAAACACATGTTTTGCTTTTGATCTGGAAAATGGGTTTAAATTGTACTTAGAAAAACTTTTGAATTTCGACGAACACAAAAGCGGTCATATTTCAGATTGTTGTAATAATATTAACTATGCATTTTAACTATTCTAGGTTAAACATGAACACAGTAAACCTCATTGACTGGCCCCAACAGTATTCACAAAGAATAGAAATTTTATAAATAATATGATTTCTGAACAAAAGAAGACTTCCTCACTTTCCTTGTAAATTTACAGAAACAGTGACATATCCAACATAATTTTCAAATATCAAGATTTCAAAGTTTCGATCTCTCTGATTCTATTTAATCCCATAACAAGCATAATTAAGCTTAGACACTGTTGCTCAAGATGCTTCCAACAATGGATTTGAACATACATATAAGGGATTCAATTTGACAACTGCTTCCATTGATACGAAAATACGAATATCAGATAATTTACAGCCAGAGCAGCTGGACAGAAAATACCACTGAAGTGATTGCAGAATCATTCAGTTGATGCTCCTAAATCAAAAGGAACCACACAATACCTTAAATCTGTTCACAAAAACAAAAAGAAAAGCAGTAGCTGCATTTAAGTGCATTTTGCTTCGACTTAGAAACATATTTAGCAGATCGATGCTTCACAAAAAATGCTTACTTCACTTGTTGGCTAACATTTCTCCAATAAAGATGTTAAACCCTGGATCTAATCAACCACCTCGCCTCCTTCATAGCTTCCACCCCAAGCGATGTAACTTTCCTGAGACTCAAACTCCTGCACGTTTTTAACGAAGGTTAAATATATAAGTACTTGGTTTAATCCAAACAAAAGAATGTTGATGTTATTCAGAACTTACGAGCTGGCTCAAGCGCAATTCAGGAATGGAGTCGAGGACAATATCGGCCAAATTTGTGTCAACTGGATCAGAAGCCGATTTTTTGTCTGATGGATCAGAAGCCTGATTTTGGCACTCTTCCAAGTCCCTTTTCAAATCCTCTGGTCCCAAGTGGGCGTAATCAGCTAGACGAGGTTTGCTATTAAGTCCTTGAATATTTCCACTTTCCTCCCTGGTTGGGGATTGGCTTTGCAGAAGCTCGTCGCAGAGGGAGAGTCCTTCAACAAGCTGCTGCGAACTGAGCAAGAACTGCGACTCATTTTCCCACCATTTATCGCCTTCAGAAGCTTCCACATCGTCATTCTTATCTTCCACTATGGCAGCATTATTCTCATTGTCATTCTTATCTTCCACTATGTCAGCATTATTGTCCTTGTTATTCTGGTCTTCATCATTGGGTTGCACAGAGGGTGATTCAATCTCAATTTCCATAATGGTCTCATTGTGTGGCTAGATCACAAGCATTGGAATGGAGAGAAAACCATGTGAGAGCCTATTCAATAGTTCACTAATCTAAAAGGATACAAGAATTTGACTAAAGAAAAGTGAATGTACCTCAAGTGATGGAAATGCAGGATCTTCTAACAATTCATAATTAGTGAATCTCCTCTCGGCATGAGGTTCTGGAGTCACGGATTGTGGAGTGACGGGGTCCACCTTAACAGTCGAGGTAAGAATGCCTTCAGAAACATCCGGCTCACTCCTCTCGACCTGCTTAAGCTGTAGCTTCTGATAAAACACTTTGGATATCACATACTGCCCTTCTTTTTCATCTTCCTCCGTTCCTAAGTGATATTGGTGCATAACCCAATTGGTCTTCTCAGCCTTCCCACCTCTCACCGAACTTATGTACAGAACCATTATCTTCTTGCAACCCTTTTGCGCACCTTCCAATAATACAGGCTTCGTGCGTCCAGTCTTATGCCAACGAACGTCACCAGAATCATCGCCATGTATCTTTCGGCGCTTTCTTGTCCCAGTATTGTATGCTTTGATTGCCCTGTGAAAGAAGTGCGATACAGTTCCATCCGGCTTCACACCTGAGTAATTTATAATGAAAATTATGACACCAATATTGCGAAAGTGAGATAAAGAAAATGAAAAGGAGAAGGTAGATTTCAACATATACCAGGCAAATTCTGAGGATGGGTGTAACAGATGCCATCATCTTCATCAATGGTTGGAATGAATTCATCGATGAAAGGGTGAGGCTTAAAATTCTCAACACCAACTTTGGCAAGTAAATGGGAAATAATCTCTTCATCAGAAGGATCAAATTTTACGCCTTGGGGTAATCCTGGCCATGCATGAGCAACCTGAAAAGTGATATAAATTGGTTAACCATTACTCTTATGTTCCTGTTCATCAAATATCATGTCATCGGAGCAACATACATCGCTATTGTCTATAACAAATAGGCAGTTTGGGCAACTTTTGGAGGGGTTGCTTTTCCACTGGACTTTCCCCTGATCATATGAAGCAGATGCACTCTTGATTTTGCTAGCAATTCTGATTTTGTCAACCAGCCATGTACTGCATGTTTCAAAAGGAAAAAGAAATCGTCAATTGTCCAAGCACTGGCAAAAGCAATGCAACATTGTTTGGTGAACAACAATCTAAAGCAAAACTATATGATTTGACCAAACAATCTGTGAGATGTACCAACAGCACAAAAAAGACAATGGAATCAAAAACACAGATTTGAGAGTCAAAACAGTAATTAAACAAAAGACGCTCAGTATATTGTTATAGTTATAGTGGGAAATGCTTAATAAAATAGGAAGAATCAAGTATGGCGAACTTCTCGGTAATCAAAAACATGTTGACTCAGCAGGTGAAGTTGCAGAACCAAGAAAGAGGCTTTCAGAAAGCCACTCAAGCGAGTTTCATCAACTGAGATATTGGTAAACAAATATTCTACATACTACTCATGTGTTATTCTTTTTCTAAAACCAACAAACAACTGATAGCCTAAAGGGTAAGAAAAATTGTGTGAAAATAGCACATATCACACATCAAGTTGAAATACAAATCGACTCTCATTGAGAATCAATCTGGAAAGCAGAACCTCTATACTTGCATAACTAGCCAGCATGATTGTCGCAGATCATTAGAAAATATTCAGAGGCACTATAAGCATACAGCATTCAATGCTTCATTGTCCAAAAATGAGTAAGTTTATGTTCAGTTTGAAGACTTTAAGACGGCTGCTTCTAGTGATGAATTTCAAATCCAACACCCTCATTTTGAACTAATCTTTGAGAGATTTTGGCGGACACACCCTACAATAATACTAGGTTCCTCGAAATAAAGATTCTTATTCCACTACACCATCAACAAACAACATGTCTTTCTTTCACTGCCAACAACTGCATAACAAAGTCAATTTACTCAGGAATTGAACATATGCATCATACTTCATATATACCTAGCATTAAGATTGAGATGATTGCCGTTTCAATCAAGCCTAAACAATCAATAAAAAAAATCACGAAAGCCCAGATTCTAGGCGGTGCAGATAAACCTATATATTATTCATATTAAATAAAATCGAAAACAGAGATCAACTATATACACCCATTACGTAATATTACTCCCCAAAACAAAGAGACAAAAAAAATAAGCTACATTGAAAGCTAAATACTTAAAACTATTTCTAAACGCAATACTACTATCTAGTTTTACCAAAATCAACAAAACCAGAGTCACTCTCATAATTTCAAGATTTCATGTAACCTTAAAGAAATTCGATAATAAAACCAATCAAAATTGGAACTTTTTAGTGACAGAATATCAGTAGAAAATCCCATGCCACTTCAATATTCAGAACTGAAAAAGGGTAACTATCAATTCTTTTTCAATCTATCGCATAATGATGTCATATATAAAACCTAAAATAGAATCTACAAAGCATAATGATGTCATAATGAATCTACACAGCATGAAAATAGAGGAATTGAGGGGATACCCAGACATGTTGAAATGCTGCGAGGATCAAAACACCAAAGTTCTGTTCAAATTTTAGCAGTTCTTCAGACCCTTTCTCTCACTCGAGTATTTCGTAGACTGTGGAGTTTTTCAAAAGTCAAGTCTTTTTTTTCTTTATTGGAAAAAAGTCGTGTCTTGATTCTTGTGAAGTGATTTTCTCAATATTTACACTTATCTTTTTACTGTATTTGGTTTTGGTCGCTTTATTTTCTCTCACCCAAAATCGTGTTACCACGTCTAAAATAAATCGCAAGTATGTTACCCAAAAGAAGTGAACACGACTAGTCCATAATTACAAATTTACCCACCCACAACAAACCGATTAATTAGATACCAATCTGAAACCTACTCAATCAGCCACCACCTCCGCCACCGCCCCCACCATGAGCAGCGCCAAATCTCGCAACTTCCGCCGACGGCCCGGTGACGACGAAAACGAAGATGATAACAACGCCGCCATCCCCTCCGCCTCCAAAATCAATGGAACTCCATCCACCCCCAACAAACCCTCCACCACCAGTAAACCCAAAAAGCCAACGTCTCAGCCCCCTACCAAAAGTCTCCTTTCCTTCGCCGACGACGAAGAGGAATCGCCCTTTTCTCGCCCCCCTACCAAACCCTCCTCGTCCTCTTCTTCACGCCTTTCGAAATCATCAGCTCACAAGCTCACCGCCTCGAAAGACCGAATCGGCCCGCACACACCGTCCTCTTCCCTCCCCTCCAATGTCCAGCCACAAGCCGGAATTTACACTAAAGAAGCCCTCTTAGAGCTTCAGAAAAATACTAAAACCCTTGCCGCGCCCGCTCGTAATAAGCCCAAGCCCGACCCGGAACCTGTAGTAGTATTGAAGGGCTTGATAAAACCCGTGATTTCAGATAATTTAAATTCTGGAACCACCGATAATAGTCAAGATATGGAGGAGGATGAAATGGGTTTTGATATGAAGCGCAAAGATTTGAATGCTGAGAGAGATAACTCATTATCCCAGTTCAAGGATATCCGCATTGGGCCAGGATTTAGGGAGGATAAGGAAGTGATACCAGACAAGGCGACTATAGAGGCAATTAGGGCAAAGAGGGAGAGGCTAAGGCAGGCCAAGGCTGCAGCTCCGGATTTCATAGCATTGGATGAAGGGGGTAATCACGGTGAAGCAGAAGGTTTGAGTGACGAGGAGCCAGAGTTTCAAGGTAGGATAGGATTCTTTGGGGAGAAAATTGGTGGGCCTGATAAGAAGGGTGTGTTTGAGGATTTTGAGGAGAGGGCAACTTCGAAAGAGAGGGGAATTGAAATGGTTAGTGATGAAGAGGATGAGGAGGATAAGATGTGGGAGGAAGAGCAGGTGAGGAAAGGATTGGGAAAGAGGCTTGATGATAGTGTTGGCAATCAAGGAATGGGTGCTAGTGTGAATGGTGTGAGTAGTGTTCTTCAGGGTGGTAGTTTGCAGTCAAGTTTTGGGTATCCAACTACAGTTGCTGGTGGGATGCATCGTCCAGTGCAAAATGTGGATGCTGGTGGTCTATATGGTAGCATTGGTGGGGCTGGTATCGACATGTTTGGTGCTGGTGAGATGCCTATATCTCAGCAGGGTGAGCTTGCCAGGAAAGCCCTGAATGAAAACGTGAGGAGGGTTCAGGTATATGTTATTGCTTGCTGTCATTTCTCTGATGTTCTGTTTTAAAATTCGATGCTATATATTGTCTTGAGTTTACTAGTATTCTTGTATGGTATATCTTTAATGGCTTTTGGAATTTGTGGCTGTATGAACTTCAGTTTGCAATGTGTTCTGTTTTCTTATTTTAGGAATCTCACACCCGAACAATGGGGTCGTTGGCTAGGACTGAAGAAAATCTATCTTCTTCATTGTTGAATGTTGCTAGCTTGGAGAATTCTTTGTCTGCTGCCGGTGAGAAATTCCTCTTTATGCAGAAGCTTCGTGAGTTTGTTTCTGTTATATGTGAGTTTTTGCAGGTAAGGATTATCCGATTTATGAGTTTTAGTCTTACAATGTTGGTTAATGTCTTGACTTCCGAATTTTCTGAACCTGCTTTGTTTCATTTGCATGGAAATATGACTATGGCAGTATTTTCATCATGAATTGTCTATTACAAGTGTGTTGGCTGAAACTCAAACGAAAAATTAGTTAGCTATGTGGGTTTATATCTCCTTGGATTGAAAGTTCATATTGAATCTCTATGAACTAGCATTCTTCTTCCAAGACATTGAGCTGTGAATGAAATGGAATCTTATAAAATTACCTGACTAAATATGGTGTATTATTGCATGGAATTATGGTAGCATGAATAAAATGAGAAAATATTATGAAATGCATGAAATGCTTTTCATGTTTATCTAAAAACCAGCTTAGACATGAAAAGTTAGGTTTCTCTTATAGCTTTTGAGTGTTCATTTTTTTTACCAGCAATGTCCACTCTAAGAATCCTAACCAACTGGAATTTCAAGTATAAATGTTGTCTCAAATAGAAGTTCAGATGTGGATAAGTTTCATAACAAGACTCAATTTATAGATTAGTTCTCAATTTTAGACCCAAATTTTAAAGTTTCTCAATAAGGGGTTTAATTTAACTTTTTTTCTCAATTAAAGGCTTGAAAATTAGATTGAATTCTCAATTTAAGACAAAATTCAATTTTCTTTTTCTTTTTTATTTATATTTCAATATATATTTGTATTTTACATAAGTTAAGACAAATTAGTGCAATTTTGGAATAATCTTCATCCGACTTGTATTAATATATATATATATATATATATATATAATATTAATGCAATTCATAAAATTAAGAATTCTTTATTTTCTTAAGTTTATGAATAAAAATATAGAAAATTGATTTTAATATTAATCAGCTAACATAAATTATATTATATAAATTTAATTAATTATATCTTTTTTCTTAATTTTTTTAAAATAAATTAAGATAAGTTGGATGAAGATTGTTCTTAAAGTGCAATAATTTGTCTTAATTTATTCAAAATATGAATGCATATTGAAATATAAATAAATTTATAAAAATAAATGAATAAATAAATAAAATGAGATTTTGTCTTGAATTGAGAATTCAATCTAATTTTGAAGTCCTAAATTGAGAAAAATTATTAAATTAAACCCCTTATTGAGAAACTTTAAAATTTGAATTTAAAATTGAGAACTAATCTATAAATTGGGTCTTGTTATGAAATTCATCCTTCAGATGTAACCATTTGTATTTCTGAAACTGGCCTTGAAAATTTTAATTATGATCTCCTTCTATGCTTAGAAATATGTCACTGTCCGATATTACTGTAATTTAAAGCATCAATGTATTTCTTATGATATGCTATATACACATGCTTGATGTGTTAGATTCTAGTTTATCTCAGGGTTTCTTCTTCTAAGTTGACCCATTGCACATTAAAAAGGGCTTGCTTTGATAATCTCGACTCTTTCCCTTTCTTGCAGCATAAAGCTCCTTTTATTGAGGAGCTTGAAGAACAGCTGCAGAAGCTTCATGAAGAACGTGCAAGAGCCATCACAGAAAGAAGAATAGCGGATAATGATGATGAAATAACTGAAATGGAACAAGCTATTATGGCAGCACGGGCAGAATTCCGTAAAGGAGGAAGCAGTGCAGAAAAATTAGCAGCAGCTATTGCTGCTTCTCAAGCTGCATTTGTTAATGCAAGAGCAGTTAAAAGTGCACCAGTTGAGCTGGATGAATTTGGTAGAGACGTAAATCAACAGAAGAGAATGGATATGAAAAGAAGAGCAGACGCTCGAGAAAGACGGCGAGCGAAAGCTGATTCTAAAAGGAAATTGGCTATCGAAAATGATAATTCCATTCAACATATGGAAGGAGAATTCAGCACTGATGAAAGTGATAGCGAGACTACTGCTTATGAGTCGAGCCATAATCAATTAATTCTAGTTGCTGATAAAATTTTCAGTGATGCAGCTGATGAATATTCTCAATTTTCAATAGTAGTGGAAAGATTTGAGACATGGAAGAAAGATTATGCAATAAGCTATCGTGATGCTTATATGTCATTAAGTATACCTGCTATTTTTTCACCCTATGTGAGGCTGGAGCTTCTAAAGTGGGATCCATTACATGAAGATTCAGATTTTTTTAAAATGAAATGGTAAGAACTTGTAGGTTATTTCCATTGACATGGTATTGCTTTTGGTTCCTTACTCGCCTATGATTTTAGTAGAATTTCATATTGGGAAAACAGAGAATGATTGCCAATGCACTAAACATGAAAATTAGTAAAGTCATTAGGATATTCTGTAACAAATACTGAAGTTGTAGTTGTTTCCTATATTTTGTAGGCATTCCTTGCTTCTGAATTATGGTCGTCCAGAAGATGAAAATGAAATGAGTGGAGGGGATGCAGATGCTGATGGAAATCTCATTCCTGAGTTGATTGAAAAACTTGCAATTCCTATTTTACACCACCAGTTAGCTTCTTGTTGGGACATTCTTAGTACCCGTGAAACGAAGTATGCAGTTTCGGCTATGAACATGGTCATCGATTATGTAGATCTCTCCAGTTCAGCTCTTGGGGAGTTGGTATCTGTGCTCCGTGATCGTCTCACTAAGGCTGTCTCCGATTTAGTGGTAATTTTTCTTTCTAAACTTTGTTATAGTATACATTCCTGTTTGAGTTCATCTCTATATTCTTGTTCTATGGTTCTATGTCATGTGAATTTACATCTTAATGGGAAGTTTTGTCTCTTTATCTTAAACAATAGGTCCCATCATGGAGCCCCCTCGAAATGAAGGCCGTACCAAATGCAGCACGAGTTGCAGCATATAGGTTCGGGACAGCTGTTCGGTTGATGAGGAACATATGCTTGTGGAATAAAATTCTTGCAATGCCTGTCCTCGAGAAGATTGCTATTGATCAACTTTTATGTGGCAAGATTCTTCCTCATCTTCACAGCATACAGTCAAACGTTCATGAGGCAGTTTTACGCGCAGATAGGGTCATTGCGTCATTGAACGATGTCTGGACAGGTCCTAGTGTTACAGGCCATCAGAGGTACCATATCTTCACATTTCATAATTCACTTATGGGTTTCCCCTGCTTTGGTGTTTTCAATTATGTTTATCGGTTCTGATGTTAATAGAACATCGTTTTTGCCTGTCACCATTGCAACACAGATTCTTGTTTTGAAGTTCTCAATTATTTATTTATTCATCTATTTTTCAAATGGTAGCAGAAAATTGCAGCCTTTGGTAGACTACTTGCTGTTGATTGGGAAAACGCTGGAGAAAAAGCACGTTTCGAGTTCCATGGAAACCGAATTGGTTAGACAATTGAGAAAAATGCTGGTGCAGCTGAATGAGTATGACCATGCAAGATCATTATCTAGAACTTTTAATCTCAAGGAGGCCCTCTGATATTTTCTATTTGCTCTTTGCCCCCATCCTGAGTTTAAGACACCTCAAGTTCAGTGGAGGCATTTACATGGTTTTCTGTTTGTAATTCGAGTAGCCTAGTTGCAGGTACGGATGCTGTCTTCTTGGGTACTACTTCAATGATATGTAAAGATGAGCTTTGCGTGTATACTCTTCTCGGCTCATCATCCTCACACCATACGTACGTCATACGCATTGATCTTGGGCGCGTTTTCTTGGCCACCTTTATTGTCCAAGTATTTCGTATCCTGTTGGTTCTTGCTATATAGCATAGATCTTGTAATTAATTTTGACGTCTCTTTCCAGTCATTGTTAGAATGCTTGAGGTGTTTTCTTGTATTAATTATTTTACGGAAGTTAGCCATTAATACGTAGATTAATCAGATTTTACAGGGCTTACGGAAAAGCAACATGATTTACCACTGGAATTTGGGGTTTCAATCTTTTTACTCTTTGGCTAAACTTGATGCAGAATGCTCATCTATTTCAGCCGAGTACACCTAATTTTATTGGTTTATTTCAGATCTCAAGTTTGAAAGTATTAATTGGAATAAGATGTCACTCAAGAGATTTTTATCTTTTAAAGATTATATTATATTATATTAATTCATACAATCAAAAGCATTATAATTTTCAAGTTGCATTATGTTCTCACGGAAAATACTGGTTCATAAAATCAGCGACGACATTATAATTTATAATTTTCAATATATGTCTCGGAGGAAATTACGCTTGCAATCTAGTTTCGGTTTTTTGTTTTTTAGCCAACACATTTGTATCTTGCTATGGTTAATTAATGGTCTTTTATCAGAAGTAACATCAATAAGAACATGCCACCATGGATTAGAGAATTCGTGCAATGGATGCAGTAAATGTAACCCATACTTTGTAATTCCATTCAATTAAATCTATTTAGGTATCTAGTTAGTAGAATATACAGTTTTATTACCTATATGATCATAAGAGCAAAATATATTAAAACTTGGGACAAAATTAACATTCAAAGCCTTGTTTTACCCCAGAAAAAGTGCAACTCAAAAATTCTTGCACTTCAATACAGAAAAATTCAAGCAGGGTCAATAACATATATGTATATTTATATATGATGACCTGTTAAACCTCACATAAATGTACATAATTCCCACTACTAATCACTCCATCACAATCTCCATTGTGACGCTAAAAAAGCACACAATATTCCATCATCCACCATTCACAATGGATGCCATATATATATATATATAGATATATGACACTAGACCTGCAAGCCAGAAACATCACAACATCGGAAGTGGCGGCGGCAGCTTCGTCGTGGTGGCGGTGGTGGTTCCAGAAAAATCAGTAGAAACTGCATGTAATTAATGTTGTGGCCTAATGGATCAAGAAACCTGTTTTGAAAATCTAAGGTTCCTCTACTCACCATTGTGTCTTTCTCTCTCTAGAATTTTCATTTCACACTATCCTACCATCAATATAGTACTACTTAGCAAAGCAAAAACTCACAACCCAAATCCACACACCAAAAAAAAAAACCCTAAACTAAAAAAGTAAAATGAGATTTAAATGGAGAAGGGATCTTTAAAGGGACCTGTAATCAATAATATTGGTATTAGTTCTTTGCCTCTTAACACTCCCAGAACCAGATTCATCCCCGTTCGATTTCTCCATAACAGCTTTAAGTGCTTCTTGTATTGAGCTTATGGAATAGTGCTGTTCTTCTTCCTCCTCTTCCTCCTCGTCCTCGTCTCCGGTTATGAACAGAACATTCTTTACTCTTCCTCCAAGTGTCGTGATTTCAGCTTTCAGTGTTCTTAATCTCATTGCTTTCAGTGTGTTGATCAAGTCCGGTAAGAGATCAGACCTGTCTTCACAGCAGATTGAAGCTTTGATCAGCCATTTACCATCTTCATCTGATGCATTATCCACTGTTAGTTCGTCAGTTTCTGTTGGAACTGGGCTTGTTTCTGCTATTACAGATGTTTGCCTTTTCAGCTCCTTCACATGTTGGATCACTTCTGCTAGCAATGAAGCTTTATCTGTCTGTAAATGATAAAGAGATAATAAAGCACATTATGAAAATACAAATTTTCAAATTATATTTATTTTATGTAATCATAAAATCTTGCGTAATTTGATTTACGAAAACCAGAAGAGCTTAGGTTAAGATATAGTGAATAGGCGTGGGTATAGTAGTGTCTGGAAATGAAGCATTATTCTGACAAGAATGCTTCTTTGTCTGTCTTTTTTGTTTCTTCGTAGGCTTCTACTTAATTATTTCACTTCAAATTAGGCAAGAATTTTCCATGGAACCTTTTCAACTGCTCTTTGCTCTTTGGTTTCACTTTATCTTATCAGATTTGCGATATCAACGCTTCTCTTTTGCGCCCCATTTTTCCTTTCCTCGAAATTACCACTTCAAATTGAATCTTTAAAATGAAACAGAAATAAAAATTGAATCTTTAAAATGATGATTATTGGCAACTTGCATTAATGGATGATAAGAAGAGTGATAGGGCTTACTTTGGTGGTGTTAGGGAGTAAGCTTCTGAGCTTAGCAAGATGGTTATTGATTCTCTCTCTACGTCTTCTCTCAGCTTCACTGTGGCTTTTGGAAGCTGCAAGGGCCTTGGCATCCATGAATTCTTGGGCTGTCATTTTCTGGAGCTCTGCATGAAGCCCCAAGGCGGTGGAGCTGGGGTGCACCACCTGACCTAGTGATTCTGATATCAGCCCGTCGTAGCCGAATTGCAGTCCGGATGTCCTCCGAGAGAGGAGAAACGGGTCCGGGTTGAATGTGTGAACCGGTGGGAGTGTCCATGGTAGCATTTGTGACACTTCAGGGAAGGCTAAAGTTGATCCACCACCACCACCACCTCCTACCATACCGATGTATGCATCACCATTGCTTTGTTGATGCATCTGTTGAACAAGTGAATTAATCATTGTAATAGTGTAAGTTTAATGAAAGATTATATATATTCTTGATAGAAAGCTTGAAGTGAAACTGATACTAGGGTTGTATAGTTAGTTTCAGAAAACAGAAAAAGTAAGTAGAGAGAGAGAGACCTTTGTTAATGTTGTTGTTCTTTGTCTGGAATGAGAAGGTTTAAAGTTGAAAGTGAGGTGATTTGAGTGGATGGTGAAGAGTGAATTAGAAGGGGTTTTATCCTTGTATTTGTTACATGCTTTATTAATTTGTTGGTATATATCTTTTTGGTTTAATTTGTTTTTTTGTGTGTATAGAGCAGTATATGGCAG
Source organism: Scutellaria barbata (assembly GCA_028654395.1). Taxonomy (NCBI): domain Eukaryota; kingdom Viridiplantae; phylum Streptophyta; class Magnoliopsida; order Lamiales; family Lamiaceae; genus Scutellaria; species Scutellaria barbata. The sequence goes on from CM053647.1 coordinate 30,328,391, forward strand.
TGGTGTTAATATACATTCTTCCTTAGCGGGCAGTCTGTTTTGGTATCCATTTGAGCACAACTTTTTTGATATATACAACCATATTATAAGACAACATGTTGCTTAGTGATATTGATCAAAGGCTAGAGAGAGAGATAAGGGGGAAACACAAGCACAAACAAAGTGAACAGAAAACACACAGATTGTCGAGAAGAGAGAGAGAGAGAGGTTTTCTCTCCCACGTTGTTCCATAATAAGCCCTTTTCTCTACGCCTAGTTTCCACGCCAAACCTTTCTGCATCTCCAAGGCCCATGTAATCATTGTGTCTTGGAACCCACTCCTCACCTCTCTCTCTCTCTCTCTAACCTTCACAATAATTAATCATACTTATTCATTTCTCTTCTACACGAAACTGCAATCAGAAAAACTAACTAAAAAAAAAGCTTATAAATGCGTTGAGGCCGGGGAAATATATGTGTATAATGGTTTTTTTGGTTTTTTATTTTTTTTATTTAAGGGTTTTAATTTTTAAAATTATGTTTTACAGGAAATATATACAAGTGGAAAACTCATGTAATGCCTTTTCTTAGCCACCAGTATTCTTGCATCTACTTATTTTTCTATTTATGTCCATTTCTTAGATATAACGATCCATCATCATTAATTAATGACGATTTATTTCAACTTTTTCTTCATTACACGAATAACTTATAGAGTTAATATGATGTACATAATATTTGTAATATTGTTATTTCAATAATGGTTTACAAAGCAACACCGGCGAACTGGGAAAATGCTGGAACTGGACTGAACTTTTTTATATGTAGAAAATCTTTTGCAGAATATTATGAATGTAGACTTTCAGGTGGTTTTCAACAAAAGAAATTGTATTCAAAACAAGATTTATTAATTTATTATTACAAATGTTTATAGATACTTCTTTGATATTCAAAACAAGATTTTTTTAATTCATAATTACATAGCCTTTTGTGTATTTAATTAAATTAAGTTAAACATTTTGTCTTGAACTACAGTATATATCAAGTCTCATAATTGAACTGTTTTGAGAAAAGATTTTGCAGGAACACAAAATAAGAATGAATGAAAATTAAAAATCATCTTTAAATATTGAAAAATATAAATACAGATTATTATACTTTAGGGGCTAGTTTGGAAGGGGTTATAGAGGTAAAATTGCAAAACAATCCCATCTTTTCTAATGTTTGATAGTTATAATGGGGTCATTAATAAATGAAAGGTCCGTCACAATATCTATTGTTACAGTTATATTACAATCATGGTTAAGAGGTGATATTAAATTCTCTTGAAATAACAGTAAAATATAAGCAATCTCATCATTATCTTATCTTTCCTATCAAACTAGCCCTAGAAGAATGATTTAGGATGAGAAATATTATCCATATGCTTGAAAATAAATATAACTTGCATATTTGGAAATTAGAGAATAATGAAGAAATGGAATATAAATCTGAGGATGCTACTTTCTAAACCTAAAAGGTGATTTTCATGGAAAAGTCTCGCCTCAGTCTCATGCACTATTCTTCACACTTGACACACCTGACTAAAGCTGATTCTATTTTCATTTAACCCAATTAAGCTTTTTTATTCCCTTTTTTCAGCACCATAATTAGATTGACTCTCTTTGTCTCTCTCCACAGACAAATAATTCTGATAAATACCGTGATTATTCCTTAATTTATCATTCCTCAAATAGGTTAATTTTACTTTAATTCAATTGTTCTTATTTCTAGCTATTTAATTGCCTCAAAAATCACCAACTTTTTCCAAAATTATAATTTTAACTTGCTTTTGACTTTTAGGAAATTTAACACGACCAATAAACAGATTTCAGACATTTCAGAAATCTTTAAATTTTCAAAAATTATAAAGAACCTTCTTCCCAATTGATATATACTACTTGTTGACGTCGGAATTTGTTAATAAATAATTTCTAGTCGAACATTCAAATTAAATTAATCCGGGTTTAAACGAAGTCATATAAGTGAATAAAATGTAAAGTCTAAAGAACACTGTGCCCGGAGCTTATTCCGGCAAATTTGATCGGCTGATCCTGGACGGTTTATTGTGACCGGCCAGAATCTTATGTTATTTATATGAGAGAAAGTAGCTCCCGTGCTTGAATACCAGAATGTTTTTTTTTTCTTACAAATTGAAACTTCTACTATTTATAAATAAGAAATACAAGTAGTGGGAGGTTACATCTACCTCTCCACGATCTCCTCCTCAACTGCTTCCTATTCTTAAGGAAGTGGGGAATTGGCTTGATCATCTACTCCCCATTTTGTAGGATAGTTGTTGGAGTGATCTTCTCGAAATCTTGCTCATTTGAAATTTTCCCTGGACTTCCTTGTCAAATCCTGGCCGGGTCGGTAATTGTCATTTAGGAGTTCTACAAAAATAGGCCCTGGCGGCTCATCCATTTCTGGCCGACCTCCTTACCTGACTAAGAGTTCGAGTCGAGCTCTTCTGGTCGGCTCGTCTATTTCTGGCCGGCCTCCTTACTTAGTTAAGAGTCCAAGTCGAGCTCTTCTGGTCGGCTCGATCATTTCTGGTCGGCCTCCTTACCTAGCTAAGAGTCCGAGTCGAGCTCTTCTGGTCGGCTCGACCATTTCTGGCCGGCCTCCTTACCTGGCTAAGAGCTCGACTGGTCGGCTCGTCCATTTCTGGCCGGCCTCCTTACCTGACTAAGAGTTCGAGTCGAACTCTTTTGGTCGGCTCGTCCATTTCTGACCGGCCTTCTTACCTGGCTAAGAGTTCGAGTCGAGCTCTTCTGGTCGGCTCGTCCATTTCTGACCGACCTCCTTACCTGGCTATGTTGTGGCCGATTCAATTTCTGATCGGCATTTTCTGGTCCTCCATATATTCGATTTTATTCGACTCGGGTTAGGGGTACAACACTACTAAATATAATAAAAAACATATATTAATTGACCTAGAAAAACAATTTATGGAGCTAAAAAATAATTGAAGTATGTTTGTTGGTTAAGGATGTATGGATATTGAAAACCATGTTAAATTTATTAATAGTCAAAAGTCATGTTAAATTTGTAATTTTGGAATGGAAAGTTGGTGATTTTTGTTACCCCTCAAATAAAAGATATATAGTGAATTCAATGAAAATAACATATTATCAATTCTTTATTTTTCTTGTTTTCGACGAGGGTTTTTCTTTTATCCTTAATTTGTTGGTATTCTAATCAAATTTGGATGCACCAACAACCCATTCAATGTGAACATATTTATTTTTGTTCTTTCATTTAGTAATCATGTTATGTTGACAAGGACAAGTTGTTTTATAAATTCTTTAGTCCCATGATGGTGCTCCTCTCCACCTCCTTCAATAATTTTCTACAGTTGAGTAAATTCTTTTATTTTACAAGTATGAGAGTTATAAAGGGAGAAATTTGACTGTGTACCATGTTTTCACTTTGGACAATGACTCACACGCATGGCAATTTTGGTCCCATTTCTTAACCTTTTTGCTGCCTATTCATATTTCACCACTATAGATTATTGTTTTTGTTTTATTTATGGTTTAATTTTAATGATCTCTCATTCAAATATTTGATTATGATTATGATGGCTCATGGCTGGTTGCACCCTCCACTACACCAATAACCCATTATGTGGGGGCTTATTATGACGTCACTCTCATGCTGTCATGACGTATGTTTCCTCTTACTTCTAACCACATGGCTTAATCATAATTAACTACCCTTAGTTAATCTACTCATCACTTTTACGTCACATAAGATTGCATTTCCCATCCAGGGATTTGAAGGAATTTTTTCAAATTAATTCATTTAAAGTAGATCTCAAATTCACGGACAATAGTACTTTGCAATTATTTCAAACTAAGGTGATATATGCAATAAATCTGTTATTATAAATTTCAAAACAATTTATAATTTCTAGAATACAGATACAGCCTAGGTCGATTTTATCTTATTTTATTTCTTTTCGTGTATGGGGCTATGAAAATTTAAGGCCTACGTACTATGGAAGACTTATTTATCATCTAATTCAAACAGTCTTATCTTATACTCGTTTTCTTATTTTTCTTCTACTGAATTTTAAATCCAATCATCGCGCGTTCATAATAATTAAAAATTAGAATGTTGGATACATTATAATTTAAAACATGTCGGGCGCTTGATTGGCGCTTAACGCCTATAATGTTTAGTCGACATTTTAACGTATCTAAATTAAATGGTTTTTAAGTTGTTTTTGTTATTTTTCTTAACTTTTTATCTTAAAAAAAAATGGAATTTGTCATATATAATTTTTTAGTTTATGCTGGTGGAAAAATATATATTTAATAGTTCATTTGAATTCTATTTATATATGAATATTCAATGATTTTAAAATTAATTTTTATTTGTATTTCTCAATACAATAATTTTCTATCTATATCTAACTAAATAGTAATAATTTAGTGGAAGCTTATAATACATTAAGAATACAATCATTTTGCTAAAAAGGGAAAAAAAAATTGGCACCTAAGAAAATAGAAAAAAAAAATTATATTTAAGGGTTTTCATGTATATGATTCAATTCCTTTTACCATTCACGCATTTTTCTTCTTGGAATGTTATCTTTTTATATGCTTCATCTTTATCTTAAAATGTAGAAGAATTTTGGAGATTTGACGTTTTTTTTTAATTTGGGGGCATTACTGATTTAATTATACATTATAGTTATTCAAACATTCGAAATTGGACGATTAATTAATGTGAAAAGTAGGAACGTTTATAAAGTACAAGTGCTCGTGTCTGAAACTTAGAATTACTTGTCTAATCAAGTGTTGTTAATCACTTTCAATTTCCCTAAAGTCAGAGGATGTTCCACCATACAAAAATAGCTTTTGAATTGTTCCAAAGAAAATGATGGTGTGTCAACGTGAAAAGGGAATTACTACTTGACTAAATGTAAAAACTGTCTAATTTGCTTTTAATGATTTCCCAACATGCTTTAACTGTGTCTCACTTCACGCAAAGCCGAAAGTAATGGCTTTTAATATTTGTATAGTGAAATACATACCACTAAGTCTATTATGCGGTTTGACGAATTCAATAATATGAGATAGGTAAATTCATAATTTATATACTTTACAATTTATATATGAATTTATAAAAATAGGTTTTATTTATAGATAATGAGTATCCATCTCACAATAACTATCAATAAGACCGTCTCATAAAAAAATTGTAAATACACCCCTCTGTACCATGAAGATAATTGAATTTCATTTTTCACACAGATGAAAAATATTGTTTATGTAACTTGAAAAAACAAACTTATCTTACAAATTTCATTCTATACTATTTTTATTTATTTTCTCGGAAAAGAAAAAGTTAATGATTTAATAAAATGTGGTATTCTCCAAGTCACTTGCACAAATTTCATGGATATGTATATTATCTGTTCAACAAATCTAATCCAATATATTCTTTTCTTCTTTCCAAATTATATTCACTCTTCTTATTGTTAGAACACTTATATATATATATATATATATATATATATATATATATGTGTGTGTGTGTGTGTTAAATGATCTATTACTCATCATTATTTTCACACACATGTGACCTGTATCATAACTTCATAAGATAGATTCACTGATCTCCCCAAAATATAGCTCCTTCGCTAACAATATAGTGCATTTAGTTTTTTCATTTCCCATAATACACCTAGTAAATTTAATGCAAAAGAATATGTCATTAATGTTAGTATTAAGGAAGACAAATTTAAGATGTTAAGTGAATGTTATTCGGTATCATTAACTAAATTTTCTTAATCCTTTTGATCAAAAAAGAACTGAGCCTATAGAGTGAATAGTAAATGTCATACATTCTGCAATATTTTAATTGGTGTAATAGCTTCAAGAGACTTTATTAAATAATAGAGATCTTAATATTTATTAAGAGGTTTTCGGTGAAGGCACTCAAGGTGAGATTGTTAATTTTATATTTATACTCTCCCCTCCCTCCTGAAATAAATGTCGTTTAATAAAAAAAATTATCTCAAAATAAATATTATTTAAAAATTTTAATATATATTTACCAATAATCTATCAACAATATCTTCAATTATGCCTATAAAATTAAAGAGAGAGAAAAAAAAATCTCACAATAATTATAATTAAATAAGAGTACATCAATTTTGTAATTGTGTGAAAACACCTATATTTATTTTTGAAGGAAGAGTAATAGTTTTTTCAAAATCAGATTTATTTTTTAAAGAAAAACAAAGACCAAGTTTAGTTCCTATGGACAATAAAGAGGTTTGCAAAAAGTAATGTGTAATCTTAGAAATTGAAATTCTTCTAAAATAAGGTCAAATTATGCGAACCATATTGTTTTTTTTTTTTTATCTTATTGAAATTTATGTTTTATTTTATCGATATAACACTGTGCAATTATAATAATGTCATTTTGTATAATACATATTATGAGAAAGATTTTTCTTTTTTTAGAAAAGACAAAATAAGTATTTGATGTTTTGAACACAATTAAAAATTGGTGACCTTATTGCAAGTTCAGATTAACGTAGTACATGTCGAATAATATGAGGAAAACCTACTTGGGCTGATATGTAGGCAAGCCCAGTCTGATTGGGCTACATGTTTGGATCATAAGATTTTAGACTTGTCCGTACATATGGGACCAAATTGAAATAAGAATCTTAGCCCAAATCTAAATTAAATGGCTTAATCAAGTTGGGGACCAAGATTCCAGAATCGCACGGCGAAGAAAATTCATAAATTAAAACAAATAATATAACATTCTTGTAACTTTTTTACTAGTTGCATGTTTTATTATAAATATAAAAACACAACTCTTACTTTGTATTTATTGAAATTTACGTCATAAAAAATCATAAATCAAATTCTATAAAATGACATATACTCCAATATATATATGTGTGTGTGGGGACAAGTCTTTTTCGTCATGACTGCATTAAAACCTCGATTCTTTGGAGTTCAAATTCTAGAATGTTGTTTCACAAAGGTTGTATTGCAGTTTTTTCACATATATTTATCTCAGAAATAGTTGGGTCTGAGATTTCTTGTTAAAAATGATGGTTTTCCATTTATTTTTTAAACTTATTACATTATATAAAATGTCGACATCATTTTAATGAGTGCTCATTAAAAAAAACAAAAGTCAGTGGAATACGTGTGATTTGAGAAAGGATCAAAATGACCAAAGGGGTATTCTTTGTCCTCAAAGTTGTAAATAAGGGAAAGGATGGGGACAAAAGCAAATTAATAATGGGCTGTGCCTCTTTTTACAGCCTTTCGTTGCAGTGTCCATTTCCTTTTTTTTTGTTTTCTAGTCCCTGCCCTTTTATTTGAGGACTAGGGGCCCTTTTGTAAATATCCTTGTAACCAAAAATATCATGTGATCAGCAGTCTTCAATACTTGATTCTTTTATTATATTACTAGTCCAATCCCTGTGTATTATTATTTCTCTTTTATTTGAGGACTAGGGGCCCTTTTTTTTTTTTTTTCTTTTTTTAAATTTTTGTAATTTATCGATATAACAATCTAATGTATGATTTTTTATTTTTTATTCGCAATTTGTTGCGTAAAGTAACTTTCCAATGAGATTTTGATGGTGTGGCTCTCTAAGTCTGACCTCCAATATCACATTGAACACCAAGTAATTTAATTAAGAGAGACCTTAACTCACAAGTATAATAATGATTTATAGCAAAAAAATAAAAAAATTAATCCAATATATACTATACTAATAACAGGACAGTTGGAAATAATTACAAGAATGTCATTTTTTCGTCCAAACTGTTCTGTAATAAATGTTGTATATATTTTTTTTATTAATTGTTTTGTTAATTTCCAAGAATAATTATTACATATAATATAAAATATATTTTTTATTGCATCAATGCTTACTTTTGAGGATTTTAAGACATTTTTTATTATATCAATGCTTACTTTTGAGGATTCCAAGACATTTTTATTGTATTAATGTTTTTTTTGAGGATTTTAAGACATTTTTTATTGTATCATGTTTATTTTTGAAAATTTCAAGATATTTTTTTATTGTATCAATGCTTACTTTTGAAGGTTTCAAGACATTTTTTATTGTATCAATGCTTACTTTGAGGATTCCAAGACATTTTTTATTATATCAATGATTACTTTTGAAAATTTCAAGACATTTTGATTGTATTAATGTTTACTATTGAAAATTTCAAGACATTTTTTTATTACATTAATGCTTACTTTTGAGAATTCCAATATATTACATATTAATTATCCAATAAAAAATGATTTTGATAAAAAATATTTTAATAAATTAAATGTGCGTTCTTGATTTTTGAATTTGGCTTTATATTCAATCCACTTTTGTTGTTTTTTCTTCAAGATATTAATGTGTATTTATATATAAGCAAAATTCATTTCTAAAACCTTAAAACTTGAGAAACCCAAAATTAGAATACAATTTTAAATAATTTCTCTAATTTTTAAATAGTATAGAGTTGAATAAAATCTTATTCGATAAGATTGGAAGAGGCATATAAGTTTTTTTAAACAAAACTGTTTTGTTGAGGAAACATAAAAAGGAAAAAAAAAGAGAAAAAAGAAAGAAAGAAAACTGTCGATCTCTTAAAAGAAAAGAGAGAGAAAAATAAAAAGAAAAAAATAAGCAAACTTAAAATATGGAGATGGAAAAACATCCACCACACTCTAATCTATATCTTTATTTCTCTTTCAATATATATTCTCATATATCTATTTATATATATTTAAATATATATATATATATATATACATGTATGAAATAATATAAATTTTTTCAAGAGAACATAATAGGAAGAAGAAATGAAAGCAAAAGGAAAGAAGAAGAGACGGTTTGATTTGACGGATCAGATTTGGAGAGTGGGCAAGACTGAAGGTGAAAATAGTGGTTGTGGGCGAGACTGAAGGTGAAGAGTAGAGATGGTGAGAAAGAATGCACCAAAGACATTGAAATCGATGACTGAACAAATCGAAAATGCCGGAGATGAAATAGAAGTGAGGCGGAGATTGATAGAGGCAGCCGAGACGAAGCTGAGTTCACCGGATGGATTGGAGGTGGCTCGCCGGCAAAAATGATTAGAGATGATGACAGATGGTATGTTGTTTATAATATTATTATAAATTTTTTGATGGATTTGATGTATGATTTAGAAATAATGATTTAATTTAGTTGTTTATATTGTTATTTAATAGTGTGTATTATATATATTTTAATGTTTAATAGTTATATTCAATATTGATGTGTTGTGTATTTATAAATTTAATTTAATTATATTAAAATTATTTCGTTATATAACAATACGCGCAACGTACACGTACACTGCTAGTATATTATAATTACAAGTGTTCTCAATAAACACAAAATCTAGAATCATTTGACATCCACCATTACAATTGGTGTTGAGCTTTGTGACATCAAAATCTTATTGAAAAATCGCAGTATTGTGTATCATTAGAAAAAAATAATAAAGTTCTTTTAATTTGCAAAGAGTGACAAATACATTTTTTTACAAATAATTCAAAGATAAAATCTTTTTTAATTTTTCTCCGTAAACGCTATGTAATTTTCTCTGTGACAAAAGTGTACAATGAGTGGAATATAACAATATTTTATCAGAAAAACGAATAAGGTAAAAAAATAAAAAATAAAAGGTGAACAGCAAACGTTGTACGCACAACACACCAAACAAAGCATAGAGTATGTACACTCACTAGCAGGCCTATAATATATATGAATATAGTACACATAAATATTTGATTAGCATGATAGAATCAATAGCCTCCAAATGTAACATCTCCAAAACAAACTCTTATATGTTATAATACAAAAGTAATTTCAGATACTCCCAACAAGTTAAATATAATAAAATTAAGATGATTTAATGAACCTGCAATTTGCATGTTTACTTGTCCAAACAGATTATTATATTAGTTTAAAATACAACATATTCAACTGTACTCTTGATATGAAAAAAATCCAATTTCCAACACTAGATTTTGTAGAGTTTTCATTAATAAATACCAGGAATGGCGTTCGATAAATTCAAAAACGCACCTATAATTAATAATCACATCTCAAAAGAAAAGTATTCAACAAAATAAGTAGAAAAAAAAAAAAAAGACAGCTTTTCTCTGCACATTGGCTGTTTTCCGTGTCACACAAAAAGACACCAACAAATTGAAATACACTACTTTCCTTTTTCTTTTTATTAATGTAAATAAATAGAAAAAAAAAAAACCAACAAAATAATCTTTGTAACGTGTGAATCGTGACTCAGTGTGTCACGGCTCAGCGCAACCGTGGCGAGTGAACCCAATTTGTGATCGATCCCTATCGAATTCGAATGTGTACCCTTGTTGCATTAAGTTTCCGATCACTGAAAAACCCGCCTCCGATGTGACAGGCTGCAACGCCAAGCATTTGACGCCCTCCGCCGCGTCGATGAAGTAGTTGGGAGGTGGTGGCGAGAACACCGAGCCACCACCGAGTTTGAAACTGAGTTGGGGCAGACTCGTTGGGGAAATTTCCGACACGTTCAAACATAGGTCAAACCCTGAAATTGGCTTGGCTGACTTAGGCAACTTCATTACCCGCTCAAAAACAGCTAGGATACTTAAATAAGCTGGCTCAGGTAAAAAAGTTATGGTTGTTCCTGAGTCTAGCACGGTCCCACCATTACCAAACTCGTCTAGAGCCCATACCGAGGGGCTAATGCGTAATTTTACATTGTTAATATGTACACTTCCGATGCCAATGTAGTAAAATGTTGGAGAAAGAGGGTTGATTAGTAAAGGAGTGTAGCTCAATCTAGCCTTCCCCACGGCTGAGCCGCTGCCGCCGCCGATTAAAAGATAGCTCGTTGGTGGTGGAGAGAGAGTGTAATCCATTAAGCAATACGAGAACTTGTGCCCAAAAACCCGGCCCAGTTGGGATGAAAATGATATCGGGCCACGGCCCAGGCCCAAAACTCCGTCGCCCCCGTTGAAACTTGGGCCGGAGACACTCGGGCCCGAATTCCAAAACCCGCAGCCGAAAGAGAAATGCTGAAACTGCAGTAGTTTACCGGTGGTGGAGTTAAACGTCGTCGTTTCCCGGGCGAAGAATCCATTGGTTATGGACCCATCGGAGTAAGAGTACTCGTAGCGGCAAGTGCTATGAAGGCGCGTGTGGTTGCAATGCGCTGCAGTTTTGGGGCGGGGGACAAGCGTACAAGCGGAGTCGAAGCAATGGTAGGGTGAAAACGTGGCGGAATGGCGAGGGAAGAAGGCGGCGCGTGGGGAGCAACGGTGGCGGCATGCGGAGCAGGAAACCCAGGTGAGATCGCTTCCGGTGTCTGCGACGAGGAGGAGGCGCTGGGGAGGGGTGCCGATGTGGAGAGAGACGAGGTACTGGCCGGAGCCGAATGAGGCGGCGGAGTTCACCGGAAGTTGGGGGTGTATGTGGTTGCGGAGGGCGGAGTAGAGGGTTGAGAGACGGCGATTGTCGGCGGAGAGAGCCTCGGACGGCGATGGAGGGTAAGGGTTCTTATGGAGCAGTGGTAGTTTCAGGTGGTTGGCGGCGGAGAAGAAGAAGAAGAGGAAGAAGATGATGGAGAAAAGGGATGAATAAGAAATGAATGCCATTAAAGATGTTGAATCCAGATCGGAATATGGCTGTTGTGTTTTTGCATCAATAGTGAAGCTGCATTTAATAGGGACACATGAGATGAGAGAAGATAATTCCAATAAACTACTCCTATTTTTTATTATATTTTATTTCATAGAATTCATATAAATATACATAATAACTCATATGAAATGATTTCGTGATATCATATATTTAGATCCGTTAAGTAGTTTTACAAAAATTCTACTCATCATTATGTCTTTTCTTTCTTTTTTTATACACATTTTAGGATGACACACTTATGAGATTTCAATTTTAATGTTGAGTTTGTATGGGAAGAGAAACGAGAAATGGTGTTTAAGTGCATTGAAATATGCGAGGCTGATGTGCTAAGGATCCAATGATGTTCAGCGACCACATGCATTAAAGCTAATACTGTTGCATTCCTTCTTTTTTTTTTTTTTCAATATTTATTAAATTAATAACAATATATTAATAATCTCGTTTTGTATATGGTTGATATATATATATATATATACATATAATAGTTATAGAAATAAAAATAAAAGATTAATCATAATAAAGGATTTCATGTGGATCTAGCATTATTTGTTTTTCCTTGACATACGTGCATTATTAATGTTGAAAATTAGTGAGTAATAGTTAATTAAATATTTAGATTGCATCTAGCATTAATTATTTGCTTTTATAGTTTGTCATCATTTGACTCATATCTCATACATCCATTCCTTGACCATTTGTAGCGGATATGGATAGTTAAAAAAAAAGTTGACAATGTATAGTGATTTCAAATTTATGTGTGTATTTAAGTTTTGTTTTAAAACCATGTATTTTTTAATTTACGTAAGTTTACATGTAATAATTAATGTATCATTGCATCAATAGGATGTTATATAACATCATTGTTGCAATGGTTTTGAATACAAATAATCAATCATCTCTAAGAATGATCATGTATCAATATTATGTAATAATGATTTTTAATGATAATCATGTATCATTACAACAATAACATGCATCCAAAACCATTGCGACAAAAGTTTTGGATGCATCTATGATTTTTAAACGTGTCGTTGCATTAATAACATTGATGCATGCATTAGTGTTATGCAATAAAGATTTTTAATGGTGATTATGTAATATTGCATTAATAACATAGATAAAAATTAAAACTATTGGTGCAAATATATATATATATATATATATTTGCCTTTATCACTTATCAGTGAATACAATTGTATTATATTTCTGATAATTACACGATTTATATAATGATTAACTGGTAATCATATTGCATGTGATGGCATATGTCTACCATTGTATTATTGTATCAATCAATTAAACAAATCTTAAAACAAATTCGCAGTGGAGTCACAGTTAAAACAAACCATTGTTTCGAACGATTGCGTATGTATCGATATGACATTAATGCTTGCAATAAAACTGTAGAAATGAGGAATCAATATTTTGGTTAGTTGTGGTATTTCAAACAACCATCGCAATATTGACATGTTTGGGTATAAAATCATTGCTTTGAGATGGCAAATGTAGTTTATCTAAATTATCAATAACAATGATTTCATAACAAAAACATTAAATATATTGAATATGAGTTTTAAATTGAAGTATATATAAGCATGCAAACCAGGCTGAAGAAAGGAAATCAAGAAAAAGTATAAGTATGGAGAAAACGTAAAGTCACTTATAAAATCGTTCTTTGAAAATGCGATTTCAATCTGTTAAAACGGTTATGCATGGAAACTGAGTTCAAGTTGGCTGCGTAGATAGAGGATTTTGCGGGGGCATTTTCTCAGCGAATACTTAACCAAATTGAGATCGGTTTTCTTCTAAAGTCTTCTTATATCTTGTAGATTAGTTGGTTAGTTGAGTCGGATCTGTAATTCCCTATATATAGATTAGGGTATAGCTCAGAAAGAGGTTATCAGTTTTCAAGTTCTTGTTATTGTTGCATTGTAATCTTTCGTTTGGTTTTCATTTCAATAAAATTCTCCCTGCCCCATTGTTCCCGTGGACGTAGGCTAAAAGGTTGAACCACGTAATCTATGTGTCTTGCTCGTTTTGCTTTGCTTTGATTTCTAAGTTCTTAAATCAAGTTTGCAAAGTGTTGTCAAAACTGTTGTGATTACTGGTGTTTCTTGAGGATTGTGTAACAATTGGCGCCGTCTGTGGGAATCTCAAGAAGGACCCTCAAGAATGGCATCTACAAGGTTTGACATCGAAAAATTTAATAGATCGGGTGATTTTGGGTTATGGAGAATCAAGATGAAAGCCTTATTGGTTCAGCAAGGTCTAGCTCAGGCTCTGCAAGGTATTGAGAGTTTTCCAGAGGCGATAAAGCTCGATCAGAGGATTACTATAATGGAGAAGGCACACAGTACTATAATTCTTAGTTTGGATAACAAGGTCTTAAGAGAGGTGGCTAAGTTGGATACAGCCAAAGTGGTTTGGGAGAAATTGGAAAGCTTATACATGGTCAAGACATTAGCAAATCGGTTATATCTCAAGAAGAGGCTATATGCATTTAAGATTCAAGAAGAGAGATCACTGATGGATCAGTTGGAGGAATTCAACAAGTTGCTTGATGATCTTGAAGATGTAGAAGTGCCTTTGACAGAAGAAGATAAGGCCCTCATGTTGTTGAGTGCACTGCCCAAAAGTTATGAGAACTTTTGTGATTCTCTTCTGTATGGTAGGCAGGCTTCAATCACCTTGGATGAGGTGATCACAGCTCTAAAGACTAAGCAGTTATCCAAGAATCTTGAGGCCAAGCCAGTAGGTGGAGGAGAAGGATTGGTTGCTAAGCATAAGCCACAGAAAAAGTCATCCTTCAAGAAATGATCAAGACATTTCAATAAGAACACATCATCTCAGAACCAAGAAAATAAGAATGATATAGAAGGTCAAATGTGCTTCCATTGTCATAAACCTGGGCACTTCAAGAAGGATTGCTTCAAGTTTAAGAAGTTGCAACAGGAAAAGACAGCAAATAATGGGAAGCAAGTAAATCAAACTGCAGAAGCTTATAACAATAGCAGTGGATATGAATCTGCTGAGGTGTTGGCCATAACTACAAATCAGACTTCTGAGGATTGGATCTTGGATTCGGGTTGCTCATTTCATATGAGTCCAATCAAGCAATGGTTTAATGACCTTATCTTGAAGGATGAAGGTGCAGTACTATTGGGAAAAAATAAGTCATGCAAGATCCATGGTATTGGATCAATAAGGCTGAAGATGTTTGATGGAGTGGAAAGAGTACTGGCTAATGTTAGGTTTGTTCCAGAGTTAAAAAGAAATTTGATATCTCTAGGGATGCTTGATTCTCAAGGCTACAAGCTGCACGCTCAAGGAGGTATCATGGAAGTGGAAAAACACTCAAAGGTAGTACTTAGAGGTCACAAGAGGCATGAGCTGTATTATTTGGATGGAAGTGTTGCTATTGGTACTGCTTATTCAGTTAAGGAGATGGATAGGACTTGATTATAGCACAGGAGACTTGGTCATATGAGCATAAAAGGGCTGCAAGAACTGCATAAGCAAGCTACATTTGGAAATGATAAAATAACTACACTAGACATTTGTGAGCATTGTATACTTGGAAAGACAAAGAGATCAAGTTTTCCTACTGGAGTTCATACTACCTCTCATCCACTTGAGTACCTTCATTCAGATTTATGGGGGCCTGCTAAGACACAAACCAGAGGTGGAGGAAGATACTTTATGTCCCTAATAGATGACTTCTCAAGGAAAGTTTGGATCATTATTTTGAAAAGTAAAGACGAGGCCTTTGACAGATTTAAAGAATGGTTGACTGAGGTGGAGAATGTCTCAAGAAAGAAGCTGAAGTGTCTTAGAATAGATAATGGTCTGGAATTTGTAAATGAGAGGTTCAATAGTTATTGCAAGGAGAAAGACATCCTAAGGCACAAGACAGTAGCTAACACATCTCAGCAAAATGGTTTGGCTGAAAGGATGAACCAAACCATATTGAATAAGGTCAGATGTATGTTGCTAAGTTCAGGTTTATCAAAGTGCTTTTGGGGAGAAGCAGTTGCTACTGCAGTATACCTGATCAATAGGAGCCCATATTCAGCAATTAACTTCAAGACACTTTAGGAAATATGGTCTGGAAAAGTAGCTGATTACTCAAGGCTAAGGATTTTTGGTTGTCAAGCTTATGCTCACATTAAGCAAGACAAATTGGAACCTAGAGCACTTAAGTATGTATTTTTGGGATATCCTAAGAGAGTTAAAGGATACAAGTTGTGGTGTTATGAAAAAGATCACATGAA
Source organism: Scutellaria barbata (assembly GCA_028654395.1). NCBI lineage: Eukaryota > Viridiplantae > Streptophyta > Magnoliopsida > Lamiales > Lamiaceae > Scutellaria > Scutellaria barbata. The sequence goes on from CM053647.1 coordinate 30,344,402, forward strand.
GTGTATAATCAGCAGAGATGTCAGCTTTAATGAATAAAAAATACTTTTATATAAGGCTAATACTAATGATCTAATTGTTCATTTGAATGACAGGTTGCAGCCTAAGGTGGAGTCTTCCAAGGGTAATAAAGATAAACAGCAAGTCATAGAAGATCAAGCTTCACCAACTCACAGAGATAATGCAAATGCAGATGCCTCAAGCCAAGATCTTCTCTATGATAGTGATCAGGAGCTGGATAACTATTAGCTAGCTAGAGATAGAACCAGGAGGCAGGTAAAACCACCATCAAGATTTGGTCAATTAGATAATGTTTCTTTTACTTGTCTTACTGCAGAAAGCATAGAACATCAAGAGCCAAGTAGTTATGCTGAAGCAATGCAATGTGCTCAGAAAGATAAATGGAGTATAGCTATTCAAGAAGAGTTGAACTCTCTAAATAAGAACTCAACTTGGACAGTGGTTGACAAGCCTCCAAATCAGAAGCTTGTGGGCTGCAAGTGGATTTTCAAAAGGAAAATTGAAGCATTCAACAAAGACAAAGTTAGATTTAAGGCAAGGTTGGTGGCTAGGGGTTTTACTCAAAGAGAAGGGCTGGATTATACTGAGATCTTCTCCCCGATTGTTAAGAACTGCTCCATTAGAATGTTGTTGACAATGGTGGCTCAATATAACCTAGAGCTGCACCAGATGGATGTCACAACAGCCTTCCTCCATGGTGAGTTAAAAGAGAAGATATATATGACTATACCTGAAGGTTTGGCAGTGAAAGACAAGAAAGGAAAAGCTTGCTTACTTCAGAAATCATTATATGGCCTCAAGTAAAGTTCTAGGCAGTGGTATCTCAGGTTTGATGATTATATGAAAAATATTGATTTTGTTAGAAGTAAGCATGATCAGTGTGTTTACTTTAAGCATGATGATAACACAACACACACATACTTATTATTGTATGTAGATGATATGTTAATTGCTAGCACTTCTATTGAAAGATTGAATACTGTGAAATGTATGCTAAACACTGAGTTTGAGATGAAAGACTTAGGGACAGCTAAGAGGATGTTGGGAATGAACATCAGCAGGAATAGGCCACATGATGAAGTATTTCTAAATTTGAGTAACTATCTTAAGAAAGTACTTCTTAAGTTTCAGATGAATCAAAGTAAAAGTAGCAATATTCCCATTAGTCAGCATGTGAAATTATCCAAGGATCAGACACCTAGCAATCAAGATGAAGCTGACAAAATGAGGAATATACCTTATGCAAGTGCAGTGGGGAGTATCATGTATGCTATGGTGTGTTGTTGGCCGGATTTGGCTTATGGTATGAGTGTAATTAGTAGATACATGGCTGATCCTGGACCAGCTCATTGGGAAACTACTAAAGGGGTTATGAAATATCTCAATGGAACAGTGGAGCATGGTTTGTTGTTCAAGAAATCAGCAGCAACTGATCAACCACTTGTGGGGTTTGTAAATTCAAATTTTACAGCAAATAGTGATACTAGAAAGTTACTTACTGGTTATGTGTTTACTTTATTTGGTGCTGCCATTAGCTGGAAATCTACTCAACAAAGTGTAGTGGCATTATCAACTACTGAAGCAGAATTCATGGCACTTACTGAGGCAGTAAAGGAAGCCATATGGTTGCAAAGAATGTTTGAAGAATTTGGGTTCAAGCAAGAAAGAATTCAAGTGTTTTGTGATAACAATAGTGCCATACACCTTTCAAAGCATCAAGGGTATCACTAACGAACCAAGCATATTGATGTTAGGTTGTATTTCATAAGGGATATAATTGACAAGGAAGTAGTCAAGGTGAAGAAAATTCCAATTGAAGAGAATCCAGCTGATGCTCTTACTAAAGCCATTCCTGCAGACAAGTTCAAGCTATGCATGTCATTGATCAACTTGAAAGGAAAGGCAGCAACCAATATCACATGATAGTGAAGGAAGTACAAGATAAGTTTTGCATGCTTAAGGTGGAGATTGAAGTATATATAAGCATGCAAACCAGGCTAAAGAAAGGAAATCAAGAAAAAGTATTAAGTATGGAGAAAACGTAAAGTCACTTATAAAATCGTTCTTTGAAAATGCGATTTCAATCTGTTAAAACGGTTATGCATGGAAACTGAGTTCAAGTTAGCTGCGCAGATAGAGGATTTTGCGGGGGCATTTTCTCAGCGAATACTTAACCAAATTGAGATCGGTTTTCTTCTAGAGTCTTCTTATATCTTGTAGATTAGTTGGTTAGTTGAGTTGGATCTGTAATTCTCTATATATAGATCAGGGTATAGCTCCGAATGAGGTTATCAGTTTTCAAGTTCTTGTTATTGTTGCATTGTAATCTTTCGTTTGGTTTTCATTTCAATAAAATTCTCCCTGCCCCATTGTTCCCGTGGACGTAGGCTGAAAGGCTGAACCACGTAATCTCTGTATCTTGCTCGTTTTGCTTTGCTTTGATTTCTAAGTTCTTAAATCAAGTTTGCAAAGTGTTGTCAAAACTGTTGTGATTACTGGTGTTTCTTGAGGATTGTGTAACATAAATGATTCATCGTCACTAAATGCATAATACCGAAAATTTTGATTGCATTTTATGCATTAAGCTGGTTGCTAAAACCAGTATACAAAGAATGGTAGATATTTGGTACATTACCAATGCTTTTAGATTTTTTGGGAAAATTTTCGATTTTTACAAAAGCAAATTTTTAAAACAGGTAAAAAGATTAAAACTGAGAAAAAGAGTAGGATGCATTGATTTGGGATTTAATAATTGAAAATACTTATGTATTAGAGTAGTGTTTGTGTGCACCAGGTGCATGGGTCATGATCCATACAACTGGGCATACGGGTCGGGTCGGGTCCGGTTTAACCCGGATCCACGCCCTTTTTTTTTTTTTATAATTTATGTCATAACCTTTATGTTGTAATAATATAACCTTTATATTATAATAGTGTAACCTTTATGTACAGATTTCATAACCTTTTCACTGAATGACTTATACTTTTTTCACTATAAAAATTCATGCAATATAATACAAACCTTTATGTTGTAATAATATAACTTTTATATTGTAATAGTATAACCTTTATGTACAGATTTCATAACCTTTTCAATAAGTAACTTATAGTTTTTTCACTATAAAAATTCAATATAGCCGAAACCTTTATATTGTAATGATATAACCTTTACACTGTAATACTATAACATTTATGTACAAATTTCATAACCTTTTCAGTGAATAACTTATACTTTTTTCACTACTCAGCACTGCAAAAGGTTATGTGCATATAACTAAAATGTTATAAGGATAGAACTAAAAGGTTAAGTTCGCTAAACTAAAAGGTTATGTCAATATACAACAGAACTAGAATTTGAGTTAGGGTTTGGGCGCATGGGGGCGCGTGAAAGACACTTTTGGGTCGGATTGACCCGATTGCACGGATTTAGGATCCGTACATCTGGTGTATAGAAACAATTGTGTATGTATTAATATACCCGTGAATTATAGAAGAACCAATTACATTAACTTCTGTGAACTTGTATAATATTATTTGACTGATGACTATAGTGAATTCCACGTGCTTAATAATTATTTTTTATTGCAATCAAGTTTGTGTAATACAAGGAATTGGACGGAATTGGACAAAATACTCAATTTAAAATCATGGTGCCAAACATTTGATCTAGTAGATGTAAAATAATTCGATTATTAAGAAATTAGTATGTAGTTTAGCTCATAATAGTATAATCAAACGATGAAATTTCCAATACGAAAGTGTAAACATGGATAAATTAAATAAATTTGTATATATTATACACACACTAGATTCATGACACCATTAACGACAACAGCATTAAATATAAGTTTTCTTAAAATATTGTTTTGAAGTACATTTCATATCAATTTAATGTACAAAGATGAGCTTTGTGAAAATATTATATTTTGAAGTTTAAATCTCATATCAAGGGAACGTACAATATGGTTTTTGTCGGAGTGACTTAAAACATTTCGTCATCAAGAAATTGTTAATGCTCAGTGATTACATAAATAGTATTGCAATTTTGAAAATTCATCATCTTCTCAATCCATAGTATGTTGTTGTGGTTAAAACTAATATTTGAGAGTTTTTCTTTTCTGGATTTTTATAAGAAGATGTGGTTTTAAAGCAAATGTGATTAGCTTAGCATTTGTTCTTTTCTTTTTTTTTACTTTTCCATTTTCGCAGTTTACGCCAAAATATTAATAATATCTTGTTTGTTTTAGATAGAACTGAAAGAATTTAAAATCTTCTTCCCATTCCAAATCTTTAATGTAACTTTTCAATTTTCACAATTATATTATTTTAATGTGGTCCCACCATCCAACTATTTTCCTATTTCTCTAATACATACACATTTATTTTCTAATATATATATATTTAAGAACAAAAGCACATCCACTTTTATGGAGGTTGACTAAATTAGGTTCATTATAACAACTCATTTAACATTGTGGTTGAATTAAGTCAACCTAAATGCACTTAGAAAATTAAGTCAAAACCTAATATTAAAATATTCAGACCAAATATATCAAATATCTAACCAAGTTATTATAGAAATAGAATAACTTCATCACAATCTAACAAACTTAACTAAACAACCTTAGAATCAAACATGTCTTAGAATTCAATTTCTAGCTATGCTTAAGGATTGGGATCCCTAATGAAAACCCCACTTGGATAAACAAAATTTCGAAGAAAATCAAAACTGACTTTTGCATATGCACGAACACCCCATTCTTCACCCCACGAATTTTGAATTAGAAAGTAATGTCCCTCATCGCTGGAGGCTCCATAGCCGACCACAGTAACCATATGATCGTGATCATTTTCGACAATTTTGTACACTTTATCAGCTTTAATGGTCTGCACATAGAATTCATATATACTCAATAAATAAATAAAAAACAAGCTTTTTAATTACTCAATTGAAAATAGAATAGAAATAAAAACTTACTCTTCCCCACTCTTTAAAAATTTGCCCAACCGTCATTGTAGCACCAAGTGGTTGAGTCTTTAACTGCTCCAGGATAGTGTTTGTGGTGGTTAAGCACCCATAGGACGTAATGAAGATCTTGAATTTCTGAATTTTAGAAAAAAAATCACATTAAATAAAAATAGGTACTTCGAGTCTACTAAATAAATATGTACTCGAGCTACTTACGCAGTTTTTGGGCTCTATCAGATGACCATAGCTCAATGGAGGCATAAATGGGATAGCAAAATCTGGATACACTCCATTATTTTTGACATATTCATATGCCTTAATGGCATTACCAGCTGGTCCAGTAGATGGGGTGTTAGGGCTGATGAAAAATGTAACTATTTCCTCAACGGATCCCATCCAAGGCTTTTCTCCATCACAGCCTTCTAGAACACTAGCACTATAAATGGTGGAGGTGCTAGCAAATGCCCAATCTACATCTTGAATTTGAAAGAAAATGTAATCATTCAAGTTGAAATTGCAAATGAAAGTCATATCATGCATAATTTCAAATTAAACTATGGAAAACTACGTACGAGTTAATTGTAGTTTAGAAAATCTTTTAGAAGACAGTGTATTTTTTTGAAGGTGTTAATATAAAAGGCGAAATCATGCAAAGAAAAAAGACTTACTAGTGAATGACTGAGATCTCACCCGAGGAACACATTGTGGACGAACTTTCAGCCAAGAGAAATCAACCTAATGTAAAAGCAATGTATTACATGAATTTAATTCAGACAACCCATGAAAATAATTTCCTACGAACATTAATAATTTTCTACAAATTAACAAAAACTACAAACTATGTGCGCTGAGTGGGATCTAATGTAGAAATTAGAAGGAAAGAAAAAAAATGAGAAGAAGACTTACATTTCCAAAAAAATCATCAATCTCCTCAGTTGTCATCACAGCCACGCCGGACGTCATTTTGTTTGATAAACTCGATCGATAAACCCTACATAAAAGAATATTTTGTTCACAACAAGCAAATCAGAAAACACACCCCTTTTGATATTGACAAAAACTCGTCTTTTTCAAAGAGAAAAAGAATAACCCCACCATTTATGTATTTTTCTTCTGTTGTTATGGTTCAAGGATTTACCAAATCATACAAACAATCTCATTCTGATAAAAGAATTCTCACAAATACAGTTTTAACAATAAATTTTTAAGTCATCTTGCTTCTCAGTCATAAAGAATAGCATCTTAATCACAACACAATTTGAGGGCTATATCTAATAATGTTTTCATTTTGCATATTAAAAGGCTAACAGTAACAGGCCGCCACAACCTTGCGGCGGAAACTTACAAACAGCGGCGACCAAGCAGCAGGAGAGAAGACGGGGGGGGGGGGAGAGCTACCGTTCCTTTCCCGTGGCCTTACGCGGTGGAGACGGCGGTGGTTCGAAGTTTCCAGCCCGGATCCGTGACGGGCTCGGCGAGCTTTATACCTTAAACTAAAAACTTGCCGGAAAAGAAGGAGGCGGCGGCAGCGTTGGCGGTGGCGTCCTGGCGGTGATGGTGGTGAGAAGAGAGAAAGAGGGGTGTTACATGGGTTGTTAAGTTTCTTAGACGATATTCAAATCTCTTCAACTGACAGTGAAACAGATGGGCCTTACTTTCTGAATGACAATGTATCATGTATCATGTTGAATGTGCAGTGTGTATATATGTGAAAATATATGTTCCAAATACAGACATTTAATTAGGTAGCCCAACAAATTTAATTTTATATTATATGTTTTTCCTAACCAACATATTCATTTATATATATTATTCAAACAAATTAATTTTTAGTATTTTCAAGATTTGTTCTTTCCCATTTCGTATTTCATTTTTAATCAAAATAAAACTAAGGTGAATCGTGGTTATATTAAAAATGTTTATTTAGAACTTTAGTAATTAGTATCCCTGTTTTTTTATTAAAAAAAAAAAACCTAGCATCTTTGACGGTTAATTAAAATCTGCTAATTAGCATGAAGATGCCTTAAATTTAAATAAACAAAGAATTTCATAAATTTTGAAAAAAAAAAAAAGGGGGTAAAAATCTCATTGCATATAAAATTAGAGACATTTCTGTATTTCCTCTATCTATCAAGAAAGATTATATAGGATACCAAACACTAGGAAAAAAAACATTATTCATACAATTTGGTATATACAAACAATCTCATCATTATCTTATATTTCCTATCAAACTAGCCCTTAATGTATTGAAAGAGACAATTAAGGAACAAGCAAGAGGACACAAGGATTTTATATTTGGGGCTCCTCTCGCTGCTTTCTTGTGTTGGAATTATCTCCATTTAATTACAATCAATCGAATTATTGATTTGGTTTATATACGATAAACAAATCACTATAAAGATAGTTATTAATATGTTACACTTCTTTCTATTTATGAGTAAATTAATATTGAGAATTGTTAATTATATCAATCAGTGATTTTCAAATCACCCACAATTCTAAACATATTTGGGCAAAAATTATATAAAAGTGAACTATTGGTTAAAAGTTCTATATGAAAAGCTCATTTGGCCAATCCATTTTTATTTGTTTCATTTTAATTGGTAGAGACTATGGTCAAAGCCGATTTTTGTTTCTTGTTTTTCAATTAAATAAATTCATTATGTTTTTAGGTCTGTGGGTTTCCTCATGATGATCCCAATATACCATTTGGAAATAAATGGCACAGAACCCTAATTTCACCTCTCTCTTCTCTATTGAAATTCCAACGCACTGTTTGTTAGAGTCAAGCCAATGAGATTTCATGGAATGTGTTTTGTCTTCTCGTATCTTAGCTATATATATATATATATATATATATATATATATATATATTGTATCCCTTGGATAATTAATACCATGACAAAATTTATCTTCTTTGGTGAAACACAGCCTTTCTCTTTAGTGTTACATAGCCTTGACTAAAGTTTCTTAGCCTATTATGGCAAACCCCTTTTTCCAATAGAAATATTGATAAATGTGGTCCTTTTTATTATAACGATGCTATTCATTGTATTAAGATATAATAATAGATAAGATATATTTTTATCACATTTTTAAGATGATTATAATATTAATTAAGATCAAATTCAGCAGCTTAGTGGAACAAAATAACTTTATAAAATTGGTGTGTTTAGGGTTAAGGTTGTTCGTTGTTTTTTTTTTTCCTCTAATTTGTTTTCTTGCATTATAGTATTTTTCATTTTTGGCATTTCCAGTCGCAATTATTATTATTATTATTGTTATTATTATTATGGCTGATGGGCCTTTCTTTTCTTGTATAAAAGATTTGTCAGGACATCTGCTACGTCCAAGTTAATATACAAAAATTAGGGCAACAATCGATGAAGAACTGCGCTTTCTATCTTTCTTTATTTTATTTTATTTTAATTCTTTTGTTTTTGCATTTTAGTATTTTCACTCGCATGCGATTATTAATATTGTCTCATGGGCCTTTATTTTTTTAATGGGCTTGTATCAAACTTTTCATGAAACATATACGCATATGAAAAGCCCATTTGCCCCATCTTTTTCTTTTTTTTTGCAAGGTAATACCGTAATAATAATAATAAATAATAATAATAAAAAATGTTTTTTGGACAGGACATCTGATACGTCCAATTTAATACATAAAAATTAGGGCATGAGTCGAATGCAAATTAGTCAGTCTTACATTTTTGTTTCTTGTTTTTCTATTAAGCAAATTCATTATGTTTATTATAGGCGTGTGGGTTTCTTCCCAATAATTTTCACCTGGAAAGAAAGTCGATGATGTCTCCTTTGTCCTTTTCGAAATTGGTGAAATCAATGACTATTACATATATTCACGAATTCAGTGGTCTCTTTCTTTTACTTGGTTTAAGACAATGTTTCGTTTTCAATAAAAGTTGCATGCCCATTGGCCATTTCCATGACCTTCGTTTGACACACTTGGATCTGCTTGTTTGGTGGAACTGAGCCTACAATTACGAGGGGGCAATTTCAATCTAAAATATTTTTTGTTTTTTTTTCTTCTTAAAAGGCAAAATTGGAATATTCGTATTCTTTTGTTTTTAATTAATATTTAAATATATCTAAAAATGGTGGTGTGTAGAGATGGCAACAGAACCAAGTGGGTCCCCACTATTGTATCGGGAAAAAGTTTACCGGCTTGTTAATTATTTTTTACTATTAGCCTAATAAATACTTGAATAATTCTATAAAATTACATTGAAAAAAATGATATATAAGATATCTTCAAAATGTATAATAAAAAAAAAAAACTTGAAAGTACAACAATTAAATAAGCCGTTTTAATTAGGACATAAAAGATAAATATGTTTTTCTTGTGATGGATCTGGATGAGGGGGTACATGTCAAGTATCGGCTTGGAATCATGTCTTCTTTTCAATTGGAAAATGCAGTCAGATGTTTGAGGCAGTATAAGTGATCAAGAGGTAGTAACTCATATCACGGGAGGAAACTTCGCGCAGAGTTCTATTACTATTAATGTGGCTCCGGGATTTCTTATGGGCACAGGCATCCCAGGTAATTCAGTGTTATGGTTCTTCATTATCTGCATATTGCCTTTTTTTCCTAGGTGCTCATTTTGTATGGGCTTTTAGTTTAATGTTTCTATTCAGTGGACATGGTTATTGGCAAGAATTTATTGAATCCATCGTTTGGGCTCATAATAAATTAATTTACTTACGTGTTCATGAATTTTTATCATTTCTTAATAAAAAATTAATTTTTTATATAAATATTTGATTAAGTTATTTAAATAATATGATATATATATATATATGCATATATATATATAAATTCCCACAAGAAACGAGATGGAAATCCCCACAAGACGGGGAGTATGATCCCGCCTCCACCTCACATGATAAAATTTGATGATTTTCTTATCTGTTTGGGAAGGATCCCCGTGGGGAATGAAGATATGATTCCCCATCCTGTAATGAAACTTCATCTTTGTATGCTAATTAAAATACTACTACTTTTTAATATATAATTATATTAAAAAAAACTAATCGAACATTCAGAAAAAAAAAATCATAATTACATATTTTTTAAAAGCATCGTAATTTCATTAACTAAAGTATGATTAATAGGTTTTGATTAACCTCTAGTTTTCATTTTTTAATTAATATATTATTATGTTCTTTTCATTTATTTGTATGTTAAAAAGAACAAGTCAATTTTGCAATAAAAAGATATTAAAATTAAATTGAGAAAAAATATAATTAATAATAAAATCATATCCTCCTTTTCTATTATAAGAATAAAAATGTATCCATTTTTTCAGACATATTTGACACTATAGTAAATTTGAAGTCCAATAATTGTGCATAAAATAAAAAATTTCCAATTTCTATCCAGTTAAGTTTTCTTCAATTCCAAAATAAACGAGGGCTGAGGTTTTTCTTTCTGTTTTTATTTTTTATGTTTTATCATTTGGTTTTTGTTTCGATATTTTCACCGGCAATTATTAATATGATGTCTCATGGGCCTTTCTTTTGTTAATGGGCTTGTATAAAAGCTTTTCATTTAAACCCCCACTCATATGAGAAGCCCATCTACCCATCCATTTTAATTTGTTTCTTTTTCACAGGTCATCTGCTACGTCTAATTAAATATACAAAAATTAGGGCAAGAATCGACAGAGAAGTGCGGGGATTGAACATGAAGAAGGTGTAAATCTATCTAATACTTTTTATATTTGTGTTTCCTTACTCCTTCTTATATTTTTTCTTCTTTCCAGCGAATCTGCCCTCCAATTAATTCACAAAGTTTTCTTCAAATCTGAAAAAAACAAGGGCTGGAGGTTTTTTCTTTCTTTGTTTTAATCTTTTTGTGTTTTATAGTGTAGTTTTTGCATTTCTTTGTTTGTTTTAATCTTTTTGTGTTTTATAGTGTAGTTTTTACATTTCAGTATTTTCACGGGCATGCAATTATTAATATGATAATATCTTTTGTTAAAGTACTCGTATGAAAAGCCCACCTGCCGATCCATTTTTATTTATATACATCCAATTTAATATACAAAAACTAGGGCACAGAGCAGGAGATAGAAGAGGATGAAGAAGACTATCCTCCGCTCTCTCCTGGCCATTTTCCACTACAAGAATATGTTGAACTTATTAAATGTTGAGAATCCTCATAAATTCCTTGTATTGGGTTGTATTGTTCGTTGTACTACTTCTTCACCTAGCTTCTTTATTAGGAGACGGAATTCAAATCTGCTGATGAATTGGAGGCTACCAAAAGAGTCAAACTGGGTAACTAGTCTAACTCTTCTAATCCATATTAAAAATATTTAATATGTGTGATTAATTACTTTGTTGGTATGGGTTGGTTGTTAGGGTAGGATTAGTCCTGTTTGCAAGATTATTTATATCGGTATTAATTTGCGAGTGATTAATTACTTTGAATCAACTTGCAAACAAATCATGGTTGATTGCATTCCTTCACGCCCTTTAAGGTCTCCTTTGTATCCGGTTGATTTGGAGCAACCACATGAGTTTGAGTTTGAGCATGAATATATACGTCCAGTCCTTTTTGCTATTAAGGAAATCAATGAAAGGTTTGCGGGTGAAGGTTGTGGGCACAATGTTCTTAATGAAGTTCTTCACGTTCATAGTTAGACCACATTTAAACCACATGCGCTTGTGGGGTTGGTGAAGGTGGTGGGCACAATGTTCTTCTTGAAGTTCTTCACAGACTATGCAAGCTCTGGTGTGTGACTTCTTAAATATTGACTTGGATAGCTGCAAGTTTCTCCAGCTCCTTAGCTTTATAATGGATCATTAATTATGTTTTTTTCTTTTTGTCTATAACAACTCTGTAGAAATTCGTTTTTATTTGTAATAAATCTTATAATGCAAGGATTTCATGGTGCCAAACATTTGATCTAGTAGATGTAAATTGAATCGATTATTAAGAAATTAGTGTGTAATTAAACTCATAGTATAAATTGTCGAACTATGGTTTCGTGTTCGTGTAAATTAATCAACAAGATGAGCTTGTTAAATATCATTTGCTGACGTTTATTGATGTTATTTTTCTAGTTAGCATGCTAGGTGTCGATGTATATTCTTTGAAAAGTTATAAATTAAAACTCTGAAACAATAACAAAAGAAACTACTTATCTTTGTTGCCTTTAAGTAGTACTGTTGATAACCTAATCCAGGTAGCTAGGTAATTGTACTCACAAAATTAATAAGACTTGAGCGTTTGAATATTAAACCATTGGTCGTTCTAACAAAGCTTGAATATATATGTTGCAAGTCATTTTTACTTTGTTTGTTAATATTGAACTGTTGTAGATTAAGCTACCCATATATTGATAAAGTTTGTTAATCCCTCTTTGAATTTCTGATAGAGTTTCGTCTTTGGACCTAGCTAAGACTAAATGTAGACTATTCATTCAATAATTTTTTATTGATACTCACATTCACTATTGTTGAATGCTTCAGATTATTATTAAAAAGAAAACATATAAGATAATTTTCTGAAAACATAGACATTCATAAATCGGACAAATCTTTGTAATATGCATGTATGAGCGAAACAATTTTCAAGAAATAATTACGAGATTTTACTCCTAATAATATAACATTAATTGTAGTCGCTATAAATGTACAACTAGTATAAGATCTAATTAAATAAATTAAATTATACCAATCAGATAACTAAAATCGATATGAGATATAATAATCTTAATTAGCTACACCAGATTTTGACTGTATCGCTAAATTCTTGATTAACTTAAGGCACAACCTAAATAATGAGCCATTAAGCATAAAGCCAAGATAATTAGTTGTCAATCAACTATGTAGTTGAAGTTTAAACAGCCTACAGATTGTTAAGTAAAAAAAACAATGTGGGGAGAGAGAGAGAGAGATTTGAGTCAAAGAAACATGGCCTTGAATGAAAGTAAAGAAATTTAAATAAGGATTCAAATAATTGTCCTGCCCTTAGGACATAGGTCTTTAATTAGGGCTGGGGGGACGCCTATCAACTTCATTTTCTTAGGAGCTTTCACTATCTCACCCTCAAGCCCTCCACACCCACCATGTATCACTACAACTTAATGCTCTACCATTAAGTAAATAAAATAAAACCACACACACATAAATATATACACACATATATATTAATGTCTAAATGCCCCACAGGTCTATCTATCAATACATATGTGTGTATTTATGTTAAAAAAATTATGACCATTAATCTTGGAAAGGTGAATTAGACTTTGTCATTCCAGCAAGTTTTCGCTCTTTATGTAACAAATTTCATTCATATTACATTATGAACTATATTATTTATTACATTTTGTCATTAATTTAGAGTAACTAGCGGACATGTCTGTAGTGTTTTAAATAAGTGTTTAGTTTTGAGATAAATGCCCAAAATGACAAGATCAGGAGTCAATTGTAAAAGAAGAAAATTATTGATGATCATAAAATGTAATAATGTCGCATAGTTTGAATGACAAAGTCATCTTGAAATTGAAACAATTAATATATATTTAATTATAAAAAAACTCTATAAATGAAAATAATAATAATTTGCTGCACTATTACAACTCAACTACTGAATTCTCTCTAAAATGAGTAAAGGTCAAATTTCAAACTTCTTGACTCATACTTATGACATGATAAATGATTTCACTTATTACATAAAATCTTTAAATCTTAGTATACGCTGGCGTATTTACAAAACTTATAGTGATTTTACTCATTCTCATGTATAATGAATGCATGTATATATATGTGTATAGGCATCCCCACAGTACCCTCTCCCCCATCACCATCAATACACAATTCTAACATACATGTATACGTATTTTGGAACAAGTAATAAGCCACGTTAATGCCCTATCTATCTTTCACTTTCTCTTTATCTCTCTACCCCTCTTTAATTTTCTTTTACCTTAGCACTTTTCTTCATCATGTTTGAATTTCCATTGTAGACAAAATTGTTCGAGAGTTAGATCCCAAACTTAAAACCTCTCCACCAAATCCGAAAAAGACAATAATTGGTGCATTTACAAGCTTGAGAAATCATGTTTCCTTCATTCAACTGCAATATTGATCATAACTCTTTCGATGAGTCCTTGCTCAAAAAGTCACCAATATTATCAGATCTTCAAAACCCTAGCTCCAAACTAGACGACCCTCCTTTTCTCTTCAACTTTCCTTCCCCTTTCCTCGACGAACACGAATCCCCTTTGAATCAGATTTTCTTCCAAAACTACCTCATGGCTTCATCGGATCAGATTCATAGCAATAGCTCTGCTGATCCCACAAAAAAGACGGTCCAGAAAGAAGGTGATCATGGAGAGATCAACCCTAACTGCGTTATAGCTCCGTTAAGGAGATCGTCTCGGAATCTCGGAGTGGTGCCCAGGAGGAGAACGGGGAAGAAGGACAGGCACAGCAAGATTTGCACGGCTCAGGGTATTAGAGACAGGAGAATGAGATTATCTCTTCAAGTTGCTCGGAAATTCTTCGATCTTCAAGACATGTTAGGGTACGATAAGGCGAGCAAGACCATCGAGTGGCTCTTTACGAAGTCGAAGAAGGCGATCAAGGAGCTGGTGAATGATCATCCACAAGGTGGGAATAACAACATTTCCATCAGTGATGCGAAGAGTGAATCTTTCCTCTCTGAATGTGAAGTGGTTTCAGGAGTACTAATTGAGGATCCTTCAAACAAAGATGTCACGATGCCAATGTTATGCATTGAACCCTGCGAGAACGAAGAGAAGAAGAAGTCGTCGAGGGAGAAGGCGAGAGAGAGAGCACGGTGTAGAACGAGAGAGAAGATGGTGAAACAATTCGAGGGTTCAAGCCAATGGTACAAGCCAAACCCTAATGGTGTAGATCAAGAATCAATTTCCAATAATCTGGAAAAGAGTTCTCCATATGAAGATCCTGATCATTATAGCTCATTTCAACAGCACCTAGCTGATGTTGGAACAATCGAGAAGTTTCTGGGGAATTCATCGAGCTCTTCATCACCATCTTGGCCAATCTCAGAGAACTGCTCTGCTGCTGTTTCAGGTTATATAGATCCCAGCAGTAATTTCATGGGGTTTTTTGGGAACTGGGATTTGTTGAACACTGACAAAGCAAGCTCCATATATTCAGTGACAAATCAGGTTTCATTGGCAGGTAACCCTAACTCAGTTTACTCTGGGGAGTTTCAGTGATAAAGTTCATAAATATGCAAGCTAATGGTGATCAATATGATCTCTTGGTCATTGTATCAGTATGAATTTAAGTATGAATTTATTGTGTGAACTTTAAATCCCTGTTGTTTGAATATGTATCAGTATTAGAGGGTAAATATTTTATGATTCAGCTGCATTCTTGTTTATGATCATAACCAATAATTTAGCCATCATGACTAGTACTTAATTTCGAGCTATAAATGACATCTATGGCTTACACTGATAAAGCCAAGTATCTTCTTTAATTTCTTACTCTCATTCATTTATTTTCCATTTATGTAGTTTAATTTTATTATGAGGAAAATTTGGAAAAACATCTTAGAGGGTTTTTATGTACTTAATTGAGCTACCTCTTAATTTACCTTTTTTTCGGACCTTCAATCAAGAAGACAAATGGATTATATATATAAATTTAAGGGGTGATTCATGAAGTACTGATTAATATTTTAAGATTCTTAGGTATTGTATCTGTATATACATCTGTTAATTAATTAATAATGAACATATATCTCAAAACAAGTCATATAACATAAATCATTAATTTATACAAATTATTGACTATATTATTGTGTCATGTGATGTTTGGAAGAAACTAATTATAATAAAAGGGTTATAGATTGAATGCCATATGAATGTTAGCAGCTTTGAGATAGTGCTCATTTAATCCTGAAACTACTCGATCTGCTTGAACTAATGCGTAGCAGCTAGCTCAATTTAGCTTTTGCCAAATTTTGTTCCCTTTATTTTTGTGCAAAATATTAAATTTGGAGTACCATATAACATAAATACCAATCACTAATTCAATTGAAGAAGTTATTCTTAAAAATAGATCGGTACGTTTTGTGTTACATGTAGTCCTTATATGTGTCCATAAATACTCCTTATTTAAGTGAAAAGTCATGTTTAAATCAAGCTTGTCCTTCTTAAGTAGTAATTCAATATTAACAGTCTTGAAAAATTATTGTGATGTGATTTGCATTTAAATCAATTATAAATCAAAACGTGGATAAAGAAGGATAAGAATAACATGGTCGGTTTGGCATTGAATATTAGTTAAAAAAAGTGATTGGAGGAGGGTTTATGTGATCACTATTTTCATAATTGACATTTTTTTTTCTTTTCAAAACGATATACATATTATCTTTCATTTAAGTATGATGTTATGTTGATTTGCACATTATAAAGGTATACTAAAATCTTCAACATAAACTGAAGATCTAAATTTGTTTTATTTTACGATGTTGATCTAATATTGATAGTATTACCATGTCATAATGTAAATCGAGTTCTTCACACCCACTACTTATCTCCCCTTCATACATATAATCAAGAGAAGTAGCTAGGGTATTCTTGGTTTTTTTTTTCCTTTAAAAAAAGATTATATTTGCTCAATGAATTACATTTTTCTGAAATTGAGAAATTTGAAAACCAAAAAGTTAGCTCACAAATTGATGATGATATATTTACACTATTATAAATTTATATAGAGCTGCTACAATTGCTAAATATTTATCACAAGCAAACTTATTAAAAAACTGAAGCTCTAGCTGCGGCATTAAAGTGGTTTTTATTAATGGTAGATTTTTCTCATTATGTTTAGATATAAATGAGAGAGTTAAAAATATTGGGCAGCTTCTTGATGTTAATTCTTGTGAACCAGTCCCTGAGAATTTAATCTACTACTTATTATGAATGGCACTCGAGAATTTAATCCACAAGATCAAAAACCCTCAAAGCTGCTTCACTTATAATTTTCAGCTGCAATTATATAATATATAATGAATGAGAATCGCCACCAGCTTTCAATCAATGACTACATATTTTTGAACTCATCAAATCAAATTCAATATAGTGTAAGATTTAACTGTAGAATTTGTACTACTTGCAGGCACGTAGATCATCATTTATAGCTATCATATTTCAATTTTATATTTCATTTCGTCGATACATGATATCATGACTATAATATGATATTCGCGCATATCATGAGTATAATTTTGTATTTCCATTTCAAATATCTACGTACCTATATGTTTGTTTGAGCTTATAATTAAGAGTATTGGTTCTAGTTTATTGAGCCCATATTACACTATTGATTTCTTTTTTTTTTTAACAACATTTATATCCACCAATGTTCTCATAATAGTCACATAATGAATTGTCATTTTATGTGATACTTCAAAATAACCATCATATAATACATATAAATGATATTATTAATTAATTAACATGTAGTGGAAAAGATAATGAAATATGAAATAACAAAAAACACAAATTAAAAAATTAAAAGGTGATCTGATTGAACAAATCATACTATTCTTTAGAGTGATCTCATGAGAGATTGAAGATTCCATACATATATTCTAAGAATATTAGGTGATTTCTTGATTGCAAGAAATAAATGCAGTCAACAAAAGATAAAATCATGTTTAAGTAACCCAAAAACACAACAGTAGAGACACAACATTTTATTGCAAGAGTACCAATAATCAATCGGGTGAGATGCAATGATTTGCATATATTCACCTGAAATGCATATCATTTACATTTACATTTACATCTTAAATAAACAGAGTAGAGTAGTTAATGCAAAGGCGGCAATTTTAGATAATTATGCTAATTAAGACTGTCTTTGAACAAATAATGTTAAATATTAGTAATGGCCCTTAAACTAGCTATATATGGGACAGTCAAAATTGTCCAAGAACCTCTTTTATTTATTATATATAACTAATTAATTAACTGAACCAGATTGTAACATTAAAGGGGTTTGACAAAAACAGTTATATTTAAACACAAATTACATTTATGAAGGTATGTTTCAAGAAGAAAAAACTTATAAATTTAAAGTATTATAAGAAGTATGGCCTCATTGGTGTTTCACATATATTATCATGTGAGTATTTAAAATTTGATATTTTTTATTTTACGGTAGATTTGCCCATGTAGACTATATTAAAACAAAAGGATTTATATGAGACATGTGTTACAGATAGTTATTATGAAATTGATTCTTATTACACATAAACAAAATATATTTTTATAAATTCATATATGAATTATGAAATGTAAATCTTAGGTTGATCCATCTTATGTAACTTAACTGGATACGTGAGAAGGTCTTACATAAAACTCACTCATATTAAAATTAGCGGTAGGGCAAGACATGGGTGGTAAAATTATTGGAAATGACAAAAATTTCTAAATTAAATTAAGTGTCACAAGAAAGATAAGTGTGTAAATAATTACAGTATTCTATCTCGATTAAACTTAATATTCGATCTAGATAAATAAAACCAAAAAAAAAAAGTATTCACACCATGATTTGTGCATTAATTTTTTAAAGTTAGATTAAGACAAAAAATTATTAGGATCCACCACATATCTACATAATTAATTCAATGATCGTATAATATATATTATTAACTCATGAGATCTTTTCATCAATGTATATATGACACCAAAAAATTGACCCATATGGTGCCATCAATCGCCATTAATTTCATACATTTATTAGGCAATTAAAAATCTATATGGTGCGTGGACCAACCAAACTTTTTTTTGCAAATGCTAGCCAATTTTATATTCCCCCTATATATAAATGTGAGAAAAAAAAAACATAAATTGCAATAAATATTGAATGGAAGATAATTAAATTGCAGTGGCGACTAGGTACCTTACGGTGGAATATCAAGTGGAATATTATGGTCTCTGAGTCATTTTCAGTATTTCTAGATATCCAATTGCAATTTGTAGAACTTAGGTAAATTAGCAACTCGATGACAAAACAGTACTGGAAAATGGTCCCCTGCGAGCTGGTCCATGTTAATTTGAGTTGTTGAGAAATTGTAATGATTGATTGATTGCTAGACTCGACATAACGATCCTTTTGATGCTACTTATGAAGATTGATCCCTACAATTTAATACCTTAATTTTGTTATGCACAACTCCAGCTTTTGTAATACATTATAAGGGTTAAAAGATGTATTTGAAAATTCTAAGAGAAAAAAGAAAACAAAAGATAATCATGAATAAATCCAAGAATTTCTTGAGAATCCTACAAGGTCGGTTCTTTTTTTTTTTTTTTTTCCTCTCTGTAGATAGTCAGAACTTCATCTGGGTTTGATTCCTATCGAGAAGTCCACTCGAAATCAGAAATTGTTAAGAAACAACATGATCTTTCTTTTGTCCCTTCCAAGCGATCGGAAAAGAAAGAACTTGTTAATATATTCAAGATAATTATATATTTACAAAATACTGTCTCAATTTATCCTATTTCATCAAATTCGGGGTGTAATAGGGTCCTGAAGCACGAACCAGATATGGATAGTTCCAATAAGATTTTATTCTTGAATAAAAATCAATTTTTTTATTTATTTCATCTATTCCATGACCGGAACAGGAAGGATACATGTTATACCACGATTTAGAATTAGTAGGGAGATTTCAAAAAATGGCAAACCTATTCACTCTATCAATAACCTAGCTAGCCGAATCTAGTGTATCATAAAGGATTTGTCTTTTTATTGATTACTATGAATTGGATCAAAAACAATGCTTGAATGAGGCAGGATTGAATCATAAGAGAAATCTTTATTGGTTATATCTCCTATTTTTTAAGAAGAGAATGAATCTTTTTCTCGAAGGATCAAAAAAGAAAAAAAAAGGGTCCGAATCTCTTACAAAAATGATTTGGAAGATTCAAAATGAAAAATAGTGATATTTGCTAGCAACAACATAATGGAGGCAGTCAATCTATTCCATAGCAGAATGCTAGCAACAACATAATGGATTGATCTGAAATCTAATTCATATCCATGAAAATGAAATGAAGAAGATCAACAAATGAATGTGGTATGCCTAGTTGAGTAATATTAATGAAAAATTAAACGTAATGAATTAGCAAATATTTCTGCTTAAGATTAATATTGATTCTGAAGGTGTTCAAAATAAAGAAAATTTTAATTTCTAGACCAGGTCATTTGACTACAAGTCATTTTTATCACTTAATAATATTTAGGGGTCACACTTAAGACATATAAAAAGATTCAAATGTACTAGTAATCTACATATAATATTAATAAACATAAACTAGCTAGACCTAGTTGCATCAAATTTCTGGTGACAATATATTCAATAATCTGAAACTATATCAGCTCTCCTGCACTTCTTTTAGTTCACATTAATTAACAGAAAAACAATACAAATGGGAAACTAACATGGATATGTTGCTAAGGTGTAAAGCTATTTCAATTATCACAACCACCTTGAAGGTCTTCCATATAGACTCTGAATAGGACATAGAAAATTAAAATTAAAAGTATTATAATTTGTTAGTTTGTGTGTATTGAGTGATCCAAAATATAACATTTGAAATGAATATATTTCAAATCTATTCATATTAAAGTACATTCAAAATCCATGTAAGTTATTTATTAAATAGTTCAAAATGAAATTGATGGATTAATCCATATTAATCTAAACATAAAAAATAAATTGTTACTATAAATTTCAAATTATTTCGCAAATCTTTCAATCTAAACACGACCTTGGATTGATGGATTTGATGAGACATTTGAAATACATGGTAGTAAATTCATTAATGGTATTTCATAGATGTGGAATATTTGAAATCTATTAATTTCACATTGAACTTTTTTTTAACAATAAATTTCAAATCACTTTATTTATACACAACCCAGTAGTTATTAAAATATTATACCTTAACGAGGATTGATCAATTCTATCTTACAGAAAGTAAAAATATTTGCAGATATCACCCAAATAGAAATATTATACCTTAGTTTATAGTTAACAATATATTGACACTGTTCTGCTAATATACCCACTATCATTAGGACATTAATATATACTCACCACTGATATATCAGATATATAATATACCTATTAATTTCAAATTACATAATATAAAAAGATAAGATCATCACATATCACCGATACATCTATTAAAAAATTATCAGCATTTTAACATTTTCATATACATTTACATTTGAATTATGAACTAAAGTTGTAAGCCCAATGCTTAATGTAAAGGAGTAAAATAAGGCCCAAAGATATCAATATTTAAAAGAAAACTTGTAAAAAAAAGGCTCAAAGACATCTATATTTAAAGAGAACGTATAAAAAAGGCTCATGCTTATCAAATCTAAACAAGTAGCCTAATCTATATATCTATATATATAAATAGAACCACAACAAAAAAATAGATAACAGATTTTTCCGATTCAAAAACTTTCTATTTCGAAAAACCTGCAAATAACTGCTCCATACATTGCTTATGCAGAAAATAATCTGCAATTTTAAAGTTTTTTTTTTATAGAAATTGACCTTATTCATTGGGCCTTTTTTAGATATGGGTATTGAGAACAACAATTTAAGTAATTTTTTAAGCTATGACAATTTATAAAAATTTAAATTTCTAGATATAAATTTGAGGTAAAACACCTCGTGAAAGTTAAAATCACACATGTAAATAATAAAATCGAAAACATAAAATCATTCGAGTTGGGCTATTTTGAATATTATACATTAATGTTCATATTTTGAATATTTTAAGATATTACCCCATTATTAGTAGATAAAATAGTAAAGTTTGTACTAAAAAGAAAAAAAGAAAAAGGAATACTCATTGACATTTCCATTCTACAAAAAAAGTCACTTGAAGAATAAGTGAAATAATGGTTAAATACGGAAATAAAACATGAAAATAATGAATAATAAGATTACAACAATAAAATTAAAATACGTAGATCAACAAATTAATTTTTTTAATAAGATTAAATACTATAAAGAAATTTATAAACTACAAAATTAACAATTTAATTCTTTTAAACTACATAAATAAGATTATTTAAGAAAAACGTTATAAGCAAAAATTTATTATAATAATTAAAATATAGCTTTATTTTACGGATCCATTTTCTAGATTTCTAAAATCGGTTTTTTTATATTTCTATCATTATGACCCGTGTCTGTCTCTATAATTTCCCTTCCATGCTAGAATCAAGTTTCTAAGTTGAAAATTGATTTTTTTCTATTATTTGGATCATTATATTACAAAAATCAAATTTCATTCAATTATTATAATAAACATTGAAAATATCAAAAACATAATTTCATGAAATATTAATATCAAATATTCATTTATATTACACAAGTCTTCATGAAATTTAGTATTCATAAAATAATTCAATTAGACAATAAATTCAGTACTCAATTACATGTATATCACATTTCATAGCCAAAATGTAGATAACCAAATTACAATTTAAAATATATCGCTAATTTTATTATTTTTTTAATTTTAATTTTCACATATCAGCTTGACTTGAAACGACATCAGCTGAAAGAGAATACGTTAACTACTGAAATTAAAATGTTAGGGTTAGATTTTGGAAGCTTAATCAATATTTAATCAATATTGATAAGATTTATAAACCCGCATTAATAATTGACCATCTTTCGAGGCATGAATTGATAAAATCCATAAATAACAAATTATAACCTTCATCAACATGACAAGTTCAAGTTAGAACAATACAACTTGAAAAAATTAGAATTTTCATAGATATCAAACAAAATACAAAATAATAAACCTAATAATACAAACTTAAAACACAAATTTAAGAAAATATCATTATTAACATAAATTTAAAGAGTAGAACACAGCTTAAAATTATTCCTATCTAATATTGGGATCCATTTGGATGAACGAATTTGAATGAAAGAAATTTCAAATCACTCTATTCAAAAATTCCAAACACAACCTAAAGTAAACTAAAAGAAGAAATCAACCGACAGTTGGAAACACAACTAATTTACAAATTCCACGAACCTAAACAAACCACATTTATGCAATTATCACCATTGAGAAATTCATCTGAAGCATCATGAATATGCGCATGCCAAATTTCAAGGATATATATATATATATATATATATATATATATATATATATATATATATATATATATATATGCTAAAATCATTAACGACATGGAGCAGAATATAAGCAAATGACGTTAAGAAAAAAAAGTAATATATTCGAAGATAAATTTAATGTCCAAAATTGAATTGAAACATGTCAATGTCAACAATCATTCGCCTTCTTCCCAGTTTTAAAAAAAAATGTAAAGATTGAAGCCGCGTGAAAATTAATACTTCAAGAAGAGCAAATTTCTAAAAGAAAAAGAACATCACGAGGTTGGATGTAGATGCAAATAACAGTTCGAAAGACACAAAAACTTTAGATAATTTACTCCCATATTATGAATGCAATTCATCCAATCCTTTAGAACATTTCCACATGCTTCTTGCCCTACCTTATTCACTACTCGTTCACAGTATCTTGTTTTAGCCTAAAACTACTATTACTCATTCATCAAATACAGGAAAAAAAATTCAATAACTGCTGATAACATAGCAAATCAATGATACATATGCAACCAGAAAAAAAGGCAGGTGATTGTCTTAGCAATTAATAATTATTTCATATGATTAATTGCTAAGACAACCAGAAAAATAGCAATAAGCAACCACTTGACTGACAGAAGCATAACATAGAAACAGAAGTAAAGATATTGGCAAGATATGAAATAATTATTAATTGTTAAGACAATCAATCAGCTGATCTTTAATTCCAAAAATATATATATATATATATATATATATATATATATATATATATATATCAAACTGAAGGTGGAAATGAACATCAACAGAAATGAAATATAAGCAAATTGATGAAAACAACTCATATAAGGGACTCCATAACAGAGAATCAATGATGTATCTCAATAACCAATCAGTATCTTCGGAACATAAATCTCACCTAATATACCTTTAAATTGTCCAAAAATAAATAAAGAATCCCAAGTAAATGGAGTGCTGTAAAACAAGAGATGCAATGATTAAGCGAAAGATTTGATGCACCATACAGAATACCAATAGAGAAATCAAATACAAACAGAAGCACACATGAGGATATCAGGTATTAGCAGGCTGCAACACAAATACCATATGTAATAGGCTAACAGAGCCAATCATTTTTTGAACAATTCAAGGCCATATTTTAAGTAGCAAACATAGCTAAACATAGGGAAGTCCAACCTTCAAAGTTATAGCTATTGCTTTTGAAGAATAAATACTATGGGACCATAAAACACAAAGCATACAGCAGGGTTGAAGAGAACAGAATGATCCGATGAAAATAGTACCCTTGTTCTTGACTGTTCACATATGCTACCATCTTTATTTTAACATTAAATCTTTCCCTTCCAAAACCAGTCTTAAAACAGGAACAACATAAAGGAAGGGAAATGCAACTTAAGAACACCCAACATATCATAAACTCCGGTGCACTTTAGACTAAAATAACTGTTGAAAACCGACCATCAATATCAAATAGAACAATAACAAAAAACACATACCATCCGAACAACCACTGATGCATGGCTTTCAATAAAAAAAACAAAGAAACAAATACGTTTTTAAATTCCCAGACCACACTTTGGCACAGATAATAGAATAATTTAACTAAAACCCAACCTCTAACAACAATATCATTCTAGTTGCAAAGTGATGACGAATGATCAAAATTCTGGACTGAGGATGAGAAGCTGATCAAAACACATCAAGTTCGGTAAAAAGTAAGTCAAAGCAAACTCCAACTCGAGAGAGGAGACAAGATGCAAAGCGTAGGAGAAAACATGCAGGATATAGAGTAACCCAAAGTAAAAAAATGACAGCCGTGAAACAAAACAGTGACAGAAGAATAGGAGATCAAACAGATTAAAAACACCTGAACATCAATGATTGCCCTGCAACCATACTTTGAAAAGAAAACCTGTAAAAGCATCCGAACAGGTTAGATGTTTCACAATAAACAATCAGTATCTTCAGAACAAGAATCTCAACTATAATATACCCAAAAAAATTATAAAAAATAAGGTCAACCAGCATAACTTCCTGAAACCCGAAATAAAGAATCCCAAAAAAATGGATAGCTTGCGTGTTTGAGAGTAGGTAGGGAAAAAGATGGTGAGGATACACTAGAAGAGGAGATTGAATAGATTAAAAACACTAGAACATCCATGATTGCCCTCCCAGAGAAGAAAACCCTGTACAATCAGCGTACAATTAGATGTTACACAATAACCAATAAGTCTCTTTAGATCATGAATATTGACATATATATTAAAAGAATTCCCAAAATTAGCTCACACTGTATTATAACCTCCCCGAAACCCGAAATAAAGAAGTCCAAATAAATGGAATGCGTGCTACCACCACATTGGTGCACATTTTCTGCAGATATAAAGGAACCATATTTGAGGACAAATAAGAAAAAACAGGGAGTATACACTGATTGCCCTGCATCCCTGCTCGAAGAAGAAAACCCGGTAGAAGCAGCCAAACAAGTAGATGTTTCACAATAGCCAATCAGTCTGAATCTCGACATATACTTTAAAATTTTCCAAAAAGATGGTCACCCAGTATAACTTCCCTGAAACCCGAAATAAAGAATCCCAAAGAGATGAAGAACTACCACCACTCTTGGTGCACATTTTCTGCAAATATAAAGATGGGAGTATAGACTGATTGCCCTGCAACCCAGCTCGGAGAAGAAAACACCATAAAAGCAGCCGAACAAGTAGATGTTTCACAACAACCAATCAGTCTAAATCTCTACATATACCTTAAAATTTTCCAACATAAGGCCACCCAGTATACCTTCCCTGAAACCCAAAATAAAGAATCCCAAATAAATGGTGAGCTTCCACCGCTCTAGGTGCACAATTTCAGCAAATATAAAGGAACCATATTTGACGACATTGTAAGAAAAAGATGGGAGTATACACTAGAAATCTGCAGATGGATGAAAAAGATATGGTGGAGAGTTGATATATCAACTTAGCATCCTCTAAATCCATACATTTGCAACTTCAACAACAGCATCGTAGAGTGCTACATCCCAAATATTTCATCCAAATAGCTAATGTAATTACCACAGCATAAAAACCAAGGAAAATATCATCAACAATCAAACAAGAACCTAAATTCCAGTGAAAGCCCACATATAAAGCAAATTAGATTGGAATTGGATGCACATTCATGCAAAGATTTCAACCAAGGGAATCCAGATGATTGCTAAATCTTCTGTTTATTATTCAGATATGAATTTTCAATATTTATCAGCGAAAGCATCTAATGTGAAGTGAAGAATGCAAACCTGACAAAGTAGAGCAAACTCCCAATATTGAAATTAGATATCACAGCCAAGCTCAGTGAACAATAATGATGCTCTTCAGATTAGTGAACTACAAAGGAGAACAAAAACTAACAGGCAAGAATTCTATTCATTAGTCTTTATATGAATTTTAAATATTTATCAGCCAAAGCATCACATGTGAAGAGAAGAAGAGTAACATCGCATGCTTAGTTCTACACCTGTAGATAAAATTCAGTCTCACAGGAAGTACATTTAGGTGACTAACTATCCCACAACAGATCAATTAACAATGATGATGAAACATAGCATTTGCATTAGCAAGATCATTATGAAACATAGCATTAGCATTAGCATCATTATGAAACATAGCATTAGCATTAGCAAGTTCATTATGAAACATAGCATTAGCACTAGCAAGTTTCATTAGCATTAGCATTAGCATTAAATTGAAGTTAGATAATGCCAAGCGTAGAAGATCAAAGCTTTTCATATTGATAAGGGTTATAATCTAGCAAACAAGGGTCAAATTATTCAGCCCATTCACTTTAGATAATTCAAATCTTAAAAGATGGAAGTTAGATTATGTCAAACACAGAAGATTGAAGTTAGATAATCTCAGTCACAGAAGTTCAAAACTTTTCATACTGATAAAGGTCAAATTATTCAGCCATTATCTTTAGATTATTCCAACAACAGAAGAATGAAGTTAGATTATCTCAAACAAAGAAGATTGAAGAAAGATTACTAAAGATATTATTCTGACAGCAGATGACTGGAGTTAGATTATCTTAAACGCAGAAGATTGAAGATAGATGTTCTCAATCAGAGAAGGAGCAAAGCATTTCATAATGATAAGTTTCAAAACCTAGCAGGCAAGATCAAAATTTTCAGCCCTTCACTTAAGGGACATAATATAGCAGACAAGGGTCAAATTATTCAGCCATTAACTTTCGATCATTCCAAGATTGAAGTTTGATTAGTTAGATAATCTCAATCACAGAATATCAAAGCTTTTCATAATGATAAGGGTCAAATTATTCAGATATTAGATTCCTCAAAGAAATTTCATTGTCGTCTCTCCCTGTCTCAAGATTTTTGCATCCACAATCTATCTTTCTTTTGCGCGCTTATGCAAAGGAAATGTAGAGAATCGGGAATCAAAAATCTCAACGTCAAAGACTGGGGGAAAATAAATAAGACTTCGTAATTTTATACATGCACTTACAATCACATAAACTGCGAATCCAATATGCACTGATGAGAACAAAAGCTAGGGTTAATAGCAATAATGGTACAAATCAGATGCTTTGAAGGAATCATCCGAAATAACTTATAGATTAGGCAAGTTGGGGAAGGAAACGCACCTTCGGAGATTACTAAATATCCTATGAGTTAGTAACCTGTGAGTAGTGCGCGGGCAGCGATGTCGCACAACCACCGTCGAATGCTGCCTCTTTCTCCGCCATACTTCAAGCGGCACAATTAAATAATATATTTCTCTGCAAGCAGCGATAAACGAAAGAAGGAAAAGTGAATGGAGAAAGAAAAGGGACGAGAGAGAAGTGTAGGAGAAGAGGGGCTGTGATGGAGAGAAGACCGGACGTCGAAGAGGTTGGCCATGGAGAAAAGGCGAGAGGCGGCGGAAAGAAAGGAGGACGGCGGCGATGGGAGGAGGAGACAAGGGCCGCAAATAGGGAAAATGGTGGCTAGGGTATTTTACAAAATATATATATATATATATATATATATACGTTTATATTAATCTCTTTAAAAAATAAAAATAAAAATATATATATATATATACTAATAGAATTGGGCTTGGAATTATTTTTAAAAAATTATCTTCTTTAATTAGGCTTTTATGAGAATGTTAGACGTGCCTAAACGGTTCGAAAAACTAGAACCGGAATGGTTTGGGAATTGTGAACCGTCGAAGTAAGGTTCGATTTCGATTCGGCCTCTTTAAAAATCGAGAACCGACCGGTTAAACCGGTGGTTTGTGTTTTTTTTTTTTTTTTTTTTTGCATTTTCAAACGAGACACGTGTACGCTCGGAATCGCTTGACCGTTGATCATCAACGGTCAATATCAAGTTACCGTTGCAAACCGATGGTTCGAACCGGTGCAATTTTTTTTTTTAAATTTCAGGCCACGTGTGCGCTCACGATCGCTTGATCGTTGATGATCAACGGCCAAGATCAAATTACCGTTGAAAACCGACGATTAAACCGCCGGAAACCACCCCGGAACTGCCGGTTTCCAAACAGCCCTAACAATTTT
This sequence comes from Scutellaria barbata, assembly GCA_028654395.1. Taxonomy (NCBI): domain Eukaryota; kingdom Viridiplantae; phylum Streptophyta; class Magnoliopsida; order Lamiales; family Lamiaceae; genus Scutellaria; species Scutellaria barbata. The sequence goes on from CM053647.1 coordinate 30,373,189, forward strand.
TTTTTTTTTTTTTTTTGTAAATTTTGAGTATTGAGCTCTATAAATACCTCATTCCATTTAACTTCAAACCACACCATTCCTCAATCTTCTCTCTCAATTGCAAGCTTCAATCTCTCTCTCAATTTGTGCTAATTATTTCAATTTCATATTTTCATTTTCAAGCACCATTCTTCATTCAATTCTCAAGTTTCAATCTCTTTTTCAATTCTAGTTAGCTACTGCTCTTCTACTTCAATTTATTTTACTTCAATTTTATTCAATTCTAGTTTCAATTTTTCTTTCTTCTTCTTCAAAAAAAAATGTCTCGAAGAGTCGGTTCTTCTTCCACCGGATCATCCCATATAAAAGGAAAATCGCCTATGCCACCACCACAAGATATGTCTTTAGATGATCTCATCGATTCTTACTCTCCTCATTGGAGTCAAGAATGTGAGAATTTGGAGGAATGTCTAGGTCCTAATACCGCCGCGGCCTTTAGTACCGAGTAAGAAGAGGAGGAGGTGCCGAGACATACTCAAGAAAGTGGTAATACTAGACGTACCACTTCTCGAATACCTTCGACTCTTCGAAGTGATATTTTCTCCATTCATTTTAGAAAGGAAAAAGTATCGAATAACGACGTGGATTTTGTAGTGACGTGCAACTATTGTGGGAAGCCTACAAATTCAAGCATGGAGGAAGCTACGGGACATTCAACAACCACGTCATGAAGAAGCATCCGGACAAGTTGGGTATGGATCGATCGCAAACTCAACTTCGTGGAAATACCAACTCTTCAACTGGAGTCGAAGGTATAGATTCTTTACTCTTTAAATTTAGTCAATTATCACATAGAAAAGGAGTAGCCGAATTTGTTGCTAAAAACATCTACCTTTAGGATTTCCATGTGATGATGATTTTGAAAAATATACTAAAAATTATTTATAACCTTCTAGTAGAAAAATATCTAAAAATACCGTAACTAGAGATATAGAGAAAATCGTAGGAGAATATAAATATAAATTAATTGAGGAGTTTAAAATGTCTCAACAAAAAATTTCTATTTGTAGTGATATTTGGAATGATCCTTATTAAATAAATAATTATATAGGAATTACGGCTCATTGGATAGATGATGCATGGAATGTACAAAAATGTTTAATTGCATATATCGACTTTAATGATAGACATTCGGCTATAAATATTGCACGTCAAATAATTGGTTTTTGAAATGATTATGGTATAGTACAAAAAAAAAATTACGATTGAATTTGATAATGCAAGTGCTAATACGGTTAGTGTACAATTTTTAATTGAATATTGTAAACCTCCATTAGATGGTAAATTTTTTCATACTCGTTGTATGTGTCATACATTAAATTTATGTGTTCAAGATGGTTTAAAACAATTAGATGAATATATTGCACCTATTAGATCCGTCGTTCATGAAATTGCAAAATCAACATTATGGCATAAGAAATGGGCTAGATTTTGTAAGAATAATGGAATGGAAGTTAAGAAATTTGTAGTTGATATTAAACATCGTTGAAATTCAATTTATAATATGCTTAACGATTTTTTTGCATATAAAGATTTGCTTTGTCAATTTTTTTATGGAAAATCCACATGATGACATAATGTTAATGAACAATGCATGGGAAACATGTATTAATTTGATGCAACTTTTAAAATTTTTTGAAGAGGTAACTAGAGAATTATCCGATTGTTATTATCCTACTTCTCCACTAGCTTTAGATCATTGTGTGAAAATTGCTCTTATTTTCAATAAATATTCTACATGTCCTATTTTAGGAGATACAATTATAGTTATGAGATCAAAATAGTTAAAATATTTTCATGAAATACCCGATGTATTTTTATGTGCTAAATTATTAGATCCTAAAATTAGAAAAGATGGCTTAGGAGAATTATTAAAAATGTATTATTATGCATTGTTCCCAAACTTTATTTTAGGAGAATATGATGAAGTTGATTATGTGTCTAATTATATGGAAGTTGTTGGTAGAGCTAAACAATCATTAATCGAACTATTTAAAGAATATAAAATTACTTTTGGTGATTCTTCTAGTGATGATGTAGATGTAAGTGCACAAAATGTAGGAGGTAGTAGTTCTTCTAGTTTTGGTGATAGTTTTAGTCAATTTTACAATTTTTATGATAATCGAACACATAAACGACCTAGAGCAAATCATAAATTAGATTCATATTTAAGTGTTATTTTCGAATTAATTGCTTTTACACATCCATCGGATCTTTTGAAGTGGTGGTCAAGAAGGACCACCATTTATCCTATTCTAACAATTATTGCTAAGGAAATTTTTGCAAGTCCCACCTCAACCGTCTCTGTTGAACAAACATTTTTCAAGGGAGGTCACATGTTGAATCCAAGATGATCGAAATTGACTAAAGAGAATGTACAAAACATTACTCTTCTTGAAGATTGGGTGAAAGCCAAAAACCGGCAACAATATCTAAATTTCTCACATCTAAATGAAGATTCCGATGACACATATGGCTACGATTCAAACACCTCCTTCTCCGCCGGAACCAACATTGATGAATGAAGGTAAGTTTAGGTAAGAGAATTACGTAAGCTTTGATTCCTTAATTTTACTAAGGATACGTAGGCAATTTCATTCAAAGTTTGGAAGTGTAATTTTCATTTCATTTTCAAACTTAAAATGAAACTCAAGCTCTTTCAATTTTTTTTTTCCTCTTCTTTCATTTATTTATACTTAGTTGTAAGTTGTAATTTTTTTTTAACTTCAATATTGATGTATGATTGTAATATATTGAAAGTTGTAACTTGCAAGTTATTTTTTCATTCATCATTGTAATTGTAATATATTCAATTGTAAATGGTATAAGTGTCATTTTTCAAGAAAAATCCAGACTGGCCAATGGGGCACGACCGTGCCCTACTTGACAAAACTGTGCCCTACTTGACAGAAAAAATCAAAAAAAAAAAAAAGGAAAAAACTAGGAAACCGGCGGTTTGAACCGCCGGTTTCCAAATCGAAATCGAAACTGAACCCCCCAAGGTTCGGTTCCGATTTTATCTCTCCGGTTCCAAAAACCGCCGGTTCCGAACCGGCAAACCGGAACCGACGGAACACCTCTAGAGAATGTATAACAGATTTTAAAATTGAAAATAGTTACAAAATTTTAAATTAATTTTTTAAAATATAAAAAAAAAAAATAGAGTAAGAAATAGAAAATATTTAAAAATCTGATATGCTTTCAATTATAACTACGAAATAATGTTTTCTTTGATAATAAGACTATAAGGTTAAATCTAAAAATGTAAAACCAGCAAATATAATCTAAAAACTAATTTAAATATGTACACAAAATTTAAATATATAAAATTATTTAAAATAATAATAATAATAGGTAATTTATAAAAAAATTGAAAAGGTAATGGTTGAAAAGAATATAAAAATATAAAATAGATTTTAATAATAACAGCAATAATAATTTGTTTTATACAATGTTTGAAGTAAAAATAAAGCTATAATTAAGTTGAAATTTGTTAGAAAAATGTTAAATATATTTTAGAGAAATTATTTAATTAATGTCATATATGTAATCTACTGAGTAAAATTGTCTGGAGCGTGTTCAAGCATCAAAAATTGTATTTAATATATTACATATCTATTATGAAAAATTGTAAATCATACTTTAAAAAATTATAAATATGGAATTAAAAAGACAACAAATAAAATTGCAAATAAAAAACACTAATAATTCTTAATTTTAAAATAAAAAATAAAAGATTATTTGTGAACAAAATTTACAAACTAACGTTTGATATAATAGTTTGGTCTATTTCTCTTTGTCGAAGTAGATTAAACATTAAGTTAAGTCCAATAATAGCTATCAATTGATTTTATGGTATTTTTTGGAATGACACACACATATATATATATATATATATTTTTTTTTTTAATTTAGAATAGTTGAGTTATTTGTGTTTGTTGAATTATAAATTTCAATAAAATCTACATGTCTGTCTATAATAAAATATTTATTCATTATAATTTAATAAAATCAAATATTATGTATAAAGATAATAATTATATATGATTTTTTAATCCTATTTTCAAATTAAATAACATCTCCATCTAAAATTTGTTTTCAATGCATGATATAGCAAATTTATCATTTTGTATTTTTTATTTGTATTTCATATATAAAAGCAAAATATTAAATCTTTTGATTTCTGTTAATTTGAATAAAGTTTGTATTAGTTTAGATTGTAATAGTAATTAAAACGTGCAAGTCAATAAATTTTCGAAGTAAAAAGTATAATTGAAAGCTAACGTTGACAAAATAATAATATGTCAACAAAGAAAATTGCAAAAGAAAAAAAACAACAATAAACTAAATTTTAGAATGAAAATATTAGATTATTTTGAGAAATAAATTAAAAAAAAAACTTTTGATATAATAGTTTGACTTAATTGTGTTAGCCCACGTGGATTAGTTAATTGGTTAAATTCAATTTTAATTCAATTTTTAATAATAATAATAATAATAATAATAATAAGTAATTATTTACTTATTATTATTATTATTACTACTATTATTATTATTATTATTATTTGAGTTTTTTTCTTTTTGATTTTCGAATTTGAATTATTTTCAATAAAATCTTTCTCTCAAACTCTATCTATAGACCATAAATCAACAGATAATCTATTATTATTCAACTATCATTATTGTTTATATATTTAAAATTGATATTGTTATTTTGTCAACTCTAAGCACTTCATGTTAGAAATAAACAACCAATTAACAATCACGTAAACATGCTTTAGCACGAAAGTCTTAAATTCTAAGTTATATGATGATCAACCGAAATAAAAGAAGAAATGATAATCGTAAAAGCGGAAGCATACTTAAAACTGGTATGGTTTACCAAATAATCAGTTCACCCTTACTTCACTATTCGTATAGAGAAAACAAAACGTGATGAGAATACTAATGTTTGGAGACCATAACTCTATCTTATAATAATAAGTTTTCTTTATTTCAATTTGATTCATCAACAAATTGAAATCATTCAATAGTATCTATACATAAAAGTTATAAATATTATGATATTCTTTTAAGCCTATAATTTAAATTTTAGTGGATCTCCTAAATTTGATCTCATTAAGACAGTTATACACATTTAATTTGACACATGCAAGCCCAATAAATTGAATTTTTCCAATACTTCATATTCCAAATATGAACTTTCTAATTTGTTGTTAAGTTATTATTTATATTCCAAATTTATTATATCATCAAATGCAACTAATTATGACATGAATTGGTCGTTAAAATATATAAAATTTGATTAATATAAATATTAAAAATATTATATATTTAATGTTAAAATAATGACCATTATATTCCATTGTAAAATCTAAAATTATTAAATATCATATAACAAATCGTGCAACGAGTGCACTACTAATATAGAATAATAAGAGAAATAAAATAACTTCAAACCAATAAACTTCATAATCCAACAGTAAACAATTTAATTGGTAACCAAGACGACATAATAATTTATTCATACTCGAGTTTGAACATGTGTTGTATGAAAATTTCTCTCCATATTCTTATGGGATTGAGTATGCTCTAGGAACATTGATTTTGTTATCTAGACAATGCTAAAAATATCATAAAAACAGATATAATAGGGGTTGCAAAACCTACGGTACATTTTACTCTATTTAGAATAATTTTCTGAATTTAAAAAAAACGATCGATTTAAAATTGACGATAGAGATTATTGTTTTGAATCTCACTTTCACCGAAGAAGGTAAAATAAAAGAATTGCACTATATGATTGCTAATGTTATAAACTTGAATAGGTTCAATCACCATTCCAATTATAGAAATAATTACTGCAATAAAACTTAATACTCATAGTAATAGAATTTGATGGTATATCTTATTCCTTCTAGAAAAAGAAAAAAAAAAAGCATCTTCATCCAAAAAAGGAAAACGAAAAAAAAAAGTCATATTTTCATAACAATAACTATTTTAGTCATACAAATACGACTCATTTTGAGATGGAACGAGTAGAACTTTGACCATCATTTCCCACTTTCAAGAAATCAATAGCTACGACTAAGTACTAACTATAATGATAAAATAAAAATGTAATTCATGGGTTGACAATCCACATAATGACCTTTCTTTGTTCCTTGATTTTTAAGGAACATTTATTGGAAATTGAACCCATCTCCCAACCCTTTTCTTCTCCTTCTCTCAACATTAATTAAATTAGATTTTAAACTAGCTCTCAAGTCTCTCATATGGAAGCAAGGACGTAACATCCAATTCAATCCTCCTATTTTTAATTTTGAATATATATATAGGTCTATTTAGGTTCAAGCTGTCAAAGTACCCTCGTAATATTTATCAATCCATTAAAAAAGCTTAATTGCCTTAATCTCTCCTTATTTCATTGCTCCATGCTTACCCTTCAAACCCTTTTCCTTCATCATTATTCTTCATTTCATGATCATGAAAATCCCTCGTCTTTTCTATGCATTCCTTTGGCTCTTTCTTCTCTTACTACTTTTTCATGAATTCAACAACTTTAAATTCCTAGAAAACACCTCAACCAATATTCCTGCTCAATTGTTAGGACATGATAAACCTTTGATCACCCATAGAAAAGCATTGGCCGGAAAGTTCGACTTCACGCCGTTCCTCCACCACCACCACGGTGGGCTTCCGCCGGACGTGCACACACAGCCAGAGCCAAGTGACATCGATCCTCGTTATGGTGTCGAAAAGAGACTCGTGCCCACTGGTCCAAACCCTTTGCACCACTAATAGATAAGCCTTTGAGAGACATGCATGAACAAGTACTATTGATCAAGAAGTTAATGGTTAGTGAGATGTGATTTCATTGTTTTGATTTAGTCCTCAAACCAATTGTCTTTTTTTTGGAGATCATTATGTAAATTGTATGATGAGAAGAATAGAATTAAATTGTTATAGATATATCACATTCAATTATTCCTTTTCTTTATGTTTTACTATATATGATGAATATTTGAGCTATTTTTGGACAATATTTGCTGAGTTAAAATCAATGGAAATTGAAGAAACATGAGTGATTGCAACGGCACGGCAGGGGAGGAATTTGGACACTTAGCTAACGCCATAATGATTATGATATTGGTTAATTAATTATTTAATTAATGTGGTTAGTGAAATTAGGAGACTTGGTTACTTAGAACAGAAGTTATAGAGAGCGTGCAATGCACGTGATGAGATGTGTACTAAATCCATGATTCCTGCTTCCCCAAATGGGAATCGCCCTTAATTCTTGCTACAATCTTGTGTGGATTTATTTGTCTCTTTATACCAGTCTTGATATTTTATTTCTTGATTAATTTCTGGGATTTCTTGTTTACTTTCTATTGGCCTAATTTTATCACTTCTTATTTTATTTTTATTTATAAGAGTTTTTATGTGGTGAAAATACGACAAACTTAATGTATAAGTTTTCACTAACTGAATTCGTGAAGAATCAACAGTTCAATTGGTCAACATTAGTCCACGAGTTCACTATACATCATTATAGTTGAGATTTACCTCAAATTCAATTCCTATCATCAGTATGATCATTTAATGAATCGAATCATAACTGTACTCAAGGCCTATTACCTTAAAAAATATTTAGTTCCTTTCGAATAAGATGAATAAATGAGAAAATTACATTTTGATAAAATAATAGCAAATATTATCAAACCATAGTGTGTATATAATAATGATAAAATGTCATGAAAAAGGTCATGGGGAGAGGGCCCATAAAATTTCACAAAGTTATCTCAAAAGCAACAAAGTTTTCTCATTTAGTTTTTAAGAATACTACTTGATATTTAAGCATATTTTGGTCTGTATAATGTAGTCCTTCTACTATCAATATATACACTTCTCATATATAGTTTTTATTCATTTACATATTAATTAATATAGTTTTTATTCATATATATATATAAAGAATTTTGATAACGTCATAATATTCATATTTGCAATTATCGAGAAAGTGTTAAGAAAGTCTCGTGTAAATAATATAATTGCTACAACAACTACAAGGTGCAAATTATAAGGAATCAATGGCGATGCACTTTTTTTTTTTTTTCAAAAACCTGTTTCAGTAACTTGATACGGATATATAACTACATAAAATTAGAGGTAATAAAATAAGAGTTTTACTTATTGAGGCGGATATATAACTACATAAAATTAGGGTTAATAAAATAAGAGTTTTACTTATTGAGGCTAACTCCGACAAATACTCATCAAAGATATCTTAATTAATGCATCAATGATTAATATTAATATAATGATGGAAAACCAAATCTCTTTATCATGTTACTATAAAGTGGGAGGAATACAATAAAATATCTACAAGGAACAACTCAAAAATTGAAAATTTGATTTACAGTGTCTCAGGCATAATTACAAGAACGAATATGTTGTTTATTAAAAAATAAGGAATCTTTGAAATGCTTAGTTGTTCTTATTTATGTAATTTGAATTTGAAAAAAAGGATTTACATGTTTTCATATGTTGATTTAAAAAAAAAAAAATTGAATATAAAATCAATTCCCCTCGTTAGTTTTTAATTACTGAATTTCACGAACGAGATAAAATTCGCAACCTCATAATTAATCAAAAAAAAAAAACACATATTTCATGATCATTTAAAGTCAAATCCATGGCCATATTGGAAACCATAATATAAACTAAATATGTTATCCAATCCACAAGTGATGAATAATTGAATAATTTGCACAAATTCAGAATGCACATTCAACAATTAGGATGAAAATATCTCAAAATATTTTCAATATTTTTATTTTTTTAAATAGGCTACAACAATATTTTTAATATTTTCATTTTTTCAACAAAATATCAGTAAATATCGATAAATATTGATATCGATATTGATACTAGTGGGTTCATGGTACAAATGGTAGGAAAATGAGTGAAATATCAATAATATCGATAATATTGCTATCGATTTCGATATCGTAGTTTCATGATATAAATTAAAAAAATCAGTGAAATATCAAGAAAATATTGGTAAACATCAATAATAACAATATCAATTTTGGTATCGGTGGTTCATAATATAAATTAGGAAAATTGATAAAATATCAAGAAAATATTGATAAATATCATAAAATATGAAAAAAAAAAAAAAATAACTGTATCAATATTTCCATATATACATATATTTCCACAATATTTCCACAAAATTATTGAATCCGAAATTTTCAATTAGCGAGTAGTTCATAAAAAAAACAGATCTCTTATCTGGATACAATTATTATGAGGTAAATTGATAGGAAGTACAAAGAATTAGGGGCGAAAGTGGATAAAGGGAGATTAAATTATCCCGGAGGTTTGAAACGCATTTCCTAAAATTTAGGGTCTAATATACAAATACGCTACCCACCTCTTCAACTCCCCATCTTCGACTCTCTTCCAAAATTTGGCCTCAAAAGCTTCATCCACGATCTTTTCACCCATTACACATTGCAGAAGATTACTCCCATCTCCATTCCATTAGTCAATGGCGTTGTCCCTTTCACCTCTTATTGCTCGATCATTGGTTTCCCCTTCAATTGTCACAGATTTTCACTGTTTTTCTCCGGTGGATGTGGCTCAGCGTCAGCGAAGAAGAAGTAAAGCAAAGAAAAATGGTGGTTCGATTTTGACTGTGGTCTCTGCCAATGCCGCTCGAAACGATGCTGTTGATATTAAGCCGACAAAGCTGGTTACTTTCTTGGGTAAAGGCGGCTCCGGAAAAACAACTGCCGCCATTTTTGCAGCTCAGGTATAGTATAAACACACACTCTGTGTGTGCTCGCTCGTTTCTACTGTAGTTTTCTTAGTTAACTTACCTGTATATCTATCCATCTGCTTGAATTATATGAGCTTTTTTTCAGTATTGTACTATGTTATCAAATTTTATTGCCATTCAACTGATTTAGGTTCGTTTGCTATTTGTTTTTCCCCTAAATTAGCTCGCATTGACCTCCGATGTTTCGGCTGTTTCATTACATAAGAAAATTGTAGTATTTATAATTGGGTCTCTGTGTGATCCAGCATTATGCGATGTCGGGGCTGAATACATGTCTAGTAATACATTCTCAAGATCCAACAGCTGAATATCTTCTCAACTGTAAAATTGGACCATCTCCTATCAAATGCAATGACAATCTCTCAGCTGTTAGACTTGAAACTACCAAGGTAAGTTTGAAGTTTTTCTTTAATTAACTTGTCTCTTCCTGCTAGCGCATATCCAGTTGAGCTGTTTTTGTCTTTATGACTAGCAGTGTTGTTAAGTGCAGATGATTCTCGAACCCCTTAAGCGGCTTAAGCAGGCTGATGCACAGCTAAATTTGACTCAAGGTGTTCTTGAAGGGGTAGGTATGTAACAACTGTCAGTTATCATCTTTTTGTATGTTTCATGGTATTAAATCATTATCATCTCAAGAGTATTTTAGCTATTTGTTTCTATGCATCTCTAATGTTGTAGGTGGTGAGTGAAGAGCTTGGTGTACTTCCTGGTATGGATTCTATATTTTCTTCTTTGGAACTTGAACGACATGTGGGATTCTTCGGTAATGTATTTCAGAGGAGCAGTGGGGAAGCAAAGTTTGACATAGTTGTCTATGATGGTATAAGTACTGAAGAAACTATACGTATGATTGGTGCAACCAGTAAAGCAAGGTTAGCCAAGTGATGGTCGTCTTCTATCTCATCATTGTTTTCCTTCGTTTCCACATAATATTGTAAAATTGTTCATTGTGAAGACTATACTTGAAATATCTGAGGAGTCTAGCTGAAAAGACTGACCTAGGGAGGGTAGCTGGTCCGTCTCTCTTGAGACTTGTGGACGATGCCCTGAGTCCAAGTGGCAGGGGTACCAATTTGAATGGGAAAACGAGTTCAGAAACATGGGATTATTTAGAACGAACACTAGAGGTAAAATATGGTTTCTAATTATAATAATCTGTTATTTTTGGCATTAGGCAATTTTCTGATATTAGTTCCATCTCGTTTTCTGCAGAAAGGATCTTCAGTCTTTGCAGAACCTCATAAATTTGGCTGCTATATTGTGATGAATCCAGATAATCCTATGTCGTTAAATTCTGCATTACGATACTGGGGTTGTGCAATTCAAGCTGGCACACAAATATCTGGTGTATTTAGTATAGCATCAACTAATTCTCCTATGGCATTAGCTGAAATTGTCAAGACCAGCTTTTCACCCTTGCCTTCTGCTTTCATTCCTCATCTCAAATTGGATAACCATCTACATTGGAATGAGATATTGATGAGCAATCATAGTAAGGATGCCCGTGATATACTTTCAGGAAATACAGACAAGAGCTCCCTATCTTCTGTGAAATTTGATCCATCTAATAAATCAGTGAAGCTATTCATGCCTGGTTTTGACAAGTCAGAGATCAAGTTATACCAAGTACGTTTGACGAGATTATATAGCTCTGTTTTGACTAATAAGGCTCTCTTTATGGCTATGCTTTCTTGGTTCCTAAATCCTATATAATAGGTTGCATGTGTTATATGATCTGGTTTTGAAATAGTTACCAAAACAAAGTATTAACATAGCATGAAATGTTCAGTTTAGAGGTGGATCGGAGTTGCTGGTAGAAGCAGGCGATCAAAGGCGTGTAATTCATCTTCCTTCTCAAATTCAGGGAAAGGTGGGAGGTGCCAAATTTGTAGATAGAAGTCTTTTGATTACAATGAGGTAGAGCACATTCTTACTGTTTTTGCTCAGATATCATGGAGTTTGTTCAAGTACAATAGACAAAAGGCGGTTAAAATCCAGAGACATGAAACACTATTGAGACATCATATCATACTCAGTATAATATATGTTGTAAATTTTCTTATGAAAAATAAATAAATAAAGTTATGTTGTAAATTCCACCTTACTGTATCCATGGAGGATTAACCTTATTACGTACATTCAAGAGGCAAAATCAGAGACCATTAAAAGAGATTTATAGTTTATATCTCGTAGTTTTTTTTTTTTTTTTTGAAATCAGTTCTAACAGCCTATTCAAAGTTCAGAGAATCTTTGGAGCACAGTTCATACGGAGTTATAATTCAGTATCACTACTTTAGAACACAAAATTGAGGGTGCAAAAATGTTAATTTTGATTGGATTATGACTAAAAAAATGCAATATTTTCATCAATTTCTCAGGTCATTTTAATTATACGTACATTAGCTGAGCATACCTACAAGAATAACGAAAGAAGCCAATTTATCAGACTCGCATTTCCCCAAGGATGGCTTCTTCACGAAGTTCAACTGGGGTCCTTTTGGTCTTTTGATCGTAGTCTCCATGGTTCTTCTATAGCAGATACACAAGCATTTTTACGAGTGGAAAACTAACTGTCCCATTTCCACCTTCGCCCAGCTTCCTTAAGCACCTTTGCACGAGCTTGGCTTTTTTTAGCCTCATCTTCAACCCAAGATCTGCACAAACAGCTAAAATGGTCATTCAAAAGGTTCTCTATTAAAGAACCGGTTATTTGACCAATATCATAACCATGCAGCGTAATAATTGTTTGAGTTCATTGGCCGGTGATAATCGCTCAATCATGTCAGATACTGAAACAGTGTTAAGGCAAACAAAAAACTTAACAGTGAGCAAAACAAACAAGAAATTACCGCAATATGCGCAAAGCTTCTATTTCAGCTTCCAAAATTGTCTTTGCATCGATCAAATCTTCAAGCTTAACCTCCAAATCATGTCGTGTATCCTGTATGCCACGCTGCTCATCTATATACTTGGACTTCTCAAGAGAAAGTCTTTCCGACATTTCCACGACTTCTGCTTTTAATCTAGAAAGTAACTTTTCCTGACAATCCAAAGCTGCCATCTGCTTCACCAACTCAGCTGAAGCACTCTCTTGAATGGACTTCTCTTGTTCCAAAGCGACTACAGCTGTACGATAATCCGTTTCCACTTCCAAGCCACGACTTCTTTCTTCCTCCATCTGGGTCTCCCAATATTGCATTATGTCACCTCTCTCTAGAACTTCGGATATCACTTCTTTTAGTTCACTTTGCCTTGAAACATTTTCAGCTTCCAGTCTCGATATTTCCGCCTGTATGAATTCCGTCATCCTTCCATTTGTCAGTGCTACTGCAGCCTGACCCTTTGTGCACGGTTTACTTGGTTGCAATCGCTTGCTCTGCCCTGTGAAGAATGTAGTTCGGTTAAAACAAACTAGCAGCAACTGTACATTACAAAAACTTATTACAAGCAAAAACCAACATGTTTAGAAAATTTACAAATACCCTCTTGATTAAAGGAGGGTTACCAAATCTAACAGAATTCAGAATGTCCGTTTTTATTCAACAGTTCAAATATTGAACTTTCCAATAGTTATATACATTAGATGATTTTTACATTTTTCAAGTATGGGGTAAAATGTAAGACGGAGATATATTGAGGGGGTATTCGTAAGCTTTCAAAACATGATGGGGCCTTTTCTCCCTTATCTCATGCATGACATATTATGTAGCATGAGAACCAGGAAGGCAGTGGGAAGGGAAGTGGGATTGAATAGGGATGAAGGAAGAACATAAGGAAATAAGAGATAACCAAAAATTCTTCTGGTTATGCTCATTCCGTCAGCTAGATAATCCAAAAAAAGTGCCACCAGAGCATCTGAAGAGATCTCCTTCACATCTAGAAAACCAATGTTCTTCATTGCCATCTGAACTGCGAGAAAATTCAGGTTTTTAGAGAGCCAAACTATCAAACGTCAATTTCATAATGGCATCCATATTACGTGAGGAAAGCGAAGATAACTTGCTATAATTATTCCTACCTCTTCATTGATTCCTGGCATGACTTCATACTCTAATTTTGCTTTCCAAGTAACCAGATCCTGGCGACATATAATCCTATTGCATCAAATAGTATTTTTTTGGTCACATGAAAATTATGCTTGGAGTGGGGGAAACAGGACATTATACTTCTTTAGGGGTGGAATTTGGAGAGATACGGTACCTTTCAGGAAAGAACTCCACAAGTTCTTTCACTCCATTCAAATTTGAACTGGCATTTCTGTGTGACAGTTTGCTTGGAATAATACCAGCTTCAGCTAGAGCTAAATGCAGTTTGACGCAAAACATCAGACAAGTTTCTTTACCGAAAGCATTCATAAATCAATTAGTTGAGATTTTAACTACAACGTACTTTGAATAGATTCAAAATCAGGGTCTTCAACTCCCACATCATCAAAGGCAGTGATTCTAGATCCACAAAGTGCACCAGAAGGATTTAAACGATGCTTCCTACTCCTGAAAATCAAATGAAGCAACAGAATGAGAACCGGTACAGACCAATTCAAATGACTAATGAAGGAAAAAAAAAAAAAACTACCTCTCCAACTGTGAATTTGCTCGCACTAACCATCGTGAGTATTCCCGTCTAGTACATAATTCATCAGCTCTCACATCATGGTCAATAATCTGTACTCCTTGATCGAAACAGTAAGAATCACAGAGAGAACTGAGAGCTTAAACATATTAGAAGTATATTACTATAAATGAATCGGAATATAGTAGTTCCAAAAGAAGCATCACTTATCAAGTTTTATCCCTAACATAAAGTAAATAAAGAACCAAAACAAAGCTATAAGGATGTGTCTAGCATTTACCACATTTTTTTGCAAAATAAACTTAAAAGTGATAAAAAGAGGTAAATAATACCAAATTAACAACCTAGTGAAGATAGCAGATGCTACTACAGAAATATCTACATTATCCGACTGTATTTCTCATGTTAAAGCCTTTAACAACACATATCAAGAAACTCAAAATGAATCAGCAATTCTAATCTACTTATGATTTTTTTTTTTTTTCATGACCAGCAGAATATCATGTCATTTGGAGGCAATGATACTGATCATATTCTTTCAGATTCATCTTGTTTAAATCAGCCACTAAACCTAATAATGGAAATGAATCCCTGCAAAGGAAATTGATACACTATCTCAAACATACAGTGTCTCTAGTCAAATAAACCCCTGCAAACAAATAAAAACTAAAAACAATTCAATCTGGAAAAAGTAAACCTTAAAAGAAAATGGATAACCTTCGGAATTTATCTGGACGTCAGAGAGTTGGAAATATAAACTGACAAGACACTAATAGAGCTCCTTCAATCACTTGCAAGAGATGATGTTTGAACAATCATTTCCCATTTTACACTCTTTGAAGTCAGGACACGTCTGGCATAGATTAAAGCAAGAATTATTCAATTCCCTAGATTAATTATATTTGATGTTATCTATTAGATATTCAAACATCATGTCTTTCATCTCGTAGGGCCTTTAGGATGAGAATAACGGGTTTACAGAATGATATTCTTCTTATACAGAATGTGGTAGAATGGTGCAGCAAACTAGATATTCAAACACATCTCACTGGATATTCAAACAGATAAACATGGATAATCATATATGCAATTAAACAGATGTTGTAGCAGTAGCACATAAATTCATTATCACATGTGATCCACTGAAAGCATACCTTGAGTTTCTTTAGTGCTGAGACAGCTTCTTGCTGAGCACAATCCACATAAAATGGAACTATAATACGCTCACGCTTTTGTTCTGAAAAGTATTCAAGCTTATCTCTTAAAGCAGTGAAGTGCGGAGAAGCTAGAATCATTAGAAGTGTAAGGTAATAGGAAAATATTTAATTTCAATGCAACAAAAGATGCATTGACATTATGCAAATTCTTTTGTGTTCTAGAAATTAGACTTAATCTTCCCAAAGCACATGACACCTTATCATAATCGCACCGAAACTGACTCATAACAAATAAATACAAGAAATCAACTCCAAAAGAGCCACATTTAAATCACCTGTCACCACAAAAGCATCTGATACATCACTCTGACTTTCCTCAGGTATCTGACAATCTCCCAATGGCACATCATGACTAACTTCTTCATTTCCATCATCATCCTTAATAGTTAAAGAAGGCTCTGAAAACCCATGTAAAGCACTAAATGGACTTTTGAGTCGAAACCCAGAACCTAACCAAGCAAAATAGAAACATCAAACCAACAATTCAAACCAGTTGAATGATGATTCAGATCACTGAACTCAATCGACACTGAATCAGCTAACATAAACTCACTTGAAATCAATAAAAATGGAACTATAAGTGAAGGAAAAAATAAACCTTTGATCGAGAACGAAAAGTAGGCAATTAAACCAAGAGTCGCAGCAACCGACGCTCCAATACCAATTACGGCAAATGTGCGCGAACCTATAATAACCACATTTCATAATTACTCCCAGTTCTTTCTAAATACTAGGGTGAAAAAATATCTAAGAATGATGGCTCACTAAAAGCCAAAAAGATCCAAACTTCACCCTTCTTTTCAACTAGCTGCGGAGTAGATTCTGAAATGTCCCAACCATTGAAGTCATCAGGAGCAACTTTATCCCAGGAAATCCAAGAATATTCGAGACTCGAATTCTTCTCTGCAACAGAAGCTGACAGCGAAAAGCGGCTAGGGTTTCTGGGCGGATTGCAAGTAAAGATAAAATTGAAACGATGGTGTAACAAATAAGGGCTTTTCGAGGGCAAACAAAGCGGAAAATATGACATTGAAGAGCACATTTTCGAGGGTTTTCTTTTTTTCTTCTTTCCCTTTCGTTGAGTACAGATGAATTAGGGATGGGAAATTAGAGCATGAGAAGAAAAATGCAAACCATGGAGTTGAGATTGAGTGTTAGACATTCTTCATAGAAAGCCAATAAACCATTAATGAGAAGCAGGACCTGTACTGCAAATTGCAAAAGCTTCGCATTCTCCCCATTTTTTGCAACAATTAAAGTGGAAAATTAAAATTGGATAATTTTAAAAGGTTTAATGTAATTACCTGACCATATAATTATGAATGAAGTTATACAGATACCCATAAAAAGAAATTTCATATCAATTTATATATTAATTTTTTATTCTAAACCTAAATTTTAAAAATTCTTAATAAGAGGGTTAATTTTACATTTTTTTCAATTTAAGACTTGAAAATTAGATTAAGATTTCAATTCAAAACTAAATTTCTTTTTCTTTTTTTTATTTATAATTTATTTATATTTTAATATGTATTTATAATAAATAAAGTAAGACAAGTTCGTGTAATTTTGGAATGATCCAACTTATATTAATTTATATATATATATAATAAATGTAATTCAAAAAATTAAGATTCTTTTATTATTTTAATTTTATGAATACAAGTATAGAAAATCAATTTTAATATTAATCAGTTTAATATAAATTATATTTGATGAATTGTATTGATTATATATTTTTTCTTTTTTTAAATATAAATTAAGATAAGTCGGATGAAAATTGTTCCTAAAGCACTCTAACTTATCTTAATTTATCCAAAATATGAATATATATTGAAATATGAATAAATCTATAAATATAAATAAAAAAAATATAAAATTTTGTTTTGAATTGAGAACTTAATCTAAATTTCAAGTTTAAAATTGAGAACAAATGTTTATTTGAGCCCCTTATTAAGAATCTTTAAAATCTGAATTTAGAATTGAGAATTCATCTATAAATTAGGTTTTATTATGAAATTTATTCAATACTAGATTTTATTATGAAATTTATTCAATACCAAACACATTCTCATTTTTTAAAAATCAAAAGTACAAAATTATATTTTGTTGGGCGTGTTTTCAATATTTTTGGAGTGCAGATAATCTCTTCCTATTATAATAACATCCAATATTTAATCAGTTCAAAATATAGAAGGAACTTGCAAACTAAAAAAAAATATTAAAAAATACTCCGTTGATTAATATATATATTAAAATTATAGAATATATAACATGTTTTGATTAGAGTTTAAAATAAGAAAACAAAATCAACAATCAATTTTTTCTAAATTTTTTTTCAAATGAATACATGATCAAATAATGGGGATAACATAGAAGATCTCGTGTTATGTCCGAGATAATCTTTATGGATTGCAATTTTCTTTTACCTACTAATTCAAACAATAAATAGGAAATATGTTAATTAATTTTCTTAGAAGAGATTAAAGGCCAAATTCATGACAAATGTATGAATTTTTTATGTATCTAATTCATAGACCACATTAAGTCCAACTGAATATTAAAATGCCGACAGTCAAAGTGCAAGTGTAACCAAGAAAAACATAGGGACAACGTCAAACAAACCAAGACAAAAACTAGCGACTTATAAACACACAGTATAAGCAAAGACGAGAAAGAATCTAATCTATGCCGATTAATAATCTGATTTCATAATTCAATGCAGCACCTATAAATTGCACCAACTAAATGATTTCCCAACTAGCTTAATTTCTGAATTGAATCTGTTTTTTACAAGAGACGACAATTGAGTTTACTTGCAAGGATTTCAAGGTAGGAAAGTGTGAAGGTGAAAAGGTGGTCGACGGTGTGACTATGCCGGTGGTGTTGCAGCCGGCGGAGGGCCGCAGCGCCGACGTGGCGACGCTGGTGGTGGCCTTAAGGGAGAATAAGGATTGGTTTGAACAGATGATAATGAACAACAGTGCTGTTCTCCTCAGGGGTTTTGATGTGAAGAATGCTGAGGAGTTCAACGACGTCGTTGAGGCCTTCGGATGGGAAGATATACGATATGTGGGGCCAGCACCGAGGACACACTTGACAAGAGGGTTTGGACAGCCAATGAAGGCCCCCTGTCTGAATTTATATACTACCACCATGAGATGGTCCTGGTTAGTTCCATTGCATATATTGTTGTAGTATGCTATTTAGTGATTTTTTTTTTCTTTTTTAAGGTTTGATATTGTTGGATTGATCAGATTAAAGAATTTCCAAAGAAGGTGATTCTTTTCTGCAAAATACCTCCACCGGAAGGCGGGGAGACTCCATTTGTGCCTAGTTTTCGCATAACAAGACGAATGTTGGAAGAGTATCCGAAGATGGTGGAGGAATTGGAGAAGAAGGGGTTGAGATACACATTCACAGCTCATAGCAAGAATGAGATGGCTTCCATGAGAGGGCGAGGCTGGGAAGATGCATTTGGAACATTGGATCGTTCAGAAGCAGAAATAAGGTACTCTTTATTAGGATTACTATCGTAGTTGTCATGTTGTTTGTTGAAGAGATAATAGAGGAAGAAAGCGCACAAAGGGGATGTGCTCTTTCTTGATAACTTGGCTTTGCTTCATGGGAGAAGGCCTTCCCTTCCGGCTAGAAAGATTATGGTTGCTATATGCAAGTAGATTTAAATCACTGGTATTAAATTGAAAGTCTTTTGAGCTTCATTTGATAAAGATATCGAAGAAACCTCAAATATGCTTTAGTATTTCGATAAAATATAAAGTTAGATGTTAAAAAGGCCTATTTCAATAAATTATCTAAATTATATCAAATCAAAACTATAGTACATATACACCATTATGATTTTTATATAGTTGATGAAAAATTATATAATAATATTTAGAAAAGTGATTTTTTGACATAGTAATTTTTGTCCAGTCAATTTCATTTTTTTTTTACTGTAATCTCAATTATTTAGATTGAAAGTTTTTATCAATACTAATTTATTGCAGTTAATATCATTCAATAATTATATATTATAACTATTTAAAATAATTCTAAGTTCTTGTAATTTTTTTTTTTTGTCATTTGATTATTTCAATAAAGTATAATGTAGTCAAAATTATTACAAACATTGTAAGTTATTTAATGTAGTTAATTACAAAGATTAGAATATAATAAAGAAAAAATCTAATTTAATATTTTATAAAATTTCTTGCTTAAGTAATGTCATTCGAATATTATATAACTAATTTTTGAAAAAAATATTGAGGTTTCTGTAATGTTTTTATTCACACCATAACATCAAAGTCGGTGTGACTTCTTATTAAATAGAATAGATGATGATATTTAAAATATGATATCTTTAAAATATTCTAAATTGAAATAAAAGGGCAATCTCAAATCATAACACATATGGATTTAAGTTTTATTTATATGACAACAATGTCTCGTTAATTTATTCATTCTATTTTTAATTCAAATTGTAAACTTATGTTGTATTAAAATATATCATTACTCAATTAACGTTTTTTCTTTTTCTTTCATATAATTCAAATGTAAAACATAAAAACTTATATAATTTGTCTAAAAAAATATTACTATGCATAATTATAATTTTTACAAATCAAACTATACTTTAATTTAATAAAATATGTACTATGAATTAAATACTATTGGCACAAAAAAAAGATTTGTAAAATTAATCTAAGTAGAGTATAATAAAAATGTCAAATCACTTTTATTTCAAGATAACAATTCTAAAACAATTTAACTTAAACTATGCGGATATATTAATTAAAAATACTTTTCACTTTTCTAAAACTTAAGAAGACAACGTCTCATTACAGAGACAAAGTCTCATTATATATACAAGGTCTCATTACATAGATTCTAAAACTTAAGAGAGACAAAGTCTCATTATATATACAAGAGACGGTATCTTAAATAAGTAAAATTTAAATTATACATTTATCTAAAATTACTTAAAAACATCCTCATTATCCTCATTTGATGAGGATGGTTATATATTTAATTAAAAATACTTAAAAATATCCTCATTATCCTGATGAGGATGATTTGTCTTTTCACTGATAACTCATATTGCCAATACTTAAAAATATCCACATTATCCTCATCAGAGAAGGATGGTTTGTCTTTTCACTGATAACTCATATTTCCAATGCTTAAAAATATCCTCATCTGCTGAGGATGGTTTGTCTTTTCACTAATGACTCATATAGTCATATTGCTATTGCACGTTGAGCAGATGACCTAATTCAAATATTTATAAACAAACATATTAATAAAATAAAATAATGATATAAATAAAAAATATATCATTGTATGCTTAAGCAGATTAATAAAATAAAATAAAAAATTTATATTCACATTACCTTTTTTAGAAAGTGATAGTTACTCTATTAGTTTCTTATAATTATGGCCCATAATTGTGGCTCATATGGTTAATTAAGGTAAATTCCTAAATGATTTGATACATTGATGTTATGTAGATATGTCCTCTCTCTGCATATATGAAAATAGGTTCATTAAGAAATCGAAAGTAGAAAAAAAGATCATTAAGAAATCGAAAATAGAAAAGAAGAAGAGAGTATGTATCTTTTCTCACCATCAACAAAAAAGTTAATGAAAAGGGCAAGAAAGGAGGAGAAACCATATTCTTAAAATTCTAACATTCTCACTTCAGTAGCTATATTTTCAACAATGATGTACACCAACTATATTTTTTCAACAATGATTGACAACTTCTCACTAGCTATATTTTCAACAATGATCTACACTATATTTTTTCAACAATATCTACCACTTCAGTAGCTATATTTTCAACAATGATCTACACCAATTTAAATAAATAAATCATAATTTGAAAGTAATACAATAAAAAGAAAAATATTAATTCTAACTTCTTGTTATATTAGACTGGTTAGACTTGATCTTTAAATTAGATTTGATCTAATTAGAATCCATCTCATCATTGAGTTGGACTATTTGAGTTCAATCCTTCTGTGTGATTTTGGCATAATAGTTCGTCCTATCACCTCCTCGCTCTTTCTGTGAGTTTGAGAGTGTTATATTTTACCAACCAAAGAATTTCGAAAATTTAAAATACTAAATTTAAAATATTCAAACATCATTTAATATTTATGTGTTACACTAGAAAAAATGTTAATAGTTAACCAAATAATCGATGAAAATATTCTTATATATTTTCGATATTTCCATTTTTTAAATATCCTTCATACTTCAAAAAAATATTTTTATTTTTTCATCAAAATAACGATATAAGATATTTTCATTTTTTCACAAAAATATGGGTCAAATATCGATATCAATGTCTTAATACTACAAATTTTAGGAAAATAAGTGAAATATTAAAGAAAAAGGATAAATATCGACAACAAAATATCGATAATATTGATATCAAAAATGGGTGAAATATCGGAGAAATATCAATAAATAACGACAAAATATGAATAATATCATTGTACAAATTATAAAAAAATCGGTGATAATATCATAATACAAATTATAGAAAAATCGGTGAAAAATAAGGAAATATTGGTAAATATGATAAAATACCGAACATTATCAATGAAAGACCGGTGTTCGTAAAATATTATAAAAATATTGTAGAAAAATATTGATAAATATGCGTATTGATATTTTCACGATAATATATTTCTACTATATTTTTATAAAATTAAGATATCGAAATTTTATGAAATCCAAATTTTAATCCAATACAAGTAATATCAAAATACAAATATCGACAGCAAAATATCGATAATATTGATATCGAAAATGAGTGAAACATCCGAGAAATATGAATAAATAAGACAAAATATCAATAATATCATGTTACAAATTATAAAAAAAAATCAATAATAATATCATGGTACAAATTATAAGAAAATTGGTGAAAAAATAAGGAAATATTGGTAAATATCGATAAAATATTGAGAATATCAATGGAAGACCGATCTTTGTAAAATATTAGAAAAATATTGATAAATATGCGTATTGATATTTTTATGATACCGATATTTGTACTATATTTTTATAAAATTAAGATATCGAAATTTCATGAAAACCGAAATTTTAATCTGATACAATTAATATCAAAATACCTTTCATATATTATTAAGTCAAAATGCGTGGATAAAAATAATATTATGCAGTTACCACCTCAAAATGACCTGTTGCAATTCTTCAAAGCCTCAATTTCATTCCATATAGTAAAAGAGTATCCAAACTTAAAGCATGTTAATTATTTATGATAAAAAAAATCATTTAAAAAAATTGATTTTAACTATACATCTATCTCTACTTTATCTGTTAATGAATTTCTATAAGTATATTAGTTTAACTATTGATTAATATAAAACTTCTATTTTCTAAGCACTCCATCCCACTTATTACATTTTAGTAATAGTAATAATTGAAATTAGAATCTATAGATATATACATAAATATAATATAATATATTTATTTATAAACTTATATATCAACTCTATAAAATCTAATATTTAAATTCATTTTTAAAATTTATTTTTTTAACAAATTTCATTAAAGATATGAGTATGAACCTTATTAATATAATAATTGAATTATATCATCTCTAAATATTAAAGAAATGATACTATATTTTACCAACTACTAATATAAATTAGTACTATTTATTTATTCAATTCATTATTAGTTTTTTTTTAATATAATAATTTTAGTAAAATTTAATTCAAAACATAATTTAATAAAAAAAATTCCATATACTATGTGTTTTTTTTTCAACTTTATTCATATATCTTGTATAAATGAATAATATAGCCAATACGTCATTATATATAGGCAGACGATCTAAAATCGCATCTGAAGAAAAAAAAATAATAATAAAGGAATAAAAAACAATGTTATTGTATAGAAATTGTACCCATAAATTATAATAAGTTCTACAAATTACATAGTAGTTCAAATAATATCTCCTCATATTTTGAAAATTTCAATTATTATGATTAAAATTTAAAAATATACATAACTTGTGCATCGCACAAATCATACACTAGTTAAAAAAATATATTTGGATATCTAAATCAATTCATGTTATATTTCTTTAATATAAATCAATTAGGATTATTGCAGATTAATTCAAAATAATTCCTACTAAAAATGAGTATACATGAAAAGTGAAATGAAAATGTTAAAATGCTTACGTGTTCAACTCTTTAACATATTCATTAATGATGTATAAAGATTACAATCCTTGAAATTATGGACATTGAAATTTAATAGATACTTGACGCATCAGCCGTTGGTATGTATTAATGTGCCCAGAGTGAATTATTACCTAAACATAAATAATTTGTTTACAATCAGATTTGACTAACAACTTTTCATTAGGAATATTTAGACATCTTATATTTCATAAGGAATATTTAGACATCTTATACACATTAGAAATAAGAATAACAACAACAATTAGAAAATGCATTTTATAGTTGTTTATGATTTTTTTTTTATTGTTATAAACTATATGCTTTGATGATCATACATTCATATTTTGATATTTCATTTTCGCTTTGTAAATCTTATTACTTAATAAAAATTATATATTACATTATAATATATATATATATATATATATAATAGTAATAATAATATTGATATTCATCACATTATAAGAAAAAATATAATAAATAAATAATATTCCGTACATCACACAGTCCTATTACTAGTTTTAAAAGTATGATAAACTTCAACCAAGCTTAACCATAACTGAACTTTCAGTTCAATTTGATTCATTTAAAGGTATATTATAGAAAATACACAGCTCTTCGAATTATTATTTATTTTTCCTTGAAGTCCCCATTACCAAGCAGGTTGTACTCAGTGGAAGTGAAACCTGTTTTCGATTATGACTAAATTGGAATATAATTGTGAATTGTCTTGGTTTCCATCTCAAATATATAAATATCAAGAGCAATTTTCACTCAATAAGGAACCTTCTTTTTTTACTACAACCTCGAAGAAGAATAAAAGTTGCAGACAAGTAGGGTGCTAGTAAATTCGATATCCAGATTTTATTAATCAAAAGACTTAAATAAAATGCACAGACACTACAAGCAAAGTCCTGAATCAATCCCTGTCCTAAGGGACAAGATTGCCATTACTTGGGACATTATATATGCTCCATTGCACTAGGAAGCACGATATGGGTACGGAGCACCTCGACCACGGCCCCTGCCCATGTAGCCATATCCATTATAGCCTCTTCCATGGTAAGAGCCACGGAAACGACCACCACCACGACCAGGACCACGGCCTCCTCGACCACCCCGGTATCTAGAAAAATCTCCAAATGTCTGCATTGATGAAGAGGTATCAGCAACCTTTAAAAGCTAATAGGAGTAATAAGAAGATGGATGTTGAAGGGGGGAATACCTCTGTGTCTAACTTCATTTGCTCTGAGTACCTAGTCCTACCACTATTTGGGTCGTTGTTGAGGGCATTGCAGGAAAGAGAATCGAAAAAGTCATCCTTGTTATAAACAGGCTGCAAAGACACAAATATAATGCCACATCAATATAAATAAAGTCTACCACAATTTCATTAGACAACCATTAAACAATCACCTTGACCTCAATCTTGGGCAGTTCAGCATCATACTCATCCTGTGACTCATGTTCGTCACTGTCGCTTCCATTGCCTTCCTTATCCTTAGATTGAGATTTATTTTTTCCCAAATGACCCCAGACTTCATCTTTCTTAAATTTCTCGTTCATTGCCATGAAATCAAAATCTTCAGTGAATTTTGTCAATCCACGTGAAACCTTCAACATAAAAGATTATTTGTTATTTTGCATTCTATTAACTCAATTTGGAGAAATAGGCTCCTTGGGCAGTGGGTAGAACAAATGCACCATGTTAAAATAAACTAGCAGATTAATGAAATAAATAGAAGGAACTGATGTGTTAAAAGTAAGATTAAGAATAACTTATAGCAGAAATACAGCAACAATTAATGGTGAAATAATTTTAAAAAGAAAAAAAAAATTATTCCAAGAAAGTTCTTACCCCAGGTCCTCTTCCACCACGCCCCCTATAATTGTTGCGCATGTGATAAGAACCTCCATTCAGCTGAAAAATAGCAGGAAAATACAGCATTAGAACTTAAACTATTAAACATGTCATAGACAAGCCATGTTCACAGCAAAATATAGCTACATTATCAATTACAGAGAAAAACTACTACGAAATTAACCACAAGTCAAAGCAGGAACATTATTCTGAATGATGTCATAGTTCTCACATCTGATTTGGGATAATTACTATATCCCACGAGTGTGAAAAATGCACTGAATTTCACATTGATAAAAAGAACAATTATTATCTTATAACTCACAAAGTTCATCTTCCTGGAGACTGGAGACCTAGAACTGAAGCATTGTGATATTTATGATTGTAATAATAAGAAACGGCAAGTGCCACATAAATTGGCAACATTTCTCACACAAATTCTTGCATGGAATTCAAATAGCATATTTTTTAAAAGATCAGGCTACATCAATGTGCTTCTTTTGGAAGTGTAGTTTATTTTAAAGGGCAGAATTTAACTTTTCAGTAAATTATGCAATATTTTCTATTTTGTGAGGTTACAGTTAAGACCCAGTAAAATCCTGAGGTAAGATCTGATACATCATAGCCTTCTCATATCCATTTTCCCCAACACCATTCCAACCTATATCCTTCCCCTTGTTTCACCTATTATTTCCTCAAATCATTATTGAGACAGCAACAATGGTAAATCCAAATACAAATAACATCAGTTATCTTTAAGCATAAGAATAATACATCAAACTCTATGAAGAACCACATTAATATATTGCATAAACGCACCACTGCGCCTCATCCTTTTCACTTCAATTACATCATTACTCATGCCATTTTATACAGCTTTTAACCTCACCAAACCCATTAATCCTCTCCAATTGGTCCAAACTCTACCCAAGACGATAGCATAATACTGGACTATAAGTGTAACTCTATGTTTGCATATAAAGAACTCATAAAAATACCTTTTGAGCTCGAGTGTTTGGTGGTAAAGGTAATATTGGTGGTTGAGCTTCTGAGACTGCCAAGCCTGAAGGTTCTAATGATTGTCTCGGTGATACTTGTACCACTTCAACATCCTTCTGAGCGGTTTGTAAAGGTTGAGGTGCAGGAACTGTGTTAGAACCAGAATGCAGAAGCTGTCCAGGAGTTATAAGCGAAGGTGCCAGAGGAACAGATGTTCCAGGGGGAGATACAGTCTGCTGGGGTAAGACTGCTGGACCAGGTGTCACGCCATGTTTTAAACCTGTATTATCAGTTACTGAAGTCGGTATATGAACCATAGATGCCTGATTGGAGCTAGGATTTGACATAGGGATAGCAATTGGAGGTTTGTTTGGCAGCAGATTGACCATTACTTCAGATGCTAGTGAAGCAGGCTGCAGAGTGGGCACATTCAATGCCAAAGTTGAAGCAGTAAACGGAGCAGAGGTTAAACTAGATGAACTTGCAGCATTGGGCACCATCAAGGAATGATGATCTGGCAAAGTAGAATTGGACAGGCTAGAGGCTGTAGTTGGTAAAGATGAATTGAAACCAGGAAACTGCATCTGTTGCATGGAAGGAGGAACTGACAGGCCAGGAGGAGGTGGCCGAAGCATGGACTGCTGGGGAAGTTGGGGAAGCCCATTAGGGGTTCCATAGAATCCCTGCCAATACATTGGCATAGCTAGGCCACTGCCATTTGCATTTGGTGGTGAAGGGCCCCAAGAATTCAAGTTCCCTCCAGGTTGATATAAGTGCAGGTTACTTTGGAAAGTAGTCCCAGGGAGTCCCACTTGGGCAGGATTGGAACCATGATCTGCCAAAGACCCACTAGGAGCTGTAGGCAAGCTTGCCGGTGGGGTTGCTGGACGAGGATAGTGAGACTGCACCAAAGCGTAGATGGGTAAGCGTCAAGTTTCTCCTGCACCACATGACTAATATAGTTGTGCTACTACTTGCCTGAATAATTGCAGGATCACTGTTGATGGATGGAGTGGTTTGAACTGGTGGAGAAGCTTTGACCTGTAAATCCTGTGGATAATAGAAATTGTTGCTAAAAATCAAGCTGACAGAAACATGATGCAAAAATAAGAATGCAAGTGCAAGTAGTATCACATATGTGAAGATTTAGCATAATTCAAATCTGAAAGTGAGTTACATTCAATATCTGCCACCAAATTGTGATGGCCAACAAGTAAAAAAGACAACCATACTGCAACCATTTATTATGATCAAGTGCAGCTATTAATTACTCCACCACAATCAAATCTAGCATCTACCTTCCTCTGTATGACTAAATAACAATTTCAAGTACTATTGACAGATTAAATATCAAATCCGAATACGTCCAAACAGAAAACGACATAATTCACTTCCTCAACAGAAAATCATGCATTTCTATAACTATGTAAAAAAAAAAAATCAAGACAAAACATATAAACATAAAAGTTCAATATGTACCTTGATATCACTTCCTCTAAACAGTATGTATTCATATATTTTATCACTAGGAGGGACTTGTGTACCATCCTTTTTTCGTCCTTCCGTACCAAATGATCTCACTGCCATAGGATGTTTTGAGCATTGATTAGTTTTCAACCATGATGCAATGCTAACAAAGACGCCATAATAAGTGATAAGTTCAATACATAATGACTACCATTTGAATGAGTCCTCCTAGACAGAGTAGCTAACTAAAAAGAATGCAATAATAGAAGATGACAATGATATATTTCACATAACTCAGAACACCATGTAAAGGAAACAATAATAAAAGCAGGTTAACTCCGACCTATTAACAAGCATCTTACATAAAATACATAAAATTGAAACACACAACACAAAAGTAAATTAATCGAAGAACTCAAGTACAACTATAACCAATTTACATCTCGCACAGAACCATTACAACAAAAATTCCCCAAAAGAGTAAATAGAAGAATTGCGAGCTAGACGAGAAAAGCTAGAAATCAAATCAGACAAATTCGAATTTCAAAATACATAAATAAAACCCTAAGAAAAGAACGGATCGAAAAACACCCAAAAAAATCTATCTTTTTCCCGATTTTTCTCACCGTTGCGTAAGCCGATGCTAGACTCTTCAGTGTTGATGTTGTACAGTATGCCTTCGTACCTGATCTCACTCTTCGAAGTCAAGCTTATCAAACTGCCGATATATGAGTCCGCCGATGCACCTCCGCCACCAGATCTACTGCTCGTCGCCGCCGGTGAACTCTCCGCCGCCATCTTCTTGAATCAAAAACCGATTTATCCAGTTATTCAAAAAGAAGAGGATAAATCACACATATATATACGTATGTATACGTATAAGGGAACAATTTGCAGTCTGAGAGAAAAGCAGGGTATTATTCAGAGAGAATTTTCACCCCTTGTTTGAAGTGGAGGTGTGGGTAATGGGCCAAGATAACGTGTAGGGTTTTGTCTTTCTCTCTCTTCCCTTTTTCCTCTTTTTTATCCACAATAATGAGATTGTAGCCTGTAGGTGACTAATTTCTTTTCTTTTTGGGGTTAATTTACTATTATATAGAGTAGAAGCCCTTTCGGTAAATTTTTACTTGCAAATGTTACGAGAGAAAATTACAAAAGTGGTCTCCTTATTATTGGCTATTTAAGTTTTATACAAATCCATTTTTATATCTAACCCCACAACTTTAAAAGTTTTGCAATTTTTAGTCAGGTTAGTGGTTTTATTGGAATTTTTTAATCAGAAATTGCATTATTTCTCAAAACTTTTTAATATATTGTAACTATACTTTTAAATAAGTAGTTCCACTCAGAACCTTACCTATGTCGATTATTTGAATTTCCATAATTCAGAGTCTAACACTATATTATTGATTATGCTTTCTGTATGACGAATAGATGACCAATATTTGTTTATCTCCATATTTGGGTCATGATTATATTTACAATTTCTATTGCTTAAATTTATTCACAAATACGTTTTTTAAACAATCAATTAATTTCGTTTATGAATAGTTAAACTATATATATATATATATATAAATTTATTCACAAAACATTGATGTATGTTTAAATTGTTTACGGAACAAGCTGGTTATGACTTTATTAACCTCATGTTAAAACATATACTATATTTTAAAAAGTTTGAGAATATTTAGTCTTTTTTTTTTACATGCTTAATTCATTATGCGCATGATTTTAATCCAATTTTTGACGTTGTGGCCCATATGTTTAGTCCAAGTGGCTCATTTGCAATATGAGCTTAAAATAGGCCACTAGACCCTGAATCAGCCGAATTGTTGGAATATTATCCAGTACAATTGGACTATAGATAAGCCCACAAAAGTGCCACAACACAAATCCATTGGAAATTTGGATCACAAAGTCCAAACTACATGTACTATTCACTTTTGATATATTTATCAACTGGAGCTTTATTTTAGTCACTAGTCATTGTACTAACATATTAATGTATGTCATTTATAATATATAAAATCACATAATATATTATTTACCATGAGTTGGTGACTGTTTCGAAAAGAATTTATGCTCCTGAATAAATAGCTAAACTATCCATTATTTAAATATCCATTTTAATATTTGATCATTCACTTCCCCTCCATAACTAATGGCATGGATATTTTTTTGGTTTTGATTTTGTATTGTATCTCTTAATCCACTTTATATTTATATATCGAATGTACACTGCAAATATATACACCTTAATTATCCAAATATTAACTCAAAGCCACCTCATTCGAGTGAAAAATTACCGAGTAATATGTAGGAAGAAATCCTCTCTCTCTTTTTTTTTTTAATAAATATATAGATGGATGTATGATGAAATCTTGGTAACATTAAATGCATTTCTTTTTCATTTTGAGCAATGTTGAAATGTTTGCATGGCAATTAGCATGTCTGCAATTGCATGTGCCTTAGCTTTACCAGTTGATAAGTGTGTTCGTTTTTTTTTTTTTTTTTTGCGACTTTTTTAGTTTAACATTTTGTTAGTTTCATATTGTTACGAGGATTTACATGATTCGTTAGCTTAAAAGTCTTATCAAGACTTTTTATTGTCATATTGTTTGTATTCTTCAGGCTTTTTATTATAATATATGTAAATATCATTATCTTCGTCTTCTTTAGTCTTTATGTTTAAAATCTAGATTTTCACCAATTTCTATGGAGTTTTCAGTTCATTCCAATTACAATATGCATCGTTTATGAAATACAACGACATGGCTTGCAGCCACAACAGGTGATGGTGGAAAAAGTAGCTCATCTCAACAAATTATGGAAAATAATGTATTTCCAAATTCAAAATTTGGATATGAGAAGAGATTTGAAATCCATAATAGCAAATCCATCGATGGTGTTTGGATGGACGTGGATTTCAAATCCACCACTTTCATTTTGAACTAATTTTGAAGTCATTTTGATGGATTTCAAATCCACTCCAACTTAAGTGGATTTGAAATCCATTCATTTCAAATCTTGAATTTCAAATCATTCTATGCAAACACAACCTTAGTTTTTCATCAACATAATGGTCATAATTTCTAAATACTTATCATGGAAAACTACTATGATGATTGATTTGTGAGCTAAATTGAGACTTGAATTGATCAATGGTAAAATAGTAGTAGCAGTTGAAGATCATGAATCTAATGAAAATTAGAAGAGGAAAATATATTTTCATATATCAATATCAGAAAATTAAAGAGTACGAATCATATTTCAACGTATTTCCAAATAATTTTTCAAATTGTCAAATCACGTAAATTCATAATACTGAAACTAACAAAATATCAAACTAATAGGTCGTAACAGAGACAAATACGTTGATCAACTAATGAACTAATGTGCATGCAAATATTTCAACACCCACTTCAAAGTTGGATTTGGGTGAAAATAAAATTAAGCCCAACTTAAATATATGAATTCCTGTGATCCTAAATTTTAAAACTCCATCAACTTTACTACTTCAATTTAATAATGCATCATCAACCTCATTTTTGACTATTTAAAAAATAAAAATAAATTACAGAATCACCAATTCAAAGAGATGCAATAAGTTATTTCAATTATGCTTAAAATTTGACTAAATAAACCTAATGTTCCCCAACAACCCAATGCTCAAATTCACGTTTACTTCTATTTTAACTTTTGATGATCGAATGTCGGTCTTTATTGTATAAACCATTCTTTTATATTTCTTTACACGTCATTATTGGAAATGGTCAATTTTTCCTGTTAACAGTTGACTTTGAAATTTTAATACTATCTTCTCATTTATGGTATAGAAATTCTTCAATCCAACACTACACCATGTCAATGGACCAAATGCCATATTATATACTTCCAATTAATTAGACAACTTGATTTTTCCTTTTCTTTTCATGGCAATTCTCTTATTATATGATAATTCTATAATTACGATATTAATTTCCATACGAATAGATAACTCCAAAGTCACCTGCCCCTTACATATATATTTCGTAAAAAAAAATCTCTCCCTCTCCTATATAATTAGTCATCCTTTTTAAATAACTATAAAAAGTGTAAATCGGTGGAAATTAAAGATAAGAATTAATATTTTCCCCCTTTTTTTGGGTCTCTTACCCATGTAACGGAAGATGTATAGAAAATTTTTACCCACTAATTCTTGTGTGGTGATTATTTTAGACAGAAAATGTAATATTAAATGTATTAAAATCTCCGGTGTAATGTTGAATGATTTAAAAAAGTAAGATAGAGAATTTATTTAAACTTACATGATATAGACATTAGGACTATGTATCATTATTATTTGGATAAATTTTATAACAAAACTCAATTTATAGATTAATTCTCAATTTTGGACCCAAATTTAAAGTTTTTTAATAAGTGATTCAATTTAACATTTTTTCTCAATTTAAAACTTGAAATAATTTAGATTAAGTTCTCAATTCAAGACAAAATTTTAATATTCTTTTTTATTTATATTTATTTATTTATATTTATTTATTTATATTTCAATATATATTCATATTTTGGATAAATTAAGACAAGTTAGTGCGCTTTAAGAACAATTTTCATCCGACTTATCTTAATTTATATGAATATATATATAACTAATTTTCAAATCTTAAATTAAAAAAAAATATAAAATTGAATCCCTTATTAAAAAATTTTAAAATTTAAATTAAAAATTAAAAATTAATCTATAAAACTGATCTTGTTATGAAATTTTAGAGATCTATAAAGATCAGCTTTAATCCCTTCATTTTTTATTTTTTTTAGAGAAACCAATGAAGAATGAACAAGTGGACCATTAATTGGGAGCTTGGTTTCCATGGTAGCCAGCTTGGCAAGCAAAAGATCTATTTAATTTATTTAAGGTAATACATTTAATAATTTTTTCAAGCAAAAGAAGTAATGTTGGAGTCGGTGCAATGAACATGGACCGGACATAATGGAAATCTATGTATTAATTACAGACAAAGCCATTAAATTACTGCTCTACCATATAACTGAAAATCTTTAACTGTTTTTAGTTAAGCTTTAGTTCTTAATGTAATATATTAAATATTATCGAACTCTTGTTCTCAGGTCAATTAAATTAAACAATAAGTTTAATGCTCGTTTCGGGCAGATAATTTGTGTTTTTTTTTTGAATTAGCGAATAAAAGTAAATTTTAGAATTCTTTTCGAAAAGAAAATATTTATGAGCAGAATTTCAGAATTTTTTTACAGATGCATGCAGATCAAAGGAAATATAAACTGCAATATCCTGATTAACATATTTCATAATCAATATAGAGAGTCTACAATAATAATAAAAAATTAAAATTAAATAACAATAAAAAATTAAAATTAAATAACAATAAAAAATCATATTAAGGTGGTCTCATATATAAATACATGAGAAACTTTTATATATTATCAAACTTATTTTTATAAATTCACATGAATTATTAATTTGGATTAATCCGTCTTACAAAATTAAATTCATCAAAGATTATAAAAATTTTGCAGGCACCACTCGTCATATCAATCTCTCGTCATTTCAAATTAATAATATAATTAAGATGTATACCTAATTTATTTTCTAAATTAGAAGGGTTATGCTGGCCATATTTTTCAAGTCTGGCCACCACGTGGCACATTTCATAAGCATTATTTTAATTACAATATATATATATATATATATATATACGGATATGTATTTACTAAAATCTCAACTCCAAAGGTTGGCAATTAAATTAAAATTATTCCTTGTGACAGAAACATAAACACATATTAATGTGTGTGAGTGTGTGTGCTTGTGGCATACGTAGAAGAAATTTCAAGGAAATTTGTCTTTATTGACCTTAAAAATAGTGAAGAAAACTTTATGTAGCCGGCGTTAAATATAGGATCAAAAATAATAATAATATAAATAATAAATTTCATAAAGCGTTGACATTGAAATATAAAATCAACACCCTTTTGCTTATGCAATACACGCAACAACGGGGTAGGATGCACCCTCAACACGCTGTACTATATATTAACTAATCAAAGTCCGATCATAATAATTTTCTCCTTTTTTATTTATTTATTCCTCTTTCTTGAATAATTTTGAAATATCTTTTACCATGAAAAATGCGTATAAAATATTTTTTGCATAAAGGATTCATACTTAATTATAAGATTGATCATTCTACACACATCTATGATAATGTAATTTATGTACAAATTAAACCTAAATTTTACATTCTGGTATAATAATATGAGATGTAAAAAGTTCTGATATATTTCAAAAACATCGCAATTCTAATTGTTATTTTCATCGGATTAATTTCCTAGCAATTAATTTATGTTTCCTTCGAACTATCATACCCCCTCCACCCCCCCCCCCCAACCCAAATCTATCCATCTATATATATAAAAAGAAATCCCACCTACCTTCCTATTCAAGAAAAGGTATATACATATACCCTCCACATATCCACGTATCACCCAAAATGAGCAAGAACTCAAATCATTCTCCCATGGCTTCTTCTTCTTCTTCATTCTCTTCAAAAACCCTAATAACCTCGTGGAGAAAGACAATTTCCATAGTCTTTCTCTGCTTTCTTCTTTTCAATTCCTGCACCGACGTTGCGGCTAGGCCAGGAAAGACGATGATGATGACGAAGACGATGAAGGAGGATGACGTGGCAGCAATGGCTTTGAAGTATTTTAAAGAGAAGAAAGACATAGATGGTTTGTACTTCACCAGGCTTCCAAAGGGTGTCCCTATTCCCCCTTCTGCTCCGTCAAACAGGCACAACTCACTACCTCCATCTTGAAGAATTCATGCTGCAGATATATATACTACTACAAATCTTGATTTATTAGGACCATTTTTTTTCTTACACACATATTTTTTTGGTTGTTTCTTTACAAATTATGTGATGGAATATTCTTTAAAAAAAGAATATTTTCAGGTTAGTTTCTTCTAACAATGTACAGAAATAGATATATAGTTATTTTTTTATTTTGTTGTGGAAGAAGATACATATTTATAATTACTGGCTTTTCACAGTCAAGAATTAGTTAAATTTATTTGTGATCCATTTTTTGATCAGAATTGCAACGTTACATTTTTCTCTTCAAACCATATGTACTGATTTACATCTTAAATTTTTAGTTTCCGATGCAAAGCACTACATATTTGATATTCCATCTGATATAGTATTGAACGCAGAGTTGAGTAGTATGCATCCATGGCGATTTGAAAGTGTCAAGAAGTGTGCAATTGACTTGGAGTTGTTGGGAAATAATATAATATATAATATATATGGTCAACTGGATAAGCCCCAATTGTCAATGGTACAATCTATATTGCATAGTCCACACGGCACAGAAGTGGGATTACATATAATATATGTCGAAAATTATCTCACTTTTCTTCTTATTTTCCTTCACGCGTCGGCGTCGTGTGAGATAAGATACAATACTAAATTATATTTGAAAATATAAAAAATATATATAATATATATCATATAGCCAAATATTGTAATTCCTTCCAACCACTAATTTGAAATTTGTTCACTGTAAAATTCACCGACAACGATAAAATAAATGCTGAAATGGAATACAATCTTTTGATGGAAGCTAGATATGTTTAATTAATATTTGATTCGTTTGAAAATACGTGTCATGCTGGAATTTAAATTCTATTTTAGATTTAATATTATATTAAAATTTTATATAATTTTATTTTCAAATTAGCTGTTATTTGAATTTGAAGATTAATTATAACAATTTGCTTAGTTCTAACAAAAACCTGTTAGTTACTAAAATCAAGAGCGCAGCCAATGACAAAGACATTAATTGCATTAATATCCAACATATTTTTTTTTATTATTAACCCTTCAAATCATCAAATCATTATATATATAGGTGTAGGTATCTTTAAGATATTATTAATTTGGTAATGATTATATATTTATAGGGCATGTTTCTCTTAATTATATTCATTGGGATTTATTTTGAATACATAAGATTAAACTATCTACTCAACCATGTGTAGTCATATCATAAAATTAAGTGATATAATAATGGATCTTTTTACATCATGTGCTTATATTTTTCAAGCAAATAAGTTAAATTTGTTGATATGATATATTATCAAGTCTGAGAAGGTATTAATTGTATACTCATAAGGTATTACTTATACAACTGAAATATATGTTTTAGTAAAATATACTAGTTATATATTCATAAAGGTATTAATTGTATATATATTTATAAGGGATTAGTTGTTTATTCATAAGTTATTTATTTATATGATCAAAATAAATAGTTTAGTGAAAAATATTATTTAAGATATTATATGTTATATGTAAAAATATTAATCATATTAGCTAAAGTATTAGAGTTGGGATTGAGATCACATCATACTCAGAACACACAAACCCTGCTCAATAATTATTGTTCTATTCCTATATGACTATCATGCGTTACTTATAAACCTATTGGAATATTAAATAAAACTTGATTTGCAATAAATTTAAACCCATCAATCATCTTGGAATCTCTAAAACTTCTCTTTTACCCTCAAAATTATCAAATTTGCATCTAATCAATCCCAGAAAAAATAAAAATCCATGGTATTTCAGCACCATGGCGATTGTATAGTTTTCTCGAAGGAAATACATATCCATGCTGGAAAAAAAATAACCTTATAATCGAAGACATTGACTGGAAAAAATTCATCCTAATTAGGTCAACTTTTTGGAACAAAATGGTCATTCAACGGCAAGAAAATTTCAACCGTCAATTGGGACCAGAGAAGACCTATGACTCACTCTTATTTGATTAATTAAAATTTAGAGTTGTAAATTTTAAAATTGCAACCTTCATATTCAACTTATTTTAAGCACTCTTTTAGAATGACTTTATTAATTTGAAATTTATCAAATAATAATTTGGGTTTTAAACTATTTATTTTGTCTAATTTAAATTCGAAAATAGCTTTAACAAACTTCAAAGTAACTAACTACACTTTTATTTCCTACATCAATCATCATATACTTAAAAAAAAAAAAAAAAAAAGTAACATAAATTTTCCGTATCACCTAAAAACCATAAATCCCGATTACATCGTCTTATGGACATGTTCCAAAATTAAAATATTGGAATATTATAATTGGTTTTTTATATTTATTTAAAAAGGATATTATATGATGACTGCATAATGTACAAATATAAACAATCAACATTATTGAAGTTTTTTATTTTCTGTAAAAGAAAAAATTCGTTGCTCTTGTTTGATATTCTTGTCTTGTATATTGGACTTGACTTACTGCCCAAAAGCTACTCATTTCATGTAACATTTGGGCCCACCCAACTTATCCAAAATAAGCCCATTTAGAATGAATTTAGATGGAAAATAAGAATTCAACCATGGGCTAAGCTGGCATTGGGAAAACATCCAGCCCATACTTGATGAGGATAATTTAAAACCCAATTAAAATGAATACAAAGTCCAGTGACTGATTTAACCTTTTAAGTTTTAATTTCAACCTAAATTACAGAAGTTTTGAATTACCAGATATATTCAAAATTGTAACAAAGACATACCCATATGATAATATATAATACTTTTCAGTAAATTTATTTTTGAAATCAATCTTTGTAGCTGGGACTGTCATAAGATTTTTTTTTTCCCTACCTACATATTTTTTGTCGTTTCGAAATAATGTATTTCATCAGTATTGTAGAATAATATTTTATCTTATATTTGGGTTCTTAATATGAAAGATATGTAAATTGATGACACGTATGATCATATTGATAACATAAATCATTTTTCTAAAACGAAAAAGATAATAAAGCCTGAAATGGAATTTAAAAAAAACGCAATAAAAGTAAACTAATGGAAAGTGTAGTAATTTAAGAAAATTTAGAGGTTTTCACTTTTCTTTTTATTTAAGAAGAGAGGTTTCCACTTATTTAGAGGCAATCATTAATTGATAAAATAGTAGTTTGATATTTTATAGAGTGAGCATCTAATTAAAATAAGGGAGGTGAGCCTCATGTGAAGTTAGCGTGCAGGTTATGTTTTTCATTTTTGCAAAAAAAATTGATTCTAATTTGATAAATTTGAGTAGTTCAAGTTGTAATCTGATAAATAAAAATAAAGTTTAGGTTCGAAAAAAAAATCAATAAATTATCATAGTGGTGTTCAAACGGTTTAAATCATCGGTTTGAAAAATCGTGAAAGGTCAAACCGATACCAAACCATGGGAGTTTCGGTTTGGCGGTTTAAATATCCCTTTTTAAAAAAAAAATTAATTTTTAAATTAAATTTGCATATAAATATTACAATTTAATAATTTTGTTTGAGTTGATAATTTAATATAAATGAAAAATTAGAACTACAATAACACTACATTACAACTTACAAGTTACAAATTCAAATATAAGATATTACAATTTAAATACAATAAAATACAAATCATATACTTAAAAAAATAAAATAAACTGACAATTTAATTGTCAATTCTCGATTTAAAATTATCTTAAATTAAAATCGAACTATCAAAACATGATTTATCGTTCTGAGTTCGAACCGAAACCAAATCAACAATTTTCTTAATTGTTGATTCTGGTTCTATTCCAATTTTCTAAACCAATTCAACACCATTATTTTAAATTGTTTTTCGTATTTAACCTAAGATAAGACAAAAGTCCAAAAAGGAACAATTGATAATTGTTTTGACATTACAAACTTCGTTTTATAGAAGACATGATAGAGATCCTATATATTGGATTCAAAATTTAGGTGTGGTGTCAGAAAATATGTGGTTTGTTGGGCCCTACGACGATTTAGGTAGGATTTAGTAAAATGATAGTTTTAATCTTTTAACACGCAATGTATAAATATAATTATTTCTTAATTCATGCGCACATTTTGATCCAAAGATTCAATTTTACCGTTTCCATTCTTTTCTTCTACAATATTATTTTCTACTACGTCATCCCATATCTATTTCTATTATCTATGTAAAAGTATGATGTTTCTTACAAAATATTGATTGTCAAATATATTCCTATCAAACATTATTATTTAAGATTATAATAATAATTTAAAATTTTCATACTTAAATAATTTTATATTAAAATCCTAATTAATTCAAAGTCTTATAGAATCTCATTATAATTAAAACTCTAATATAAAAGTGTTATATATAATATATTTGTATTATTTTCTTCCTTAATTTGAATTGATCTCTACGTATAACGCATGTGATCTAAAACTCATTTTTCTATAAGTTTCTTGAAAATTTCGAACCTCGTAGAGGTTAATTATTATAATTCTTTAAAAGCATGTTAAATTAATAAATTTGTTAGTTGATGAGGAGTTAGATTGCATACTCATCAAATTGAAAACCAATATTAATGAAATACATCAATTGAAACACAAGTTGATATAATTTTCACATTTTCCCTACCATTTTATGTTGTAGCAGATCTTTGAATGAAAGAAAATAAAGAGGTGAAACATGAGGATATGATCTATGTGTAAAGCAAGACAGTTTATTTTTGAGTGAACAACCAAGCTAACTTTAGTGCCTCAAAAGAATGAAACCTTTTGAAAATAATAGGGCGATCAAAACAAAATTAGAATCGGACTTGACTAGCGTTGAAAAGACATAATTGCCCCAGCTGTGCCCAACAATCATCTGCCCCATTTTTGTATTTTAATGGCAGCATGTTTCAAGTTTCAGTGAATTGCGACTGTCATAGCCTACACAATCCATCTTTTATTTACTACATTTAACTCTTCCTTTTTTTAATTTAAAATTAGTGTCCTTTTTTTCTCTTTCTATATTCAACTCTACTCCAATTCTTAAATCGACTATCCTGATAAACAAAATCAAATGGTGAAATATTTTTTTTACCATAAATGATAATTTGTTATTTTTCATCAAAAAAATTGATAACATTGTTCTTTTGATGATAATAATAAAAGAAAAACAAAAGAAAAGTAGCGAACTGTTAAATATAATTTTATATTGTGTAATTCAACTATGGATGATGGAGACGCAATATTGGACAGTTTTGTGTATGTAATTAATAATGTATGAAATTGGTTGATACATATTCATGTAATAGGAAACAATATTGAGTGGCATTGTCCAAATCTAAACCCTCTTCCACAGACCATATAAAGTGTTCCCACTATTTCCTCCAACGGGGCATCATTGTACGCGCATTATAGTGACTCCTCTTATTAAACATAATGTCTTTTTTATACATAAAAAATACTCAAATAAAATAGTTTACCATTTTTTGTACATAGAATTTATTTTTGAAATGAATTTTCCGAAGTATCTAGTGTGAAAACATGATATAGTCAAAACAATATTCATAATAAAAAAAATGGAAGTATGTGTCACAAATATATAAAATGATAATAATCTATTGTAGCCCAAAAATCAAAGATTTAACTTGAAATTGAAGAAAAACAACAACTCATTACCACGTGTTTGGTATATTAGGAAACACATAATTGGGTATCCACTCACATGTGTTGGGGAGTATATGATTTGGCTGTACCCGTGCCCAAAATCATGCCTAATCATTGCAAATGTCCTTTCTAGCCTCATCTTAATCCTATCCCATGATTACTTCAACTAAATAACAAAAATAAAAACTATATTTTATCTCCACTCAATAATTCCATGTGTGTTCTTACTTCTTCCTTAAAAATATTTGCATTTGGTTGTCCTAATTCCAACCCAAAATCTTGGCAGAAGATATGACCGGTGAACAAAACAAACTTCCAACACTCCATTCTATTCCTATTATAACAAACAAAATTAGATATTAATCATCAAATTTGGTAAGAAGTACTAATCAAGAACACATGAACTAAACATCTTTTAGACAATATGAAATGGCAAAATCCAATAGAGAACCAAAATGTGCAGACATAACAATTAATGCATTTGCCTTCTCTTTCATTCATGTGGGAAAGAAAGAGTTAAATTCCCAACTATACACATATAGGCCATCACACCAACCATCTTTACTCTTCACCTTACATCAATTATATAAA
Organism: Scutellaria barbata; assembly: GCA_028654395.1. Taxonomy (NCBI): domain Eukaryota; kingdom Viridiplantae; phylum Streptophyta; class Magnoliopsida; order Lamiales; family Lamiaceae; genus Scutellaria; species Scutellaria barbata. The sequence goes on from CM053647.1 coordinate 30,414,536, forward strand.
ATAATATCATCAATATTCAGGCATCGTTTGGAACTGGAGATGAAACACAAAGACAGTGTGCTATTCTAACCGATTCCCATATCCAAAAACTTGAAAGAAAATGCATTGTGCATATTACAAGGAGAATCTAAACTCACCAAAACTAAGCCTAAACATATATTATAATACTTAGAAATAATTAAACAGAGAAAATTAAGAGAAGTATAATATTATGTAAAAAAAAAAAAAAAAGTTAAACTCTGAGCAAATAAATGCTGAGTTCAGGGCCTCCATTGCCATCAGGATTCATCATGTAGAAAGCTTCAGAATCTTTACTGCCGACAACTCTCTCAAACTTGGCCCTCATATACATCATCTCTCCATCCGGGTCTGCCCCATTCCCTGCCCCGGGCAGCACCCCCGCCCCCATTGAAATCGGCCCGATTGCGTTCAAAACCTTCCACTCCTCCGGCCCGCAATCCCTCCTCATGGCGTACCCGCATTTCTTGCCATTACAATACGTCCTCCAAATGGGCTCTTCCAAGAGCTTGAACCCCTTCTTCTCAGCCTTCTTGTCGCACTCCAACGCGATTCTTACAAGGCCCGACGCCATTTCCTTAACCAGAACGCTTGTCGGAGTTGCTAATTCGACCAGAAAAGCCGGGCCCAGTTTGAAATCCTCTTGAAACGCGAAGTGCACGTGGCCGCGCCGGTGCCCGAAAAGGGTGCCCACCACTTTCGTCCCCAGGCCCGACGAGAAGTGGGTTCGGGCCCTGCCTATTGACAGCGCGGCCCTAAGCTTGTTGATTGCCATAACTGAGAGCTTCTTTCTTGGGGTTTTGATTGAGCCCGTGGACAGAGAGTGGTGAAGTGGAGATCTTTTTGGGTCCTCTGATTTTGGCTGTGTTTCTTCTGAATCGAAGTTTAGGATTTCTTCCATGTCGTCTTCTTCGTCGTCCACGAACTTCTTCTTCCAGTTGAAGTATCTTCTGGAGAATGAGAAGGAATCGTGGGGGTTTCTGGCCATGATTGACTTCATATCTGGGAGAAAAGGGAATGAAGAATAGGTGTTTGGATATGGAGATTTGTGATTCTAATTTCGTCTATATTGGCGATGAGAGAGAGTGGAAAGAATTCTGACAAAAGGAAGGTGAACAGCCCCACCAAACAGATTCAAGAAAAAATAGATAAAAAGAAGAAATAACAGAGAAATAATGGTGAGTGCAGAGGAGACAAGGATTTATGTTGAATCGTTTTCTCAATGTGGGGCTGATGAATCTGATTTTAAGGATTTTTTTTGCATTGGAAAACAGATGAAGGATAGGTTAAAGCCACACCAAACCGCATCCACCCACCCCCAAAAAAGAAGAATAAAAAAGTTAATAACAATAAGTGAAAAAAGTCATTTCAGTTTTTACATCATACTGAACGTAAGGGAGAAATGAATTAATGAATATTGATGATGCTTGTGTGTGTGAAAATATTGGAGTTTATTGTCTTTGGTGGGAAGTATTGGAGAAGAGACAAGAGATTGAGTATTTGTCGGATGTATCACTTCCCATGTCTGTATATTACGTTGTCATCCACTCTTGATGCAATGAATCGCATCTCTAAGATAACGACGTAAATTTCACTATGCACTTCTACTTATTTCACTTCAAAAATTAATAATATATAAATAATAAAACAACAATATTTATATCAGCAAATATAGAGATTTTAGAAAAATTTTGGTGTGAAACATCTCTGTCCAGCTCCAAAATAATTATCACAACACCACAAATGTAAAAATAACATTGTTAATTTACACATGATGTAAATTGAAAATAATAAATTAGAATAGAGGATTCGATTTAAAATCCCTCAGTACTCTTCTCATAACTTGTAAACTGAACAATGTCTGTAATGATTATATTGGATATAATATTTTATACAAGTGTATATGTGTATTATGTAAATAGGTTATCTAGTATGTTATTATAGGTTTATGTGGTAATACTTATATGGGGTTGGAGTGGTATTTTCCGATTTCTAATAATTGAAATCATATAGAAACATAGAATTTGAGCAACTTAATTTCATCAGTTTCACCAGAAGAAATGCAAGGGAAAAGGAATTGGATCTAGCAGTTCATTGAGAATGGAGATTGTAAAAGTGAGCAGACAAGGAATAGGATAATCCATGAGTTTCACCAAAGTGGGCAAGAAATTTCAACAAATTAGCGATGTAATGATGGCAAATATTACATCGAGCCAATAAAACCTTAATCTGGAAAAAGAATGTGCTGGAAAGTGTTCAACACATTCATTCTTTTAATTTGAGACTAGATCACAATTTATGGAGCCATTACTTAATTAATTAATTTAAAATAAGACAAGATTTTGTGTGGGCGGCCCCTCCACATCTCTCACTCTAAATGTCAAAATTCATTGAATTTTAGGACTCATGCTACCTAAGCCTTATGACTCTATGTCATTAAATTACCGATAATTTTTGTGATGGGTTCAGAATTTTATGGATCAACTAATCATGATCTGTACCCAGCTACCAGACCTATTGCTTTTAATTAATTCGTTTTTTAAACAACAACAACAACAACAATAATAATAATAATAATAATAATAATAATAATAATTTGGATATGATAGTTTTCAGAATCAGATCTATGATCAAGTATCAGAGTTCACTTTTAGTTTTTTTTTTCAATAAAAAGAAACATATGATTAAAATAAAAAATTTATGACAACATATCCATGTCAAAAAATGCATATGTGACATTAATCTTATATCTACTCTTATTGCATTAAGATATGTGAATAGTGTTGAATTGATTTTCTACACAACATTGTGCCAATAGTAAAAAGAGTAGGATTCTTGTGAAATAGACATAATTTTATGAGAGTTTACCCATATAATGTAGATTAACTTGTGAAAAGAATTATATTCAATAGACAATCTATTGTGAAGTATTGTATGGTAGAAAAATGAAAGAAGGATCTTTGAAATACTTCTTCAAATCCCTTGAGGAGCTGCTGCTTCTTTTTTAATTTTACTTTTTATATATATAAAAGATTAAATTCCATTGAGTGGTTTTTATAAAATAACTTTAATATGTAGTTAATATTAATGGTGCAACACTGAAACAAAAACACGTGTATCTGTTAATGCCCAGTTATTATTATGATGATTGTTGACAAATTGCTATAATTGAAGACTTTGAAGTACTCATTATTGATTAATAATTTTTAACTGATTCATTGATTGTTTCATGAAATATTATTAGCTTGATAATTTACTCAAAATCATTCTGAAATTTTTATATATGATCAGATGGTATTGGAAATCGAAAATTTAAAGTTCACGAATCGGATATTCTTCCATAATTGTATAAAGTAAATTACAGAATGGGCCTTTTCCCTCAAATGGGCCTTATCAGTGCATTAGATGAATGGGGACACGGCCCAAATCCGCACACTTCGGACAATCCAACAAGGCCCAAGTTACAGATTCCATACATAGCTTCAAACTAATAGGATCCTAGACTCTAGAGAAGCCCAAAACCATTTCAATAACAGTCAAGCACATAATATGCAATAATGAAATGCTATGAAACAGTATTTTTGAATTCAGTTGATCCAAAAAATGTGAATTCAAATTCTACTTGGAACATAATGCTAACTTCTAATTGTATGATCACTAAAACCATTAATAGACCCATTCATCATTCTAACTAGTTGGGAAGGGATTGCAACCTCGTAGAATCGCGGTTTCTAGTGAGACAAACAATGGCTTTGGAAGATCATTCCAATCGTACCAATCCCAACCATCACATTTATCAGGTTCGACATTGATAGACACTTGATCAGGATCTACAATCAGTTATAGTTGTTTCGGTCCTGAAAGCACGTTGTTAGTGACTGTCAAGACCTCTGCTCCATTGATATCAAGCCCCGTTTCCCCCTTCATTTCCCTAACTGCACATTCCTCAAAACTTTCCCCTGAAAATTGGAAGACAACCTGTTATGGTTGGGAATTCATGGGATTTTCTACCATTAAAGGATGCGATCTATATGGGGATTTATAAAAGGAAATCAAGGAAGAGAGTTGATGAAGGTGGCGGAATTGGCAGAGCGAAGGAGATCAAAAGTTAGGGTGCGAAAGAGATTAAGAGGAAGAAAAAGATGAAAAGGAGGAGTCTTGCGATTTGGAAGGGTTTGGGCATTTAGGGCTCGATCAATTTGGGAAATGCCCTGAACGTTGTTGTCGTATTTGTTTAAGTCTGCTAGTAGCGTACGGCGTCGTTTTGTGCGGTCCCTTTTAATTATGTTGCTTTCATTGTACTTTAGTATTTTGCCAGATGACTTTTTATTATTGGTTGTATTTCTGTTGCGTTTATAGAATTACAGCCTTATGTAGTGTTTCCTTTGCATAATGGGGTATGGGAAAATTATCAACAAATTCTGCCTCTCTCATCCCCTTCTCTCTCATGCCTCATCTCCTTCTTGAATGTTCTTATTGCTTTATGTTATTGTCCATTGGTAAACCAGAAAAAATTACAAAAAAAGCATCATAGGTTACATATCAATTTTTGAATCCTAACACAACCTTAATTACTTCTCTCGTATTGGTAATATATGAATCTGATCCTTCACTGATTCTGGGCTCATGCTTGTTATGTTAAACAATCACACTATAGGATTGATACTAAATTACTAACATGTAATAATAAGAGCATGAAACTCATCAAACCTAATCTGAAGATGGACAATTACACCCATCCTATTGAAATTTTCCTATCAATTTTCGCAAATTAAACTCAAAACTTCCAGTCCCCATTGTTATTTGATTGAGATTGCCAAAACCCTCTAGTATTTTCCATATTCTTGTCAAGCATATTAAAATTTCCTTCCAAACCCTATATTTTTTACCACATTCTTAAACCCTCCATTTCTTCTTTTAGTGCCCTAAACCCCCCCCCCCCCCAACACAGAAAAGGAGAAAAAAAAAAGAGTAATTATTACAATTAATATACAATTTCAAACAACTCTATCAAGATGCTAAATCTATTAGAATCAATTCATGAAATAATCCAAAAACCAAAACAAATCGAATTGTTACCGAATTCGAGGTGGCCCCCAGGAAGGGCGAAGGTGCCGCGGCCGACGGCGGTGAGGCGGCGGCTGAGCAGCACTTTCTTTCCCTTTAGCAGAAAGATTCCCACCACTACTTCTGGCTTAGGTGGCGCCGCCGCCGCCGACATAACTGAAGAAAGTGGCGTTAATTCCTCGACCCACCTTCAGCGGTCTCTGATGATGTCCCCTGATACGAGATTGAATAACGTTTAAAGCGTTTTTTTTTAACGGTGAAAATATGTTACTCGTTTATGTGCTATAAAAGAACTCCTTTTTCTAGATTTCAATTTATTACTATATTGTATTATAAATAAATTTGAAGTGGGTTATATGTGTTTAGAGGTAAATATTAGTGGTGTTTTTGTACCTTAAAATATTTCTATTTATGAATTTGAAAATAAACATTAATGATATTTTTGTATTTAAACATACTTTAATGATATTTTTGTACTTAAACATATTTTAATGAAATATATGAACTTCAAAGTAAATATTAATGGCTTATTTGAACATTTTCCCTTTTTACAAATGTGTTCTGCTGAATTGCACCGAAACTTATATAAAGTGTTTGATGAATATAAATTTCTTTGTTTCTATTGAAAGAAAGAAATTAGTGAAACATATGAAACTTTTACACCAACTAACATAATGAGGTTTCTATGCTTTTATTATTTTTGTTTTAAAAGAACATATGTATTAGAAAATAGATTGGAAGAGAAAGTTCAAGTGTAAGATTGTACAAATGTTCATTAGAAAGTTAACTAAAAATGCTTGCGAATACTATCATGATATTTGATGTTGCTCCGGTTTAACGTGCGTCTTCTCGGAACCAAAAACTTGAAATCTCGAACGGTCGGATCCAACGAACCTGCAAAACAGACACCGGGAGGGGTTCCCGGCGTAGGGACTCCGACGCTCAAGTCAGTCGAAAAGCTCTCAAATCTCTCAAGTAATGTAATCTCTCAATTTTTTTATATTGTGTGTGTGAAGTGTAAAAGAACAACGATATATATACTCCCTGATACCTATTGCAGTAGAAATAGGAGTCCTGGTTGTGTTGGACGTGGGAGTCCTCCTTAAATCAAGGGTTAGCTCGATTTCAGCCTAAAAATCAGGGATATGGGTAACAAACCCGTGAAAATAGCGGGCAGTTAAGATCACTTCGCTTTCACATCATTTAGTTCGTAGATTCTTACCCGAGCTAATGTAGTTCGCCGGAACAGGCGTAGTTCGCCTATTAAAGTAGCTCGCCAGGACAGGAGTAGTTCGACCTAAACTAAGAAAGAAATCCGGTCTGGATAAATTCGGTCGTGTTCAGTTCGGTTCGGTTTCAGGCATTCAGTTCGATCACATCAGTACTCCCCCCTTTTCGCAGTGTATGTAATATACTGGGGAGGTTAGTCAAAGCGGTGGTAGCTCGCTAAGGCGGTGAACGAACTAATCTGACGCCTCTTCCCGAGGCGAGATGTCTTTTCCATGTCTTTTCCAGGTCTTTTCAGCTTCCATCGCTCCGTTCGCACGACACGTGACGAAAAAAACTGTTCCCGCCCAAGATCCTTTTATTTTCAGCCGTTAGATTTCACTCCATCCAACGGCTGAAAGATCGCGCCTCTTTGGTTTTTCCCCCCAAAATCAAAATCTTTCTCCCTATATATATGTCATTATCGTTATCTTTACAACACTTTCGTGATCCTCCACTGTAGACGTTTCATCTTCTCCGATCTACTCCTTGATTTAAGTTTCTTCTCTCAATCTCAGGTACCCTTTCCTCTCTTTCCTAATCTTTATTGTATCAATGGCATCTTCTACTTCGGAAAAATCTAGAAGGAAGAAATCTGTAGAAGATGCCTTCTCTTCTACCAAGGTCACTCCGACCCACACTGTATTTTTAAGCTCACTGATGACGGGGGGCTATACGGTGGTGATCCCAGGTCCTGAGGATCGACCTCATCGCACTCCACCTGGGCATCAATCCTGGTTTCTAAAACAGGTCACCCTAGGTTTAGTTCCTCCCATTCATCCATTTTTCTTAGACATTAGTGCGGAGTTCGGGATATGTCCGAGCCAACTCCACCCGAACTCCATTAGTTATATAGTTTCTTTTTACATGGTGTGTAAATGGATGGGGGTCGAGCCCTCTGTGACCCGTTTTCGATCTTGCTTCGTGCTAAAAAATTCCAACCCTTTTCGCTTCCATTTGAGCCCTCGGAGTGGTGCGAGGCGAGCTTATTTCTTATCTCTTGGGGATGATAAGATCAGCTCTTGGGAGAAACATTATTTTTTCGTGAAAGCACCGATAGATCGGCCTTTTCGTTCGCTTCCTTGGGCCCAGCGTTCGGGTCAAACTGACCCCGCTCCTGCCCCAGATCACCAAATTACCGCCCTGAACGAAATTTTTGCAAAGGGTTGGTTCGACATTGCCAAGCTGAGTTCTTGTACCGAGCTGTTATCTTTTTGGGGGTTCTATCCGAACAGCCAGATCCCTCCTCGCTTTGACCTAGGTCATTGTTACTGCATTCTCCTATAGATCGAACTGATTGTTTTGTCATCTGACCCTGTCTGTTCTCTTTTGCAGATCTTACAATGAATCGATTTTTCTCCATTGCGGAAGATGCATCTGACGAGGAGCGAGCTCCGATCTCGCCCGCTCAGCACGGGGTAGATCCTGCTCTGGCAGCTGCTTTCAAACAGGTGGAGGAAACTCGTCTTGCCGAGCTGGCTGGTAGGGCTCCTGGCCCCTCTGTCGACATGATTCAAGAGGAGAGCGTCCTCGCTTCTGTTCCGGGTCCCATTCCAGAGTCCTCCGCTCCAGCTGTCACTGCGACCCTCACCCCTCGTGGCCCACTTCCTTTCGCAGCTCCTTCCTCTCGACCAATCGACCTGACTGAGGAAACTAGCGAAGCACCACTGGTTCGAACTCCTTCGTCTAAAAGGAGAGCATCTTCCAGTTCGCGAGCCTCCCTACCGAAAAAGGTGCGAGCAGGTGAGGCCGTCGCAGGGGGTCCGTCGGAGACCGAAGAAAAAACAGCGGGGGGCGAAGAGGAGGAAGATGCGGAAGAGAAAGAGCTGCGGAAGAATCTGTCCCGCTTAGTAAATGCCCAGAAATATTTCGTAGGCTATGCGAGGCAGGCTCTCCGTCGGAGAGACGAGCTGCGGGAGAGCCGAGTGCGACTGGAGGAGGTGATCGAGGAGAAGAAGACTCTGGAGAGTGATCTCTCAATCCGCTCCGAGGAGACTGATAAGTTGTCGGCCTCGCTGGAGCAGGTCCAGGTTGAACTGGCGATGGCTCGCTCGGAATCTGCTCGAAGAGAGGAGCTATTGCTGGCGAAGGAGAAGTTCGCCATGGAGAGACATGAGGCCTTTGTTCGGGTAGAGGCTGAAAATCGCCGGCTGAAGGAGGAGCTAGAAGAGGAAAGAAACACGCAAGCTCGTTTTAGAGAGGAAATGCGAGCCGAGGGTTTCCAGGCTGGGGTTGCTGCGGGCTACTATCAGTTCGCACAAAGTCCAGAGATGGAGCTGATAGTTGCAGAATATCGCGACCGGCTTTTTCATCAACTCTGGAATTCCACTCTCTTTCTCTCCAAAGCGGCTCCAATGGCAGAGGCTTATTTTAAGGAGGGAATCCGCTTGCGCCAGGAGGAAGTAACGGAGATTGTTCGGCGTTTCCAGGAGGAGACCGGGCAGACGTTACCGGAGCCCGTCCTTCGATACCGCATTTCCTCCCTGTTCAAAAAGCTAACTCAAACTTTTCCTATTCCTTCCGGCTGGCAAGGGGATCCGAACGAAGACCCAGCAGCGGAATGGTGGGCCGGGTACTTGGAGCAGTCAATCAAGGATGTTCTTCCTACTCCTCCGAGTGTTGGTTCGGCTAACCTTCAGTCCGGTGAGGCCATTCCGAGCCAGGTTGCCGACCTGCCCGAGGAAATGTTTGCCCCTCCGGCTGCTCTGCCTTCAGTCAGCGAAGCTCCTACTCCTGCAGTTCCCTCCGAGGGTCCTTCTGATACTTAGTTTTTCCTCGAAAGTTTGTAATACTTTAGTTTTAGCAAGACTTTGCATAATGTAACCAATTTTTCTGAATACTATTGGATATCATTTGGTGTTTCTTCTCAAGTTTCTTTTCACAAAGTAGTTTAAAGTAATCAATCTCGCTTAGTTCGATCTAAGGAAGGTTCAATTTGATCAGTTCCATCGATCAACCTTTCTAAGGAGAAATCATTTAGTTCGATCCAAGGAAGGTTCAATTGATCAGTTCCATCAATCAACCCTTCCAGGGAGAAATCATTTAGTTCGATCCAAGGAAGGTTCAATTGATCAGTTCCATCGATCAACCCTTCCAGGGAGAAATCATTTAGTTCGATCCAAGGAAGGTTCAATTGATCAGTTCCATCGATCAACCCTTCTAAGGAGAAATCATTTAGTTCGATCCAAGGAAGGTTCAATTGATCAGTTCCATCGATCAACCCTTCCAGGGAGAAATCATTTAGTTCGTCTTTCAAGAGATAATACGACTTTTTGAAACAGAATTATAAAGACAACCATTTTAACGTGGTTCGGCCAAATCAGCTTACATCCACGAGCCGGATACCGACTTATTTTATTAAATTGTCAGAAATTTTAAAAAAGTAATTGTACAAGAGTAGCGTACTACGCATAAAATTTCTTCAGATGGCTCACATGCCAAGGTCTTGGTAGTAATTTTCCTTCTCCATCGATCAGTTCGTAAGATCCTTCCGAAAGAATCTTGGATATGGTGTACGGTCCTTCCCAAGTAGCATCCAATTTTCCAATATTGACCAAGGCATCTGATTGCCTTAGAACCATATCGCCGATCTGGAACTCCCTTTTCTGGACTTTTTTGTTAAAAGCCGCTTGAACCCGCCTCTTGTAAAACTCACTTCGAACTCTAGCCTTGTCTCGGAGCTCGTCTAAGAATACTGAATCGATCTTGATCAGTTCCTCATTCTTTAGAGGCTCAAAATTTGTGATTCTCAGGACTTCTCCTTGGATTTCTGCTGGGACGACGGCTTCCATTCCAAATGCCAAACTGAAAGGGCTTTCTCCCGTCGTCCATCGTGGTGTAGTTCGATATGCCCATAATACCGATGGTAGTTCGTCCATCCAATTGGATTTTTCTGACTCTAGTCGCTTTTTCAATCCGTCCAATATGATTCTATTCACCACTTCGACTTGCCCGTTTGCTTGAGGATGAGCTACTGCAGTGAATACTTGTAAGATCTTCATCTCTTTGCACCACTCGATAATTCTCTTTCCACGGAACTGAGCTCCATTGTCTGAAACCAAAATTCTTGGTAAACCAAATCTGTAACAAATATTTTTCCAAATGAAATGGATCATTTCGGCCTCGGTGATCTTGGCTAACGGTTCGGCTTCGACCCACTTGGTGAAATAGTCAACTGCCACTACTACGAACTGCTTGCTTCCTCGAGTTTTTACGAAGGGGCCAACGATGTCGATTCCCCATCTGGCAAACGGACACGGCGAACAGATAGTTAGCATGTCAACGGCAGGTGTATAAATTCGCCATCCATGTTTCTGACAAGCTTCGCATCTTCTAACTATTTCGTTCGCGTCATTCTTCATTGTAGGCCAATAAAACCCAGCTCGTACTACTTTTCGAGCCAAAGATCTGGCTCCAGCGTGTTCGGCACATCCCCCTTCATGGGCTTCCTCCAAAACTTTGATTCCTTCTTCTCTGGATAAGCATCGGGCATCTGTCGTCAGGAAGGTTTTTCTGTACAAGGCCTCTTGCAGTAGATAATAAAATCGAGCTTGCCTTTCCAGCTTTTCTAATTCCTTTTCTGTTCCTTCTTTCTTGCCTTTTAAAAAGCATATAATTGGAGTTCTCCAATCCGAACTCACCCCGTCATCAATGCTCATTACTTCTTTCTCTCTTTCTACTCTCATTACTGTTATAGTCCTCTGCGAGCAATCTTTCAGCGAACTGCCTATTTTAGCAAGGAAATCTGCCTTCTGATTCTCACTTCTGGGGATCTGCTCAATTTCAAGTTTCTCGAACTTGCTCTCCATTTCTCTAATCTTTTCTACATACGAACTCATCCGATCTTCTTTGACTTCACATCGGTTTTGCAACTGTTGAGTTACCAACTGTGAATCAGGCTTGACCGTCAGATGTCGGGCTCCAACCTGTTCGGCTATCTTTAAACCTTGTAGGAAGGCTTCGTACTCTGCTTCATTGTTGGAGGCTTTGAACAAGAATTTGACAGCGAACTGTAGCTCATCTTTTTCCGGACTGATTAATAAGATACCAGCTCCAGCTCCCTGACGAGAAGAGGATCCGTCAACAAAGAGTTCCCATTCTTTCTTCTCCTGAATTCTGGTTGTCTCTTGTATAAAATCTGCCAAAGCCTGACCTTTAATCGCCGTTCGTGGTTCGTATCTAATGTCGAACTGGCCTAGCTCGACGACCCATTTAACTAACCGGCCCGAGGCCTCTGGCTTCCCCAAAATGGTGCTCAACGGATGGTGAGTTCGCACTACAACTGTATGACTCAAAAAATAGGGTCTTAATCTTCTGGCTGCAGTTATTAATGCATATGCTATTTTCTCAATCTCCGTATAGCGTATTTCAGCATCTTGAAGGACCTTGCTAACGAAGTATATTGGGAACTGGTCCTTGCCTATCTCCTTCACCAGGACCGAACTAACGGACTCTTCTCCAACTGCTAGATATATTATCAGAGGTTCTCCCTGAACGGGTTGTTTCAACAAGGGAAGGGTAGCAAGGAAAATCTTCAGATCGTCGAACGCCTTCTGACACTGCTCATTCCAGCCGAACTGACTACTTTTCCTGAGAACTTTAAAGAAAGGTAATCCCTTGTCCGCCAATCTAGAAATGAACCTACTCAAGGCGACCACACGACCAGTTAAGACTTGTACTTCTTTCATAGTTCGAGGAGCAGTCATGTTTTGTATAGCTTGGACCTTGCTGGGATTGACTTCGATTCCTCTTTCAGTAACCATGTAACCCAAGAATCTCCCCGCTTTTACTCCGAAAGAACACTTTGCCGGGTTCAAGCGCATTCCACTTCTCCGAATGGTTGTCATGGTTTCTCTCAGGTCCGCAGGATGTGTGTTTTCTTCGACACTTTTGACCAGCATATCGTCCACATAAACCTCCATGTTCCGGCCTAACTGATTGGCAAACATCCTGTCCACCATCCTCTGATAAGTAGCTCCAGCATTTTTTAATCCGAAAGGCATCACCGTGTAGCAATATGTTCCTAACGAAGTGATAAATGCCACATTGGGTTTGTCTTCGGGATGTAACCGAATTTGGTGATATCCTTGTGCTGCATCCATCATACTGAGCAGTTCGCACCCTGCAGTAGAATCGACCAGCTTATCAATCCGGGGCAGCGGATAGTAATCTTTAGGGCAAGCTTTGTTGAGATCACGGAAATCAATGCACATCCGCCACTTGTTTCCGGGTTTGGGTACCAAAACAACATTAGCTAACCACCGCGGGTACAGAATTTTCTCAATATGTCCGATTTCCAATAGCTTCTGGACTTCTCTCTCAATGATTTCATTCTGTTGCTCCCCGAAATGTCTTAACTTTTGTTGATGGGTCGAACTTCGGGTTTGATATTCAATCTGTGAACGGCCACTTCTGGATCTATTCCCTTCATATCTTCTGGTGTCCATGCGAACAAATCCACGTTCTCTTTCAATACTTATATTATTTCTTCCTCAATCTGCTTAGTTAGGTAACGACCAATGCGAATGGTATGACCAGGTCGCTCCGGAATCAGTTCGACACTCATTAATTCTCCTTCTTCGAACTCAGCCGTGTTCGCTTCTCGTCCCTTTTTGTGACTAACATCTCTTTCTTGATCAACATCATCCCTTTGTTCTGAACTCCGCTTTCGGGACTCCAACTGGCGAACTGCAGTAACATAACATCGTCGAGCTGTCTGTTGGTCTCCATGAACCCTTCCTATACCCAGAATCCGGCCCTGATCATTCTCGATAGGAAACTTCATCATCAAGTGTGCTGGCGAGATGATTGCTGCATAAGTACCCAAAGATGGGCGACCTAATATCACATTATACTGAAGGGCGCATCGACCAATAGGAAGGTTATAGTCCTGTTTTGCTTCCATTCCCCTTCTCCTAACACCATAGGTAACTGCACCTTACCCAAAACCGCTACTGCTTCTCCGGAAAAGCCATAAAGGGAGGTCTCTACTGACTTTACTTCCACCGTCGACCTCATCTTCTTGAAGCAATCCATGAACATGATATCCACGGAACTTCCTGTGTCCACAAATATCCTCTTAACCTCGAAACCTCCAATCTCCGCAGAAATCACTAACGCGTCGAACTGGGGACTTTGGATGGCCACCTTATCACGAGCTCCGAACTCTATCACAACGTCATCAAAGATTGTTTGAACCTCAATATTCTTTCGCCGGACCGAATTTAACCTAGCTTTACGAGCCCTATTTGAGTCCCCGTCAGTAGGGCCTCCGATGATCATGTGTATTGTAGGCCTCTACTCTCTCGTGGGCTCATTATGTTGTGGATTCGGTGGAGGTGGAGGTAGTTCGGGCTGTTCTCGTCTTCTATCTCTTCTTGGCCCTCGCCGGCCGTTTCGGTTGTCTCGCTGTTCGCGCGGAGGTTACCGAACATATCGGGCCAGTTTGTTTTCTCTAATCAATCTCTCCAATTCATCTTGCAGGTGCCAACATTCATCCGTGCTGTGGCCATACTCGTTGTGGAAACGGCACAACTTCCCGTTACCATAGGTAGGTGGCTTCTTAGGATTCGGACTCCAGGTCGCTGGCCATTTTAACTGGGGCAGATTCCAGATTTCCATTAACACCTGTTCGGGCGGAATCGTCAATGGTGTGTACCGTTCATATTGTCTTCGGCCTCCCCTATTGTCTCTTAACTGCGGCGGTGCGAACTTGGTTTGGGATTCTCCAAAGTGTCGCTTCCTCACGTTTTCCTACTCTCGTGCTCTGTTCGGTTGGATGGAGCTCTCTCATTTCTTCATCCGAACTGCTTCTTCCAAATTAATATACTTGGTAGCCCTCTGTAATAGATCGTCAAAATTCAGGGGGGTCTTTTTCACTAGAGAGGTATGCAGATCACCCTCTCTTAATCCTTGAATAAATGCGCTGACCACCAGATCGCCCGAAGCCTCCGGGGCTTCCAAGACGGCATTTGTAAATTTTTTGACATAGTCCATCAATGTCTCCTCTGTCTTTTGTCGAACTCCAAATAATGTCTGAGCGGATCGCTTCTGCTTCCGAACACTGGCGAACTGATATAAGAACATATCTGACAGCTGTTCGAAACTGTGAATTATCCCATCGCTTATCTGACTGAACCAAGTCTGAGCAGCTTTGGTAAGGGTAGTAGCGAACACCCTACACTTAATCCCTTCAGAGTACTGGTGTAGAAGAGCGGTATTTTCAAATCGACACAAATGCTCCCAAGGGTCAGCAGTGCTATCGTACTCGAAATTAACTGGGTGAAAAGAGACAGACAGCTTGTCTTTCATGATTAGGTCAGAAAAGGGGTTTCCCCTTGAGTTGCGCGGAGCTCGACGAGCATTCTGATGGGCTTCTCTCAGTTCTCTTCGCAGTTCAACAACTTCTTCAGATGGCTCAGCGCGTTCCCGTTTCTGACCCCTGGGCTGATCGGAACGATTTTCCCTCTCGTTAGTTGGTGACTTGTCTTCTGGCTGATTCTTCTCTATTTCAATTTCTGTACCCTCAGGTTGTCCTTTGACATGAGCAGTCAAGGCCTTTTGAACTGCCGCCGATATCAAACCGGAAAGCTCTTCAGGAGTCAAAGTAATGGTGTGAGGAGGATTATCCGGGACGGTGTTTTGGCTGTCCCCTTCTTCCTCACGATTCCTCGATGGTTCACCCACCTCCGTTCTCTGCGTTCCTCTAGTGTTCACCATATTTGCTCTCAACGTCTTCTCTCAAAAGTTTTCCACAGACGGCGCCAATTGATGTTGCTCCTGTTTAACGTGCGTGTTCTCGGAACCAAAAACTCGAAATCTCGAACGGTCGGATCCAACGAACCTGCAAAACAGACACCGGGAGGGGTTCCCGGCGTAGGGACTCCGACGCTCAAGTCAGTCGAAAAGCTCTCAAATCTCTCAAGTAATGTAATCTCTCAATTTTTTTATATTGTGTGTGTGTGAAGTGTAAAAGAACAACGATATATATACTCCCTGATACCTATTGCAGTAGAAATAGGAGTCCTGGTTGTGTTGGACGTGGGAGTCCTCCTTAAATCAAGGGTTAGCTCGATTTCAGCCTAAAAATCAGGGATATGGGTAACAAACCCGTGAAAATAGCGGGCAGTTAAGATCACTTCGCTTTCACATCATTCAGTTCGTAGATTCTTACCCGAGCTAATGTAGTTCGCCGGAACAGGCGTAGTTCGCCTATTAAAGTAGCTCGCCAGGACAGGAGTAGTTCGACCTAAACTAAGAAAGAAATCCGGTCTGGATAAATTCGGTCGTGTTCAGTTCGGTTCGGTTTGAGGCATTCAGTTCGATCACATCACTTTATATAGTGAATGCATGGAGAAAACTCTAGATGTATATGGATTAGTAGAAAATGAGAAGTGTAAATTATGATCCATTTTTCAATGAGGGGTATTAGGTTGTTGATGTGAATGAAAGTCGCAGACTCAAGAATGTATATAATCGAGTGTGACGGGCTAAGTTGAAGGTTGCAGCCCAAAGTCGGAATTAACTTAGGGAATTACTTTCTTTTTATTTACTTTCTTTCGAAAAGAATTATCTATTTTATTATTTGAAGTTGTTAAGATTTAACTATTTTGTTGGAGAGTTATTCTATTAGGAGTTTAATTATTTTATTGATAAGCACAAATACATTGCGAGTCCATATGAATTGTAAATCTTCGAGATTGATTATCAGAAATTAAGTTTATTTCTTCACAAAATTTCTTACAAACCCATCGACTTGCTGGCCTGAGCCAAAGTTTCAGTTCTTTCGTATTTTACATGATTCTCATCAGTTGTCCATGACTCCGTAGTTATTAAGAAACCCTGGAGTTTTAGTGGGTTGTATCATTCTATGGGCTTGTCTAATGGGCTTCCCATAAAAATATTCTTTGAAATACTTCGCAGCTGGTTGTAATAGCAGGAATTTGAATTTGGTTATTTTATTATTGTTTATAAAAAAATTTATTTTAACATGTTCGTGAATAATAAAATAAGATTTATTTGTGTACAATTATCATGGAAAGACATTTATAATTTCAGTATATATATATTTTTAGATTCATATATGATATATTTAATGTGTTGTGTTTCATTTTGAAAATAAATTTTTGAAGTACTGGAGGCAACTAAAGGATGCTAGAACTTTTAAAATATTAGGATTTTTAAAGTATTTTTTAAAACTAATATCTTATTTCATAAATAAGATAAACTATTATTACTTTTGGCAAAACAGTATACAAAATTCTAGCGATCATATTCTAAAAAAAAAAAAATAGTTTTAGAAAAATGTATATCAAACACTTAAAGAGATTATAATATTTTTAAATATATCCTTCAAATGATTTATAAGCTCAGTTAAACAACATAAAAGTCTTTTTTTTAAAAGTACATGTATAATAAGTATTTACCTTTCCCGTGATAAAATTTTCTTATTATTTAATTTAATTATGCAGTTTTTAATTTATATTTATGAAAATTTTGAGGGGGAGAGTTATGTAGAATTTTCTTTTAAATTCCAAATCATAATTTCAAATTAACCCCAATTCATGTTTAATTCATACATGACATATTGAATCTATTTTTATTATGTTTAAAATTAAATAATTTCTTCATTTAAAATTCATTTCTAATTTAATATACATCAAATTAATTCTTATTTTTCTTTTTGACATTTTTATTTCGTGTTGTAATATTGGAGGTAGGGTGATGTTTTTTAAACAAAAACATTAAGTCAAATTTAAACTTCTTCATTTAAAATTTTCATTCAATGCATGAGATATTAAATTATCATTTTTATGATTTTTAATTAATTATTTTCACTACGTGCATAAAAGTATAAAATGAAAACTAAAATGTTTAATTTTTGGTGCATTTAAATTTTTGGTATTTATTGATTTGTAGTTGTTTTGACCATAATAATAAACTAAGAATAACTGTAAAATCAACTTAAAGTATTGTTTGTTTTCACTTGACCACATAAACGTTTTCTCTGTCACCATTTCTCTGTCAGATTGCAACCCAAAGCTCTGGAAAAAAAAATGCACTCTAAATCAGTTTTTCAACTGTTTTCCCGGTGAAGTGTGGTCATGTGACTCTGGTTTAATTTTTTTCATTTTACAATTAAAACTTTATAATTGTTTATCCTATTACAATCTCGACTAGAATTTATCAAAATGTATCCAAAATCAGTTTTTCAATAATTTTTCCAGCAATGTAATCACTTCACTACTCTACAAATACTATGACTTGAAGTGTAATTTCCTTATTGTCATTTCAGTTTGTTGATTACGACATCTTTTCTTCGTTATTGAACTTACTCGATGATTTTGATATAGTAATTTCCTTATTGTCATTTCAGTTTGTTGATTACGACATCTTTTCTTCGTTATTGAACTTACTCGATGATTTTGACATAAAAAATACCTCCTCCTCAAGTTTGAATTCGTCCATAATGTTTTTTCTGCTATAATTAGACCGCAATTACAGAGACGATTCATGTAAGATTGAAGGGTGAAAAATATCTAAGAATATAGTAAAATATTTATAATCGATTAAGTATTGAATTTACGACTCAAATTCACTTTTACTTTTTTGAATTTTAAAGATATAAATGAAATAACAATTTTATCATTAAGAAGAGTAAATGTGAGTTAAGTGATATCCATAATGCTATAAAAATTATCAAAAATTTGATTTGCGATACATTTTACTAAATTGCAGAACTTGAGGTTTTAATTGCATTAAAAAAACAAAAGTTTAGGTTTCAAAGTGAAAAAATTAAATCATATGTGAGTTACGGGACCTCATTTTATTTGGAAAAATGGCCGAAAAATTAATTTAAGGTGCATTTTGATAAATTTTCAGAACTTTACATTGCAATCGGCTGAAAAAAAAAAGTTTAGAAGTAAATCGAAATCAATAGTTTAGGTTGATTTAGCAACTATCCCAATAGACTAATATTTAAAAAAATATATGTTGTCAATGAAAATTATATATTAGAAATGGGAAAATGTTCAAATAAGTCATTGATATTTACTCTCAAGTTTATATTTTCATCCTATTTTTTTATGACAATGAGCTCTTATCTTTATATGTGATAGTTAAAATACCAAAATTGAAATAAGTAAAATTAGTTGTGATGCATCAAAATTGAAACCAATAAATTTGAAATATAATTTATAATAGATATTAATATTAATATCGGGTGACTTAGTATAGTTAGAAAAGATGAAAATATATTTCATATATCCTCAATAAATATCCTCAATATAAATCAATGAAAATATACTTGATATATCCTCAATATATAGTTAGAAAAATCATAACCAATAATGAAAATATACTCCTCAATATAGTTAGAAAAATCATAACCAATAATGAAAATATACTCGATATATCCTCCATAAATATCCTCAATAAATCATTGATATTTTTATCATTGATATTTTCACTCAATATATAATAGTTAGAAAAATCACAACTAATAATGAAAATATACTCGATATATCCTCGATAAATATCCTTAATATATCAATTATATTTTTATTTTTTCATACTTAGAAGTTTTTTTCATTTTTTCATAGTTAGAAAAATCACAACTAACAATGTAAATACACTCGATATTAATATTATTATGAATTCACAAAGCACATTATGGATGTGAAATTGGTATAAATATGTCTACACTTATTTATATATAATCATTAACAAGTGACTAATAAAATTAGGTAAATTTCAAATCTTATATTTTAAATCATTAATACTTCAAATTTATTTTATCGTCCTAATTTAATATTAACTCTATTAAAAAACATCATAAATTAAAGGTCAACAAACCTTAATCACTAACATGATTTTCTAAATTTTCAGGCTGCTGAATTATTGTGAATTCACAAAACACATCATGGATGGAAATCTGAACTGGTGGATGGATAAAGCATACCAACTATCAAATATTTAATATGGATTAGAAGAGTTAGACTAGTTACCACAGTTTGATGAATTTGCTTCAGGAATCTTTTGGCAGCCTCGAGTTTGCTTCAGCATTCTTTTGGCAGCCTCGAGTTCATCAGCAGATTTGAATTCCGTCTCCCAATAGGATTCGAAGGCGTAGGTGAAGAAGTATTAGGACGAACAACACAACCCAAGTGAACAAGTAATAGGACGAACAACACAACCCAATAGCGTATGTGTCTGGAAAGGGGAAAGGCGTAGGTGAAGAAGTAATAGGACGAACAACACAACCCAATAGCATATGTGTCTGGAAAGGGGAAAGACGTAGGTGAAGAAGTAATAGGACGAACAACACAACCCAATAGCATATGTGTCTGGAAAGGGGAAAGGCGTAGGTGAAGAAGTAATAGGACGAACAACACAACCCAATAGCGTATGTGTCTGGAAAGGGGAAATCGGATAAGTAATGGTCCATAACAGTCTTGATTGCAGCAGGGCTTCCCATTGAAGCCTTTCCACTCCATAAGCTCCAAGTCGTGCTTAAGAAGTCACCCACCAGAGCTTACATAGTCTCTATGGCTGCAGACGCATGTGGCCTAACTGTGAAGGTGAAGAACTTCAAGAAGAACATTGTGCCCACCGCCTTCACCAAACCCACAAATTCTAAATCCAAACTCTCCTCCTCATTGATTTCCTTAATAGCAAAAAGGACTGGGCGTATGTATTCATGCTCAAAATCACGAGGGTTGTCAATCTTGTATTGCTCCAAATCAACTGGAAACAAAGGAGAGTTTAAAGGGCGTGGAAGAATACAGTCAACATCATAACCCTGTGTCCAAAACAAAGATGGTTGTTGGAGAGAATATATTAGTATGATTTTTGGAGAGAATTAGTAAAAGAATATGAATAGAGAAAGCAATGCAAGATGGCAAATCAAACAATCAAATAGAATCGGGCAAACTTTAATACCGATATAAATAATCTTGCTAACAGGGATAAAATTACTAATCCTACCCTAACAACTCCAACCCATACCAACAAAGTAATTAATCACACATATTAAATATTTAATATGGATTAGAAGAGTTAGAGTTACCCCAGTTTGACGAATTTGCTTGCTTCAGGAATCTTTTGGCAGCCTCCAATTCATCAGCAGATTTGAATTCCGTCTCCCAATAGGGAAGGTCTTCGAAGGCGTAGGTGAAGAAGTAATAGGACTAACAACATAACCCAATAGCGTATGTGTCTGTGATGAGTTATCTCGCAGAATTAATCAAGAAACACAGCAACACCAGACACACACTCTCATGCATGCAGCAGCAATCAAGAATGAATTGAGAACGAAAACTGAACGTAAAATGCACAAGAATTTATAGTGGTTCGGTCCTTGAATGACCTACGTCCACTCTCGAACAAGAATTACTTGATTCCACTCAGAAACAAGGGAGAATTTGATGTTACAAGACTGCAGCGCAGATTAGATTAGGGTTTCCCCAGACTAAGAACCCTAGCTTATACACTAGATTATTGCTATGCGAAAGGAATTGTACAATTGAATACATCTGAGAACTCTTATATATGTGTAAAGTAAAAGCCCCAAAACAATTATCAAAAACGGTTTCAATCGAGCTGTGAATTTAACTCCAAACCCGCGCAACCCTAGCCCCCAAATCAGTTCCAACTGAACTAACTGAATTGATTCGGTTCTGGCTAGTAACTTCCACGCCCCAGTTCACACAACTCGACTCCGATTCTTTAGCTGCTAGCTTCGGTTCCGGATACCTGGGTTTGTTCTCTGTTAATCAGCGCCTTTAATTCCACAAATCTCCACCTTCACTGAGAAAAACCCCACAATCCTTGTTCAAGCCTTTCTTATTACCTTAGCTGACTTAGTTCCAACTGATCAGTTTGATCAGTCTCTTACAGTGTAAAAACTTCGAACTTGGCAGAGCTTTGGTGAGCATATCAGACGGGTTATCATCAGTCCCTATCTTCCTTACTTCCACTTCACCTTTGTCAATGAGATCTCTCACAAAGTGGTACTTCACATCTATATGTTTGCACCTGTTGTGGAATGTCCAGTGTTTCGATAGATGCAAGGCACTCTGACTATCACAGTATATAGTTACTCTCTTCTGCTTCACACTTAATTCATTCAGCATTCCCTTTAACCAAACCGCTTCTTTAATCGCTTCAGCCATTGCCAAGAATTCAGCTTCAGTTGTCGAAAGAGCTACTACACCTTGCTGCACTGCTTTCCAACATATTGCTGAACCATAGAGGGTGAACACATAACCTGTTGTTGATCTTCTGGAATCAGGGTTTCCAGCAAAGTCACTATCCACATATCCTAGCAGAACTTCTTGCTGATCATCCAATTTCTTGAATTCCAGCCCCTCATTTGTAGTGCCATGTAGATACCTTAGCAACCACTTCACTGCCTCCCAATGCAACTTTCCTGGATCTCACTGCCTCCCAATGCAACTTTCCTGGATCTGACATAAATCGGCTCACTTTGCTAATTGAGAATACAATGTCTGGTCTGCTGCATACCATCAAGTACATTATGCTGCCTATTGCATTTGCATATGGCACCTTAGCCATATAGTCTCTATCCTCTTGTGTATCTGGCTTGTGTTTATCACTTAACTGAAACTGAGCTCCCAAAGGTGTCTTAACTGACTTGGACTCATGCATGTAGAACCTCTTGAGGACCTTATTTATGTACTCTGTCTGATTCAAGAATATCTGATTCTTGCTCCTGTTTCTAACAATATCCATACCAAGCATTCTTTTTGCACACCCCAAATCCTTCATCTCAAACTGAGTTGACAGCTTCTGTTTTAGGTTATTGACTCTAGCTAAACTCTTACTAGCCACTAACATATCATCTACATAAAGTAAGAGTATGGTGTGAACAACCTTTCCTTCCTTCTCCATGTAGACGCAGCTATCATAGTTGCACTTCTCTAGCCCAATACTGACCATGAAACTGTCAAACTTCTTGTACCATTGCCTTGGGCTTTGCTTAAGCCCATAAAGTGATTTCCGGAGTAAGCAGACCTTGTCTTCACTGCCTGGATGAACAAAACCTTCGGGTTGTTGCATGTAGAGAGTTTCATTTAAGTTTCCATGAAGGAATGCTGTCTTAACATCAAGCTGATGAAGTTCCATATCTTCCTGAACTACCATTCCCAGCAAGATTCTAATTGATACATGCTTCACAACCGGTGAGAACACTTTATTGTAATCAATCCCTTCTCTTTGTGTGAAACCTTTAGCAACTAGTCTAGCCTTATACCTGATCTTTTCAGACCCAAACACCTCCACATTTCTCTTAAAAATCCACTTACATCCAATCAGTTTCTGATTTTGTGGCTTAGGTACTAGCTCCCAAGTCTGATTTTTCTCTAAGGATAACAGTTCTTCATTCATGGCTTCTAACCATCTTTCTTTATCAGGTGCCCTTATGGCTTCTTTATAGGAACTAGGCTCTTCTGAATCAAGTTCTTGAGCTATACTTAGTGCATAGTATGCAATATCTGCATGACCAAACCTTGTAGGAGGTTTAATTTGTCTTCTCCTCCTGTCCCTTGCCAAATGGTAGTCTCCTAGACCTTGTTGCCGATGACCATCTATGTCCATCTCAGTATCAGACTCCTGTGTTATCCCATCAGCTTCAATTTGAGTAGGCTCTTCTTGATCATTTATGTCATCAGCTATTTCTTCTTGTACTAGGTCCTGATTTTGTACAGGTGTTTTTTCTTGGCTTGGTTGCAGCTCCACCTGAAGTTGAGTCTCATCTTCTGAGAGATCCATGTCATGATTTAATGAGCCCTTTGATTCTCCATACTGTTGTTTATAACCCATCACACTTTCCTTAAAGATCACATTCCTACTAATAAAGCATCTCTGAGTTCCCTCCTCAAGACTCCAAAGTTTGTAGCCTTTTACTCCATGAGGATATCCTATGAATATACATTTGATAGCTCGGGCATCTAATTTATCTTGGTTTATGTGAGCATATGCGAGGCAGCCAAATATCCTAAGGAAGCTGTAATTTACTGGTCTTCCAAACCATCTTTCATTTGGTACCTTGAACTCAATAGCTGAAGTAGGACTTCTGTTTAGTAGAAATGCTGCAGTTGATAGGGCTTCACCCCAGAAAGACTTGGGTAGACCTGCATCCAGAAGTAAGCATCTGACTCTCTCTAGGAGGGTACGGTTCATCCTCTTAGCCACTCCATTTTGTTGTGGAGTGGCAACTACTGTCCTATGCCTCAATATTCCTCTAGACTTGCACAGCTCCTGAAACTCTTCAGATAGGAATTCCAGACCATTATCTGTTCTCAATACCTTGAGTGTTTTTCCTGTTTGATTCTCTTGGAGATTCAACCATTCCTTGAACTTGGAGTAGGTTTCAGACTTATGTTTCATAACATACACCCACACTTTCCTTGAAAAATCATCAATGAAAGAGACAAAGTACCTGCCTCCACCATGGGTTGAAACCCTTGCCGGCCCCCATACATCTGAGTGCACATATTCTAGGGGCTGAGATGATGTGTGCTTTGCTGCCTGGAAACTTGACCGGGTGCTTTTTCCCAAAATACAATATTCACACCTTTCTTGCTGTTTAGTATTCTCAGATTGAATAGCCTGTTGCTTAACCAGCTCCATCATGCCTTTCTCACTAATATGTCCCAGCCTTTTGTGCCACACATTAGTTTCTATAGGCTTACTCACGACAGAGATGTCACCAGTCACAGTAGACCCCTCAAGAATGTACAAACCATTAAATTTCTTGCCCTTTAAAATCAGCTCTTTTCCTTTAGTTATTAATATCTGTTCTTTCTTGGTACAAAACTCATAACCAGAAGCATTAAGGCAGCCTAATGATATTAAATTTCTTTTAAGTTTTGGAATGTACCTTACATGTTGAAGAGTTCTCAGTCTTCCATCATGCAACTTTAGCTTTATATCTCCAACTCCAAGTACCTTGCAAGAGTGATCATCTCCGAGTAGCACAGTACCTCCAGCTTCAAGCTTCAAGTTGATGAACCATTCCTTGATTGGGCACATATGGAACGAACATCCTGAGTCCAAGATCCAAGAGTCATCAATCACTGAGCTGGAAACACATAACATATCTGCTGACCCGTACTCTTCCTGAGCTATTGCAGCCTGCTGTGATTGTTGGGTGGTTTTGGGCTTCCTATCTGGACAATTCTTCTTTAAATGACCCGGTCTATGGCAGTGAAAGCATTTTCTTGATTCAGGCACTTCTCCAGATCCCTTAGAATTAGGAGGAGCCCTCTTTCCAGGTCCATTCTTTTGTGGTTGACCCTTCCTTTTGAATTTCACATTAAGACTCTCTCCAGTGTGTTGCTGTTTGACTTCAGTAGATCCAGCAAGAAACCTGGACTTCATTGCCATCTGCACTTCTTCCAAAGTCAGTGGTGTTGTTCGACCATACACCAACGCATCTTTAAAGGACAGTAAAGATCTTGGAAGTGCATTCAGTAGTAGGAGAGCCTTGTCCTCATCCTTTTGCTTCTCATCAACACTCTCCAAGTCGTCCAACAGTTTGTTAAAGTCATCCAATCTTTCCAAGATTTTCCTCTCGTCCAGAATTTTAAACGAAATGAGTTTTTGCTTGAGGAACATCCGATTCGCCAATGACTTGGTCTGGTAAATGGATTCGAGTTTCCTCCGCATCCCTGATGCAGTTGATTCTTGGTAGACTTCTCTCAAAGCCTTTCCGGAGACTTCTCTCAAAGCCTTTCCGGATAGGCATAGTATTATTGCGCTCCTTGCTTTCTTGTCGAGTTTTTCGAATTCTGCCTTTCCTTTTTCAGATTCCGACAAAGTTGCCACGGCTGAGACCTCGATCGCATCCTCCCATCCATGCTGGATCAAGACTGCTTCCATCTTAGCCTTCCAAAGGGTGAAATCTTCCAAAGGGTGAAATCCCTTTACAGACGGTGCCAAATTGATGAGTTATCTCGCAGAATTAATCAAGAAACACAGCAACACCAGACACACAACTCTCATGCATGCAGCAGCAATCAAGAATGAATTGAGAACGAAAACTGAACGTAAAATGCACAAGAATTTATAGTGGTTCGGTCCTTGAATGACCTACGTCCACTCTCGAACAAGAATTACTTGATTCCACTCAAAAACAAGGGAGAATTTGATGTTACAAGACTGCAGCGCAGATTAAGGTTTCCCCAGACTAAGAACCCTAGCTTATACACTAGATTATTGCTATGCGAAAGGAATTGTACAATTGAATACATCTGAGAACTCTTATATATGTGTAAAGTAAAAGCCCCAAAACAATTATCAAAAACGGTTTCAATCGAGCTGTGAATTTAACTCCAAACCCGCACAACCCTAGCCCCCAAATCAATTCCAACTGAACTAACTGAATTGATTCGGTTCTGGCTAGTAACTTCCACGCCCCGGTTCACACAACTCGACTCCGATTCTTTAGCTGCTAGCTCCGGTTCTGGATACCTGGGTTTGTTCTCTGTTAATCAGCGCCTTTAATTCCACAGTCTGGAAAGGGGAATTTGTTAGGATTCTCAGCATACTGAGTATTATTTCTGGGGTTATGGAAGATATTCTGGAAGCGGAGGATGACCAGTAGAGGGCGGAGGATAGTCTTGTTCTTGTTCCATTGCCTAAATATTTTAATCACACATATTAAATATTTAATATGGATTACATGAATTTTTTTAAATGAATAAATTTACAAAATAAATATAAATAAAATATTATAGATTTCATACAAGTTTCATATTAATTAATAGTTAAACTAATATTCTTAGAGAAATTCATAGATAAATTAGAGTGTTTCACTTTTTTTTTTTACAATTTGCACCATAAAATTATTGATATTGATATCGATATTTTAGCGATACTTTGATGAAAAAAAAGAAAATATCTAATTTCATGAAAAAGAAAATATCTAATATTGATATTTATCATTATTTTACCGATGTTTTAGTGAAAAAATGAAAATATGTAGGATATATTGTTGCAGCTTTTTTTTTTATAGATGACATGAAAAAATGCAAATATCAAGAATATATCGACAATATTTATTGATCATATGAAAAAATGAAAATATCAAGAATATATAAAAGTTATTTATCGAGGATATATCGAGTATATTTTCATCCTTAATTGTGATTTTTCTGACAAGCTCTTATGATAGTTAAAGTATCAAAATTGAAATAAGTAAAATTGGTTGCAGATTTTTTTTAGATGACATGAGGATATATCGACGATATTTATCAATCACATGAAAAAATGGAAATATCAAAAATATATTGAGAATATTTATCGAGGATATATCGAATATATTTTCATCATTAGTTGTAATTTTTCTAATTGATAGTTAAAGTACCAAAATTGGTTGTAATGCATCAAAATTGGAACCAATAAATTTGAAGCATGATGTATAATAAATATTAACAATATATCACAATCTTTTTTATGTAATAGTTAGATAATCAAATTTGAAATATATAATTGATGGTAAAAAAAAGTGAAATTTGAAGCATGATATATAATAGATATTAATAATATATCACAATCTTTTTATGTAATAGCTAGAGAATCAAATTTGAAATATAAATAATTAATGGTAAAAAACTAAACAATAAAATTTTGAATTATGCGGGAGATCTAATGTTTTAAGTTGATTTTTATAATATAAAAAAAATTCTTAAACTTTTAAATCAAATTGATATCCACGCTGATTATAAGGGTGAATTAGTATAAATATGTACACACTTATTTATATAAAATATTAACAAATGACTACTAAAAATAGGTAAATTCAAATGTTTTAAATACATTAATTTCAAATCTTATATTTAAATTATTAATCCTTCAAATCTAGTATTTTAATCCAAACACAAAATCATATATATAATCATTAATAGGTGACTAATAAAAGTAGATAAATTCAAATGTTTTCTAAATACATAAATTTTAAATCTTATATTTTAAATCATGGTATTCGACTTTTGTAAGATCAATTTTACAAATGAGAAAGAGTAATTAATTCATAGTACATATTTTATTAAATTAAAGTATAGTTTGATTTGTGAAAAACAGAATCAAATTATGCACAGTTATATTTTTAGACAAACTAATATAAGTTTTTATATTTTACATTTGAATTCCTTTTATTGATATAAAAGAAAAAAAAATCTGTAATGATATATTTTAATGTTTACACTTTTTATAAAAAATACAAATCAATAAATTAACAAAAGAGTTTATTACTTTTTTTTTGCATCTGGAAATTAGGAGGTCTGGCAATTTCAAACTTTAAGTTTTTGGGCTAACAATTTCGAACTTTAAGTTTTTAGGCTAATAATTTAGGACTTTGTATTTGCGGGTTTCGCAAATTTTGCTAAATTTCAGTCCAAATTGCTTAATTTGGTTGAATTTGCACTTGAATCACACGTGATTTCTTAATTGCGGGCTTTTCGGCCCAATTTCACCTAATTTTGCCTATATATAATATGATTATACACCTAATTTTACCCATATATAATATGATTATACAAGTGACATCCCAATTGACATTTAAATGTGCACGTGATCTCTTAATTTTGAGCTTTTCGGCCCAATTTCACCAAAATTTATCTATGTGTAATATGATTATACAAGTGACATGCATCACGATTGGCATTAAAATGTGCACATAATCGCGCCACGTAGGATTAAATTATTAGAAAGGAATTTACTTGGCAATTTAACTGCAAAAGCAAGAAAAATCGGTTGGCTAATATTTCAAAATTTAATGTTGTTTCAGTAGAACCATATATACCAAGACCCAAAACTTCCATTAAAAGAAAAACAGAATCCCGCCATGTACAAAATAAATTTTGTAGTTGAATACAAACGCTTTTTTCCTCCCCATATGGATACAGTTAGCTACACGGGAATTAATTTTAACTCCCACATGAGGAAAAAAAAAAAGATCCGGAGAAGAAAATAATCTTATTTGCCCAATGTGCATTGCTAACATCAAAAAATAAAATAATCGAGAATCTCGACTAACCGATCAAGCCACTCTATGGCTACACACGCATGTGGTCTAGGCTGGCTCCAAGTCAGTGATTAAGAAGTCACCCACTAGAGCTTGCATAGTCTCATTGCTGTACGTCGATCCTGTCCTCACTTTTGAAATTGGAATCGTCCTGCTTGAATCTGGCCGTCAGCGATGGTGAACGGTTTAGTGGCGGCGACGACGGTGGACGGTTGGCTGCAGGGACGGATCGATTGGTGAGAGATGGCACAATTGAGAGAGGAACGAGGAGCGTACTTTTCAAAATTGGGAAGATTAAACCCTAAGTTCACAATTAATTACATTAATACGGGAGTAGTATTTGATTGAGGATTAACAATAATATTTGGAAATAGATAAAGTTATAGATAAAGTTTTGAGTGACACCGTCTCTTGGATCTCATATTGTGAGATGATCGAGTTGAGTTGAATATAAGAAATTAATAGTTTTGTGTGTATATTACAAAAATGTTTTTCTGTATATTAAATAATATTTTGTATTATAAGATGGTTGAGTTTGACTACACAAAAAATATGCCATATTTTTATGTGTATTAAGTAATACTTTTATTGTATATCAAATAATACTTTTGTTTTGAGTTGAGTCAAAGTATAAGAAAATATGCAATATTTTTATGTATATTGAGTAATATTTTTATGTATATTAAGTAATATTTTTGTATTATAAAATATATGATCCGGATTGGTTGTGATCGGGTCTTAAAAAACACGCGGATTGTGTTCTTCTCCTTATGCAACATGTAATATTTTTGTATATGTTATGTAATACTTTTCTATATATCAGGTAATATTTTTGTATTTTGCATATATACTACATAATATAATATAAAATAATACCTAAAATATAAAAAAAGTATTAATACATAAAAGTATTACCTAATTATTATATCCAATAAGTATTAATACACAAAAGTATTACCTAATTATTATATCCAATCTGATTTGATCCGTCTCACAGAATAAAACTCGTATGACGTCTCCCACAAAACCTACTCTTAAAAATATTACCATTGTAATGATGTTAGCGTAATGGGCAATATTTTGCATTCTTATAAAATGGGATTTGCATTCGATTCTTTTAAAATGTATTTTTCTATATTTTTAAAAATTTATTTTAGATCCTTCTTTTTATTTTATAAAATAATTTTGAATCAAACACAAACAAACAAAGAAAAAAAAACCTCCTTTGTTATTTTAGATTTGAAGAAAACTTTATCTAATGAAATTATGATGAATTTAGATCGCTCGATTTCCTTTTCAATTTTTACACTAGAAAAAGGTGGGGAGTCGTTTGGGGAAGACAAAGGAGAAAATTACGATAATTGGACTGCAAAATTAAAGAAACAAAATTCGAACGATCAAAATATAATAAGTTTGATTAATTGAAAACAACAAACAAAATTCAAAAACTGACATTCTTCGAGCTCGTTTCTACACAATTTGAAGTCGATTCTTGCTTAATTTTGTGAATTAATTTGAGGGCATATTCGCTGGAAAGAAGAAAAAATGTAAGAAAGAATAAGGAAACACAAATATAAAAAGTATTAGGTAGATTCACACCTTCTTTCATGTTCCATCTCCTGCACTTTTCTGTCGATTCGTGCCCTAGTTTATATTAGAAAAGGAGGATGTAATTGTATTATTCTTATAAATGGATATAATCTCATACCCCAAGTCACACGAGCATTAATGGATACATTTTTATTCTTATAATATAAAAGGAGGATATAATTATATTGTTATATTAATTATAAATTTTCTCAAATTATTTGTAATATCAGTTTATTCTAAAATTCACTTGTTCTCTTTAACATATAAATTAATGAAAATAAAATAATAATACATTAATTAACAAATGAAAACTAGTCATAAAGGTGGGCTAATCAAAACCTAGTAATCTTACTTTAGTAAATAAAATTATAATGAATTTAGAAGATGTGTAATCAAATACTTTTATGGATATTCTTTTGTGAAATAATGATTTTTTTTTAACATATAAATATATGTTAAAAATTAGTATATTAATTAGCATAAAAAAGAAAAAGGAAACGCAAACAATCAGATCCAAGTGTCTCAAAACAAGGCCATGGAAATGGGCATGCAATTTTGATTGAAAATTATGAAGTATGAAATGCTACTTTTCTCTTTGATGGTTGACTGTGCAAAATTTGATCGAATTTAGTGATGAATTCCATTGGTGATTATAATTAATTACGGATCATGGAAAACTGAGTATTACTATTAATTAAATTGGAAAATGCAAATTTTGAGTTCTGAATATTCCTTTTTCTTTTCTCAATTTAAGTCAAGGGAGTAGAATAGACTTCCCCCCGCATTTAGTTTTAGTTCATGGAAGATGGATTAAATATTTTCCATTGTTGTAGGATTCTTGTGAACCATTTCATGCAAATTCGCTTGTAATTTTAATTTGTGAAAATGAATTTGGACATTGGGATATGAACTTATGAACTTTTGTTCTATTATATTGTGAGAGGATCTTATATAAATTTAGTGAAAATAATTATTTACTTTTAACCTATTAATTTTGAGTGTCCTTCAAAATCTTGAGAATCTTGTGTTACATTAAATATCTTGTCTTATGTTGTCAGATTCAAAACATACTATGCATTAATTAATGATAATAATCATAATATTGGAAATGTAAGAAATTTGAAATTTGGTCAAAATAGAATAGTTTTCGTTCATCTTGTTTGATGTTTTCATGTCCACAAGAAGGGCACATGAGGAAAGGGACCACTACTACTGTCTCTTATCAGCACAAATTTATTAAAAGTGACCAATAGGACCACTATAACCTATATAATTTTCCAGATTCATTTCTCTTTCTCTAAAATATATGATCTTCCATGATAGCCAAAGGTCAGATAAATAAGTGCTACTATCATGGATTTTCTATAGAATCCAAATTGAATATGTCTTTTTCCCCCAAAAATTTAAGTATGTGATACGGATAATACATTTATATATTGGATGTGTATATCATGTCTCACGAAATTAATTCATGAAATTGCTTCATTCATATTATTGTGTTCACTTTATCTCCTACCTTTGATTTAATTTGTATTCATAATGTACATTAATATTTTTTTTTTTATCAATATGCATATATAATGTGTAATGTATCGAACCAAAAATAATAAAATGCAAGAACTAAAGACATTCTGCAATTAATTACCAAGGCCTGCCCTAACAACCCTAACAATTTGGGGGTTATTGGGCAACAATAAAAAATAGGCACCCTAAATAAAAAAAAATGTATATGTACAATTTTTGAAAATATTGTCAATTTATTTCATTATTTAAATTCTAAGTTTCGGGTCATATGTACGATGTTGGAAAAGTACAACACTTACAAGAAAAAAAAAGTTTAAATAAATAGCAAAAGTATTATTGAAAATATTTAAATTTCCTAACATTTTGAGAAGTAAAATCATTAGCAGTCAAGCACTCAACAACGACAATCAAAGATGATATGAGGATGGAGGGAATTTGTGAATGTTGTGAGTGGTAATTGTGAAAGAGCCGTTTGTTTAAATGACTTGAAAAGTAGTAATGACTTTTCATCTTCAATTAACTAATTTATTAATTTTTATTTTTTTTAGTTCTATAAATAATTTGATGGACTTGAAATTGAAAAATATTATATATAGTGGGCTTATAATTTTAAAATATAACTAGTTTTATTTCCAATAATTGGGCCATTGAATCATTGTATATTAAGAAAAAAAAAATACTAATATAAATAAATAAATATATATATATATATATATATATATATATATATATATATTATATACCTAAAATTTTGGGACCCTTAAAATTAGGGATATTTTAGGTCTTAGACCGTCGCCCTTCCGTCACGGGCTCAAGGCCGACCTTGTTAATTACTTATTCTTGTATGATCATTTGTTGTATATATTTGTTGTTTGCAATGAGTCTTGTTGAGTTCTCATTTCATGTGGATCTTTCATGTATACCATCAACCCAAGAAAATCTCTATAACTTATTTTTCCAATCTTTAAATAGTTCAGAATCTTATGAATTTGTTCCCAAACACATTTAAAAATAAATAAATAAATAAATATATCCAGATTTAATATTCATACAAAAGGTGAATAAGTTGCATGATGCAGCAATAATTGAATGATTGTCATCTTGTGTGTTGGGCAAATAAAGTTGAAGTCAATTATGAAGTAAGTGGTGGCCTACCCTTTACACTCTAGTGACTCGCAAATTACTTATTTTTAAGAATTCCTTTTTGTACCACTTTATCATCATGTTATAACTTAAATTATTGGAAAATGAATAACAACATAAATTTAAGGAAATTTTTTATTATACTTTAAAGTAATTGAGTTAACTACGCGGCCCATCCACATAATCAGCTATCATGCTTTTCATCCATTTATTCCGGATTTCTTTATCAGTCAAATAATTGTAATAAAAATCTTCCAGATTGTTGAAAGGAGTTTGATAATAAAAAAGTATTTTACTAAGAGACGAAACTTAATATTGCAATTCATTGATTTGTTAAACACGTTGTCAATATAAATAATGCAGATCAATATTGTCAATTTAAAAGTGAATTTCATTTTCTGATTAAGAATCAAACTATTCAATTAAATTAAAAATGAACTGAAAATACCTTAAAAAATAAATAACGTGGAAACAATTCCCTAAAATAATAATAAAACGTAATTAAGTGCAATAATGAAAATATTAAAAAGATAATAAAGAAAAATCAACAACACGTAGGATTGACAATGGGTCGAGGTAGGGCGGGTAGTAGAATACCCAGGCCCGCCTCGTGACGGGGCAAGAATGATTGTCCTGCGCTCCGCTCTGCCCGACCCAATTTATATATATATTTTTTTAAAACAAAATTATGAAAAATTTAATATATTTCAAAATTTTCATATATTGATACACATATTTAAAAATAAGTTAATTATAATCATTTTAATTTTATTTTATGAGATTTATTATGAAATAATTTTAATTTATTCATATAATCACATTTTTAATCATAACGAACACTTCTCAAATAAAATAAAATTAAAATGATTATAATTAATTTAAATTTATTTTTCTAAATACATGTATCTTAATATATGCATATATATATGTTAAAATATATATATTTATAGCATATTTTATTTATATATATATATATATATATATATATAATATAGCGGGGTGAGGACGGGTGGAGGGGCGGGGCATGAGGAGGACCCAGACCCGCCCAGCCCCACCCCATCCCGTCCCGCCCCAAATATCTTGGGTCAGGTCGGGTACCTATGAGGCGGGTCAAAATTGTCATCCCTAACTATTTTAATGCCTTCCAGCAGTTTATATGGAGTATGGGTAATTTGTGTTCGTTTCAGTGGTTCTCTACCTCACGCGTATCATGTTGTCAATGTGGTGGATTATGGATATGGTCCTATAATTAGATTTGTCATTTTTGTAATGTTGCCTTCGGTTTCATCTATGGTGAATGGTTCATGTTGCAAAATTATATGCACCATCGCTTTAAATGCAGAAATCATTGGATGTTTTGGTGGGTTATTCAGTTTGACATACATGCATGGTATGTCAAACCATATATATCTCTGTTTATACTGGCATGAAACACGATCTGTGTATGTGTGTGTATCCATCGAGTGCAGGTGTCGTGGGCTGAGTACTCTAGTATGCTAATTTTGTCAAATGATTTCTTGAGCTACTTCTTAGATTTCTACTTCTTTGACTAATTTAAGGAGGGAAGTGTTTTGTTTCCTATAGTTTGTGTGTTGTGTTTATGCATGCACTTACTTGTGTTTGCCTGATCTATTAATGCTAATGACTGAAGTATGGGTGTTAGAGTGCTTGCAACATGAGGATGGCAGGAATTGAGGCACAGCAGAGCTTCTTGAGAAGTAACTGGCTGCAGAGTTGTCTAAAATGACACTTGAGAAAGCCCTATCTCTTGCCCAAGCATTCAGTCATTATCTAATTCCACAAAGTCCTACAGAATCCATTAAAATCGTGATTAAAAAGTCTTTACAGAATCTTGGAAAATCTTAAAAGTCATAAAAATCCTACAAAATCTTTTAAATCCGCATGACTTTTTTCAACTTAAAAAGTTCTTTAAAATCCTAATCCAATACACCCCCTAGAATCAATTCTTGAAATAATCCAAAAAAAAAAAAAAAATCGAATGGTTACCGAATTCGAGGTGGCCACTAGGAAGGGCGAAGGTGCTGCGGCCGAAGGCGGTGAGGCGGCGGCCGAGCAGCACTTTACTTCCCTTTAGCAGAAAGACTCCCACCCCTACTTCTGGCTTAGGTGGCCCCGCCGCCGACATAACTGAAGAAAGTGGCGTAAATTCCTCGACCCACCTTCAGCGGTCTCAGATGATGTTCCCCGATACGAGATTGAATAATGATTAAAGCCGGAATTTTTTTTAATGTTTTAAATCATGTTACGATGAGAAATATGTTACTCTTTTATGTGCTATAAAAGAACTCCTTTTTCTGGAGTTCAATTTATTTATTTAATTTTACAATGAGAAATGTGTTCCGCTGAATTGCACTGAAACTGATATAAAATGTTTGATGAATATAAATTTCTTTGTTTCTATTGAAAGAAAGAAACTAGTGAAACATATAAGACTTTTACACCAACATAATGAGATTTCCATGCTTTTATTATTATTTTTTTAAAAGAACATATGTATTAGAAATAGATCGGAAGAGAGAGTTCAAATCTAAGATGTACGAATGTTCATTAGAAAGTTAACAAAAAATGCTTGCGAACACGATCATGATATTGATTGTTTAAGGATTGTGTAGATGCTACACCTGATAAAATATATAAAGGACATAATTCTCAAACAATTTGTACATATGTGCATGATTATTGTTATTCTTTATACTTTATATAGCGAATATACATTGTATAGCATGGAGGAAACTCTAGATATATATGGACTAGTAGAAATTGAGAAGAGCAAATTATGAGCCATTTTTTAATGAGGGGTACTAGGTTGTCCATGACTCCATAGTTATTAAAAAACTCTGGTGTTTTAGTGGGCTGTATCATTCTATGGACTTGTCTAATGGGCTTCATAGCTAGGGATGACAATTTTGACCCGCTCTGTGGGTACCCGACCTAACTCGAGATATTTGAGGTGGGGTGGGTCTGGGTCCTCCTCATGCCCCGCCTCTTCTCCCGCGGCCCACGACCCGTCCTCGCTTCTTTTTATTTTATAAAATAATTTTGAATGAAACACAAACAAACAAAGAAAAAACCTCCAGACTTTGTTATTTTAGATTTGAAGAAAACTTTAGTTAATAAAAATTATAATGAATTTAGATCGCTCGATTTTCTTTTCAATTTTTACACTAGAAAAAGGTGGGGAGAAGTTTGGGGAAGAGAAAGGTGAAAATTACGACACAAAATTAAAGAAACAAAATTCAAACGATCAAAACATAATTAATTTTTTTAACTGAAAACAACAAACAAAATTCAAAACTGACATTCTTCAAGCTCGTTTCCACACAATTTGCAGTCGATTCTTGCTCAATTTTGTCAATTAATTGGAGGGCAGATTCGCTTGCTCAATTTTGTCAATTAATTGGAGTGCAGATTGCTGGAAAGAAGAAAAAATATAAGAAAGAATAAGGAAACACAAATATAAAAAGTATTAGGTAGATTCACACCTTTTTCATGTTCCATCTCCCGCGCTTCTCTGTCGATTCATGCCCTAGTTTATATTAGAAAAGGAAGATATAGTTGTATTATTCTTATAAATGGATATAATCTCAAACCCCAAGTCACACGAGCAATGGATACATTTTTATTCTTATAATATAAAAGGAGGATATAATTGTATTGTTTTATTAATTATAAATTTTCTCAAATTATTTGTAATATCTGTTTATTCTAAAATTGACTTGTTCTCTTTAACATATAAATTAATGAAAATAAATAATAATACATTAATTAACAAATGAAAACTAGTCATAAAGGTGGGCTAATCAAAACCTATTAATCATACTTTAGTTAATAAAATTATAATGAACTCTGAAAATGTGTAATCAAATACATTTATGGATATTCTTTTGTGAAATAATGATTTGTTCTTTTTAACATACAAATATATGTTAAAAATTAGTATATTAATTAGCATAAGAAAGAAAAAGGAAACACAAACAATCAGATCCAAGTGTCTCAAAACAAGGTCATGGAAATGGGCATGCAATTTTGATTGAAAATATGAAGTATGAAATGCTACTTTTCTCTTTGTTGGTTGACTGTGCAAAATTTGATCGAATTTAGTGATGAGTTCCACTGGTAATTATAATTAATTACGGATCATGGAAAACTGAGTATTACTTATGTTTGAGTTATGCCTTGAATTTTCTCCGTGTGGGTTTCTTGTTGGACATTTTACTGGCTTGGCTCATTTGATAGTATTTTTATTAGTATTATAAATATATTTTGTCTGTAGGCTATCCAATAATCTCCGATTTATACTCTCTGAAACAATCCTTCTAACAAAATTTGTTCTCTCTGCCCGTGGACGTAGCCAATACAACATTGGTGAACCACTGTGTCTTCTTTATTTTACGTTCTTGTTTTCTTCGTATGTTGATAACCCATCACAACAAACTAGTATTAAAGCCTGGTCTTTTGATTGGGGTTTGTGAAATTCCGCATAGTTTGGATTTTCTTTTCAACAAGATCAAAGATGTCTGCCTTCAATGTAAAAGTTGACAAATTCACTGGGAGAAACAGTTTCGATCTATGGCAGATCAAAATGTGATCTCTACTGAAACAACAGGGTTTATGGACTCTGCTTTCTAAAAAACCGAAAAAGAAAGATGTAGATGAAGAAGAGTGGAATACCCTAGAGAAAAAGGCCCACTCGACAATCATGTTATGTTTGGCTGACGATGTTATCATTGAGGTTGCTGATCAAGATATTGTTGCTGGTCTCTGATTGAAGTTAGAGAGTCTATACATGATGAAATCTCTAACCAATAAATTGCTTCTAAAGCAACGTTTGTTCTGTTTATGCATGCAGGAAGGTACATCCCTTTGGGGTTATCTGGACAAATTAAATAAATTTTTGTTAGATTTGCGTAATATTGATGTTAAAGTAGATGATGAGGATGCTTTTTAAATTCTGTTGGTATCTTTGCCCGAGTCATATGAGAATTTTGTGAATTCTTTAATTGTTGGGAAAGATACCTTATCTCTAAAAGATATGAGATCCGCCCTTCACACCAGAGAAGAGTGCCAAAAGGCATCTGGCTCTAGTACAGAAAATCAGGCATCAGGGCTAGCCCTTATAGGTAAGGGACATGGAAAATTGAAAAATAAAAAGTTTAGTAATAAAACTTCGAAATGTCCTAAACTGGATGATATATGCAATTACTGCAAAGAATTGGGTCATTGGAAAAATGATTGTTCTAAGAAAAAGAAGCAGTAAGAAAAGAAAGAAGGTCCTAATGGTTCTCCTGCTGTAGCAGAAACTGATTCGAAATCTGAAGAAGATACTGATTCGAAATTTGAAGAAGATTTGGTCTTAGTTGCAGATGAACTGTCACATCATAAGGATGTATGGGTTCTTGATTCTGGGGCTTCTGATGTGTGGGTTCTTGATTCTGTGGCTTCATACCATATTTATCCACACAGGGAGTATTTTTCCACTTATGAGCAGATAGATGGAGGCAACGTTAGTATGGCCAACAGTATTGTCTGTAAAGTGGTTGGAATTGGCTCAATCAGAATACGGACCCATAATGGTTTTTTCTACACCTTGAATGAAGTTAGACATATTCCACAGATGACAAAGAATTTGATATCATTGAGTCTACTTAACAGTAAGGGTTTCAATTTCAAAGGTGAAGGTGGAGTTATGCATGTCTGTTAAGGTTCAAAGGTGGTTCTGATGAGTCTAAAGCGTGACACTCTATATTTTCTACGAGGTTCTACTGTAAATGGTTATGTTGTTGTTGCATCATCTGAAGTTCAGAGTAAGGACATGACTAGGGGTGGAGATCGGACGGATCGAATTGGAAATAGGGTGTTTCGGAAAAATTTCAAAAAATTTCGGAAATGAAAAATCAATTCCAATTTCCATCCAAAAAATTTTGGAAATGTGAAATGCAATCCGACTTCGGAATTTTCGGAATTTTTCGGAAATTTTCGGAATTTTTTTCGGAATTTTTAGAAATTAAAATTTTTTCGAAATTAATTAGTTGGTCTATTAGCTATATTACCTTTTCTAATATCCTAAGAAATAATACGACCTAAAATACTACAGTATAAACTATGGTATATAGTATATATTATAAAAT
Organism: Scutellaria barbata; assembly: GCA_028654395.1. Classification (NCBI taxonomy): domain Eukaryota; kingdom Viridiplantae; phylum Streptophyta; class Magnoliopsida; order Lamiales; family Lamiaceae; genus Scutellaria; species Scutellaria barbata. The sequence goes on from CM053647.1 coordinate 30,453,338, forward strand.
AATACTAAAAAACTACAGTATAAATTATAGACTATAGTATATAGTATAAAATAAAACTATAGTATAAACTATATTATATACATATAGTATATAATATATTTATATACTATCATATAGTATAAAGTATATAAAATATATTATATAGTATATTTTATAATACTATATACTTTATACTATGTGTAAATATAAATATACATATTATAATACTATAATATGTATATTTATATTTACATATAGTAAATGTATATAAAATATATTATATTATATAATATAATTCAAACATTTTATGCTATTTGTTATAAAAGAATACTATATACTATTATTTTGGAAATAAATTGGAAATCGGATCGGAAATCGGAATTTCCGAAAATTGAATTTCGAAAATATTTCGGATCGGATTTCGGAATTTCCAAAAATTTCAAAACTAATTCCAATTTCCATCCAAAAATTTTCGGAAAAATCGAAATTGGGATTTTCGGATTTTGGATTAAAAATATTCGTTCCAAAATCGAAAAATTTCGGATCGGATTCGGCGGATATCGGAAATTTCCGTTCCAATCTCCACCCCTAGACATGACTAAGCTATGCCATATGAGACTTGGTCATATGAGTGAAAAATGGATGTAAATTCTATCTAAAAGGGATCTTCTGTCTTGGCACAAGATACAGAACCTTGAATTCTGGTGTGTTTGGGAAGCTTCATTGTAATAAGTTTGAAATGAAGGATTTGGGTGCTGCTTAGAAAATATTGGGTATGGAAATCTTTAGGGATAGAAATCAGAAGAAACTTTTCTTGTCACAGAAAGGTTACATTCAGAATGTTGTCAAGATTTGGCATGGCCACAGCAAAAGCTATTGATACCCCAAGTGTTTCAAATATTCATTTATCTTCTGTTTATGTGCTGCAGTCTGAAGCTGAGATAATGGATATGGCTGTGGTCGTGGTCGTTTCCGTGGCTCTTACCATGGAAGAGGCTATAATGGATATGGCTACATGGGCAGGGGCCGTGGTCGAGGTGCTCCATACCCATATCGTGCTTTCTAGAGCAATGGAGCATATATAATGTCCCAAGTAATGGCAATCTTGTCCCTCAGGACAGGGATTGATTCAGGACTTTGCTTGTAGTGTGTGCATTTTATTTAAGTCTTTTGATTAATAAAATCTGGATATCTAATTTACTAACACCCTACTTGTCTGCAACTTTTATTCTTCTTCGAGGTAGTAAAAAGAAGGTTCCTTATTGAGTGAAAATTGCTTTTTTTTTTTTTTTAAATAAGTTTGAGGGAGTGGAAAGGAGGAGAACAATAAGAACCTAGAAAACTTGTGTGATTGAGATTCGAACCTTAGTTATCACAATTTGCATCGAAACCATTCACAATTATATTCCAATTTTGTCATATTCGAAACCCGGTTTCACTTCCACTGACGTACAACCTGCTTGGTAATGGGGACTTCTAGGAAAAATAAATAATAATTCGAAGAGCTATGTATTTTCTATAATATACCTTTAATTGACTCAAATTGAACTGAAAGTTCAGTTACGGTTAAGCTTGGTTGAAGTTTATCAAAACTAGTAGTAGGCCCTTGTGATGTACTGGATATTAAATAATTATCCAATTATTATATTTTTTCTTATAATGTGATGAATGATGAATATTGATATTATTATATATATATATATATATATATATATATATTATAATGTAATATATAATTTTTATTAAGTATAATATGAATTATAAAGCGAAAATGAAATATTAAAAAGTGAATATATGGTCAAAGTATACAGTTTACAAATAAAAAAAAATTATAAACAACTATAAAATACATAAAATACATTTTTTAATTATTGTTATTCTTATTTCTTATATAAATGAAATATGTAAATATTCCTTATGAAATATAATTCAAATATGCAACTATAATTGTAAAAATAAAGGTTGTCAGTCAAATTTGATTGTTCAAACAAATTATTTATGTTTAGCTAAATGATCCACCGTGGACACATTAATATGTAACCACGATTGATGTGTCAGGTATCTAGTAAATTTCAATATCCATAATTTCAAGGATTATGATCATTATACATTATTGGTGGACTTGTTAAGAGTTATATATTGCCAATCATTTTAATATTTTCATTTTCACTATTCATGTATACTCGATTTTAGTAGGAATTATTTTGAATTAATTTACAATAATTTTAGATCAAAACAATTTAGTCATAATTGATTTTATATCGAAGAAATATAATGTGAATTGATTTAGATATCCAAATATATTTTTAAATTAGTGTATGTAGGGACGAAACTATATGGGGGTTGACCCCCTCAAATTTTAATTTTTTTTTAGGAGTATAATGGTAAATTCATATATATTAATTAAAAAGAAAATTATCAATTAAAAATATGTTTAATCAAATTTATTCATTCCTCTACGATCTACTCAAATTTAATAAATATATCTAAAATATATCTAAATCTATCTCATTCATTCTCTAATATATATTCAAATTCAATAAAGATATTAGAATAAATCTCATTCATACTCTCACAATCACATTCACCAATATCGGAATAAATCTCATTCACAATCCCAAAATCTCATTCACCTATATCAGAATAAATCTCATAGTCTCACAGTTTCACAATCTCATTCACCCTCCACTATCTACACAAATTAACATACACATTACCACATCTCATTCAATCTTTATTACCTACTCAAATTGAATAAATAATCTCATTTATTCTCTAATACCTACTCAACTTCTATTAATATATCAAAAAAATTCATATCATAGAGAAATATTACCTACAAGTTTAAGGTAAATCTTTATAGTTTAAACTTTATAAATTGTTTTTAATGTTCGGTTTGATTTGAGTTTTAATTTTCAATTGTTATATTATATATTATATGAATAATAAATGAATAATTTTTTGTTGATTTGAAAAATAGGACTGATAATTGTTTATTTTTCTACCAGAAAACATATTATTTTTCCATTGGTTTATCTGTTTCTTAAGTTGTCATTAATCTACCAATGTAGAAAGAGCTTTTTCGGCAATGAAAATCATCAAAAATTTATTGCGCAACCGAATAGGAGATGGGTAATTAAATGATTGTTTAGTAACATATATTAAAAAAGATTTGTTTCAAAGTATTAGTAATGAAGCTATTATGCAGCGGTTTCAAAAAATTATGCTATGATGTAGTTATTTAGTTTTCTATTGTATTTACGTTGATATTTTGAGTTTATCAAAATTAATACTGATATTTAAATATATTTTTAATATTTATTTAAATTATTTTATTTTATAATATTGTCAATTGGGTCCCCTCACTGAAAATTCTGGCTTCGTCACTGAGTGTATGGCCCGTGCACGGGTTATGCATATTTCAAATTTTAATCATAATAATTGAAAATTTCAAAGTATGAGTAGATTTTATTTTGACTACTCTATAACTTGTAGAACTTATAATAATTTACGGGTACACTCTCTATACTATGCTTTATTATTTATTCATTTTTTTTCTTGAGATGCGATTTTAAATCGTCTGTTAACACCTATATATAATGACGTATTGGCCATATTATTCATAGATACAACATATACGAATAAAGTTAAAAAAACAAAAAAAAAACACGTAGTATGTGGAAGACTACATATAATATCTGTGAATTGAACATCAATAAAACCAAGCAGTTGAACCATAAGAACTAGTTTTGTAAAGAAGCCATGTAAAAATGCATTATTGACATCAAACTGATGTAAAGACCAACGTTGTTGCACTGCCAAGGCAAGAATGATGTGAATGGTAGCGACATTGACCTTGGAACTGAAAGTATGAGGAAAATCTGATCCTAAATTTTTAATGAAACCTTAAGCAACTAGCCTAGCTTTGTAGCGCTTAATTGAATGATGTTTGGTTCGGATTACCCATTTCGAGTCAACAATATTTACACCAGGACATGTAATAAGCTCCCAAGTATCCTTTTTAAGAACATTCATTTCCTCATGCATTGCATCAAGCCAATGTGTGTTTTGCAACAGATTTGAACCTTAGGTGCGTTAGAAGCTGCAAGAGCAAAAAGAAAACCCGTCGAGGAAATATTAATATCTAGGCTTAGTTGAGTAACCATGGGATGGGAAGGAGCTACAACGGGTGATGGAGATGCCACGTGAGTGATTGACAATGGCGACCGATCAGGAGTATCTAAGTCAGTCGATGACGTGTTTATAACCAACCATCAAACAGACAAAGACGACAAGAGTTGTTGTGGCAAGACCGAAGACTCATGCAAAAGTGACGAGTCAGTGAAAGTGGACGGAACAATAGGTTCCAAATTGAAGGCATTTCAAGGTTCCTAGTTCAAGAGCCAGGTGATTTGCCCAAGAAAGGAAAAGTGTTTAGTTCATGAGAAGCACCAGGATCGTAACACCGATGGCCTTTATAATCACTGCTGTTGCAAAAAAAATATACATGGACAACTCCAAGGTGCAAGTTAGTTAGAAGTATAAGCACGAAGATAAGGATAAACCCGACAACCAAACATCTTAAAATTTGCATTATTCAGAATAACACCAAACAAAAGTTGACAATCACTTAAAAAGATAATTGATGGTTCTAGACAAAATGAAATAAGAGAAATGAGATAAGTAATGCTCCATAACAGTCTTCATAAGAGATATGGTTCTAGACAAAATGAAATAAGAGAAATCAGATAACTAATGGTCTTGCAGCAGGGACAGTCCTAAGGAGAAACTTGCAGCAGGGGCTTCCCATTGAAGCCTTTCCACTCCATAAGCTCCAAGTCGGTGCTTAAGAAGTCACCCACCAGAGCTTGCATAGTCTCTATGACTGCAGACGCATGTGGCCTAACTGTCGCCTAACTGTGAAGGTGAAGAACTTCAAGAAGAACATTGTGCCCACCGCCTTCACCAAACCCACAAATTCTAAATCCAAACTCTCCTCCTCATTGATTTCCTTAATAGCAAAAAGGACTGGGCGTATGTATTCATGCTCAAAATCACTGAGGGTTGTCAATCTTGTATTGCTCCAAATCAACTGGAAACAAAGGAGAGTTTAAAGGGCGTGGAGGAATGCAGTCAACATCATAACCCTGTGTCCAAAACAAAGATGGTTGTGGAGAGAATATATTAGTATGATTTTTGGAGAGAATTAGTAAAAGAATATGAATAGAGAAAGCAATGCAAGATGGCAAATCAAACAATCAAATAGAATCGGGCAAACTTTAATACCGATATAAATAATCTTGCTAACAGGGATAAAATTACTAATCCTACCCTAACAACTCCAACCCATACCAACAAAGTAATTAATCACACATATTAAATATTTAATATGGATTAGAAGAGTTAGATTAGTTACCCCAATTTGACGAATTTGCTTCAGGAATCTTTTGGCAGCCATATTTAATATGGATTAGAAGAGTTAGACTAGTTACCCCAGTTTGACGAATTTGCTTCAGGAATCTTTTGGCAGCCTCCAATTCATCAGCAGATTTGAATTCCGTCTCCCAATAGGGAACGTCTTCGAAGGCGTAGGTGAAGAAGTAATAGGACGAACAACACAACCCAATAGCGTATGTATCTGGATGGGGGAATTCGTGAGGATTCTCAGCATACCTGAGTATTATTTCTGGGGGTGGAAGATATTCTGGAAGCGGATAATGGCTAGGAGAGAGCGGAGGATAGTCTTGTTCTTGTTCCATCTCCTGCACTTTTCTGTGCCCTAGTTTTTGTTTATTAAATTGGACGTATACAAATAAAAACCGATTAAAACACGTATACAAATAAAAACCGATTAAAACATAAACGAACAAATAAAAAACCTCCAGCCCTTGTTTATTTTAGATTTGAAGAAAACTTTAGTTAATGAAATTGTGATGAATATAGATCACTTGATTTCCTTTTCATTTTTACACCAGAAAAAGGTGGAGAGTCGCCTAGGGAAAAGAAAGGTGAAAATTATGATGATCAGACTAAAAATTTAAAGAAACAAAATTCAAACAATCAAAACATAATTAATTTATTTAATTGAAAACAATATATAAAAGTCATGTGATGTGTGTGTGAGACCCGAGCCCTTGTTACTCTTTGACCAAGATAGTTCATGCATCCATACATTTTATGTATCTCCTATTGCTTATGTGCTACTTATAACCTTGCATGATTATATTTTGCTTCCAAATATTAAATTATTTTTATTCTCTTACATGATTAGTGTTGAAAAACTTCTATTATAATTAGTTGGGATTCTAATAATATTGAGAACACAATATCAATAGTTTAATTAAGGCTAGTATAATTATATTAGAAATTTAAAATTGATATTTACATATATATACGCAATTCATAGCAATGTGTACGTGTATATATTATAAAACAAGTGTGATCAATATTATAATATTTATATATATATATGGAAGTATATATGTTAATTAATATAATATAAGTAAATTAATAGAAGAATATACTTATGTGAATGTAAGTGTTGTGCATATTCATAATGAATTTTAGTAATATTAATATATAACTATTTATATGTAAATGTATACACATGTATAAGAATGGTGCAAGGTTGCATAAAGCTGGCATAACACTCAATATTAATAATATAATAAGGATAATAATAATAATAATAATTAAAAAAAATTATAAAGGAAACTCCTGCAGAGGCGGTTGGAGATGGGTATATATATTTCTGAAAGGACAGAACCTCATTCATATTACTTAGAAGAGGTAAACCACTTCCCTCAAGTTAAGTTATATGCTCGTATAGTTAGAAAAGAAAAATAATTGTACTTTGCTTGTAGTGTTCGATTAAAATAGGATTATCGGATTTGATTTTAAGAAAGTTTAAGTGGTCTAAATCCTTGATAATTTAAGTAAGTAGAAATTCATTTACAACTACAATGCATAAATATAGTATTTTATGTGTTTACTTGTATTACATGATAATAGTGAATTTACGTTTCTTGATATTGGTGATTAGTTTTTATATGTGATTAAAGATGATACGTGGACATTGAATTTTGTACATATCATTCATGAACATAGATAGGTGTATGCATAGAAGACATGTTGAGTCTGTATGCACATCATAATCATACAAAGAAACAAAGTAAAAGCAAAGTTGACCGCTACTAGTACATCGAGGCCGGTTGCATGTGAGACATGGATATGGCTTAAAAGTAAAAGTGTGCCTATGGCATACGAGCCATGGTTATGGTTGGAAGATATCGGGCCATAAACATGACTTTAAAGCAAAGTAAAGTACAGAGATTATTGAGCTAGCTCCTTTTCGATGTACTGTAGATGGGTCAAGGGCCTAACATAGTAAAAGATATCAAAGCCACGCATTCATGATATTCTTAAAGTCTTCACAGTCATTTGTATGACAGTGCATGCATGATTTCTGCTTATTGAGCTTTAGCTCACCTAATTTATGCATTGTAGGTGAGCATGACAACGTTTGATGAGCCTTTGGATCTTGCTAGCATGTTTTGGCACTCCAACGATGTTTTGGGACGGTGTACATGAATGACGACCTGCGAGATTAAAACTTGGGCTCATTTTGCTTTTGACCGTGTTGGTTTTGTTAAAATTTTTGGGATATGTATAAAATCATTGCGCCATATTGTTATATGTTTGGTTTAGGGGAAACTCTGATGATAGTTCGGTGTAAATTATTGGCTTATGCTCTGGTATAGATGAGGTGTTACTTATGATATGTCGTTTTTGTTATTTTGTTATACTGTGAGGTGGATTGATATGGATAGGTAGAACCTTACTTGAGCAACCCTGCTATGGTACTTCTGGCTGAATGAGTGGCCAAGGGTATCCAGAACCAAGAAACTGATCCCACTGTTAAAAGAAACCTAAGGATGATCTTTAAAACAAATAGTTAATTATAGGTGGTCATCACAGTGTATAATCTCTTAAAAGAGGGAAAGGAAATAAACACAGTGGTCTATGATTATGCAAGAAGATACTAAGATTCAATATTAAAGTAAGGTGTTGCAATTTTAAGTAGTTGAAAGAAGCATGGTCATGAAAACAAAAGTCTCTCATTTTCTATACAAGTTTTGCTATATATAGACCAATAAAATCTTGATATCTTCGCTGTTTATGAATTATGAGAACACCTTTTAAGATTAATATGAGCACTAACACAAACCATAGAAAGGAAAAGGGGCAGGTAACTTGATTTTTTGCTTGTGAAACACCAAACACTGCATCATTTGCACTGAATGCAAAGCATTCTTACACGAAACATGCGAAGGCAATATGCAAAATATAAACATTATAATCAGGAAACATCACATAGTAACATCTACTACTAGAAAGCTTTAGTGGTTACTATGTTGCACACAAGCGGAAGCAATAAAAATTGAATGTTTAACACACATAAAGAGAAGAGAACAATCGAGACAAGAAGAGAAATGAGACACGAGATTTACGTGGTTCGGAGAAATAACTCCTACGTCCACGGTGGTGCAGCCAAGTATTTATTCAAAATACTCAAGAGGATTACAAAGCATTATCCTCACAAATGTCTCTCTTTTGCTCTATAGTATTTTTCTCTCTCCTCCGAAAACAAATGGCAACCACCTCTATTTATAGAAGTTTGTAAGAGGTGGAATACAATTTGAACTGAAATTCTAAGAGGAGGAATTCAAATTTAACTCAAACTCTAAGAGGAGGAATTCAAATCGAACTCAAACTCTAGGAGGAGGAATTCAAATTGAACTCAAACTCCAGGAGGATATTTATTTGAGTCAAAGTAATTTTCCAACAATCTCCACCTTGACGAAAATTTCTCGTATCCTCATAACTGACTTGGCTGCACACAGATACATTGATTATTCAATGTTGATCAGTTCTAAACAATGGACAAACTTATCTCGAGTAACCACTTTTGTTAACATATCAGCTGGATTTTCGGCAGTCGCTATGTTCAATAATTGAATATCACCTTCATTGATAATCTCTCGAATGAAGTGAAAACGAACATCAATATGTATTGTTCGGGCATGATGAACTTGATTTTTTGACAAACAAATAGCACTTTGACTATCACAAAACACCTCAACATGTTTTTGGGTAACTCCCAAATCATTCACCAAACCATGTATTCAAATAGCTTCCTTAAAAGCTTCAGTGACCGCCATATATTCAGCTTCAGTAGTGGATAAGGCAACCGTGGATTGAAGTGTTGAACGCCAACAAACTGGTCCACCAGCCATAGTGAACACATATCCAGTAGTAGATCTCTTTTTGTCAAGATCACTGGCATAGTCTGAATCCACATAGCCAACCCCAAATTTATCAAGCTCGAGATTAACCTTTTTCTGAAATTTCAAACTAAGATCAACAGTGCCACGAAGATATCGAAGTATCCACTTTACTGCTTGCCAATGTCTCTTTCCCGGATTGTGCATGTATCAGCTAACCATACTAACAGCATACGAAAGGTCAGGCTGAGTGCACACCATAGCATACATCAATGATCCAACAACATTTGTATAGGGGACATTTTCCATGTATCTTCGTTCTTCATCAGAAGTCGGACATAAAGAAGTACTTAACTTGAAATGAGGGGCAAGCGGAGTACTTACAGGTTTGGTCGAACCATGCATGTCAAATCTCTCCAAAATCTTCTTTAAATATTGCGATTATGACAACCAAATGGTTCCTTTAGGACGATCCCTCTTGATTTCCATTCCAAGTATCCGTCTAGTCTCGCCTAAGTCCTTCATTTCAAATTCTTCTCTGAGTTGGACCTTCAATTTATCAATCTCCACCTTACTCTTGGATGCAATCAACATATCATCCACATACAAGAGCAAATAAATATAGGAGCCATCAAGATTTCGAAAGTACACACAATGATCAAATTGGCTACGAGTGTACATGTGCTCTATCATGAAGTGATCAAATCGAGTATACCATTGCCGAGGAGACTGCTTCAGACCGTACAGGGATTTTCAAAGTTTACAAACCCAATTTTCTTTTCCAGGAACACGAAATCCATCAGGTTGAGAAATATAAATTTCTTCATTCAAGTCTCCATACAAGAAAGTTGTCTTAACATCAAGTTGGAAAAGCTCGAGATCAAATTGAGCTACCAACGCCAACAACACTCGAATGGATGAATGTTTCACAACAGGAGAAAAAATCTCATTGTAGTCAATACCCTCCTTTTGAGCATATCCGTTGGCCACCAATCGAGCTTTATATCAAATACCTTGAGTGTCATCTTTCTTTGCATACACCCATTTGCATCCAATAGCTCTCTTTCCCTTAGGAAGTTGCACTAATTCCCAAGTCTGATTCTTTTTCAATAACTTCATTTCTTCGTCCATGGCCTCCTTCCATTTCGAGTATTCAAAACCTTGAATAGCATCTTTGCAGCTATTCGGAATTCCCTCGATCACAGGGAGTGCAAATGCAATCATATCATCAAATCGAGTTGGCCGTCTTATTTCCCTCCGAGGTCTATTCTTTGCAATGGATTCAACTACCTCAGGCTCTGGAGTCTCTTCCTCAAGACATTCTTCCATCTGCTCAAAGTCCTCCACCGGATTAGAGTTTTCCTCATCATTGACTGGTTCATTTTGACAAGATTCCTTTACAGGAACAAACGACTCAGGAATGACAAAGACCTTTTTAGCCTGCTCAGGAAGTGCATCGGTCCTATTTGAAAATATCACAGATTTGTCAAATGTCACGTCTCGACTCTTAATGATTTTCTTTGACTCAGGACACCATAACCTGTATGTTTTAACTCCTGAACTAAAGCCCATAAAAATGGCTTTCTTTGCTCGAGGATCAAGTTTTGATTCAGAAACATGATAATAAGCAGGGCAACCAAAAATATGTAATTTATCATAATCATTAACATGTTCACCCGACCATTTTTCAAGTGGTGCTATATTCCCATTTGCAATAGTAGGTAAACGATTCAAAAGGTGAACTGCATAGTTGATTGCTTCTGCCCAGAATGCTTTGCTCAAACCCGACTGGGACAACATGCACCGAGCCTTCTCTACCAAAGTTTGGTTCATCCTTTCGGTGACCCCATTCTGTTGTGGATTTCCTGGAACGATGAAGTGGCGAACAATTCCTTCTTCTTGACAAACTTCAAGAAAATGATCAAATTTGTATTCTCCACCATTGTCCGATCGTAACTTCTTGATTTTCCGTCCTGTTTGATTTTCCACCATCTTCTTCCACTCAAGGAAGATTTCCATGACTTCATTCTTATAGCTCATTGGGTACATCCAAACTCGTCTCGAGTAATCATCAATAAAGGTGACAAACCACCTTTTTCCACCAAGCGAAGCATTTTTCGTTGGTCCCCAAACATCCGTGTGAATATAATCAAGGATACCATTCGTTCGGTGTGTAGATGTGCCGAACTTCACCCTTTTTTGCTTGCCAAAGACACAATGTTCACAAAAACTAATTTTACCAGTTTTTGCTCCTTTAAGCACACCTTGCTTTATCAAAGTTTGGAGAGGCTTCTCACCTGTATGCCCAAGTCGCATATGCCAAAGTCTTGAAGCATCAGATTCTTTGAAACATGTTGTAGCAACACATCCAATACTTGTACTATCCTTAAGGAAGTATAAATTTCATTTCCGGGTTCCTTTGATCACCACCAATGCGCCTTTAGCAACTTTAAAGGTTCCATCATCCATGGTGATCCGATAACCTTTCGATTCCAAGGCTCCAAGCGAGATGAGGTTCCTTTTCAATTTAGGAACATAACGAACATCTTCAAGTTTACGGATTGATCCATCAAACATATTCAACTGAACCGAGCCAATGCCCTCGATTTTGCAAGTGTTGTCGTTGCCCATATAGACAACCCCACCATTAATCTCCTTGAAATCCAAGAACATTTCCTTATTGGGACACATGTGATAGGTACACCCTGAATCGAGGATCCACTCGTCAAGATTACTAACTGAAAGTGCCACAGTCAAAACTTCATCAGTGTTACTTTCATCTTTCCTTGCCACATTTGCTTTGGACTCTTTTTTCTTCATGTTTGGGCAGTCCTTTTTCCAATGACCTTTTTGGTGGCAATAGGCACATTCATCTTTATCAATATTCTTGCGATCACACTTTCCCTCGACTTCGATCGAGACCTCCCTTTACCATCATTTTTTCGAGAGAAAGTCCTTCCTCTAACCATGAGAGCATCAGAACTAGAATCTCGATGGACTTGTTTGTCCTTTTTTCGTACCTCATTATTCATCAAAGAATTACAAACATCGTTGAATTTTATCTCAGATTTGCCATGCAACAAGGTAGTTGTTAAATGTTCGTAAGACTCTTTGCAATAGTCAAAACGGAAGAGTTTCTTCTTCAAGTGGAGTTGATTTTCCACACTCTTTTGCATGTATTTGGCTTCAAGTTTATCCCAAAGAACTTTTGCAGAAGTCTCTTTCATGAACGAATATTTTTGGTCCGTTCCAAGACACGATCGAATGATCCCACAAGCTTATCGATTAAGCTTCTTCCACGTCGAGTCAGATACATCATCAGGCTTCTCCTCGAGTGTGAGATCTAAGTCTTGCAATACTAAAAGATCGAGTACTTCACCTTGCCAAATACCAAAGTTGTTTGTCCCGTCAAATTTCGAGACATCAAAACTTGAAGTCGACATCTTAGGTCGATGCAAATTATTCGAAGACTCTCCAAAAGTCTTTTTATCTTCAGCCATTTTTCAACAAATTATTTCACCAAGTGTGTTAAACAATTGCAACTACAAAACTTGGAATGAAATCCAAGCACAAATCAACGCCCCAAGATATTCACACCTTGGAGCTCTGATACCAATTGTTGCACACAAGCGGAAGCAATAAAAATTGAATGTTTAACACACACAAAGAGAAGAGAACAATCGAGACAAGAAGAGAAATGAGACACGAGATTTACGTGGTTCGGAGAAATAACTCCTACGTCCACGGTGGTGCAGCCAAGTATTTATTCAAAATATTCAAGAGGATTACAAAGCATTATCCTCACAAATGTCTCTCTTTTGCTCTATAGTATTTTTCTCTCTCCTCCGAAAACAAATGGCAACCACCTCTATTTATAGAAGTTTGTAAGAGGTGGAATACAATTTGAACTGAAATTCTAAGAGGAGGAATTCAAATCGAACTCAAACTCTAGGGGGAGGAATTCAAATCCAAATCGAACTCAAACTCTAGAAGGAGGAATTCAAATTGAACTCAAACTCCAGAAGGATATTTATTTGAGTCAAAGTAATTTTCCAACAAACACAGTGAACAAAGAAGAAACCAGTATTGTATTGAGTGGGAGGATCATGAAAACAGGGGCATTTTGAGTATCTTGAAAAACACTATTGACAAAGAGTGGAATAATCTAAAAAATACACAAACATTAAAAAAGCAGTAGAGATAGAAGATAAGATAGGAGAAGATGCTGAAATATCACATCATTCAGAGGGCTGAAAAAGACTTTTTCAAGCAACAACATGGGCCATCATAAATCATGCCCCTATAGTACAAACAAGATAGTATTTTAATGTGTAAAAAGGCATGAAAAATAACATCAACAGTGACAAAATGATCAGATTATGGTTAATTAAATCCAACCCATCATTTTAACTTGTATTAACTCTAACGTCATCAACTTAATGTAATGAGTAATGAGTGATCACTAAACATGGACAGATGATATAAAAGTACAAAAATGTGTAATCTAGAGACAGAGACCTGTTGACAAAGGATAATACATTGTATAGCATGGAGGAAACTCTAGATATATATGGACTAGTAGAAATTGAGAAGTGCAAATTATAAGCCATTTTTTAATGAGGGGTACTAGGTTGTCTATGACTCCATAGTTATTAAGAAACTCTGGTGTTTTAGTGGGCTGTATCATTCTATGGACTTGTTTAATGGGCCTCATAGCTAGGGATAACAATTTTGACCCGCTCCATGAATACCCGACCTGACTCGAGATATTTGGGGTGGGATGGGGTGGGGTGGGTCTGGGTCCTCCTCATGCCTCGCCCCTTCTCCCGCACCCCACGACCCGTCCTCGCTTCTTTTTATTTTATAAAATAATTTTGAATCAAACACAAACAAACAAAGAAAAAACCTCCAGCCTTTGTTATTTTAGATTTGAAGAAAATTTTAGTTAATGAAAATTATAATGAATTTAGATTGCTCGATTTCCTTTTCAATTTTTACACCAGAAAAAGGTGAGAAGAAGTTTGAGGAAGAAAAAGGTGAAAATTACGATGATCCGACCACAAAATTTAAAGAAACAAAATTCAAACGATCAAAACATAATTAATTTGTTTAACTGAAAACAACAAATAAAATTCAAAAATTGACATTCTTCAAGCTCGTTTCCACACAATTTGCAGTCGATTCTTGCTCAATTTTATCAATTAATTGGAGGGCAGATTGCTGGAAAGAAGGAAAAATATAAGAAAGAATAAGAAAACACAAATATAAAAAGTATTAGGTAGATTCACACCTTCTTCATAAACACAAATATAAAAAGTATTAGGAAGATTCACACCTTTTTCATGTTCCATCTCCCGCGCTTCTCTGTCGATTCGTGCCCTAGTTTATATTAGAAAAGGAAGATATAGTTGTATTATTCTTATAAATGGATATAATCTCAAACCCCAAGTCACACGAGCAATGGATACATTTTTATTCTTATAATATAAAAGGAGGATATAATTGTATTGTTTTATTAATTATAAATTTCTCAAATTATTTGTAATATCTGTTTATTCTAAAATTGACTTGTTCTCTTTAACATATAAATTAATGAAAATAAATAATAATACATTAATTAACAAATGAAAACTAGTCATAAAGGTGGGCTAATCAAAACCTATTAATCATACTTTAGTTAATAAAATTGTAATGAATTCTCAAAATGTGTAATCAAATACATTTATGGATATTCTTTTGTGAAATAATGATTTGTTCTTTTTAACATACAAATATATGTTAAAAATTAGTATATTAATTAGCATAAGAAAGAAAAAGGAAACACAAACAATCAGATCCAAGTGTCTCAAAACAAGGTCATGGAAATGGGCATGCAATTTTGATTGAAAATTATGAAGTATGAAATGCTACTTTTCTCTTTGATGGTTGACTGTGTAAAATTTGATCGAATTTAGTGATGAGTTCCATTGGTAATTATAATTAAGTATTACTTATGGTTGAGTTATGCCTTGAATTTTCTCTGTGTGGGTTTCTTGTTGGACCTGTTACTGGCTCGGCCCATCTGATAATATTTTTATTAGTACTATAAATATACCCTGTTCATTGGGTATCTAGTAATCTCAGATATATACTCTCTAAAACAATCCTTTTAATAAAATTCATTCTCTCTCTGCCCGTGGATATAACCCATCACAACAAACTAGTATTAAAGTCTGATCTTTTGATTAGGGTTTGTGAAATTCACAACAAACTAGTATTAAAGTCTGATATTTTGATTAGGGTTTGTGAAATTCCGCACAGTTTGGATTTTCTTTTCAATAAGATCAAAGATGTCTACCTTCAATGTAAAAGTTGACAAATTCACCGGGAGAAATAGTTTTGGTCTATAGCAGATAAAGATGCGATCTCTACTGAAACAACAGGGTTTATGGACTCCGCTTTCTAGAAAATCAAAAAAGAAAGATATAGATGAAGAAGAGTGGAATACCCTAGAGAAAAAGGCCCACTTGACAATCATGTTATGTCTGGCTGACGATGTTACCATTGAGGTTGCTGATCAAGATATTGTCGCTGATCTTTGGTTGAAGTTAGAGAGTCTATACATGATGAAATCTCTAACCAATAAGTTGCTTCTGAACCAACGTTTTTTCCGTTTACGCATGCAGGAAGATACATCCCTTCGAGATCATCTAGACAAATTAAATAAAATTTTGTTAGATTTGCGTAATATTGATATTAAAGTAGATGATGAAGATGCTGCTTAAATTCTGTTGGTATATTTGACTGAGTCATATGAGAATTTTGTGGATTCTTTTATTGTTGGAAAAGATACCTTATCTTTGGAAGATATGAGATCCGCCTTTCACACACTAGAAAAGATCGCCAAAAGGCATCTGACTCTAGTATAGAAAATCAGGCATCAGGGCTAGCTGTTGCAGGTAAGGGACATGAAAAATCGAAAAATAAAAAGTTTAATAATAAAACTTCGAAAGATCCTAAACTGGATGATATCTGCAATTACTGCAAAGAACCAGGTCATTGGAAAAATGATTGTCCTAAGAAAAAGAAACAGCAAGAAAAGAAAGAAGGTCCTAGTGGTTCTGCTGCTGTAACAGAAGCTGATTCGAAATCTGAAGAAGATTTGGACTTAGTTGCAGATGAACAATCACATCATAAGGATGTGTGGGTTCTTGATTTTGCGGTTTCATACCATATTTGTCCACACATGAAGTATTTTTCCACTTATGAGCAGATAGATGGAGGCAACGTTAGTATGGCCAACAGTGTTGTCTGTAAAGTGGTTGGAATTGGCTCAATCAGAATACGGACCCATAATGGTTTTTTCTACACCTTGAATGAAGTTAGACATATTCCATAGATGACAAAGAATTTGATATCACTGAGTCTACTTGACAACAAGGGTTTCAGTTTCAAAGGTGAAGGTGGAGTTATGCATGTCTGTCAAGGTTCAAAGGTGGTTCTGATGGGTCTGAAGTGTGGCACTCTGTATTTTCTACAAGGTTCCATTGTAAATGGTTATGTTGTTATTGCATCATCTGAAGTTCAGAGTAAGGACATGACTAAGCTATGACATATGAGGCTTGGTCATATGAGTGAAAAATGGATGCAAATTCTGTCTAAAAGGGATCTTCTGTCTTGGCACAAGATACAGAGCCTTGAATTCTTTGAGCATTGTGTGTTTGGGAAGCTTCATCGCAGTAAGTTTGAAATGAAGGATTTGGATGTTGCTCAAAAAATATTGGGTATGGAAATTTGTTGGGAATTTTCCCAGTATCCTGCCTTAGGTCGAAGCTTAAATTGGTGCGAGACACGGCTCTACCAGGTTCGAATCCGTGAGCGCAAAGCTACATAAGTATAAGGCATTAAAGTTGCACCTTATGCCCACTGGATATCCTTTTGATGTAGCGTTAGAACGATTGATGGTCCAACACTTGGTATCAGAGTAGATCACGGGTTCGAATTTTCTTGGGAGCACATTGCAGTAGGAGTTGTCAGGGTCTTGGAACTGAGCCGCCTGTGTGGCGTGGTTGTGCGAGGCTAGACACCGAGTTATGGTGGTGGCGCGAGGTGAGATGTCGAGTCACGGTGACATCGAGACGTGGCGAGAAGGCATGTCGGTGCCGAGTCATAAAGATGTCAGGTTACAGTAGCTGAGTTCGGGAAACTGAGTGAAGATATCGGGGGATTGTTGGGAATTTTCCCAACATCCTGTCTTGGGTCGGAGGAGGCACGGTGACATCGAGACGTGGTGAGAAGGCATGTCGGTGCCGAGTCATGGAGATGTCGGGTTACAGTAGCTGAGTTCGGAAAATTGAGTGAAGATATTGGGGGATTGTTGGGAATTTTTCCAGCATCTTGCCTTAGGTCGGAGCTTAAATTGGTGCGAGGTACGACTCTGCCAAGTTCGAATAAGACATTAAAGTTACGTCCTATGCCCACTGGATTCGAATAAGGTCATTTTGGTGTAATGGGGGGAACTGAGTGAAGATATCGGGGGATTGTTGGGAATTTTCTCAACATCCTGCCTTGGGTCAGAGCTTAAATTGATGCGAGGTACGGCTCTGCTAGGTTCGAATAAGACATTAAAGTTGCGTCTTATGCCCACCCACTGGATTCGAATAAGGTCATTTTGGTGTAGCGGGGGGAACTGAGTGAAGATATCGGGGGATTGTTGGGAATTTTCCCAGCATCCTGTCTTGGGTCAGAGCTTAAATTGATGCGAGGTACGGCTCTGCCAGGTTCGAATAAGGCATTAAAGTTGCGCCTTATGCGCACTGGATTCGAATAAGGTCCTTTTGGTGTAACGGTAAAGCACTTGATGGTGTCGGGTTGCAGTAGCTGAGTTCGGGGAACTAAGTGAAGATATCGGGGGATTGTTGGGAATTTTTCCAACATCCTACATTGGGTTGCAGTAGCTGAGTTCGGGGAACTGAGTGAAGATATCAGGGGATTGTTGGGAATTTTTCCAGCATCCTACCTTGGGTCGGAGCTTAAATTGATGTGAGGCACGACTCTACCAAGTTTGAATAAGGAATTAAAGTTACGCTATATGCCCACTAGATTCGAATAAAGTCCTTTTGGTGTAGTGGGGGGAACTGAGTGAAAATATCTAAGGATTATTGGGAATTTTCCCAGCATCCTACTTTGGGTTAGAGCTTAAATTGGTGCGAGGAGTTGCAGTAACTGAGTTCGGGGAACTGAGTGAAGATATCGGGGGATTATTGGGAATTTTTCCAGTATCCTACCTTGGGTTGCAGTAGCTGAGTTCGGGGAACTGAGTGAAGATATCAGGGGATTGTTGAGAATTTTTCCAGCATCCTACCTTAGGTCGGAGCTTAAATTGGTGTGAGATACGACTCTACCAGGTTCGAATAAGGCATTAAAGTTGCGCCATATGCCCACTGGATTCGAACAAGGTCCTTTTGGTGTAGCGGGGGGAACTGAGTGAAGATATCGGGGGATTATTAGGAATTTTCTCAGCATCCTGCCTTGGGTCGGAGCTTAAATTGGTGCGAGGCACGGCTCTGCCAGATTCGAATAAGGCATTAAAGTTGAGCTCTATGCCCACTGGATTCGAACAAAGTCCTTTTGATGTAGTGGTAAAGCGTTTGTTGGTCCAACAAAATCTTTAGGGATAGAATTTAAGGATAAAAATTAGAAGAAACTTTTCTTGTCACAGAAAAGTTACATTCAGAAGGTGTTGTCAAAATTTGACATGGCCACAGCAAAGCCTATTGAACCCCAAGTGCTTTAAATGTTCATTTATCTTCTATTTATGCATGATGATCCAACAAATCTTTAGGAATAGAAATCAGAAGAAATTTTTCTTGTTACAGAAAAGTTACATTCAGAAGGTGTTGTCAAGATTTGGCATGGCCATAGCAAAGAGTATATGTCTTGAGTCTTATATTCTAGAGCAATAGGAAGCTTGATGTATGCTATGGTCTGCACTAGATTGGATATTTAACATGTTGTTAGTGTTGTTAGTAGATTTATGGGACAACCTGGAAAGAAGCATTGACAAGCTGTGAAGAGAATATTTCGCTACCTAAAAGGTACGTCTGATGTTGGTCTCGTTTATGGATGAGATAATGATCACATTTTCTCATTATATGAAAAATAAAATTATTATAAAAAATATATAATTAAAAAAATTATTAATTAAATAAGTTATAAAACTCGTGGATTCAATATGGTTAATAGAATAGCTTTATTTCATCTTGTTAGATGTTTCCATGTCCACAAGTTGGGCACATGAGAAACGGGACCACCATTACTGTCTCTTATCAGCACAAATTTATTAAACATGACCAATAGGACCACTTAACCTATATAATTTTCCACATTCATAGCTCTTTCTCTAAAATATATGATCTTCCATGATAGCCAAATGTCAGATAAATAAATGCTACTATCATGGATTTTCTATAGAATCCAAATTGAATATGCCATTTTTACCCAAAAATTTAAGTATGTGATACCGATAATACATTTATATATTTGATGTGTATATCATGTCTCGCGAAATTAATTCATGAAATTGCTTCATTTATATTATTGTGTTCACTTTATCTCCTACCTTTTGATTTAATTTGTATTCATAATGTACATTAATTTAATTTTTTTTTATCAATATACATACATAATGTGTAATGTATCGAACCAAAAATAATCAAATGCAAGAACCAAAGAGGTTCTGCAATTAATTACTTATTCTTGTATGATCATTTGTTGTATATATTTTTTGTTCTTTGCAATGAGTCTTGCTGAGCTCTCATTTCATGTGGATCTTTCATGCATACCATCAACCCAAGAAAATCTCTATAACTTATTTTTCCAATCTTTAAATAGTTCGGAATCTTATGAATTTGTTCCCAAACACATTTAAAAAATAAATAAATCCAGATTGAATATTCATACAAAAGGTGAATAAGTTGCATGATGCAGGAATTATTGAATGATTGTCATCTTGTGTGATTGAGCAAATAAAGTTGAAGACAATTATGAAGTAAGTGGCGGCTTACCCTTTACACTCTAGTGACTCGCAAATTACTTATGTTTAAGAATTCCTTTTTACACCACTTTATCATCATTTTAGAACTTAAATTATTGGAAAATGAATAAGAGCATAAATTTAAGGAAAATTTTATTATACTTTAAAGTAATTGAGTTAACTATGCGGCCCATCCACATAATAAGCTATCATGATTTTCATCCATTTATTCCGGATTTCTTTATCAATCAAATAATTGCAATAAGAGTTTGCATTTGTGGGCAAATGTTATATGGATCTAAGATTCATACAACGCGGGTTGGGTCGGACCGAATCTGACCCAAATCCATGCATTTTCTGTTTTTTTTATCCTGATCTTTATATTGTGTTAGTCATAGCTTTATATTATGTTAAACATACCTTTATGTAATACTTAAGAAAAACCCTAATTTTAGTAAAAAAAATCTTAATTTTGACCAAAAAACTATAATTTCAGCAAAAAAAAAAAAAACCCTAATTTATACATATATACTTTTACGTAAATATTATGCATACCTTTAATTAGTATTAGTCATTTCTTTATATAATACATAAAGGTGCAACTAACATAATATAAATGTATGTTTAACGTTGTATAAAAATATGTTTAATATAATATAAATGTCTTAAAAGTATGACTAACATAACATAAAAATATGTTTAACATAATATAAATGTATGCTTAACATAACATATATGTATAGCACTTGAAGCAAATTTGGATGGGTTTGAGCTAGCACCCGAAGCGAATTTGAGTGAATTTGAGCACACCCACCCAGGTACGTGAGGGCACATGCGTTTGTTTAGAGAACTCGTGGAATGACACGTGGGTCGGGTTGGGTCAGGTGTACGGATTCTAAATTCATACACCAATTACATAAAAAGTTTTTGTGTTCCCAATAAATATCTTCAACATTGTTTAAAAGAATTTGATAATAAAGAAATATTTTACTAAAAGACGAAATTTAATATTGCAATTCATTGATTTGTTAAACACATTGTCAATATAAATCAATGCAGGTCAATATATTCAATTTAAAAGTGAATTTCATTTTCTGGTTAAGAATCAAACTATTCATGTGAATTAAAAATGAACTGAAAATACCTTGAAAAAAAAAATAACGTGGAAACAATTCCCTAAAATAATAATAAAACGTAATTAAGTGCAATAATGATAAAATATTAAAAAGATAATAAAGAAAAATCAACAACACGGCAGAGTAGTGTGTTACGTAGTAGCAGTAGCAACGAAAGACGACAGAAAAAATTACCGTAAATTAAGGAGTTGTTGCCACGTGGCACGATCTCTTTACCTCCCTTCTCACGGCTAACAATCACAGCCCCTTATTCCCCTTCCCACCACTGCCACTGCCAACTCTCTCTCTCTCTCTGATTCAGTACACCACTCACACACAGTCACACACACACACACTCTTTGCTACTCTCAGTTATCAAGCTTCTACCACTCTCAATTTGCTTCAATTTGCGTTGGAAGAAAATATGACGGACATCACAGATGATATAGCGGAGGAGATATCGTTTCAGGGATTCGAAGATGACTGCAGATTGCTGGGGAATCTACTTAACGATGTTCTTCAAAGAGAAGTAGGGCCCGAGTTCATGGAAAAACTCGAGAAAACCAGAGTCCTCGCCCAGGTTTCTCCCTTTTCAACTTCTTTTCTAACGCTAGTCATAGATTGTGCTCTATAATGAAATTTCTCGTTTGTACACTTCACTTTCATTCTCTCTCAGAATACTACTGTTATGGCTTGCCAGTGCTTTATTTATTCAGATTAATATATATATCTTTTTTTTTTTTTGTAGCGCTAGAATTTCGTATAATTTTACTGTTTTAATGCTTTCCGAGCAGTTTATATGGAGTATTGGTAATTTTTGTTCGTTTCAGTGTTTCTCTACCTCACGCGTATCATGTTTTCATTTTTGTAATGTTGCCTTCGGTTTCATCTATGGTGAATGATTCTTGTTGCAAAATTATATGCACCATCGCATTAACTGCAGAAATCATTTGGATGTTTTTGGTGGGTTGTTCATTTTGACATACATGCATGGTATGTCAAACCATATATATCTCTATTTGTACTGGCATGAAACACGATCTCTGTATGTGTGTGTATCCATCGAATGCAGTTGTCGTGGGCTGAGTACTCTAGTATGCTAATTTTGTCAAATGATTTCTTGAGCTACTTCTTAGATTTCTACTTCTTTGACTAATTTAAGGAGGGAAGTGTTTTGTTTCGTATAGTTTGCGTGCTGTGTTTATGCATGCACTTACTTGTGTTTGCCTGAGCTATTAATGCTAATGACTGAAGTATGGGTGTTAGAGTGCTTGCAACATGAGGATGGCAGGAATTGAGGACACAGCAGAGCTTCTTGAGAAGCAACTGGCTGCAGAGTTGTCTAAAATGACACTTGAGGAAGCCCTATCTCTTGCCCGAGCATTCAGTCATTGCCGAAACTCAGTACTTTTTCGTTTTTATGCATAATTATGTTTGTTTGAGCCGCCCTTTTGGTGATTATGTTATTCAGATGTATGAAATACGGGTGGCGTACCATGGCAAACATTCATTTAAGCAAACTACTGTCTTATATAGCTATCTATTGAAAAGAACTATATTCAATAGACAATCTATTGTGAAGTATTGTGTGGTAAAAAAATGAAAGAAAGGGTCTTTGAAATACTTCTTTAAATCCCATGGGGAGCTTCTGTTTTAATTTTACTTTTTATATATATAAGAGATTAAATTCCATTTAGTGTTTTTTATAAAATAACTTTGATATGTAGTTAATATTAATGGTGCAACACTGAAACAAAAACACCTGTATCTGTGAATGCCCAGTTATTATTATGATTGTTGACAAATTGCTATAATTGAAGTACTCATTATTGATTAATAATTTTTAACTGATTCATTGATTGTTTCATGAAATATTATTAGCTTGATAATTTACTCAAAATAATTCTGAAAATTTTATATATGATTAGATGGTATTGGAAATCGAAAATTTAAAGTTCACGAATTGGATATTGTCCAATAATTGTATAAAGTAAATTACAGAATGGGCCTTATCAGTGCATTAGATGAATGGGGACACGGCCCAAATCCGCAACACTTTGGACAATCCAAGCATCCAACAAGGCCCAAATTACAGATTCCATACATTAGCTTCAAACTAATAGGATCCTGAAGAAGCCCAAAACCATTTCAATAACAGTCAAGCACATAATATGCAATAATGAAAGCTATGAAACACTATTTTTGAATTCAGATGATCCAAAAAATGTGAATTCAAATTCTACTTGGAACATAATACTAACTTCTAATTACTTCTAATTGTATGATCACTAAAAGCATTAATAGCCACATTCATCATTCTAACTAGTTGGGAAGGGATTAAGACCTTGTAGAATCGCGGTTTCTAGTGAGACGAACAATGGCTTTGGAAGATCATTCCAATCGTACCAATCCCAGCCTTCACATTTATCAGATTCGACATTGATAGGCACTTGATCAGGATCTGCAAGTGATGCACGCATAAGAACTGCAATCAGTTGCAGTTGTTTCGGTTCTGAAAGCACGTTGTTTGTGACTGTCAAGACCTCTGATCCATTGATATCGAGCCCCGTTTCCTCCTTCACTTCCCTAACTGCACATTCCTCAAAACTTTCCCCTGAAAATTGGAAGACAACCTTAATTGCTTCTCTCGTATTGGTAATATATGAATCTGATCCTTCACTGATTCTGGGTTCATGCTTGTTATGCTAAACAATCACGCCATAGGATTGATACTAAATTACTAACATGTAATAATAAGAGCATGAAACTCATCAAACCTAATCTGAAGGTGAACAATTACACCCATCCTATTGAAATTTTCATATCAATTTTCACAAATTAAACTCAAAAATTCCAGTCCCCATTGTTATTTGATTGAGATTGCCAAAACCCTCTAGTATTTTCCATATTCTTGTCAAGCAAAATAAAATTTCCTTCCAAACCCTATATTTTTTACCACATTCTTAAACCCTCCATTTCTTCTTTTGTGCCCTAAACCCCCCACACAGAAAAGGAGAAAAAAAAAAACAAAAGGAGTAATTATTACAATTAATATACAATTACAAACAACTCTATCAAGATGCTAAATCTATTAGAATCAATTCATGAACTAATCCAAAAAAACAAAACAAATCGAATGGTTACCGAATTCGATGTGGCCCCCAGGAAGGGCGAAGGTGCCGCGGCCGACGGCGGTGAGGCGGCGGCCGAGCAGCACCTTATATCCCTTTAGAATAAAGACTCCCACCCCTACTTCTGGCTTAGGTGGCGCCGCCGCCGCCGACATAACTGAAGAAAGTGGCGTTAATTCCTCGACCCACCTTCAGCGGTCTCAGATGATGTCCCCTGATACGAGATTGAATAACGTTTAAATCTCTTTTTTTTTTATGTTTTAAATAATGTTAGGGTGAGAAAAAGGTTACTCTTTTATATGCTATAAAAGAACTCCTTTTTCTGGAGTTCAATTTATTTATTTATTTTTACAATGAGAAATGTGTTCCGCTGAAATTTATATAAAATGTTTGATGAATATAAATTTCTTTGTTTCTATTGAAAGAAAGAAATTAGTGAAACATAATGAGATTTTCATGCTTTTATCATTTTTGTTTTAAAAGAACATATCTATTAAAAATAGATCGGAAGAGAGAATTCAAATCTAAGATTGTACGAATGTTCATTAGAAAGTTAATCAAAAATGCTTGCGACACTATCATGATATACCTGATAAAATATATAAAGAGCATAATTCTCCAAATAATTTATACGTGTGTGCATGATTATTGTTATTCTCTATATAAAGAGCATAATTCTCCAAACAATTTGTACATGTGTGCATGATTATTGTTATTCTCTATATAAATGTACATTGTATAGCATGGACGAAATTCTAGATATATATGGATTAGTAGAAAATGAGAAGTGCAAATTTTGAGCTATTTTTCAATGAGGGGTACTCGATCGTCCATAACTCCATAGTTATTAAGAAACTCTGGTGTTTAGTAGGTTGTATCATTCTATTCTATAGACTTGTCTAATGTTAGTAGAAAATGAGAAGTGCAAATTTTGAGCTCTTTTTCAATTAGAGGTACTCAATCGTCCATAACTCCATAGTTATTAAGAAACTCTGGTGTTTAGTGGGTTGTATTATTCTATTCTATAAACTTGTCTAATCGGCCCATAGCCCATCAAGATATTGTTTGAAATACTTAGCAGTGGATTGTAATAGCAGCAATTTCAATTTGCTTATTTTTGGTTATTCATTTCATATTTTATTATTTATAAAAAAATTATTTTAACATGTTCTGTAAATAATAAAATAAGATTTATTTGTGTACAATTATCATGGAAAGACATTTATATATATATATATATATATATATATATATATATATATATATACTTTTAAATTTTTATGATATATTTAATGTGTTTCATTTTGAAAATAAGTTTTTGAAGTATTTTGAGACAACTAAAGAATGCTAGAAATTTTAAAATATTAGGATTTTTAAAGGATTTTTTAAAACTAATATCTTAATTCATAAATAAGATAAACTATTATTAGTTTTGCGAAAACAGTTTACAAAATCTAGCAATCATATTCTTAAATAAAAAAAAGATAGTTTTAGAAAAATGTATATCACCACTTAAAGAAATTATAATTTTTTAAATATATCATTCAAATGATTTATAAGCTCATTTAATCACCATATATGTCTTTATAAAAAAAAAAAGTACATGTGTATAATAAGTATTTATCTTTCCCATGATATATTTTACCTATTATTTAATTTAATTATGAAGCTTTTAATTTATATTTATGGAAATTTTGAAGAGGGAGAGTTATGTAGGATTTTCTTTTAAATTCGAAATTAACTTCATTTAAGATTCATGTTTAATTCATACATTACATATGGAATCTTTCATTTAAGATTCATGTTTAATTGACACATGACATATCGAATCTATCCTTATTATGTTTAAAATTAAATAATTTGTTCATTTAAAATTCATTTCTAATTTAATATATATTGTTGCAGCTCTTTTTTTATAAATGGCATGAAAAAATGGAAATATCAGAGGATATCAAAGATATTTATTGAGGATATATCGAGTAAATTAATATCTTGAATATATCGAGTAAAATTGAAATAAGAAAAATTGGTTGTCATACATCAAAATTGAAACCAATAAATTTGAAGTATAATGTATAATAGATATTAACCGATATTAACAATATATCACAACCTTTTTATGTAATAGTTAGAGAATCAAACAAAAAAATGAAAATATCAATAATATATTGAGGATATTTATCGATCACATAAAAAAATGGACATATTAAGAATATGACAAATTCTCCTGTGCATCTAGTGCAATCCGCGTCAACCCGACCTGAATCCAGCGAATTTCTTTTTTTTTTTTTAATAAATTTTATGTCTTGACTTTTATATACAAATTTGGTGACCTTTATGTACAAATGTTGTGACCTTTATGTATAACTGCTGTGACCTTTATGCATTGTAACTTAGAAAAAAAAGGAAGAATTTCAGCAAAATTTGTACATAGATACCTTTATGTAATATTCATGTGACCCTTATATATATTTCATATGACCTTTATGTACAAATATGCATACATTTATGTAATATATAAAGGTATGAATATTTATACATAAAAGTCACATAAACATACATAGGGTCATATAAATATAACATAAAGGTATCCATATACAAATTTTGCTAAAATTCTTCATTTTTTTCTAAGTTATTTAACATAAAGGTCATAGAATTTATACATAAAGGTCACCGAATTTGTATATAAAGGTCACCAACTTTGTACATAAAAATCAAAAAAAAAAAAAGTAAAGTGCGCGGATCCGGGTTGACCCGGGTCGACCCGAATTGTATGTACACCAAGTGTACAAGAGAACTACTCTAATAATATATAGAAAATATTTATGAAGGATATACCGTGTAAAATTGAGATAAGAAAAATTCAACAATAAGTAACTTAGATGACTGAAATTTTAAATTATGCAACAGATCTATAACATTTTAGAAAAATTCAACAATAAGTAACTTAGATGACTGAAATTTTAAATTATGCAACAGATCTATAACATTTTAGAATGTTTTAGGAAGATCTTTATAATATACATAGAGAAAAACGTTAATACTTTAAATCAAATTGATATCCACGGTTGATTATAAGGGTGAATTAGTATATATATATGTCTACACTAATTTAAATATAATCATTAACAAGTGACTAATAAAATTAGGTAAATTCAAATGTTTTCTAAATTCATGAATTTCAAAACTTATATTTTAAATCATTAATCCTTCACATCTATTTGTAAATCTGAACGGCTGGATGGATAGTATCATTTCTTTAATATTTAAATACGATATAATTTGATTATTATATTAATAATATTTATACTCGTATATTACATGAAATTTGTTAAACAAATAAATTTATAAAATGAATATAAATAAAATGTTTACAAAATGAATATAAATAAAATGTTATAGATTTTATAGTGTTGATATACAATTTTTATGAATAAATGTATTATATTATATTTATATATGTATCTATAAATTCTAATTTTCAGTTATTAGTATTACTAAAAATGTAATAGGTGGCATAGAGTATTTAGGAAATAAAAGTTTGATATTAATTAATAATTAATAGTTAAACCAATATAGTTAGACAAATTCATTTAGAGATGAATTAGGGTGATTCACTTTGTCACCATAAAATTATTGATATCGATATTTTACCAATATTTTGGAGAAAAATGAAATAACTGATTTTTCCAATATTTTGGTAAAAAAAATGAAAATATCAAGATATATAGAGGATAATGAAAATATCAAGGATATATTGAGGATATATCGAGTAGATTTTCATGATTATGATTTTTCTAAGTGATAATTAAAGTAATTGGTTGTAATGTATCAAAATTGAACCAATAAATTTGAAGTATGATGTATAATACACATTAACAATATATCACGTAATAGTTAGAAAATCAAATTTGAATTATTTGATGGTTAAAAATAAAAATGGGAACCAATAAATTTGAAGTATGATTTATAATAGACATTAACAATATATCACATAATAGTTAGAGAATCAAATTTAAAATATTTAATGATAAAAAAATAAACACTACGTAACTGAAATAACTAAAATTTTGAATTATGCAGGGAGATCTATAACATTTTAGAATGGTTTAGGAAGATTTTTATAATATAGAGAAAATCCTTAAACCTTTAAATCAAATTGATTGATATCCACCTATAACATTTTAGAATGGTTTATGAAGATTTTTATAATATAGAGAAAATCCTTAAACCTTTAAATCAAATTGATTGATATCCACCGTTGAATTATGCGGGAGATCAATAACATTTTATAATGTTTTAGAATAATTTTTATAATATAGAGAAAATCGTTAAACCTTCAAATCTGATTGATATCCACATCTGATTATAAGGGTGAATTAGCATAAATATGTCCACACTTATTTATATATAATCATTAAGAAATGTGATTATGAGAATGAATTAGTATAAATATGTTCACACTTATTTATATATAATATTAAATAATGACTAATAAAAGTAGTTATTAATCTATTTGTCGACTGTACATTACTAACATAAAAAAATAAAATAATCGAGAATCTTGAATAACCAGTAAATCGCTAAAGTAGTTTCATTTTTCAAAAAAATATATATATATATAATTTAAATAAATAAATAATAACAGAAAATTAAACAAATAAATATTGTAATGAAAAAAATGGAAATATCAAAAATATTTATAAATCACATATAAAAAATACGAATATAAAGAATATTTATCGAGAATATATCGAGTATATTTTCATCTTTAGTTGTTTGATTTGTATAATAGCAAACAAACTTTAAATCCAAACTTCCCTACTCATTGATTTTCTTAATAGCAAAAAAGTACTGGGCTTAGTCAATTTTCTAATGAAAAAATTGAAAATATCAAGAATATTTATCGATCATATAAAAAAATAAGGATATCAAGGATATTTATCGAGAATATATGAGTATAATTTTTTAATGAAAAAATTGAAAATATCAAGGATATTTATCGATCACATGAAAAAATAGGGATATCAAGGATATTTATCGAGGATATATGAGTATATTTTCATATTAAGGATATTTATCGAGCATGTATCGATTATATTTTCATCCTTAGAAATATAAAGGATATTTATCGATCACATGAAAAATAGGAATATCAAAGATATTTATCGAGGATATATGAATATATTTTCATATCAAGTATATTTTCATTGTTAGTTCTAACAATTAGCTCTTTTCTCTATATGTGATAGTTAAACTACCTAAATTGAAATAAGTAAAATTGGTTGTGATATATCAAAATTGGAATCAATAAATTTGAAGCATAATGTATAATAGATGTATATCGATATTAACAATATATCACAACTTTTTTTATAACTGAATTTTTGAATTATGCAGAGTATTGAAATTTTGAATTATGCAGAGGATCTATAACATTTTAGAATGTTTTAGAAAGATCCTTATAATATAGAGAAAACCTTAAATCTTTAAATCAAATTCATATCCACGATTGATTATAAGGGTGAATTACTACGGTACATTTATTTATATATAATCATTAACGTGTGACTAATAAAATTAGGTAAATTCAAATTTTATTTTTTAAATCATTAATCCTTCAAATCTTTGTATTTTAATCCAAATACAAAATCATATGTTTTTTTTGGTTGAAATCTTTGTATTTTAATCCAAATACAAAATCATATGCATGTGTGTTTTTGCTAAGATTTGTTGATTTTATCGTCTTAATTTAATATTAGCTATATCAAAAAAAAAAACATCATAAATTAATGGTCAACAAACCTTAGTCTACAACTAACATGACTTTTCAAATTTTCAGATTGAATTATTATAAATTCACAAAAACACATTATGGATTTTCCAAATTTTCAGGCTGAATTATTTTGAATTGACAAAACACATCATGGATGGGAAAACTGAATTGGTGGATGGATAAAACATATTTTTCGGATCTCTTTAATATTATTAGTAGTTGCTAAATATATAGTTTTATTTCTTTAATATTTAATAATGATATTATCAAGAATATATAGAGGATATTTATCGAACACATAAAAATGAAAATATCAACAATATATTGAGGATATTTATCGACCACATGAAAAAATGGAAATATCAATAATATATTGACAATATTTATCGATGATATATCAACCACATGAAAAAATGGAAATATCATTGATATATTGAGGATATTTATCGATGATATATCTGAGTATATTTTTATCCTATGATTTTATAATTAATGCATCAAAATTAACACCAATAAATTTGAAATATAATGTATAATAGATATTAACAATATATCATAATCTTTTTATCTAATAATTAGAGAGTTAAATTTGAAACATACATAATTGATGTTAAAAAAGTAAACAATATGTAACTTAAATAACTAAAATTTTGAATTATGAAGAAGATCTATAACATTTTAGAATGTTTTAGGAACATTTTTTTAATATAGATAAAATCTTAAACCTTTAAATGAAATTTAAATTGTTATCCACAGTTGAGTGAATTAGTATAAATATATCTAGATATCAATCAATTTAATCCAAAATTTCCAACAATCCCTCCACAACTCCTCATAGTTCATTCCAGAAACTATCCTTGCTCCCTTTTCAATTTTGCAAAACGCAAAACGGCCACGCTTTTTTCTTAATTCATTCCAGAAACTATCTTTGCTCCCTTTTCAATTTTGCAAAACGGCCTTTTTTGGCCACTTTTTTTTTTCTTTTTTCATCCTTGATTTTTTATTCATTCTCGATTTTCTCTCCAGGATAGCGGGCCTTTTTGGCCACTTTTTTTTTCTTTTTTCATCCTTGATTTTTTTTTTCATCCTTGATTTTCTCTCTTTTCTAAAAACTATCCTTGCTTCCTTTTCAATCCTTGATTTTCTCTCCTCGCTAGAAACTATCCTTGCTCCCTCTATCCTTGCTCCCTCCTCAATTTGCAAACTGGCTACATTTTTTTTCTTTCTTCATCCTTGATTTTCTCTCCTTGCTTCTTTCATTTTTTCTTTCTTCATCCTTGATTTTCTCTCCTTGCTTCTTTCATTGGTCTAGTGATTGGACATCGTTTCATTGTCTGCCCAATTGTGGTGGAAGTTGATTTTCTCTCCTCTGCCCAATTGTAGTGGAAGTTGATTTTCTCTCATTGCTTCTTTCATTGGCCCAGCGATCGGACATAATTTCGCGTCTTCCACCCAGTGATCGGACATCGTTTCACGTCTTCCGGGAAGACGCGGATCCACTCCATTGGCCCAGCAATTGGACATCGTTTCCGTCTTCCCCGATTATAGTGGAAGACGTAGATCCACTTCATTGGGCCAGCAATCAGACATCGTTTCATGTTCACGTCTTCCCGATTATAGTGGAAGACGCGGATCCACTTCATTAGGCCATCGTTTCACGTGTTTCACGTCTTCCCGATTGTAATGGAAGACGCGGATCCACTTCATTGGGCCAACGATAGGGAGTTGTAGTGGAAGACGCGGATCCACTCCATTAGCCCAACAATTGGACATCGTTTCCGTCTTCCCCGATTATAGTGGAAGACGCAGATCCACTTCATTGGGCCAGCGATCAGACATCGTTTCACGTGTTCACGTCTTCCCGATTGTAGTGGAAGACGCGGATCCACTTCATTAGGCCATCGTTTCACGTGTTTCACGTCTTCCCGATTGTAGTGGAAGATGCGGATCCACTTCATTGGGCCAGCGATCGGGAGTTGTTGTAGTGGAAGACGCGGATCCACTTCATTGGGCCAGCGATCAGACATCGTTTCACGTGTTTCACGTCTTTTCGATTGTAGTGGAAGACGCGGATCCACTTCATTGGGCCAGCGATCGGACATAGTTTCACGTCTTCCCGATTGTAGTGAAGTCACGTCTTCCCGATTGTAGTCTCATTGGGTAAGCGATCGGACATCGTTTCACATCTTCCCGCATCTTCCCGATTGTAGTGGAAGATGCGGATCCACCTCATTGGGCCAGCGATCAGACATAGTTTCACGTCGTGGTTGTAGTGGAAGACGTGGATCATTAGGCCAGCGATCGGACATCGTTTTACGTCTTCCCGATTGTAGTGGAAGACGCGGATCCACTCCATTGGCCCAGCAATTAGACATCGTTTCACGTCTTCCCCGATTGTATTGGAAGACGCGGATCCACTTCATTGGATCGTTTCACGTTTTCCCGATTGTAGTGGAAGTAGAAGACGTGGATTGTGGTTTTCCCGATTGTAGTGGATGTGGAAGACGCAGATTGTGGTTTTCCCGATTGTAATGGAAGTGGAAGATGCGGATTGTAGTAGAAGGCGCATCATTTCACGTTTTCCCGATTGTACGTTTTCCCGATTGTAGTGGAAGACACGGATTGTGGTAGAAGGCGCATCATTTCACGTTTTCCCGATTGTAGTGGAAGACACGGATTATGGTAGAAGGCACATCATTTCACGTTTTTCGATTGTAGTCTTTTCACGTTTTCCGATTGTAGTGGATTGTGGTAGAAGGCGCATCATTTCACGTTTTCCCGATTGTAGTGGAAGACGCGGATTATGGTAGAAGGCACATCATTTCACGTTTTCCGATTGTAGTCTTTTCACATTTTCCCAATTGTAGTAGAAGGCGGATTGTGGTAGAAGGCGCATCATTTCACGTTTTCCCGATTAGTAGAAGGCGGATTGTGGTAGAAGGCGCATCAAGGTGCATTATTTCACATTTTCCCGATTGTAGTCTTTTCACGTTTTCCCGATTGTAGTAGAAGGTGGATTGATTGTAGTCTTTTCACGTTGATGTTGCTCCGGTTTAATGTGCGTCTTCTCGGAACTAAAAACTCGAAATCTCGAACGGTCGGATCCAACGAACCTGCAAAACAGACATCGGGAGGGGTTCCCGGCGAAGGGACTCCGACGCTCAAGTCAGTCGAAAAAACTCTCAAGTAGTATGATGTGTATAATTTTATATATTGTGTGTGTAAAGTGTGAAAGAACAAGGATATATATACTCCCTGATACTTGTTGCAGTAGAAATAGGAGTCCTGATTGTGCTGGGCGTGAGAGTCCTCCGGAAATCAAGGGTTAGCTCGATATCAGCCTAAAAATCAGGGATATGGGTAACAAACCCGTGAAAATAGCGGGCAGTTAAGATCATTTCGCTTTCACATCATTCAGCTCGTAAATTCTCATCCGAGCTAATGTAGTCCGCCGGGACAGGCGTAGTTCGCCTATTAAAGTAGTTCGCCAGAACAGGCGTAGTTCGACCTAAACTAAGTAAGAAATCCGGCCTGATAAATTCGGTCGTGTTCAGTTCGGTTCGGTTTGAGGCATTCAGTTCGATCACATCAGACGTTTTCCCGATTGTAGTAGAAGGCGGATTGTGGTAGAAGGGCGCATCAAGGCGCATTATTTCACGTTTTCCCGATTGTAGTCTTTTCATGTTTTCCCGATTGTAGTAGAAGGCGGATTGTGGTAGAAGGCGCATCATTTCACGTTTTCCCGATTGTAGTGGAAGACGCGGATTGTGGTAGAAAACGCATCATTTCACGTTTTCCCGATTGTAGTAGAAGGCGAATTGTGGTAGAAGGCATCATTTCACGTTTTCCCGATTGTAGTCTTTTCACGTTTTCTCGATTGTAGACATTTTCCCGATTGTAGTCTTTTCACGTTTTCTCGATTGTAGTAGAAGGTGGATTTGTAGTCTTTTCACTTTTTCCCGATTGTAGTAGAAGACGAATTGTGGTACGTTTTCCCGATTGTAGTGGAAGACGCGAATTGTGGTAGAAGGCGCATCATTTCACGTTTTCCGATTGTAGTCTTTTCACGTTTTCCCGATTGTAGTAGAAGGCGGATTGTGGTAGAAGGCGTATCATTTCACGTTTTCCAGATTGTAGTGGAAGACGCGGATTGTGGACGTTTTCCCGATTGTAGTGGAAGACGCGGATTGTGGTAGAATGCATCATTTCACTTTTTCCGATTGGAGTGGAAGACGCATTTTCCCAATTGTAGTGGAAGACACGGATTGTGGTAGAAGACGCATCATTTCACGCGTCTTTCCACGCGTCTTCCCAATTGTATTTTCGCATCATTTCACACGCAATT
The DNA here is from genome assembly GCA_028654395.1 of Scutellaria barbata. Lineage (NCBI taxonomy): Eukaryota > Viridiplantae > Streptophyta > Magnoliopsida > Lamiales > Lamiaceae > Scutellaria > Scutellaria barbata. The sequence continues at coordinate 30,487,982 of CM053647.1, forward strand.
GTAGTGGAAGACGCGTTTTCCCGATTATTTTCCCGATTGTAGTGGAAGACGGCGCATCATTTCATGCGTCTTCCCACACGCATCTTCCCAATTGTAGTGGAAAATGCGTTTTCGCATCATTTCACGCGTCTTCCCAATGGAAGACGCATTTTCCCGATTGTAGTGGAAGACGCGGATTGTGGTAGAAGGTGCATCATTTCACGCGTCTTCCACAATTGTAGTGGAAGACGCGTTTTCCCGATTGTAGTGGAAGACGCGGATTGTGGTAGAAGGCGCATCATTTCACGCGTCTTCCACTACAATTGTGGAAGACGCGTTTTCCCGATCGTAGTGGAAGACGCGGATTGTGGTAGAAGGCGCGAAGCGCATCATTTCACGTTTTCCCGATTGTAGTGGAAGATGCGGATTGTTTTCCCGATTGTAGTGGAAGCGCATCATTTCACGTTTTCCCGATTGTAGTGGAAGACGCGGATTGTTTTCCCGATTGTAGTGGAAGACACGGATTATGATAGAAGGCGCATCATTTCACGTTTTCCCGATTGTAGTGGAAGATGCGGATTGTTTTCCCGATTGTAGTGGAAGCGCATCATTTCACGTTTTCCCGATTGTAGTGGAAGACGCGGATTGTTTTCCCGATTGTAGTGAAAGACACGGATTGTGGTAGAAGGCGCATCATTTCACGTTTTCCCAATTGTAGTGGAAGACGAGTACAATCCGTGGATTATAGTGGAAGACGCGGATTGTGGTAGAAGGCGCATCATTTCACGCGTCTTCCCAAGCGTTTTCCCAATTGTAGCCTGATTGTAGTGGAAGACATGGATTGTGGTAGAAGGCTTCCCGATTGTAGTGGAAGACGCGGATTGTGGTAGAAGGTGCATCATTTCACATTTTCCCAATTGTAGTGGAAGATGAGTACAATCCGTGGATTATAGTGGAAGACGCGGATTGTGGTAGAAGGCACGCGTTTTCCCAAGCGTTTTCCCAATTGTAGCTCGATTGTAGTGGAAGACGTGGATTATGGTAGAAGGCTTCCCAATTGTAGCCCGATTGTAGTGGAAGCGCATCATTTCACGTTTTCCCGATTGTAGTGGAAGACGCGGATTGTGGAAGACGCAGATTGTGGTAGAAGGCGCATCATTTCACGTACGTTTTCCCGATTGTAGTGGAAGACGCGGACGTTTTCCCAATTGTAGTGGAAGAAGCGGACGTTTGGAAGACGCGGACGTTTCCCCAATTGTAGTGGAAGAAGCGGACGTTTGGAAGACGCGGACGTTTCCCCGATTGTAGTGGAAGACGCGGATTGTGGTAGAAGGCGCATCATTTCACGTTTTCCCAATTGTAGTGGAAGACGGCGCATCATTTCACGTTTTCCCAATTGTAGTGGAAGACGAGTACAATCCGTGGAAGAAGGTGGAAGAAGGCGCATGGTTGTAGAATTCCTAGAAGACAACTATGTCATCAAATGATATAATGACATATAATCAAGCTTTAATCACATGATATAATCATATATAATCAATCATATATAATCAAGCTTTAATCACATATAATGAAGCTTTCGGAGTGCCTCAACTGTGTCAGATGATATAATCAAGGTTATCAAGGTTTGTGATTGCCTAGAAGACAACTATTGTCTTTGTGCTCGTTAGAAGACAACGTCCAACCTGAACGATGAGATCGATTCTAATCAAGGATCAGATCGATTTTAATCAAGATTGATGTGAAGATCGAATCTGATTCAAAGATTAAGTCTAATCAATATTTTGGAGCCATCGATATCGAAATCGATTCTAATCAAAAATCGATTGATGAGATTGATTCTAATCAAGATTGATGTGAAGATCGAATCTGATCCAAATATTAAGTCTAACCAATATTTTGGAACACCGATATCGAAATCGATACAAATTGTTGCAGCCCATTTATGTATCTACCACACATTGAAATATCAGGAAAATGTCGATAATATTTCGAGATACTAAAATGAGAATATCAGAAAAATATCAACAATATTTGATGATATTCTCATTCTTGATTTTAATATTTCGAGATACTAAAATAAGAATATCAGAAAAATATCAACAATATTTGGTGATATTTTCATTCTTAATTAAAAACCACGTGGTCCTCGAATAAATTCTTCAAATTCTGTAAATTAACACAAATAATTATTTACTAAACTCACATCTATTTTATTTAATCTAATTATTTTTTTATATTTTAAATTAAAAATTCATGGAAATTTGACCTCCAGACTCACATACTTATTTTATTTAATCTAATTATTTATTTATCACCAGGAAATTTGAGATTTAATCTAATTATTTATTTATCACCACATATGGAAATTTGAGATTTAATCTAATTATTTATTTATCACCGCATATGGAAATTTGAGATATCATACCATTTATATACTTAGCATTCTATTGTGTTCCTGCAACTCACACCTTCTTCTCTGTGGATTCGAGTCCTAATCCATAGGATACCATTTTATATACTTAGCATTCTATTGTGTTCCTGGAACTCACACCTTCTTCTCTTTGGATTCAGAGTCCTAATCTTTTTGTATACTAAATTGGACTTAGCAGATGGGCTTTTCATATGAGTATAAAAGCTCTCTCGCAAACCCATTAACAAAAGAAAGGCCCATCGAACATCATATTAATAATTGCCAGTGAAAATACTTAAATGCCAAAACTAAACAATATAACACAAAAAAATATAAACAAACAAAGAAAAACCTCAGCCCTTTTTTCTTTTGGAATTGAAGAAAACTTTACTGGATGGAGATTGGAAAATTTGATTATACAATTATAGGATTTAAAATCTACTATAGTGTCAAACATGTCTGAAAAAATGGATGCATTTTTATTCTTATAATAGAATAGGAGGATATAATTGTATTATTATATTAATTATAAATTTTCTCAATTTAATTGTAATATCTTTTTATTCTAAATTTGACTTCTTCTCTTTAACATATGAATAAATGAAAATAAAATAATAGTGCATTAATTAACAAATGGAAACTAGTCATAAAGGTGGGCTAACCAAAACCTATTAATCATACTTTAGTTAATGAAATTATAATGAATTTAGAAAATATGTAATCAAATACATTTATGGATATTTTTTTGTGAAATATTGATTAGTTCTTTTTAACATATAAATATATGCTAAAAATTAGTATATTAAATAGCATAGGAAGACTAAGTTTTGTTACAAATTAGTGCAACATATGTTTTGTGTGTACAAATATGTATATGCGCATACAGAGAGAGTGTGTGAGTGACACGTGTATGATGATAAAATATGGATATTAATTGTAGGATATAAGTTATATCGAACTTGATCCTCTATTTTAAGATGTGTTACGTATTGTATTTTATTATTTTTTTAATTCATATTATGTGTAAATTAATGATGTCATATTTTACATTTAACGTGTAGTGGTTATTTTAAAATATCAGATGAAATATCAATGTGGAATAAAAGATTTTGTTTGAAATTATACGCACTCCAATTTTTATAAGCACACCACAATTTTTAAATATACTTAATTAAAAAAATAAAAGAATACAAATATTCAAAATTTACCTTTTTCAGAAGAAAAAAAAAAATTTGATTGAAATTGCCCCGTCCTATTTGTAGCCCCACTTCCACCGAACAATAGATCCAAAGTGTCTCAAGACAAGGTCATGGAAATGGGCTTGCAATTTTGATTGAAAACGAACATTGTCTTGTTTATTAATACATTCAAGTCTCTACCTTTTCAATAATCAAAAAGACCAACATTACCCATACATTTTTGGTACAGAGATTGATTATGATGTGATGAAAAAAATTAAAATTATGATGAAGTATGAAATGCTACTTTTCTCTTTGATGGTTGACCCTGTAAGATTTAATCCAATTTAGTGATGAGTTGTATTGGTTAATTATAACTAGAAAGATACTTGTGTTGGTAATCCACTCCACCAGCCAGATCTGCTCCGTTTTTTTTCCCTCTCTTATATAAGCAGCTGCAAATCTCTTTCTTTCTTCCTTTTTTTCTCCTTCTCTTCTTTTTTTTTTTTTCTTCTTTTCTTTTTCTTCTTTCTGTACTCGGTTCCTTCTTTTCTTTTTTTTCTTTCTTTCTTCTCATTTTTTTTTCATACGATTGCTACAAATTTAGAATTTTTATTTTTATAATAATTCAATAAATTCTTTTCTTTCTAATGTGTATAAATTTAGAATTTTTATTTTCCTATAACTTGAAACTCTTTTTATCTTAATCTAATTCATAGCAATATACAACAAAATTGATGCAACAAACACCATAATTGGTTATTAATTGAGTAATATGATTTTAAATAAATTTTGGGAAAAAAGATGATGAAAATTGTGTTTTTGAAAATTTAAAATTTTAAACTCACTCTACAATGATACCTTAAGAGTATATAAGTGACATTGAATGATTAGCTAACACTTTTAAGAGTAAATATGTAATACTTTATACTATAAGAATTAATATTATATATATATATATAAAATACCTTAAAGGTGCATATGTAATACTTTATACTATAGACATTAATACCTTAAAGATAAATATATAATACTTTAAAGGTGCATATGTAACACCTGTAAGGTACTTATATAATATTTGAAAGAAACATGTGTAATACATGTAAGGTACTCATGTAATACTTGAAAGGAACATGTGTAATACCTATAAGGTACTTATATAATATCTGAAATAAACATATTTAATGCCTATAAGGCACTAATATAATACTTGAAATGAACATGTTTAATACTTATAAGGTACTTATGTAATACTTGAAATGAACATGTGTAACAGTGTTTTCATAACCGAACCGATGGCCAAACCGGCCTGACCACCGATTCACGGTTCAACCGGTCGGATCGGTTGAACCGGTGGTTCAACCGGTAAAATGATCTTTATCTATTTTTTTTCAATAATATTTATGCTACATTAAAAAAGTTATATACTTATATGATTCATATTAAAATAAATACAATAAAGTTATAAAATGTCAAACTACATATCCCATAATCCATAATGAAGTCTCAAACTAAAAATTAAAATATTAAATACTAAAATTTAAGATAGATAAAATGACAAAGTAAAATATTGTAAATCTTGATGATCATATCATAGTATATATTGAGATTAAAATATGCATAGAAGAATATATGTCGATATTGAAGGGATCTTTCTTCTTTGTAGTTGTATATGGTATTGAATCAGATCCTTTAATTTAGGAATAAGAAACAATCTTGCCATATTGGAAAATATCGACAAATACAAGAAAATAAATCAAAGAAAAATATCAAAGAAAATATCGACAAATATTCTTCCATACATATCTCAATCTCAATAATATAGATTAGATGACACATAACTTTGTGGTAGTTGAATGACAAATACATTTTGCATTTGTTATTTAATTATAGTCGAATAAGAAATAAATTATGCATTGGTTCATGAAAAAAAAATTTGGAAATTTCATAGCCCAAAATTTTTTTTTTTTTATTTTTCGATTTTCCGGTTCAACCTGTTTTTGACCGGTTCTTTTCGGTTTAACCGAAAAAACGGTTAATTGGAGGTAATCGGACCGGTTTCCATGCCGGTTCCCGGTTGAACTGGTCGGTCCGATCCGGTTATGAAAACACTGATGTGTAATACCTGTAAGTATTTATGTAATATTTGAAAGAAATATGTGCAATACCTATACAATACTTATGTATTACCTGAAATGACAATGTGTAATACCTGTAAGGTAAGTGTAATACTTGAAATGAACATGTGTAATACATGTAGAGTGCCTGTTTTTACACATACCTGAAGAGTACATGTGTGATATCTTAAAATATAATATTCAAATGGTGCGCGACGCACACAAATTATGGTGTGGGGACGTATGGACAAGCGTGGCACGTGCCGGGTCAGATTGAGGGCACGAATTAGGATCTGTGCCCATGATACATATACGTTTTGGTATTATAACTAGATGTGTATCCCTGTTACATATAAGTTTTGATGTTGTAACAATGGTCATGGAAAATTACTTATTAATTAAATTGGTAAATGCAAATTTTGAGTTACAAATATTCCTTTTTCTTTTCTCAATTTAAGTCAAGGGAGTAGAATAGACTTTCCCATTTAGTTTTAGTTCATGGAAGATGGAATAAATATTTTCCATTGTTGTAGGACTCTTGTCAACCATTTCATGCAAATTCGTTTGTAATTTTAATTTGTGAAAATGAATTTGGACATTGAATTATGAACTTATGACTTTTTGTTTTAATTTGTGAAAATGAATTTGGACATTGAATTATGAACTTATGACCTTTTGTTTCATTATATTGTGAGACGATCTTATATAATTTTTATGAAAATAATCATTTGTTTTTAACCTATCAATTTTGAGCATCCTTCAATATCTCGAGAATCTTGTGCTACATTAAATATCTCGTCCTGTGTTGTCAGATTCAATACATACTATGCATTAATTAATGATAATAATAATAATATTGGAAATGTAAGTGAATATTTCATGAAATTTGAAATTTGGTCAATATGGGAAATAGAATAGTTTTCTTTCATCTTGTTTGATGTTTTCATGTCCACAAGAAGGGCAAATGAGAAAAGGGACCACTACTACTGTCTCTTATGAGCACAAATTTATTAAAGATGACCAATAGGACCACTATAACCTATATAATTTTCCAGATTCATATCGCTTTCTCTAAAATATATGATCTTCCATGATAGCCAAAGGTCAGATAAATAAGTGCTACTATCATGGATTTTCTATAGAATCCAAATTGAATATGCCTTTTTTTCCCAGAAATTTAAGTATGTGATACGGATAATATATTTATATATTTGATGTGTATATTATGTTTTGCCAAATTAATTCATGAAATTGCTTCATCCATATTATTGTGTTCACTTTATCTCCTACCTTTTGATTTAATTTGTATTCATAATGTACATTTTTTTTTTATCAATATGCATATATAATGTGTAATGTATCGAACCATAAATAATAAAATGCAAGAACTAAAGAGATTCTGCAATTAATTACTTATTCTTGTATGATCATTTGTTGTATATATTTGTAGTTCTTTGCAATGAGTCTTGTTGAGTTCTCATTTCATGCGGATCTTTCATGTATACCATCAACGCAAGAAAATCTCTGTAACTTATTTTCCCAATCTTTAAATAGTTCGGAATCTTATGAATTTGTTCCCAAACAATTTAAAAATAAATAAATAAATAAATCCAGATAATATTCATACAAAAGGTGAATAAGTTGCATAATGCAGGAATTATTGAATGATTGTCATCTTGTGTGTTGGGCAAATAAAGTTGAAGACAATTATGAAGTAAGTGGTGGCCTACCCTTTACACTCTAGTGACTCGCAAATTACTTATGTTTAAGAATTCCTTTTTGCACCACTTTATCATCATTTTAGAACTTAAATTATTGGAAAATGAATAAGAGCATAAATTTAAGGAAAATTTATTATACTTTAAGGTAATTGAGTTCACTATACGGCCCATCCACATAATAAGCTATCATGCTTTTCATCCATTATTCCGGATTTCTTTATCAATCAAATAATTGCAATAAGAGTTTGCATTTGTGGGCAAATATTGTATGGATCTAAGATTCATACAACGCGGGTTGGGTCGGACCGAATCTGACCCAAATCCATGCATTTTCTGTTTTTTTATCCTGATCTTTATATTGTGTTAGTCATAGCTTTATATTATGTTAAATATACCTTTATGTAATACTTAAGAAAAACCCTAATTTTAGTAAAAAAAATCTTAATTTTGACCAAAAAACTATAATTTCAGCAAAAAAAAAAACCCTAATTTATACATATATATCTTTATGTAAATATTATGCATACCTTTAATTAATATTAGTCATTTCTTTATATAATACATAAAGGTGCAACTAACATAATTAAAACGTATGTCTAATATAACATAAATGTATGTTTAATATAACATAAACGTATGCTTAACATAATATAAAATCCTAAAGGTATGCTTAATATAACATAAAACTATAAAAGTATGTTTAACATATAAAAGTATGTTTAATGTTACATAAAAATATGGTTAAATAACATAAAAGTATGCTTAACATAACTTAAAAACTTTAAAAGTATGCTTAACATAATATAAAACCATAAAAGTATGTTCAACATAATATAAATGTATGTTTAACGTTGTATAAAAATATGTTTAATATAATATAAATGTCTTAAAAGTATGACTAACATAACATAAAAATATGTTTAACATAACATATATGTATAGCACTTGAAGCAAATTTGGATGAGTTTGAGCTAGCACCCGAAGCGAATTTGAGTGAATTTGAGCGCACCCACCCAGGTACGTGAGGGCACATGCGTTTGTTTAGAGAACTCGTGGAATAACAAGTGGGTCGGGTTGGATCAGGTGTACGGATTCTAAATTCATACACCAATTACATAAAAAGTTTTTGTGCTCGCAATAAATATCTTCAACATTGTTTAAAAGAATTTGATAATAAAGAAATATTTTACTAAAAGACGAAATTTAATATTGCAATTCATTGATTTGTTAAACACATTGTCAATATAAATCAATGCAGGTTAATATATTCAATTTAAAAGTGAATTTCATTTTCTGGTTAAGAATCAAACTATTCATGTGAATTAAAAATGAACTGAAAATACCTTGAAAAAAAAAAATAACGTGGAAACAATTCCCTAAAATAATAATAAAACGTAATTAAGTGCAATAATGATAAAATATTAAAAAGATAATAAAGAAAAATCAACAACACGGCAGAGTAGTGTGTTACGTAGTAGCAGTAGCAACGAAAGACGACAGAAAAAATTACCGTAAATTAAGGAGTTGTTGCCACGTGGCACGATCTCTTTACCTCCCTTCTCACGGCTAACAATCACAGCCCCTTATTCCCCTTCCTACCACTGCCACTGCCAACTCTCTCTCTCTCTCTGATTCAGTACACCACTCACACACAGTCACACACACTGACACACACACACTCTTTGCTAGTCTCAGTTATCAAGCTTCTACCACTCTCAATTTGCTTCAATTTGCGTTGGAAGAAAATATGACGGACATCACAGATGATATAGCGGAGGAGATATCGTTTCAGGGATTCGAAGATGACTGCAGATTGCTGGGGAATCTACTTAACGATGTTCTTCAAAGAGAAGTAGGGCCCGAGTTCATGGAAAAACTCGAGAAAACCAGAGTCCTCGCCCAGGTTTCTCCCTTTTCAACTTCTTTTCTAACGCTAGTCATAGATTGTGCTCTATAATGAAATTTCTCGTTTGTACACTTCATTTTCATTCTCTCTCAGAATACTACTGTTATGGCTTGCCAGTGCTTTATTTATTCAGATTAATATATATATCTTTTTTTTTTTTTTTTTGTAGCGCTAGAATTTCGTATAATTTTACTGTTTTAATGCTTTCCGAGCAGTTTATATGGAGTATTGGTAATTTTTGTTCGTTTCAGTGTTTCTCTACCTCACGCGTATCATGTTTTCATTTTTGTAATGTTGCCTTCGGTTTCATCTATGGTGAATGGTTCTTGTTGCAAAATTATATGCACCATCGCATTAACTGCAGAAATCATTTGGATGTTTTTGGTGGGTTGTTCATTTTGACATACATGCATGGTATGTCAAACCATATATATCTCTATTTGTACTGGCATGAAACACGATCTCTGTATGTGTGTGTATCCATCGAATGCAGTTGTCGTGGGCTGAGTACTCTAGTATGCTAATTTTGTCAAATGATTTCTTGAGCTACTTCTTAGATTTCTACTTCTTTGACTAATTTAAGGAGGGAAGTGTTTTGTTTCGTATAGTTTGCGTGCTGTGTTTATGCATGCACTTACTTGTGTTTGCCTGAGCTATTAATGCTAATGACTGAAGTATGGGTGTTAGAGTGCTTGCAATATGAGGATGGCAGGAATTGAGGACACAGCAGAGCTTCTTGAGAAGCAACTGGCTGCAGAGTTGTCTAAAATGACACTTGAGGAAGCCCTATCTCTTGCCCGAGCATTCAGTCATTATCTAAACCTGACAGGGATAGCCGAAACTCATCACAGGTATACTCAGTACTTTTTCGTTTTTATGCATAATTATGTTTGTTTGAGCGGCCCTTTTGGTGATTATGTTATTCAGATGTATGAAATACTGGTAGTGGTGTACCATAGCAAACATTCATTTAAGCAAACTACTGTCTTTTAGCTATCCTGTTTTGGTATGTTAATTAGCAAATCAAGCTTACTAAACATTGAAGTTATCGATATGTAGAGGTAAAGGATGATGTCCTTATTGTAGTCGAAATTTCTTACAAAAGTGTCTTCTCGTGTTGGAATGTCCATGTATAGCCAAAAGCGTATTGGTGTTTGAGCTTTGTCGAAAACATGTTTGAGGTATGTATTTTAAAGGCCAGATATCTTTCAATGTAATTTTCAGGCTCATCAACATCATATATGCAACTTCATTGAGTATTTGTTGACCATACCTCCTTGAATTTTTATATGCAAAACCTTTGGCTTCTATTGTTCTAAAATTTATCAAAGAATTTAGTATAATGTTGTGAATCATATTCCTATATTCTGAAATGAGATGTTGAAATCCTTGCAAATTGAGAATTGAGATATCTGAAATAATCAGTAGTTTGCATTCAACTCTGCAGAGTGACTAAGGCTCGAGGCGCCGCATATTTATCAAAATCTTGTGATGATACATTGAATCAGCTTGTTCAGGGTGGCGCTTCCCCAGCTGAGCTTTACCATACTGTTTGCAAGCAGGTGTCTAATTATTGCCCCCTTATTATTCTTTCTTTCTAGTTTTACAAGTCAGGAGTTAGAACAATTTTTTCTGTGTAAATATGTTGACTATATTTGACCACAGGAGGTTGAGATAGTCCTTACAGCACATCCCACACAAATTAATCGACGAACCTTGCAATACAAACATATCAGAATTGCGGTATGTTGTTTGCCAAATTGGAATGTTTTGTTGATTAGGTAATTTAGTCAGGAGTTTAGACTTTTACTTGATCTGTATGTTGCATCTTTATTTTTTTGCAGCATCTTTTAGAGTATAATGATCGGCCTGACCTTGGGCATGAAGATCGAGAGATGTTGATAGAAGACCTGGTAACTGCTTTTCTTTAAATGTTTTTAACAGTGAGAAAAATAATAAAAGAAGATGGTGAACTCAATTGAGAATTTCCAATGCTTTATGAGTCTTTTTGATATTATAGGTGAGAGAGCTTGCTTCAATATGGCAAACAGATGAGCTCAGGCGACACCAGCCTACTCCAGTTGATGAAGCTAGGGCCGGTAAATTTCAGGTTTGGATATGTTGAGATATCTGTACCATTTTACATGTGCAAAATGCTGCTTTTCTTTTCAGGCCTAAATATAGTAGAGCAATCACTTTGGCGTGCTGTTCCTCATTACTTGCGTCGTCTCAGCAATGCACTGAAGAAGGTTTGATCTCATTTATTCTTCAAATCCTTCACTTTTTCTGATCCCAGGTACCAATATTGGTTCATTTTCTTCAGCACACTGGGAAGCCCCTACCTTTGACCTGCACTCCAATAAAATTTGGATCTTGGATGGGGGGTGATCGAGATGGAAATCCTAACGTGACGGCAAAGGTGATGTCTTAGTTTGTTTTCCTTTGTGAAATCTTTTGAAGCAAACAAATATTCTTGTGCTAGGGTCTATAATGATGATTCTGAGGTTGTTCTTGATCCCAGTGTGAGATATAGATAAGGTTACTTTGTTGTTCTTCATCATGCAATAAATGGGATATCGCTTTGATGTTTTCAGGTCACAAGAGAAGTATCTCTTTTATCAAGGTGGATGGCTGTTGATCTCTACATGCGTGAAGTTGATAACCTCAGATTTGAACTCTCCATGAACCAATGCAACGAAAAGTTATCAAGATTGGCACATGAAATTTTAGCAAAAGGTCTGGCGTGCAATGTTCTTGCTCTTGTGCAAAAGTTGATTTTCATTCATAGGTTCATGCTAGAATCTTTGACCTTGTATTACATATGGAAAACACTACATGTGATGTGCTAACTAAGCAATGTTATGGTAAGTCGTTTTTTTTTTTGGAATAGTTCTTTGCGATGCTCCACATGGAAAATTTACTCTTATTACTTCTACAAGCCCTTCATCTTGATTCTTTCTGCCTGATGCTGATTTCTGAATGCTGCTTGAACTTGTCACAAGTTGATCAAATATTTCTTTCCAACCAGTATATAAGCCAAGTTGACTCTCTTTTTGCTGCCAATAGGACCGTAGATGGATATATAACAACATTTTCAGCTGGTGTAACATAATATTTGAAAACCCCTGGTATCCTAAGTTAATCGATCTGAGTTGCTTTGCCACTTTTGAACCCAGTAATCGATCATGCATAGTTGTGGACCTTTCACCTCTCTGCGTGCTACATAGGTGTCAGTTCAGTAAAATAGTTTTTGTTCTTCTACTTTTAGCTTTTGGGGATACTGAAGAAAGGGGCAGTCAATGGATATCGAAATATTTGTCTAATTTTGGCAATTTCATCGTGCTTGTGTTTCTAAGTGCGTGTTTCTGCTATATGCTAACAATATTTTGCTAATCCCCTTCTACATCTGAAAAGCATTTCACCTACTTGGGCAATGGATTAGGTGGGAACTAATAGATCGTAAGGCATGTAGTTTAAATCCATTCTTTGCAAGGTTCTATATGTAGCGATGAATAGTGTGTTGTCATTGAACTATTACTTTTGAGAATAAATTGGACAGTCAGCTGAAGTACCGGTGAGCTAATACTAACTTTTATGGCTCAAATGCTTCAGAAAAGACATTGGATGACTGGCATGAAAATAGGAGCCAACAATCAAATTTGGGTCAATTCAAGAACAACAGCAATCATTCTCCACCCCTTCCAAGACAACTTCCAGCTGGAGCTGACCTGCCCCCTTGTGCAGGTAAATTTATTAACCTCGATAGTTTGGATTGTTATATTGTCCTACTATGTCTTTTCAAACTTCAGTTATGTGAATTACATTTCCTTCTGTGGTGAATTGATTAACACCAAACGAATTACTTTTTTTTTTTTGACCTAATAGCAGTGTTGTTTTTGGCATGTGCATGCAATTGTGTTTCAACATTACTCGAGAACTTTTTAATGAAGTGCTGCTCACACACACACATTTATTAATTAATTTCAACTGGTGATTTGTTACTGCTTGTGTTTTGTTGCACACAAATGTCACACTCCGGTGCAATCTGTAGGTAAGTTATATGATTCTATGCATGTGATTGCGTAGGAAGCTTCTTCCCAGTGTTCTCTTAATTGGATGCTTTCTTGGGAAAGGTCTGTGTTATCCAAAAATTTTAATAATTATTCATACTTATTTGCTGATTTGCTATCATTGAATTCAATTATTTCAAACATTAGAAGACTTTAATTTTACCTCAAACCCTAAGACACTTGAAGAAATGGTTTTTTTTTTTTTTGTTTGTTTGTTACGCTTTTACTAAATTGTGATTTTTCCTCTAATGGTGCCAGAGATTTGTTCCTTTTATCTATTTTGGACCAATTGTTCCTTTTTCTTTTCCTTATAATCTTGGCTCTTTCACTGTATTTTGGTCCATCATAATCATGGTATCATGTGCTGGCCAGATCACCACTTCAATGCTAATTGTTTCAGAATCTGGCTAATTGCATCTTTTATTATGAGAAATAGTGATGCAAACTTTCACTGTTTTTTTTTTTTATGAATACTTTTCTGGTAGAACACAATGATGTGGAGACTCACTATCCTCGACTTGATATTCCTGGGTCAGAATTCATGCCAATGAATCGTCAGGTAAACTACATTCAGGAAAACTGTTTTTGCTTGTTCTGCTTTCCTCAATACTATATGTCTTTATTTAATGTAAGACACTAAGATATTTATTGCTCTTTTCCTTACAGGCTAGTGAGAATTCCTTGATATTCAAAGAATCTTCACGTGATACTACTAAACTCTCAATTAAAACACATGGAAATGGCAGTGCTAATAATTCAGGAAATACTCAGTCAGCTGTGACACCAAGATCATCATCTTTAAGCTCAGGTCTTCTACTTCAGAGGAAACAATTTTCCGAATCCCAGATAGGAAGGACCAGTTTTCAGAAGCTTCTAGAACCAAGCTCTTCCCAGATACCTGGAATAGCTCCTTATAGAGTGGTCCTGGGGGATGTGAAAGAAAAGGTACCCTTCTGAAAGAATGATGGAGAAACAATTAAACTTGGAACTCCTATGTGCTTCAGGAATTCACTATAATGCAAGAGGAAGCAATTTATTCAGGAATTAAAAAAATTATTTTGTGGTTCACAAATGACAATATCATCCAATTGACATATAGCTAATTGATTCAACCTTCAGTTAAAATTATAGTGCTCTGAATATAATTATTCTATGACCATCCAAATATTAGCATACCATCTCTGTAACCAGAAAGTGTCTCTGTCCTTTTGTGTCATTATATTACTTTGAAGCAAGTTATTACATAAAAAATCAGCTTGCTTAGGTGATACAGATCTCTCATTTATTTATTTGCTTGGCAACAAATATTGGGATACTTGCTTGATATTTAAGTGTAGCAAACTACGCACAGGAGAGATAAGTCAATTTCTTTTTACTTTACTTATTCTTTCCCATGTGTCTTACAGCCATACATGGACATTGAAATTGTGTTCCCTTTTCTTTTGTTCTATCTGTAAGAGGCTGTCGAGTTCAATGCAAAATCTACTTCCACTTCTTGAGTATAAATGAAAGTTTTTATTATAGTTTAGACTGTATGACAAACTAATTTTATATTCCTTTCTGATCTCCTTATAATTTTTTTTTTCTTTTTGCTAAATCCAGCTTTCAAAGACAAGGAAACGGCTAGAACTTCTTCTTGAGGACTTTCCTTGTGAATATGATTCTGGGGATTATTATGAAACTTCAGAGCAACTTATGGAACCTCTATTACTGTGCTATCACTCACTGGTATCTTCATCTTATCACCATCATTTATACATGTATAAAAAAAAGGAATGAGTGATTCTGAAATCTAGCCTGTTTAAACATTCGAATATGTTCAAATACTGGCTGATTGTAACATTGCAGCAATCTTCTGGGTCTGGGATCTTGGCTGATGGACGGCTTTCTGACCTAATCAGGCGTGTTGCTACTTTTGGGATGGTGCTAATGAAGCTTGACCTTCGCCAGGTAATTCCTCTTTCATGTTCTTAAAACAACTATTTATCCTGCTACTTGTGCTAATTGTCAAGCCTAATATACCAGGAATCTGGTAGACATTCTGAAACACTGGATGCGATAACCACATATCTGGATATGGGTACCTATAGTGAGTGGGATGAAGATAAGAAAGTTGAATTCCTGACAAGAGAGTTGAAAGGAAAGAGGCCGCTAGTACCTCCGACTATAGAGGTATTATATGCAGTAGATATCTTTTGAAAAAAATGATACAGAGTTTGTAGTGTAGGTTGGTTATCATTCTTTTGCGTAGGTCATAACACCTAAAACAATTGCCATATTTATTTTATCATTTTTTTTTTTTTTTGTTACTTATATGTTTGATACTTTGTTTTCCTCTATAGGTTATTCCTGATGTTAAAGAAGTATTAGACACCTTCAGAGTAGCAGCTGAACTGGGTAGTGATTCACTTGGAGCATATGTGATTTCTATGGCCTCCTGTGTATGTCTTCTAATTTTGCCAACTCTAATTGACCCTGTAGCTACAGAAAAAGAACTTTCTGCTACAATCTATAGTCAAAAACTAATCTTCTCTTCCTTTGAGTCAGTGTGTAATTGGCATTTTGCCTATATGGAATGGCAGGCTAGTGATGTTCTTGCAGTGGAGCTCTTGCAGAAGGATGCTCGCCTTGCTGTTGCTGGAGAGCTAGGCAGACCATGTCCTGGTGGAACGTACGGTTCCTTCCCTTCTGCTGAAATATCTATTGTTAACTTACACCTTCAACTTTGACTATATATGGTTTCCATTTAAGTGTAAATTTATTATAAAATACGTTCAATACGCTAGATTGAAAATTTGGATGGCCTTTGTCAACTTCTTCACATCTAAAAGTTGTCTTATCCCAACTCAATCTTGTATTAGCATTACAGAGGAACTAGATCATTTTCATCTGATATTTAAGACAAAACTTAAAAATAGTGTAAGGCGCTATTAGTGAATAAGATATCATGAATTTTTGTTAGGCAACTGGTAAATATTATTATCCATATCATTTAAACCACATTAAAAATTGTAGGAAAATATAAGGGAAATATCAATAAATTTCGATCGCTGAAAACAATTTGGAAATATTTTTCTGAACAAATTGAACGGTCCATTTTGAATCAAACCACAAATTGTGTATTAGATAACATTTTGTCTTCTGTATTTGAACCACATAGACCATCATTTTTATACTAATTGTCATCATTAGTTAATTGAATTCTGAAAAATTACTATTACTGCACAGATTGTTTATATAGTTTATCATCTACATGTTTATCATGAATTTATCAATTAGTTGGGTTTTTAAGTTCAATTTATTTACTAACATTGTTGTGATATCTTCTATAAAAAAAATTATATAATTTTCATCATTTTGTCAAGTTTTTACCAATATTTCCATAAGTAAAAAAAGCATTGATCTTCTTCTAATAACAATATTTTCAACCTTGGGTGCAATGTATCAATTCTTTATTTATATGCAAAGACATTTTATTATCCTTGGGAACAATGCTCAACTGCTTTATAGAGCATAATCAGCATTACAACAGAAACAAGCAATCATCATTCTAGATGAGAATTTTTTTTTTTGAATGTGGCACAAATATATATAGTTTTTTACATTAAGTTAGACTTTTGAATAAAAAACAAATGTTTTGGCTGCTAGATGAGAAATTCCCTAGATATACATCAACAAATTTAAACTATCCTCTTATTCTTAAGAAATGAAACTGTTGAAACCTTTATGGCCTTGATCTTATACCTTTCAAAGTATTCTGGAGGATCTGTGAAAGCTTTTGACAGAGGAGCAACTACATCTGCTATGGGAAAAGCAGATTGAAAATATTATATGTTTCTTCACCTGTTTTTAGCATAATGTAAATAATTAAGCTCTCACAAAAAGGATAATGCAATTTCTTGTAACAGGCTTCGGGTTGTTCCTCTATTTGAAACTGTGAAGGACTTGAGACAAGCTGGTTCAGTCATCAGAAAGCTACTATCAATTGATTGGTATCATGATCATATCATTAAGAACCATAACGGACACCAGGAGGTATGACAACTATGATTGTTTTCTCACTATGGCAGCTCATGAGCAACTAACCTTAAGAAATATCAATGGCAGGTTATGGTTGGATATTCTGACTCAGGTAAAGATGCAGGCCGCTTTACTGCTGCATGGGAGCTTTATAAAGCTCAAGAAGATGTTGTAGCTGCATGCAATGAATATGGCATAAAGATTACTCTATTCCATGGGCGTGGGGGCAGCATTGGACGTGGTGGGGGTCCTACATATCTTGCCATTCAATCCCAACCTCCTGGTTCTGTTATGGTGAGGTCCAGTTTTATGAAATCTCCTTTTATTCTTTGAATTTAACATTATGTTTGGTGCTACGTTATTTATCAAGATGTAGTCCAGAGTTTTCGAGCATATGCTCTCTTTCACTTCGATTTCACTACAGAGACTCTGAAAATTAGTCTTAGGCAAATTGAGAAGCAGAGTGAACAGAGTAGCACATAACCATGTCTAAAAAAAAGTGGAGAACAAGATTCTATAATGCATATAAAAGAAGGTGGTCAGAGAACAGATGAAATAAAAAACTAGATATTACATGACAGACAAATCATGTTCAGTGATCGCTCCTAACTACATCTTAAAATGCATATATCTTTAGATGTTTTATGTAGGGTTTCTGGGTCATGGCTGTAAATGGTATTTCTTGTTTGATAAAACACTTAATAGATGCATGATATACAATCACACCTTTCCTCTGTTTTGCGTGGTAGCATTGGAAAGGTATAGAACTACTGAAAATGCCCTTATTTCTGTCTATTTGTTATTTTTATTTTTCCAAAGGTTTTGTCTCACGAACCACAGTATTGATTTCTTCTAGCTACATATGGAGTTAGAGAAATCTTTCCTGGGAAGTAATCTTTAATATTATATCATCCATCAGTTGATTCAGGTGGTTACTGTGTTTCTTTCTTGCTTGAATTATTCACTTCAAGTCAACTTATACTGTGTGGATTACTCACAAAGACTATGCATTTGAAGACTAATTTGACCTATGTTTTCTGAGTGTTCCGTCACCTTCTACCACAGCTTTATTGCCTATTAATAAGTCCTATTTCATTGATGGCATGGTTGTTTCCATGAATTGGCAGGGTACTCTAAGATCAACTGAACAAGGAGAAATGGTGCAGGCAAAGTTTGGACTGCCACAAATGGCTGTTCGGCAGTTAGAGATCTACACAACAGCTGTGCTTCTTGCTACCTTACGACCACCACTATCACCTAAGGAGGAAAAATGGCGTAATCTGATGGATGAAATTTCTAGAATCAGCTGTACTACTTATAGGAACACAGTTTATGAAAATCCAGAATTTCTTGCTTACTTCCATGAAGCTACTCCTCAGGCTGAGCTTGGTTGTCTCAACATTGGAAGCCGTCCAACACGAAGAAAGGCTTCAACTGGGATTGGACACCTGAGGGCTATTCCATGGGTATTTGCTTGGACTCAGACAAGATTTGTTGTCCCTGCTTGGCTTGGAGTTGGGGCAGGCTTGAAGGGAGTCTGTGAGCAGGGGCATACTGAAGATCTTCGAGCAATGTACAAAGATTGGCCATTTTTCCAATCAACTATTGACCTAATAGAAATGGTTCTGGGGAAAGCAGATATACCAATAGCCAAGCATTATGATGAAGTTTTGGTGTCCGAGTGCAGGAGGGAGCTTGGGGCAGAGCTAAGGAGGGAGCTTTTGACAGCAGAAAAGTTTGTTCTGTTGATTACTGGACATGAGAAGCTATCCGAAAACAACCGAAGCCTGAGGAAGCTGATTGAGAGCAGACTTCCCTATCTGAATCCAATGAATATGTTGCAGGTTGAGATTCTGAAAAGGTTAAGAGGAGACGATGACAACAACAAACTACGAGATGCCCTGCTAATCACAATAAATGGGATTGCAGCTGGAATGAGAAATACTGGTTGAACATCAGTGGCCTACCTAGAAGTACCTAAAAGTACAGCTTTAATATCAAAATATGTTCTAGATCAATTATGAAATTGCTTCCTATTGTATTGTTCAAGTGTTTCTGGCACCAGGTTTCTGGGAACAAGCCACGGCGCATATGATCAGTTTTATCCACTGATGAATAACTTTTTATATGGAGAAACTCTTTTAATTGATGCATGTCAGTGATTTCATAACATCTCACGTGGTCACGTTCATGGTTGCTTTCTTTTTAATTTTAGTGGGATACTAACATTTTAATCAAAACAGAACTCCAATTTTGTCAGTTGAAGCTACAGAATTAGATTGAGGTGTGTTAATAAGCTGATATTTACGTAACTGATGTTACTACTGATATCTGAAATATCTTCTTGTTTTATTCTTGATGTTTTCCTGGTACATATCTGTTATCATAAAACCTTCCTCTTGGTCGAAAAATCCAAGAAATATGCTCAATAATATGAGCATGGTTTGTATTCTGAGCATCTGATGCTGCTCTCAGGATAAGACGCACCTGAGCTTATTCCCATTTCTTGGATGACATTATTTTGCAACTAGCAAAGATGTTATTCCATCCACATACTTGGGAAACTTTACTTATAAATACATACACAGTAAGGAGGGATGAAATCCAAGTTCAACAAGGTAGAAAAAAAATCAGCTTTTCTTAGTCTCAATTAAGATGGCATCACTCAAATTTGAGAAACCTGTTGGATCTCAATCAGTCAAGAAAGAGCCTGCCAAAGCTCCGGTCACGAAACAGGGCCCTACCAAGAGTGAACAGAAGCCTCGTGAGCCGAGGAAGAAGGTTAGTTCTTCTGTTCAAGATATACATACTCCATGCTTTTCTGATGGAAATCATAAACAATAGATGCTTGATCGATATTTTGATTTGTCTCTAGGTATCAGGTTCCAAGCCAGGAGGAAAAAAGTGAGTATAGATGAAGAAACTCAGTTTGTGCAATTCCCCTGAGCAGCCAATTATGTAGCTGTTGTTTTAAGAAAATGAATATTTATGGTGTTTGGTTTGAGATTATGTAATTTCATCTTTGGCCTGGCCTAATAAATTATGATATATATTACAGCCAATTGGTAAACATTTCACATATGCTCAAAGCATATCTTTAAGGAGTATTTTGCATTAAACTCATTCAAAACATCAAAACAAATAGTTCAAGGATGATGTTACTTGTTAGGAAGCTACTACTCGTTTACAATTGACTGCACAATTTGCAGTGGAGTTACAGCCTATACACATTGTTCTAATTGATATAGAATTACATAATCCATTAAGTTTCCTTCTGTCTCTAAGATGTTGCATAGCATTCACCGAATCACTTGCTCATACCATATGCCAAAAGAATAGGTTAGTAGTACAGACAAGATGTATATACACATCTTATGAGAACGATGATCAGAAGGGGCTGACACTGCGTGCCAATTTTAACATAAGTTCAGGTACGAGGCGCTTCCTTGGAGGCGCTGAAGAATTCCTAGCCAGAGCTTCGGAGTCTCCAGAATAAATCATTGCAACCAGATCTTCAAACATATCATCTCTACCACCTCTCATGGGGTCCTGAGTTTTGTGCAGATGATGAATTCATACAAATAACTGAACAGAAAAAGGGATAGAAAATCCACAAGCATAACTAAAATACAGTGAAGTGATCCTGTCGAACAAAACACTACCCTAATAAATGGAGAAAGATATCTTGATTCTTTGTAAGTTTGATACCTGAAGGAACATATCTGTGTGTGTCTTTCCTTCATATAGGATCGACTCAGCTTGAACTCCCAAGCCTTGAAGGGTCTCAGCAAAACTTTTACTGCAAAACCAACGATATCCCACCAAACATTACAAATGCAGATGAAGTATCACATAAAAAAAAAAAAAAAAAAAAGAACTAAATCAAGGCAACTAACTGAAATCATGTGATATGGTGCTAATCATTGAGATTCAAACCTCGAAGCAGAGGGTATAGAATAATCTCCAGTTCCATGAAAAAGGATTATAGGAGGTAATAGAGAAACTGCGTTCCTATTGTTTGGATCTTTCGCCACTACTTCTGGAGAATATCTTCTTAAAGATTCCTCTCCCTCCATTATGCTGTAGAGGTGTGATAAATCATCATCAAGATGATGTAAGAGATCAAAAAGATAGGCAATGACTTCGCAACAGCAAATTGGTAAGTTTCATACCTTAGAAAAATAGAGCGGTATAAACCTCGATCATGAAAGTGATCTACCAGGTTGTACAAATTGTACCTGTCCATGAATGTTCTAAACAATATAAGTTCCATTTTCGTACAGTGAGATAAACTTCAATTCTAAGATAGTTCATAGGAAAACTACATCTGCTAATGCTACAATTATGTGAAGTTCGAGCAATTCTATGGAGTACAGTTTTAACAAGCTCACCCTCCAGATAAACCAAAGTAAGCTTTGATTTGAGACACACTCCAAGATGTCTTCTCTCCACTAGCCTCTTTGATTGCCTGCTCTAGTAAAGCACAAGCTGCAATATGTGCACCAGCTGATTGTCCCATAACATATACTCTAATGAATTAGAAGATTCTTGTTAGACCGATAATGCAATATATATGTACGTATAAATGAGTGTGAGTGAGTGTGTGTGTGTACCTGCTTGGGTCCCCTCCATATTCAGCAATATTATTGCACACAAATGAGATGCCTTGAGAAGCATCTTTGATCATATCACTAATAGTTGCCTGAGGAAAGTTCCTGCAAGAGCACACCAACAATCATATTGAATTTATTTTCGTTTGTGGTTATGAAGTATGCAATTTATTGCACGGTACATGAACCTTCAATTATAAGAACCAGAAAATATTTCATGTCAGTTCAAATTTTTAATGAAACACTTTGTGAACTCTGACAAATTAGGCTTTCTAATGATTAAATCTTGTCTTGGAAGACAAATTTTGCAAATTTCTTACAGTAGCCAATCAATGCAATTGTAAACCATTTAAATGGGTATTGACATTGCATTTGCCTGCCTTAGGCATTAAGGGATTTCTGCCTGCTCCCTTCTCCCATTTTTAATTTTTAGTTAGTATATGCTGGAATAAATATAAATTCCTTTACAAATTGCAATAGGTGAGACATAGTGATGAAACATCTAAGTGTAGAATGTTGAAAAGTACAGTTATTAGTTTCTTTAAAATGATATGGCCAAATAGCAAATCTACAAAGATCTCGGTTGTTCAATCTGTGAGAATTACTTGAGGTCCAGTGATTTTAAAATATACTATATCCAAGGTAAATCCCTGCCAAAGGTCATCCACATACAACACGTGAAACAACTTCGCATATATAGAATTATAAAAATAAAAATAAAAGTTTCATGAGACCATAGTCTTACACTGACAGAATCCATAAAATAGAGATTTAACAAGTTTGTGATAAAAGATGAAAAAAATTTAAGTTACCTGTAATCTATGCAAGCTACTATAACATCTCTTTCTGATAATTGTTGTCCTAGAAGAGAACCCCATGCTTTATAACTGTACTCCCAAAAACGCTTGTCAGAATTTATGAAGAAGAGAGTTTGCAGTATGATGCTTAACTAATTCATCGATGTCAAAAGGAAACAAGAATATAAGCATACCCAATAATCCAAGCTCCACCTGTTATGAATGCAACAACTGGTTTTGGCCCCTCACTATTTTTAGGTAAATACAGATCAAGCCTGTGACAGAAATTCTTGGTCGTGTTAAGATAAATAAGAGAAATTATGAAAAGAAACAAAGACAAGCATCGATGAAGAAACTTTTATACCATAACTCAACTTGATTGAAATATATATAACAGAATTTAGTGAAACCTCACCTATTTCTGCGAAGTTCTCCATAAACAATACCTCTACGTACTTGGTTAGAGAAAAAGTAATAATATCCAACTGCAATACAGCAATGAAATAGCTCATGTTATATTCCACAGGCAATGAATATTAATACTACATACTAATGAGACAATCTAGTCATTAATATAAACAGTAAAACATGCTATATCCAAATGCACAAACCTTGAACAAAACCAGGAAAAAGAAGGAGAGAATAACAGCCAAGTGCAAGAAATCTGGTGATCAATCTGAAGCCTACCCTGAAAAGGATTAAAGATTAGAAAGTTCTTACAATCTAAGCTTAAGTAATATATGTGCTTGAAAAGAGCAGAAAACAGTGCATTGTTTCATGGTCAAGATACAAAATTTGAAATTGATCACAGAACTAAATTAATCTATAATTTACACAATATCAAATCAAGACCCATTCTCTAAAAATAGGTCGAATTCCAAATTGAAGCTCATTAGCATCAAATTCTACGTACTACAAAGGCAAAGAATCTTAGACTAAAAAAATAAATAAAGAAAGTAAGAATATTTACCCAATATACCGGAAGAACTTAAATCCTAGTCGAGTAATCAGAAAAGTATCAGAGGCAGTTCCACCCATGTCTTTCCGGAAAGACTGGCGGCCGCCGTCGGAGAGAGTGATGAGGGAGTTATCGCTGGCCACGCGCCGCCGTGTCTTTTTCTGATAAGAATTCGAATTGGCAGAATTCGGGGAAGCCTCATTGTAACTCGAAGTTCTAGGAATAAAAGGTCTTGTTTCGAACTTTTTGTCATCCTCTAAAGATGGAGGCATGAGAATTCTTGCTACTGCGCCGCCCATATCCTCTCCTGATCTGATCAGCATTGCGGCTGACGCCGCCGCCGTTCCGATCATCGGAAAAGATGAAGATGATGATGAATGGAAGGACGATGGAGTAGTGCTAGGGTTAGATACAGGAAGTATAGGTGGCTTCATGTTTATACGTATGTACATACACCGTATATTATGTACAGTATAGAGACAAGTATAATTACAGTTGGGAATGGCAGAGAAGATGAAGCATGAAGCAGAGAGAAGAGAACAGGGGTTCAATTGCAAATAAAGAAATTTGTGTGGTGAAGTTTTTAATTTTTAATTTTCTTTTTGATTGTTCAATGATGTTGTTTCTTTTCTGACTGTTTTCAAATTTGGTGGGCCCCAAGATAGATTAGAAGCCACGTGTTGTGCTGTGATAAGCTAGTCTTAGAGTATAGAATATAGTGGCAAACTTGGAATTGCTATCTACTCTTTGTCCTATTCTGTTGTCCCATTTTGGGATTTTTTTTTTAAATGTATTTTGTTTATATATAGATCACGAATGTGTAAATGAATTAAACTTTAGTTTTTAGTCATGTTGGGCCATTATAAACTTTAGTTTTTAGTCCAACGCATATTTTTATTTGGGCCTGAGCATTGCATATCCAGTCATTTCGCATTCATAAGAGTAGTATGGATTTGGATCATCTGCTGGTTGAAGAAAATCAGCACCAGGTGTTGGGTCAAATATGCTGTCGTTTTAATACTATTTTTTAATCTCTCCTATTTTTCATTTTATTTATATTATTTATTATTATTTTATTAATCTTTTTCATCAACCGTTAAGATATATTTTTTATTTTTTTATTAATATGCTGCCGATTCAGCAATGCATCAAGATTTTTACTCTCTCCGTCCCGAATTACTTTGCACATCAAATTGGGCACAATTTTTAAGAAGAAGTGAATATTTGCTTTTTGATTGAGGATATAATGGTCAAATTTACTTTTTCTAATGGAGTGATTAGTTTAATATTAAATGGCATTGTTTGAGAAAAAATAATGGCATTGTGTGTAAATAAGTGTGTATTGTGAGGGTAAAAATTATGATAAATTTTACCATTTTTTGGTGTGCAAAGTGTTTGGGGACAAACTAAAAATGAAAGTGTGCAAAGTGTTAAGGGATGGAGGGAGTACTTTTTTTTCTTTTATGCTTATATTTGCTCATTTTTCAAGGATTTGGACAAAAAAAAACTTTTATTGCCCAAATCCTAATACATAATTATTGATATTTTGATTTGATATACTCTAAAACATATATATGGAAGAAAAAATTGAATGGAGTAGAAAGAAAATAAATGGCGGTAGAATGATTGAAGAGAAAGAGAGAAAAATTAATAAAAAAGATACAAAGAGTGTGATTAATAAAAAAATAAATAAATAATATAAATGAAATGAGAAACGGCAGAGAGATTAAGATAAATAAAGAAACGGTAGAGAGATTAAGAAATGAAAAATAAAATAAATTTAAGAAATAATATTAAAACGACACTGTATTTGGTCCAGCACCTGGTGCTAGTTTTCTTCGACCAGCAGAGGATCCAAATCCGAGTAGTATATATGTGTAACGATTGAATAGTGTAATTGGGTATGGTCGGGTTGAACCAGGTTGGATCCGATTCGGATCCAATTTAAATTAATTAATTATTTATTTATACTGTAGCACTTATGTTATTATATTATACATTTTATGTATAAATATCATAGCATTTAAGTGGTGACATTTAAAAAAAATTCAGTATAAAATTAATAAATATAGTTGTATATTTATATTATTATGTTATATTAGTATGACTTTTATGTTTAAAAGTACTATATAGATGTTATATTATTATACATAAAAGTTTAAAAGATATTATATGTTTATAATATAATGTAAATATTAAACTAGTATAAGTTAAATGTACGCAAGCATAATATAAAGCATATGCCAACATAACAGAAATGTTACTCCAACATAATAGAAAGGTTAAGCACGCGGGATGAGAGTGTGGGTGCCAACAAAGGTACATGGGAGCGTATGTGGGCACATGAACACGAGTTTAAAGTGTAAAAATCATTTTTCGGATCATATGACCCAAATTACATGAATCATGAATGTGCACCTAATGCATATAAATATTTATATTCATAAAAAACTTAACAAACTTTAGATTTTCTATCAATTTATTGATTAGTTGAATAATAATGAATTTTTGAGAGTGTCTACTAAGGTAGTGAATATAATTAAATAAAATTGCTAGTAAATTATTTCAAACTTGATTCGATAATGGACCGAGCTCAAGTTGATATTAATTAGCTCGTGAATATGCAGACTCATCAGTAGGCTCATAAGTTAAATAGTTCATAAAATATAATAAATTAAATATCTGAGTTCTAAATAGGTAATTTTTTAAAACTCTTCAACTTAAAAAATAAAAATTGAGGTATCATGAGATCTGTAAAAAACTGTAATTCATACATTTAAAGGTGGTAACATATATTACTTAATATTAGCAACAAGCCTAGAAAAGAAAAAGATAAAAAACCATTGGACTTTTTTTATGAGGACAAATAGTATGAAAAAAAAAAGTAACAAAAATTGACAGTTGAATTCCTAAATCTAATTTATAGTATGTGTTTTTCATGAGTTACATAGCACGATATAACTACACGATATCTTTATTTCAGTATTGTTTCATACAATATATGTATTGTTAAAATTGTAATGTCTCAATAGAATAACGAAGGTTGGATGTCTTTTAGACAAAATGAAAACATGCAAATCTAACTTGATTTTATGCCGATCATGGTAATTTTTAATATTATCTTGAGGTATATTCAAGGGATGCATGTATGATGTATCTCAAAGAAAACACAGAATAATATCTACAAAAATATGGATAAAATGAAGGGATTTAATTTAGTGATAGTGGAAAAATTGTTTAATAGTAAATGTGAGAAATGACTGAAATAAGAAGTGATCATTATTTGTATAAAACATGATATTGAAAAAAAAAAAAATGAAAAGAAAGAAAGAAAGAAGAGTAAACGAATTTTGAAGAGAAATCAATAGAAGTATATGCCAGAGTGAATCCTAATCCATTTAAAGATGAGTTATTTTGTGGCATTTAAGTGGGATATCCTCAATTGATACGAACATTTACTATTAATAATTAGAAAAGAGTTACATGGAACCTTAATCCAGAATCATATGCCCCTATTATAATTATAGTTCAAGACTGGAAGCTTTACAGATATTTAAAATATTTAATCCTTTTGTGGTTTACGTTCTATATTTAAGGTAAAATATTTTATAAGTTTTGAAATTTTAGAAATTTATAAAACACTCAATTGATTCAAGTTGGTCCATTTTGTAGCCCACATGCACCATCTTATGTTAGAAAAGGTCATCAATGTAGATGTAATTCTTGGAACGATATATAGTTAGAAATGAATATTGTCAAGTGGAAATAATCATCCACAACAATAATTTTTCAATTATTCTTGCGACTTGTATAAGAGAGCACCTCAAAGACATTTTTAATATAAGTATTTGTTGAATTTTTTCCATCGTGAAAATATATTCTAACAAAATCGATATATATTTAAATAAGTAATCTTTTAGAACATTTTAAACTTTTTATCACAAAAGTTTTACATACCTTATATCACAAGACACAAAATAACACTTCTTTCAATCCATAAAACGAGAGTTGTTGTAAACTTTTTTTTTTACAGTATGCACTTAATACTTATAATAAATTTGTAAATAATTATAATAAATTTTGAATGATAGATTATGAACAAATGATGAGAAATAAATCAGACTACATGACTTACAAAAGGTTATATCTTCATTCAATTGAAGAAAAAATATACAACTCTTTTTGGAACGAACTATAAACGTGAGACATGTTATACAATCTCCACGTACAACATTATTTGTTGCTATATAATATTTTCAATGTTATGGGTCCGATCCATATTTTAAACATTATATTACACATAAGTACATTATTTGTTGCTATATAATATTTTCAATGTTATGGGTCCGATCCATATTTTAAACATTATATTACACATAAGTCCTATATGTATTTATAATGTTATTATATTGATAGAAAAATCACTGTATATATAAGGCAAATTGTTTGAAATTGAATAAGGGAGAGAATAGGTGGGGTGAGCACCATGAAATGAATGGGATCCTACTCGGACCATCATTTCTTTACGTATAGCCTATAGCCTCCCACCTTTAAAAAGAAAAAAAAATTATCTTGTAATCTCATATAATCAATACAAGCTAAGTGTATAAAATGGCAATGCATAAAGTGATATAAATACAACATTTCCCATTTTCACAAAATTATCATGAATTTAATAGATGACTTGAGAATGTTTTTACATGCTGCATTAGAAGAATTTTCCTTTTCAACTGCCCAAGAATTATGCTGGTTTATGCCATGTAAATTGTTAATTGCCTCTCTTTGAAAGCCTAATAGCTTTCTATTGTCGCTATCAATACTAATAATTCCTTGGAATGTAACCTACTTGCAATTTGGTTGCTCCATTTCAACACGGCGTAGAGAAAACGAATCATCATCTTGGAAATTCCGGAATGTAAGATCGTTCATAAAAACTGTGTCCTAACTTTGGAGCGCCCCCGTGTGGGAAGAAAAACGAGCACCGTATCCCTTTTTCGTTGCCACAATGGTTACATTACATCATTGAGAAGTTGCTATCCTTCTCAATAGGAGAAGGAATGAAGAATAAAACTTAGAACCTGCACCTATATAGTTGCAGTACTAATAGCATCTTATAAAGCTAAAGGCTAAAATAATATGACAAATAATGTAATATTGCACACCTTTTCTTATCCTTAACTTAGTGGACTTCTGGCTGGTCTAATTAGAGACATGTTTTGTGTGTTTGCAAAAAGATTAGGCCAATGAGTTTTGCTCACAAATGACCAATTTTGACTTTAAAACATGAAAGAAAAGCTCCCCCTCATGCAAAAATGGACTGATATTATTTTCTTTAGAACAATCTTTTTGGAACCAACTTTTGAGAGGTGTAATAACAGCAGGTTGTCTGAGAGATCAGCCTCAAATGGCAACCAAACTGTTATACCTTCCAAGTGGAATGAGCATAGGATAAAGATATGCAGAGGGTATAACAGAATGTGCTATGGAGAATCAGTACTCAATCATCAATCCAGATTCTTTTCATCTCCATAAATAGTGTGATCTTACTATTCTCCATTGAAACACACACTGCACCTCGAAAAACTTCTCTTTAGGCCTACATTTTTGGCAAGATGGTGAAATTCTTGAAGCAGTTTGAGGGCCAGTTAGTGCCTGAATGGAAAGAAGCTTTTGTGGATTATTGGCAGCTGAAAAAGGACATCAAGAAAATCCATGTTGTCAATCAAGACAAGAATGGAAAGAAACGGAGCAGTTCTTTCATTTCTTCTCTGAAAAAGTACACTTTTTTTCTTCAGCATAAGCAAAGAGAGCCAAGGGTCATTCAAGTAATTTCTGCCTCCTTAATCTCTGCTTATTCTTTTTTGTAAGCCATTTTTGATTCATTCTTCACTTATTCTTTTCCACTGTGATTTTAGGTTCATAAAAAGCTGGCAGGTTCATCTAGTAAGGGGGACTTGTACGAGACTGAGCTGCTCGAGCAATTTGCTGATGATCCCGATTCTGCAGTTGAGTTCTTTGCATGTTTGGATCTTCAACTCAACAAAGTGAACCAGTTTTACAGAACAAAAGAGATGGAGTTTCTTGAGAGGGGTGATGTGTTGAAGAAACAAATGGAGATTCTTACTGAGCTTAAATCTGCTTTGAAGCAACAATGCAGTAAAAGGCCATGTGCACATGACTCTAAGGAGGAGCACTCAATATCAGGCACTATATCATATGGTATGATGCAAACTAAACAAGGTTTGAATCATGGTTTTGTGATTATTTCTCATGTTTTCTGTTTGTTAATAGATGAAGAGTCGGTTAAGGAGGGATTGGAGAACATAACTGAAGAATTCGAGAAAAATGATATGGGATTGTCTGAATCTTCCAACTCTGGTGAACTAGCAAGATCAGTGAGGATGAAGAACTTGAGAATTCACATTCCTATTACGAATCCAACGCGTACTTTTTCAGCTATCACTTATTTGCTATGGGATGATTTGGTGAATCAGACCTCGAAGAAATGTGGGCCAGATGGAAATAAGTTGCATATTAACAAGAAAAAGCTGCATCATGCAGAAAAGATGATTAGGGGTGCATTTGTTGAGCTTTATAAAGGATTAGGATACCTCAAAACTTATAGGTATTTTCTACATTGCTATAACTTCTGAATTTCTTTTCTGATCTTGGAAAAGAAAAGTTGTGATTATGTTGTTTAATTCTTTCAGGCACTTGAACATGCTTGCTTTTGTAAAGATTTTGAAGAAATTTGACAAAGTAAGCACAGATAACTACAATTTGATAACTTTATTTTCTTTGTTATATATAAAAAATGACTAATTATGTGGTTTTCTCAGGTGACTAGCAAACAAGTTTTTCCTGTTTACTTAAGAGTGGTTGAGTGCTCCTACTTCAACAGCTCAGATAAGGTAACTTAGAAAGCCCACTAGTTTAATGATCAAGATTCAAGAAAAGCATTAATCTTGCAATATAACATTTGTGCATTGTTGGAAGATGATTGGATGTGGGGTAGCATACACATTTACCATCATCAGATACATATTTTTCTGACATTTTAAAGTGGTGCTCAATTGTAAAAGGCCCTTTTCTCATGTTAAATATTGCCTAGATTCCCAATCATGAAAATGAGATTTGCTTGTCTTTCACTACTGTAACAGGCTGTGAAGTTAGCAGATGAGGTTGAGGACCTTTTTGTCAAGCATTTTGCTGAAGATGATAAAAGAAAGGCCATGAAGTACCTTAAACCAACTCAGAGAATAGAATCACATTCTGTGACATTTTTCATTGGTGAGATTCATGTAATAAAATCAAAGTTCCAGCATTAGTGTCTAATTAAAAAAAAAAAAAAACTGTTATGATCATGTCAAAAATGCTAAATATTTAACTTATCCTTTGATCTCTCTTGAACGAGCAGGACTATTCGCTGGGTGTTTTCTTGCACTTTTCGTTGGATATGTTATCATGGCTCATATTACAGGGATGTATAGATCTAAAACAGACACAATGTACATGGAAACTGTCTACCCTGTACTTAGGCAAGTACAAGTACTTAAATTTGTCAGACTAAAGTTTTTCTGATGTCTATATCAGACACGTGACATTTTGACTTCCAATTTGCAGCATGTTCAGCCTATTGTTTCTACATTTGTTCCTTTTTGGATGCAACATATTCGTGTGGAGAAAAACGCGAATTAATTACAGCTTCATCTTCGAACTCTCCCCCACAAAGGAACTAAAGTACAGAGATGTGTTCTTGATTTGTGCCACATCAATGACTGCTGTTATTGGAGTCCTGTTTCTTCATTTATCACTTGCAGAAAAAGGGTATTCTTATGCCCAAATACAATCTATACCCGGCTTTCTTCTTCTGGTAATTAGCAATCATTTAACAACATTACATTATCATTAATATTCATGTATTTATCAGTACTAAATAACAGAACCATCCTCTCTTTTGCAGATCTTCATTGTAGTTCTAATATGCCCCTTCAACATTATCTACAAATCAAGCCGTTTTCGTCTGCTTTCTGTATTGAGAAACATCATCTTATCGCCTTTGTATAAGGTCGCCATGCTCGACTTTTTCATGGCTGATCAACTCTGTAGCCAGGTATATAAGCTCACCACCATCAACACAAACACATACTAATTAATCTTGGAAAAAATCTTCATTATTAATCATTGTGAATGAATTGTCAATCAGATCCCCATGCTTAGAAACCTCGAGTACGTAGCATGCTACTACATAACAGGGAGCTTCAAGACTCAAGACTACAATTACTGCATGAGAACAACATACTATAGAGACTTGGCTTATGCAGTTTCCTTTCTACCATATTACTGGAGATCCATGCAGGTATATGTAGACCATACAAACGACTTCTAAACCTTAAAAGTTTAAGGTTTTTGATATGAAATGTAAACATAGACAACTTCTTGTCCTCAGTGTGCTAGAAGATGGTTTGATGAAGGGCACAAAAGTCATCTCATCAACCTCGGAAAGTATGTGTCTGCAATGGTGGCTGCAGGGGCCAAAGTAGCATATGAGAAGGAAAAAGGCGTGGGATGGCTTTGCCTGCTCGTGATCATATCCATCGTAGCAACTGTATACCAACTTTACTGGGATTTTGTTAAGGATTGGGGCCTTCTTCAGTTCAACTCCAAGAATCCATGGCTTAGAGATGAACTAGTCCTTCGCCATAAGTGCATATACTACTTCTCCTTGGTAAGTACTCACTTGTAAAATCGTGTCTCCTCGTTATAGAAGCTAATACATTGCTTGATGCAGGGATTAAACCTTGTGCTTAGGCTGGCTTGGTTGCAGACAGTTTTTCACTACAACTTCGAAAAAGTAGACTACAGAGTGACAATGCTGTTTTTAGCAGCACTTGAGGTTGTAAGAAGAGGGCAGTGGAATTTTTACAGGTAATCAAGATCAAGATTCTGGTGTTGATGAAGCTATTTTATTGCATGAATCTGGATTTTGTAATAATGAAAAGTTTATTTCAGGTTGGAGAATGAGCATCTGAATAATGCAGGTAAGTTTAGAGCTGTGAAGACAGTGCCACTTCCTTTTCATGAGGTGGATGAACAAGATTGAGACAATAGAGTAGTAGAATTAGAGCCATGCAAATTTATTCCTATATTCATCAAAACACAAATAATGATGCCATTGCACAACTTGATGATGATATATATATTTTTGGAATTTCAGTTTACAAAATAATACATACTTGTATACACAATTTTTTTGCAGTTGTTAATGACAATAATTTACTTCCATAATAATCTTGAGGTGTATTTGATGATTGATCCTAATTACCGATCACAATATGATCATTTATTATGTCAGATTGAATATATGTAATCTTAAATGATTAACGAGACTGGATACAATATAAAAACAAAATAATGCCAACAATAGCAACATACTAATTTTTCCGTTCAAAATACTTACCTAAAATAGAAAAAATCATTCATAAATTAAAATGACAAAGAATGGGTAAAGTAGTGCAACTGTTCTATACGACATTTATGTTAAGGTTATCATAATAATGGGTAATAAACATGATGAATGATATACAATTATTTGTAAATCTTATCCAGCTGAGTTAATTTTAGATTACAAATATAAAAAAATTTAAAAGGTTTTGACTTTATATCCAAAAAATCATTTGCTTTAACTTCGATTTACCAGTCTCGCCCCTCATCCACCGCAGAATGCATATAGAGTCCTTTTATATCTTATTTATTTATTAAATTATTACTATTTTTTTGAACAAATACTATAATCTATAATTACTACATTAATATTAATATTAAAATAATATATACTATTATAAAAAATGGCATTTAATAACAGAACATGACGAATTCTAGTTGTAGAAGTAGTAGGAGAGAGTTTGTTGGGCCTTGACATTGGAAACCACCCTTTTTTAAGGTTCAGAAGCCCAAACCCTCGTCACGAACACAAACGAATTAGGGCAGACAATAACCGAATCGAATCTCAAGAATCCTAATTATCGCTCACACAAACGCTGAACGGAAACCCTAAATCAGTGATCCGTTTTTAAACATACCCTGAGGGATAAGATTGTTGCTGATTTTTGTTGGAATCGTGT
This sequence comes from Scutellaria barbata, assembly GCA_028654395.1. Taxonomy (NCBI): domain Eukaryota; kingdom Viridiplantae; phylum Streptophyta; class Magnoliopsida; order Lamiales; family Lamiaceae; genus Scutellaria; species Scutellaria barbata. Next base: position 30,521,875 of record CM053647.1, read on the forward strand.
TTGTTCTTCGAGGTATGTAATTTCTATGTTGAAAATCTATATCTTGTGAATCTTGACACTCAATCGGTGTCGGTATTTTACTGCGTGTTCCCGCGTCGCAGGTATCTGAAATTTTAACTTGTAAGACTGATTTCACGTCTCAATTTACGCCGTAGGTATAGGATTATTTCCTGCGTACCCCCCACCCCCGTTTCCCTGTTTCCGTGTTTCAGAATTCACTGTATTGGAGTTATTGTCATTTGTGTATTACTGAGGAATCGAATGTGGCTGTGGGTTATCATGATGCATGAAACTAACATTGGTTTCTTATGTGTACGTCAAGATTTTCTATTCTGCGTCCTTGCTATTGTTCTACGGTATCTTGGAAGTTTTGCTTGTTACTCGTTATTTGAACGATGACTTAAGGTCGATAAGTTCTACCTAAGAAAAGTTTTTTCATGGTAGCGTGTTAATTTTCAATTTTTCATTCAAGTTTGCTGCTTTATTGTATCTGAACTGCATGTTTGTTATAATTGAAATAATATTATAATTGTTCTCTATGATTCATAAAGTGCGAATGGACTTTCTTGTCATTCTAAATTCTGTTTATTAAAAGTTGCTTTCTTTATCCATAAAGAAAGAAACTGCAAATATTTTTCTTTCGTTTTTGTGTATGTTTAGAACCCTGCTTCAGTTCGATAGATCATGTAATAATTGCTGTTCTTGAGTCATTTTCATAAAGCAGTTTTCATTTGGACAGCCAATGGTGTTGAAATTTTCAAATGAGATGTCTGTTATTACTCTTTTTATGTGGTTTTGCACGCTTCCATCATTTGATTTCTTCCTCATAATTTCTATGATAATATATATAGTTGTACTTTTGAGGTGTTATTTGTACTTTGTGGTGTGATGATATACTCAGATGCCATGCACATTGATTATGTGTTAAAAGAGACCAAAAAGATTCTGTGGAGGTGTTTTGAGTTTAGGAGGCTCATTAAAGTGGGAAGCCAATCATTGAAGACTGTTTCCCTGTTCATTATATTGTAACTGCATCTTGTTCATTCTTTACAGGAAAGGTCTTATTCATCTTCTTCTACCACTTTGCAACAATTAGCAAGAGCTTTGCAGGAAAAGTTTGACTCTTCGTGAGAGCAATGGACCCTGGACGCTATGGTCTCCATCAAGGATGGGAAAATAACAGCGTAATTGTGGTTTCCTTTTCATCACATATATGGGATGATATACAAGAAATTAGGATCATGTGATTGTCCATTTTTTTTCGGCATCTCTTCCTTAAGGAACATGAGAGAAGCCATGGGACAGTGAGGATGTGGAATCGTTTGCCTACGTTTACCATGATTATTACTTGCTGATATACCTTATTCTCTTGAATCCACAGGCTTTGGAGGGGTATGGTGCAGTTCATGATTCTAACTTTCGGTGAGTGCATGGTGATGCTTATCACTAGAGGGTTAGTTTCCGGTGGTTTAATTGAAGGATCTTGAGATGTGGTTTTCCTTCATAGTTTTTATTGGTTTCAGATGTTTGTTGAGCCTTTCATCAGAGCTATTTTATTCATTTTCCTTGATTCTCACCTTTTTTATTGGTTCTTTCTGGTCTTATGTTTCTAGAATTCCATTTAAGTTTTCCATTGTACATGTATCTTATTACTTGTGCTTGTTGTTTCTATTCCTTTCACTTCTTCCTATCGCACTTGCCTCATCTTGTTTTGGCAGGGATGGTGGATCTTATGATGATAGGAGGTATATAGATGAAAGGTTCTCTAGAGAAAATGTCTACCCAAGGGGTACCTTTCATCGGGATGTCTTGGAGAGGGATAACTATCCTCCTCCACCATCATCAGTTGGGATGTGGCCTCAAACAAGGAGGAGAAGCTATGAAGAAGAGTATTCTCTTGATAGAGATATTAGACGGCATGAGAAGCCGTATGTTGTTTCATATTATGATCCATTCTTTGGGAAGCTCATAGCATAATGAGATTGAAACATTTGTGGAATAAAATTATGGGATGGCAATCATTGTAACTGACATTATCATGATATGGTTTATAGGCCAGCTCGATATGGGGGGCGTGACCGCGAGGATTATGGATATGATGATTATGACCACAGATCTCGTGTTTCACATCAAAGCAGGGAGGACAGTCGTGAAAGGGATTATGATTATGGAAGACAAAGCTATGATTCTGACTATGACAGAGGTGGTAGGAGAGATGGTAACTGGAGAAGGCGTGAATCTCGTGACAAGGAATGGGACAAGAGAGGTCTGAGTCGTGAAAGGGATGAAAGCCCATATAGAAGGCGTGAGCATTCCCCTTCTCATTCAATTTCTCGCTCTCATTCTCGTGGTCATGATGATCGGGCCAGGTCAAGGTCTCCTCGAGGCAGGAGTCATGGTAGAAGTCATAGAGAAGATAGTTATGATGACAGTCGCTATGATAGAAGTGACAGGCGAAGAGATCGTGAAGATAGACATCAGCATGACCATTATTCTGTTGTATGCTCCATGTGTTCTTCAGTTCTTGTCGGATCTCCATTATTTTTTTGCAATAATTGGTAAATTAACCAAGTGGTTCCACTCTCTCTTTTTAGGCTCCCTCTGCTACTGTTGTGGTAAAGGGCCTTTCTCAAAAGACAACAGAAGAAGACTTGTATCAGATTCTCGTAATTCCTTTATCCATCTTTCATTTATATTTGTCAAAACACATTGTTACTTTATTTCTGCCAACCGCCTTTGTTACCATATGCATGATTCATTTATCTGAATCAGGCTGAGTGGGGACCTCTTCGTCATGTTCGTGTGATTAAAGAGAGAAATTCTGGCATCTCTCGTGGATTTGCTTTTATTGATTTCCCTTCTGTGGTATGGAAGTACAGGTCCTGTCATTATACTTCATATTTTCTTAAGTGCCATAAAAAATTGACAGTATTGTTGTCCTAGGATTCCGCACAGGCAATGATGGATAAACTTGGGCATGAAGGTCTTCTTGTGGATGGTAGGAAGCTTTTCTTTGAGTACAGGTATACTCACATTTTTTGTTGCTCTTCTTTGATGGTAGGAAGCTCGTCTGAGTCAATGAATATTATTGTAAACTTACACTTTTGTTACAGTAGTAAGCCAACCGGGGGGGCTAATGGATCTCTTGGAATGGATAGTGCATCAAGATCTGGGCATGGTAGTCATAGAAGTATGATGGTCCCATCTGATTGGATGTGCACAATATGCGGCTGTGTCAATTTCGCCCGTAGAACATCCTGTTTTCAGGTTAAGTTTATTATTCCTCTCTTTTTTTCATTTAGCAAGTATCTCCTTTCTGGATTGAGACAATCTATCCGGTCGAACCTTATTTTCTAGGGATATTTTTCTTGATAGAGAACTCTTAAGTGATGTTAAGTTTATTTTGTCTTTATGGGGAAATCATGTTGCAAGGTAATGGGTTCTATGTCCAGGGCTTACGTCCACATTCCTCAACTCTATACTTATATTACTTCAGATCTTGTTGGTGCTCTCTAAGCTCATACACATGTGCATTGTTTTCTTGTTAGAAATCTTGTTATTTTTACCTAAATCCAATTAACTATATAACTTTGTTTCTTAGTATATAGTCACTGACGCCTCTATTAAATACGAATCTTTTCTTTAATTAGTGTAATGAGCCAAGAACAGAAGATGCTCCCGCAGCTGATATGACATCAAATTCCACATCTACTGGCAAGAGAGGAGAAGCAGGTTAGGTTTACTTCTAAGAGTTCTGTCAGCTAGAGTGGGTCTTACTTTATAGAGGAACTTTACCTGAAGCGTCTTCAGGTCCTACACATGTTCTTGTTGTCCGTGGATTGGATGAAAATGCCGATGAGGAAATGCTTCGTTATGAATTTTCTAAACATGCTCCTATTAAGGTGAATTTACTTTTTCAAAAATGCCTTCTTACCTTAGTTTTATAATTTATTATAGTTGGCATTCTATACAGTATCCATAGTAATTTCTAATATTGCAGGATCTGCGGCTTGTTAGAGACAAATTCACGCATGTCTCAAGAGGATTTGCATTTCTTCATTTCTACTTGGTAAGTTTCATTTTATGATTGATTTTGAATGTGCATTGGTGAAGCAATGTGGACAACATTCCCGGTTCTGTTCTGGAAGAGAATGTGGCTTAGGATATCATTATAATTCTAATAACATAAATGAAATCAATTCATATCTGGAATGAGTTAAAAGAGTGGTGGACAAGATGCTGTCTATTATATACTATAACAAATAGGCATGTGGAAACTGAGCTCGAAAGTTTTCCCTTCTTCATCATGAGATAGGATTGCATAATATTGTCTCTGTGTTCTTTATTCTGTCAGTATTCTTCTTTTACTGGACATGTTTATTTTCATAAAAGTTTGTTAATTATCCTAATCCTGATCTTCAGGTGGAAGATGCCACCAGAGCACTAGAAGCAACTAATGGTACTACTTTGGAAAAAAATGGTCAGATTCTTCGTGTTGCCTATGCCAAGAGTATTATTGGACCCGGATCAGCAGTTTCAGGAGCTTCTCAGTCAAGCAATCTTGCAGCTGCTGCCATTGAAGCAGCTACCTTTGCTCAGCAGGTTTGATGCGTCTTTCCTCACAACATGCCACATACTTGGCTACCATATCTCTACTAGCAAATATCAAATATTGTTTGGCTGTCAGTCTGATATCCCAAAGTTGTATGATAGTGAAGTCTTCTTGCAACAATAATCAGTTGACCTTTTTTTTCCTTCATTTGCCTATTTATATGTGCTGCTGCATCTATGAACAACTTTATAGTTGCTCAGCTTCTCCATACTGCATACAATACAAAAATTAAACATCCACCCCACAGTATCTATGGTTGCTTGAGTTCTGTTTTTTTTTTTTTTTACAAGCTGTGTGATTGAGTAGAGGTCCATGAATTTTGATGCTAATTAACCTAGATTTTGAAGTAGTACATTGTTTCCTTTTCTATATTTGTCCAATTTAATCCATTTATATTAAGCACCCTTCACTTACAGGAATGATCAAATTTTCAGGCTCTTTAGTAGTGTGGCAAAGAAAGTTATTGGTTGTTATGTGATCCTCCAAAGAGTAATGGGCAATGCTTGCATACAGTTATTAAATGTTTTGCATGGTTTATGATCTTCTTTTTGGCTTCTTTTAGTCTTACTCATGTGGCACCAACTTACCAATCGTATTGATGTTTGGCTTCTGCTGTTGGTTTAATACATGTAGTTAATCTATGTTTTTCTCTTTATCTTTTAGTATGATGCAGTTGGTTGGGCGCCAAAAGAATATAATCCAGAGGACAACCAGTCCGGTCGTAGTCATCAGCAGGGTGGACACGTCGCAGGTCAGACAGATCCTTCAGCTCCACAATCTGGGTTTGTGTGGGATGAAGCCTCTGGTTATTATTATGATGCTGCTTCTGGTTTCTACTATGACGGGAATTCAGGTTTCTCAACTTACTCATAGTGTCCTGTTTTATGCTTTCTTTGATATGTTACTGACTTGTTGACATAATAAGGTCCCTCTAACTATTCAGGCCATGGTCCTTAGCCACACTTTTCTTTTATGATTTGTCATATATCTGCTGTATTCATTTTCCTGTACTTGAAAGTATTATGGTTTACATTCACGCATACTTGAAAACAATCTATTATGCAATTGTATATGTTCCGCTTTCAAATCAGAACACTTACAGATTAGTGTTGAATCTTGATATGTGAAGGTTATTTTTTGGTTTCAAGGTCAAAGAAACATGATGAAGTTGTTCTACTATGTAATATACTGCATAGACTCATGTAATTTGGAATGTTTTAATACTCAATGAGTATAATTGTCAGAGGATTCAACTTGGTTTATTTAATGTAATCATTGTTTTCTTGGATGGCATATGCAGTGTTTAGTGATAGACTGTTTCATGGATCCTAATGAGCTTTGTCTGTTACTTTGAGTAGTCCTACTCCTAGATGTTTTTTATTTGATTTGCACTACATTGGCATTATATGGTCGCAGCTACCCACATTTCCCCCCTGTGTATGTGTGTGTGTTTGTATTTATTTATGTATAACAATATGTGAGTATCTATCCATATATCCATCTGTAAGGAAATGTGTTAACTATAACGTTCTTTCTCTGAATAAACACCTGAAGAAGATGGTTAATTTCCTTATCATCTACTCTACAGGTTTATATTATGATGGGAATAATGGTCTCTGGTATACTTTTGATCAACAAACTCAGCAGTATATTCCTTGCGCTGATCAGAATAGCAAGACAGCTGAAAAACAAAGTGAGACTTCCAAGACATCGGATAATAGAAAGGTCATCATATCTGCACCAGCTGCTACAGTAACATCAAATGAGAAAGCTGCTTCATTACCAGATGCTGTCCAGGCTGCAGCTGCAGCTGCAGCAGCTGCTGAGAAGAAAGAAAAGGAGAAACTAAAAGAAATAAAACTTGCCTCAAAAAGTAGCATCATGGCTAACAAAAAGAAGATGAATAATGTCTTAAACTTGTGGAAGCAAAGAAGTCATGAAGGACAAGCACAACGTGTGGCTCTCGAGGATGACCAGCCATCTTCTCTGGTTGAAGAGAGATCTAACCAAGCATCATCCATGAAGAGCAAGTTCAAAAATGAAGGTTCGATAATGAAAGAAAATACTATAGCTATGATAGGCTCAACAAGTGCCCCAAATCAATCTGCCAGATTGGACTCCCAAGACAGGCCGAGGCCTGTTGTTGCCAGTTCAGGGGGGCCTTTAAAAGGGGTTATTAGGGGTTCTGGCTTGGGGGTTGTGAAATCAGATACAGTTTATATGGGTCAAGGAGATAGTACATTGGCTTCGTCTGTTAGTACGTCTTCTGCAGGATCGTTGCTGACACTGACAGAATCTTCGACGGTGACTCCGTTTAGAACAGATGCATCTGCATTGGGTTCCTACGTACCACCTCAAGCTGCTGGAAATGGTAAAAGAAGGTTCTCTGAGATGCCATCTGCTTCAGTTGGAAACAGAGAACAGTCTCAAACAATTTACAGAGACCGTGCTGCTGAACGGAGAAGTTTGTATGGTTCATCATCATCTTTTGAGGACGATTTGAATGCTGCAGCTGGAGATTCAAGTAAGCTTTTCACTATATCCTGTTTATATGTCCCTTTAATTTTACACTTTTTCTCGACGAGCATTAGTATCTAGATTGAAACAAGATTTATATCTAGGCTCCTTGTGGTTTGAATGACTCTGGGACTTGACAGAAATAAGGTGTGTGATAGGCGATTAGTTGCAGTAGCTTGGCCTTAGCCTCAAAGCTTTGACTACTGCAATTATGTGTAAAATTGAGAAGATTCCAATGGTCGAATTGCTAGTTTTTTTGTCTACCGACTCTGTATTGACTCGTGAGAAATTTGTGTTGTTATTCCGGGAACTTCAAGATCGAGATCCAACAAATAGAAGGGGTGTTGTGGACTCCATGCCTTTCCCTCCTGGTGTTGGTGGTGGAAGAAGTAGTGGTGATGCAAATACTCAGAGTTACGAGGTGATAACAGCAGACAGGGCCATTGATGAGAGCAATGTGGGCAACCGGATGCTACGCAGCATGGGCTGGCATGAGGGCTCGGTATCATCTCTAAACCCTTCCTTCCATACCTTTTCACATCGGTTTATGTAAAAAACTTAATGTTACAGATAATTTAATCAATTCATTTACATCACATTCTTGAGTCAATAATTATATCTTTTACTTTGTTTCAAATACTTTTCCTCATTGCTTAACTATTCATGATTTGTCCAGTAGTTTTTCTAGCTAGGATAATTAAAATAATTACCCTGAGATTGAGTCTACTTACAGAGAAAAAGCACATAAGGTTGTTTCTTACCACTGGGTGTGTGTGTAGGAAACCACAAACTTCAAGAGGCCTACTTGTAATACATAGGGAGTATTTATTAAAAAACAAACCCCATCGAGTTTTTCCAAATTAAGCTAAACTTCAGCATAGCTTTTGGAATTATCCAATTTCTAGCTTTTTACATCAATTTCTCTACTTCTAGCTTGGAGCTTCAACAACCATATAAGGCATCGGTGCATAGTGGCCAGCTAGATATTTTTCTATCTTGATCTGACTTTTTTGGTGGAACTTTTGCTTGTGTCTTGGTGTTGAATTTTTGTGCAGGGACTGGGTAAAGATGGGAGCGGTATGGTAGAGCCCGTTCAGGCTCAGGCCACTGAAACTAGAGCCGGACTAGGGATTCATCAACCGAAGAAAGTGGATCCAACTCTGGAGGTTCAGGCTGGAGATAGCTACAAAGCTGTTATTCAGAAGAAAGCCATTGCACGATTTCGAGAAATGTCGTAAGGTGAGTCAAAACTCAGGAAGGAAGCAAAATGGTGTACAGCCTTGATATTGAGGAAAACCTTCTGAATTTCTGTATAAGGTTGCTCTGGGTTTTAAGCAGTGCCATTTCAGTGTTGTGATTTTCCTTTTAGCTGGAGAGTTTAACCCATTGTAGCATTATCAGATTCAGAAATTTATATCCATCATTAAATCAAACATTTGATTTGAGTGTTTGATTTTGAACAGTTTGTTATTTCTTCAATTCTTGTGTAACTAACTAATAATAGTTAGATTTGATTATCTTATATTTTTTTGAAGTATACACATGGATGAAGTTCTAACTGATGATGGGTAATAAAGGATGTGTGACAATTCCTTTTCTCTTTCAATAAAATATGCATCAGTTTTTCTTATTGTTAAAACCTCATGTTTTCTTATTTCTCATTTTCGTTTGTGTTCTTAGAATTTTCTCCCAAGTTAATCTAAAGATGATCCCAACAGTAATGTTACATTGTTTAGCAGGTTTAAATAGGTCGATAAAATTGTAAATTTTTATCTTTTGTATACAATCTTCTCCCAGAACTGAATGGCTACAGATATAATTTTTTTATAAAAAAACTTGGGTACTAACAAATTCTTGATAAAAAACTTATAAGTTAATTTGATTTTATTACCCCTTCCACTCCTATTACATTTAAAAAGTAATTAAAAGAAATCTTGATTAAAGTTTGTACATAAATCTTTTTGCAGAAGTTAAAGAAAAGCAAATGAAAAGTAAAAACTATAGTCTATTGTATTAATATAAATTGAAGCTTCCACTATTGATGAATTTAACACCCTCATTTTCTGACACACCCCTCTTCTAAATGCACATATTTTATATAAGATGAGAACATCCTCACCCCATACCTTTCTTAACACATTCCAATTCTTTTAACTTTTAATTAAAATAATATAATAATAATAATAATAATAATAATAATAATAATAATAATAATAATAATAATAATAATAATAATAATAATAATAATAATAATAATAATAATATATCCATAATACCATTACATATAAAAAAGAAAAAAGCAAAGCCCTCCCCATTCCCTTCATCCTTCCGTACACTACTCTTGTTTTCTTTTTTTTCTTTTCATTTCCTTCTTGAATCATTAGAAAATAACACTCTAATACAATGTAAATCATTTCATGATCCAACTAAATACATAACATTAGACAAAAATCGTATAAAAATACAAAAACTTTGATACAATGAAATTATTCCGTTCGATTTTGGTAGGCCAAATACATAGAGATGTGTTCAACCATCAGACGTCGAATATGTAATCGAACACACTATTACATGTTCGAAGTCTAACGACCGAGCACATCTCTATGTGTTTGGCCTATTAGGGTCGAACGAAACTATTCTTTTTTTTTTATTATTCAATTTTTTTACATAATTTCATATAATACTTACATATTTAGATAACTCATGAAAGAATTTGATGAATATTGTTGATTTATTCTTAAAAAATTAAGAAAAAAAAAAAGAGAGAAGCAATATGAGGAAGACAGGTGAGGATTTCCATTTTTTTTATCTTATGGATAAAGTAAGAATTTAATTTATTTTTTAATTAAAGTATTAAAAAATTAGAGTGTGTAAAGAAAAAGATGGGATGTGGATAATGACACCCTTTTATTTAATATATTCCTTAGACTATATTTGGAAGAGATTTGATATGTCAGGATTTCAAACTTTAAAATCTATTTCTCTATTTAAATTTAAATTACAAAATCCGAACATAATTATTACTATCTATATTACAATTAATAATTATTATCAAATATATTTTTTTATAAAAAAAAAATCACATAAACCCATTTTTTCACAATAAAATATTATATTCACTCACATTTTCCATAATTGATTTGAGATCTATAATATAATCCTATTCTATTAAATTTTCAAACAAACATATAATTTTTACTATTCAATTTTATTATAAAATCCAAATTTCAATGAAAGCATTTCTCCAATCCCATATAATTCTCTTCCAAACATACCCTTAAATTTCCATTTACTAAATTCCTTGTCCATTCCTTTCAAGACACAACTACCGCGGTCCCGCCGCCGCAATATTAAATTCCTTCTCCTTCCTTTCACAGTTCCGGTTGTATTGACTGTGAGGGATAGGTTGATTCCTTCTCCGCTGTTGCTTGTTTCTTGTTCAATTCCACCTGCCATCCGCGGTTGAGCACCTCACTTCTTATCCGCTCCACCCCGCCGCGTCTCGCCGTCGCCGTCCCGGCTCTCTCTGTTGCTGCTCTTCTTACCGCCGGTAGCAGTGCTTGTGTATTAGCGATGGGAAGGGGTATAATAGGAAATCGAGGAGGGTGTATAGACTAAATAAATAAAAAGATCTTATGGGGTGTAATTAGTTGAGGGGGTGGGGTGTATTCATAAAATAAAGGGCTGCTAATATAATAGCGTACCCCCTTCTGTAATAAATCAGTGGATAGGCAAGAAAAAGAAGAAGAACAAGATTGAACAAGGTTTTGTTTATACTCTTTCGCCGTTGAAAATGGATGCCATTAGCAGCTGCAGAATTCTTGGCTTTGATCATTCTCTATGCTCCACAACCAACACCCACATCAATATCAAACCCTCCTTTTCTTCTCTTCCCTGTTCCCAGCTTCTCAGACCTAATTTTGGTCTTCGCCGCAAAGATTTTGCACTTCCCAGGTTAGCTTTAGCTTTATTCGAAAGATAACAAAAACCCAAAATAGAAAAAATTGTTTTTTTTTTTTTTTTTGCATGCTTCTATCCTCAGTGGATTAGTTCTTTTGATTTTGCATATTGTGTACTATTAATTGGAGTTTATAGTTTAGCAGATTGAGGATTTCCAACCGAAGAAATAAGGGTGTCGAACAACGGTTTAGGGCGCCTAGGATTTCATGTTTGTCGAATGATGAATGCAAAGAAACAGAGTCCTTTTCAGAGGATTCTCAACAGGTATATTTCCTTTTATATATTAGTTTTGATTGTCATTTTGGATTATAAATAATAGAAATGATCCTGTTGTTATGTTATTCTTGATTATTGTGTAATTGCTTGCCTATTTGTACAATAATCTAGCTTGCTAGTTCTGTGTCAGTTAAGTAATGTCACGGGTAAATGGGCACTCGTCTTGTAAGATGCCCTTTGCACAGGTGAAATTCAAGCTGCCGATTTTCTGGTTCTGTATTTTTTGGAAGTAAACCATTAAGGGAAAATGATATTGGTTGAAAAAGATTGGCTTCAGTCATCTAACAAGTTTGTGACAGTTATTGATTGTACACTTTCTGAAATAGATTGATGTTATCCTAAGGGAGCATGTAAATGTACTTGGTGCTTGTGGTTTTGAGAATTTAGTTGTCTCCTGGTTTCGAGGATTTTATTTTCTGTAGTGTATTAGTATAGTGTAGTACAGTCACTCCACTCTTTATTACTACTATAGAGTTGACATGGCTCAGCATTGTTCTTCCTTACAAGATAGAAATAAAATTCTTCTGCCATTTTTCTGGAATAACTGCAATAGAACGGTATACCTTTTAGTTCTAGGTCATGTTTCTTGACACCTCGAATGTGAAAACAAGAGACAAGATTAAGTTCTTATTACTATCGTACTTGATAATATTGAGTGTTCCCCACGATGCCATCATATGGTTGTTCTCGCATTGAGAGGATGAAAATACTTGGGATACTCCTGAATCTATTGAGTGTAAATATTGTGTTGACCATGCAGAGGAACTTTCTCATCAGATCAATTCCATTTATTCTGGGTTGTATACAATTTATTACAATTTCACCGTTGGTGGCTCTGAAACATGTCTGATGCTTTCAGCATAAGTAGTTATCTTATCAGCTCTTTTCAATAATTTCTATTGTGATGAAGTATTTGCGATAGACTGTGCTCCTTCCCTTGCTTACAGGAGGCTTCTATTGATCTGAAGCTGCCAAGGAGAAGTCTGTTTGTAACTTTTACATGTGATGCTTGTGGTGCACGATCACAAAGGTTAATAAATAGATTAGCTTACGAACGTGGGCTAGTTTATGTGCAGGTAACTATGGATTTATGTATTGGTATTTGCTATTATACCCTGTTGTGTTGCCTTGGTGTTCTATCATTTCATTTATGTTTGATCGTACATCCTAGCTGTTACCTATTTCTATCAAACTGAAGTCAGTGATATGTTATCTAAATCTTTGACTATGTTCGCAAGCTTCTCCAGCAAATGCACACGTTGCCAGTTAACGAATGGTCTTACTGACCTTCATTTTGACCAATGTCTATGTATGCATTTTTTTACCACTCAGTAGAAAACACACATAATCCTATGTTATCTGAGAGTCACAGAATTAGGGTTCAGTGATGATATCTAGTGATCTTATATGGAGGCAGTAAAATTTATACAAACAGAATATTGTTGGTAAAGGCTTCTCTGCTTGAAGAAATAATTAAGTGGATAAGGGTGAAAGCTAGGGATGTGCAGCTTAAATTGAGTAGTGAATTTGAAGGGATATTTGATGTAAAATTTATTTTTCAGCATCCAAAAGTGGCTTCTAACCAATTAACTGGATCTTTTATTAACTGCGTCTGGTATTCCGCTGTGACATGGCGTTATATTTTTCTATTGGACATTTAGAGGCTTAGAGCATTCTGAATTCAAAAGCACTTGCCATGTGATTCTCTGTTAGTTGCTCTTTTGTCTTTCTATGCTGCTGTGATTTTTATTATTAATGTTTTTTTTTGTAACTAACTGACTCCTCTTTTCAACAGTGTTCAGGATGTTCTCAATATCACAAGCTAGTTGACAATCTTGGACTTGTGATAGAGTACAACCTCAAGGAGGAAATTCATTCGGATGCAAATATGGATCAAGTCTAGAGAAAGCTTTGAATCTAGTCGTGTACTCGCGCTCTTTTTTTTTCTTTTTCAAAACAGAAATATTTTTGTGCTCTGATGACTGTCATTAACAATTTAAAAAATTTATATAATGATAATACAACACGTGAGGGTAAAGAATGAATATCATATGGATAAAAATGGAGTGATGCTCTGATCCTCTTCTGTATGCCAATACACCTTTTTCCCAATGCCAAAATGTTCAGACTGTGTATCTACAGGAGACTGCTTGTCCCAAGAAACTTAGGAACAAAAGCCACTGAGAGCCACCAAGGTAGCCATGGCCAATCCAATGGTCACCTGCATTCTAGTTCTTCCATTCTGATTGAGCGATCCACCACCATTCTGTAATAAAATCATGAGGAATCAGCAAAATATATGATGTGTAAACATTTTTATAACTTCATATTACATTGATTTCAGTTTCATTACCAAATTTAAAGTTGGTGAAGGTGCTGGTGTTGTGTCTTCAGTATCTTGTACTGTTGGGGGCGCCGGAGGGCTTTTAATAGTCGGTGCAGGAGCTGGTGCATGATGATGTCTATGCCTATGCTTTCTTTTCTTGTGCCTGCTAGGCGCTGGTGCCGGTGCTGAGATTGGTGGTGCAAAGAATGGTGTCGGGGCCGGAGTTGGTGCCGCCTTAGGCGGCGGCACTGGTGCAGGGACCACAGGTGCTGGTGCAGATGTTGGGGATGCTTGTGGTGGAGGCACTGCCGGTGGTATGGCCGGCGGTGAAACAGTAGGCGGTGGGGGTGGTGAAGCTGGTGGTACGGCTGGTGGTGAAGCTGTTGGTGGTGGAGGTGATGATACTGGTGGCTGTGATGGTGCTGCAACAGGTGCAGCTGGTGGAGGTTGTGGTGGTGGGGTGGTGGGGGTTGCAGGCGGGGGAGAGGTTGTCGGGGCGGCTATAGCTGCGGCTGGTGGAGATGCTGTTGTCGGTGGTGTATTGGAAGGTGAAGCTGCTGGTCCTTGGGCATTTACAGACAACAAAATGCAGAAGAAAGGAAGAGAAACCCACAGAAATGTAGCCATTTTGGTAAGAATTGGAGTTGATTAGAAGTTGCATTTGCATGTATTTATATCACATTTTGGTGGTATAGAAATGGTTTGGTGATATATCATAAAGGGGAAATGTAGCCATCATTTGTTGTTAAGAAAAGCTACAAATTTTGCATACCTGGATTATGGGTGACGATTTGTGACTCAATACGAGCATGACACGATACAAAAACACGAACCACATGGTAAACAAATTGAGACATAAATTATCAAATTTAATTAAAATTATACATGTTTTTATGATTGATCTTCTTCAGCCCTTTAGAAACTAATAGTATTGGTCATATGTTGCAATCAACAATACGAGCATGATTGGATCAAAATCATTTTCTTGACAACAACCAGTAATCAAGTTATAGTGTGATTACACTCCATGATCATGCATTAATTTTTTAATCATTTTCTTTTTTTGGTCATTCGCAAAATGTGAGATTATTAGATGTTCCTTTAGAGTAAAGGCAAATGCATTTCTGCTTTGTAAATGCAAGGTGTATAAAGGGTAAGTTGTGGAGACTAAGAAAAAGGGACCTGTTTTTGTTAAGCAATCGTATTGTCAATTTTGATTTCCAAGCAAATCTTTGTTTATGATTGAAGATGCTCCCTTTGTCTTTTTCTTGAACAAATTATCAAGTATAGTGAAATAAGTGAAATGGGGAGGTTATGGATTTAAACAAGATTACATCTTAATATGACCAGTATTGATGTATAAATTGTCAAGTATAGTGAAATAAGTAGTGATGATTTCATTAAACTTTACATATCCATGATGTGTATTTTCCTCTGGCTAATAGTGATAAAGAAATTAATTGACACTTAAAAATATGGTGAAAAAAGACTTAAAAAAAGGGAAAGAAAAAAAAAAAAAAAAAAAGAGGAAAGAAGCAATGTGACATTTAATTAATGCAACAGAAATATCAGTTGTGAAACACAAGGATTTAATTATTTATATTTTTCTATTAAGAAACTTTTTTATGGGCATTTATATTTTCTAACGGTATTAAGAAAGTGAGTTAAGAAAAGCCATCTCTAATAATCTATTCCCCAACTCATGATGACGATATATCAACAGTATTGCCAATTCTTTAAAACAACTGTCACTTTCCAATAAATGCAGATTAGAGCAAAGCACCCAATTCTGGTATTATGTCTCCATCTATTGAGAGAGAGAGAGAGAACCAAAAATTTTACATTATTAAGAAATAAAAATTTCATCCTCAAGAAAAAGGAAATGCAAGATGCCAAACTATGCCTAAAAAAACAGAATCAAGAACTTGTTGTACTGAAGAAATCTGCTCAAATAACAAGCATAGTTTTATAGTTTGAAGAACAGGAAATGCATTGCCCTGTTCACTAGAGACATAACATTAGGTTGAAAGCATCATGCATCTTCGCCAATAATTTAGACGGACGGTGTGAAATGGGAAGGCATGAAGGTGGTGGTGTCGAGGCAGTCTCATCTTTCTTATCTTTCTTTCTCCTACGCTTGAAGAATTGCTGCATTGCATCTGCACATTCTGATGACAACACCCCTCGTCTAATAGTTATTTTAGGATGGAAAGGATGAACTGGGGCAGGTGGCTTATCACTTGGTTTGGCATCATTTCCTCCATCACCACTGGGAAAAAGCCTGTAAATGTTGATCAAAGGTTCGAGAGAGTGGTGACATCAGAAATTTCATTGATCATCATTTCATGCCAAAGAACTAGCCTTACATAGTGTAATTTACTGACTCGAGAAAGGGAAAGAAATACTGGTTCCCTCATTATTTATATTTATTATTTTATAGAATCTGTACAGCAGTCACTAAGAGGGTACTATTGCATTAAGTTCATGCATGCTAAAAAAATCTATTCTATGTCTTTTGTGTCAAATCACACAGGCATGAATCTGGTTACAAGAAACGGAATAAAAGAAGAATCAGCAACAGGCATGTAGTGAATTGTCATTTATAAGCAGCAAATAAGAGATCCTTCGGATAAATTTTGAGCTATCACAAGAGAATCAAAATCCAGATTTCGCCAAAAAAGCATCAGAAGCAAACAAAGCATAATTAAAGCATGTTATAAAATATATTCAGGACTCCTCTAGAGTATAAATACCTAATCCAGCTGCCATCAGCTCCCAGAAGCTTATTAGGAGCTCCCCATACAACAGTGTCTACTCTAGCTTGAAGTATTGCTCCAGCACACATGGGACACGGTTCAAGTGTTACGTACAATGTTGTTTCCTGTAGATGAAAACAAACTTGATGTTATGCAGAAACATTATATTAGACATATCTTGGTGACTTTGGAGACAGAATTGTTGTAATTAATAAATAAATTATTTATTTATTTATTTTCAGAAGTCATAAATGTTATTCATAGTCAAGAGATCTATTAGTTTTTTTAACCACTCAAACATAAAACATATCCTTCTGGGTAGCATAAAATAAAACTCAACCCAGAAGCAATTCTTAAGATAATTTTATTTCTAACTATGACTCAAAATATTGGCATTATAAACTCCAAAAGAATCCCTCAATTTGATTTCATAGTCAAAACATATAGTTAACATGAATAAAAGTGTTCCAAAGAGTAATCACCATGTAATTTCATAGATAAATTAGTGTACTTCTTCCAGGACGAAAAGAAAATAAGATTATGTTTGTTTTTTAACTTTGAAGTGGAAAAATGTAGAATTCATATTTAGGCCAGTGTAATTAGAATCTGAGGTTGCTCTTGGATGCACAGTTACCAACCACCTTAATGCTAACTAAATTTGGGCAACTGTCAACCACAGCAACGATTTTACAGCCAACCAGATAATTATGTTCAATGAACAGAGACAGAGATATTACTGAAAGC
The DNA here is from genome assembly GCA_028654395.1 of Scutellaria barbata. Classification (NCBI taxonomy): domain Eukaryota; kingdom Viridiplantae; phylum Streptophyta; class Magnoliopsida; order Lamiales; family Lamiaceae; genus Scutellaria; species Scutellaria barbata. The sequence continues at coordinate 30,539,066 of CM053647.1, forward strand.
CTCCATGTTCGGAGCATGTTTGAAGCTTCCCGTATGCACAGAATTTCTGCATGGGCAGTGGAGTCACGCAGCTCTTCTACCCTGAAATATGTACATCAAAAAATTTATAGTTGTTCCACAGAACAAACAAAAAATCAGAACAAATAAAAATAACTTACAGATTGCAGCCACGACCAATTATTTTTCCATTGTGCACCAGCACAGCCCCCACGGGTACCTCCCAGTTGTCAGCAGCTTTTTGGGCTTCCAACAATGCTTCCCTCATAAACATTTCATCAACTTTTCGCTGCGCTGCTTCAAGCCTATATGCTTCTTCCCATTCAGCAAATCTATCTTGAACAACGTGGTCTTTCCTCAGAAGTTTCTTTTGTTTCGTATTCCCCTCATTAACTGCAGACCCTGTTTGCTTCAATGATTCAGTATTTAGTTGCTCCCTCATGCTGCTATTTGATGCATGGGCTTCTCCTGCTCCTTTATCCCCTTGTACAGCAGGAGATCTTCTCAGCCTTAATGCAGGTAAAGGAATTGAGGAGTCAACTACCGTGGTTAAAGAGGTATCTCCAGAATTTCCTTCAGAAATTTCTCCACCAGAAGGCAAAGAAATGCTGACTTGTGCTGAACCACTTTCTTGAATAACTGAGGAAGATGGTGCATTTATACCCTCATGCCTTAGATGGCCTTCTGAAGTTGATGAGCTGGAAATTTCTTCAACTTGAGAGCGGATCGTTGATACATGACTGCCAGATGAACCTTGTGTAATGATTCCCCCCTCCTTTTCTTCAGTTGCCTCTTCATTTTCCTCTGCTTCATGTCCAGAAAACCATGTTACACTACTTACGGACTGATTGGGTGAACTCCTTCCCCCTGTTTTCCTATCTGAGCTATGGCCTTCAGAACGTGACGACCACCGCAACAGAACAATATCTGAAATGATATTCCACATGGACTTTCCGGTTTTCTTTACAATGGCATTGCCAGCTTTGCTTGCATCATCTTGGACTTCAGCCTTTGAGAGTTCCTGAACAGATAGTTCGTCTACTTTCCACATTTCATCTGAAGGTCCCCCCTTTGTTCTAGGCTGCTGACTATCATTCCCTAAGTCATGGTCCTTTGAATGAGAATCTCCAGAAATGTCCTGATGAGAAACCTCAGTTTCATAAGTTTCCTTCTCCCATTGGATTTCAGAACTCGAAATTTTATTCCTCACTTGTTCAACAAACTCACCAACATAGTGTGCTGAGGATTTCTCTAATCGAGAAGCAGATCCCATTGCATCTTCATCAGTGGCAATACCAAACTTTTGTCCAAGAGACATCGAACCTGTCTTTGGTAATTTGGGTAGAGGTCTCACTGGTGTGTCTGATTCAGTCTTATTTCCATCCTCCACCCTAAGCACACCAGTATATAGAACTCTGTTCAACTCATCAGATTCATTGGTGGATTTAGCTCTCTTGGTAATTCTGTAAGGTATTAAGGAGTGAGGCTCGTTTGGTCCTAAAGATGAGCTAGAAGCTAAATTCACGTTCTCTTCTTGCTTTTTAAGTTCTGTTGTTTCCCTCTTCAAAATTGACTGTCCATCTTTTCTGCTTATTTGTTGGGAGTTTCCCCTTGATTCCACCAGGCCACTTACTTGATCATATTGTTGCTGTTGCTTCTTTGCATCATTAATGGTACTATGAATATTGGTTGAGTAGTCTTCCGCTCTAACACTGCTTTCTAAGCTTTGCTGGACAATGGAAGTCTTTCTATAATCAATCTCTTGTACTTTTGATACTTCAGAAACCTTACGAGAATTCCTCTGATACTCGTCCTCTCTGGTACTGAGTCGATGTTCTCCAACTGTTTCCTGATTTAAACTTGCGATTTTAGTAGACATCTCACCTTTTTCAGTGTAAACTCTTTGGGACCCAGAAGAGTTTCTAACATCACCACTGCGGCTATCCTGCCTTCCCGCAAAATGTTTATACTTCAGCATTGTTTCAGACTCTGAAACTTCATCACCTGCTTGCGTAATCTGTTGTTTCCTTTCTTCATCATGCGTTGTGCTTTGAGTTAATTTTACCTTCGTATCATCATAGCTCACATTATAATCTGAAGATTTTTCATAATTACTTTCATGTGACATTGAAGACTTTGACTCCTTTAGTGAGGTTCCTTGTCTTGACTCCATCTCTTCAACTGAAATATCAACAAGTTTCTTCTCCGACTTCTTTCTAAAGTCGGACTCAACAACACTCGATCCAGTGCGTAATTCTTTTGATGAGATCTTCTCTGTCAAACTAAATGCATGGTCTTCTCTGTAGTTTGCACGCCTCTGATCCTCTTCCCTGGTGTCCTGGTAAACTATTTCATCATTCCTTGAATTCCTCTTATGACCACTCGATGAGCCTTCCTGAAATCCCCCTTCCGTAAGATCAATTTCATTGTCACTGACATAATCACCATTTGAAGAGAGGGAGTAATACGACGAGCCACTAGATCCATCTTTCACCAACTTCTGCCTGTGCTCCTCCTTCCTCAACAAATGCTGCTCCTCTTCTGTCTTTAACCTCACCTTCCAATTCTCTTTTCTTAACATCGATTCTCTCTCTTGTTTTCGTTTCTCTTCAGTCCTTTGGCTTGCTTTCCTCAACAAGGCCTCCCTCTCATCTTTTTCGCTATCTGTTTTATTCTTCAATAAAGCACCCTTATGTTCTCTCCTTAAACTTGCTTTTCGATTATCTTCCCTCAATAACTCTTCTTTCTCTTCTTCCCTTTGAATTATTTCCTTCCTCCTATTATTATTCTTCCTCGAACTAACAACCGATCCATGCTCGCTCCTCGAATCGCTCTCTGAAACACCCACATCAACTCTTTTCTTCTTACTCCCACACTCATTGCACACCCCACCATTCTCTCTCCTTTCTACCACTGGTTTCCTCACTAATCTCTGAGTCCCCTTTCTCACAAGATAACACTCTTCACCAATATCCTCAGTCAACAAACTAAGCAAAACCTCCGCCTCATCCACGCCCCCAACATCACACCTTTCACTCCTTTCCTCATAAACCAAACACTTATTATATCTCCTTTTTCGCCTACTCACACTTCTCTCCTTAACCTTACAAACTTCAACACAATAACAAACCCCATCAACATCACAAGCTGGTAAGCGCGAATAATAATCGTAACCACCCGAAATCAGTCGTCTATAAGGCGACCACTGAATTAGAGAGGATTGCCTAAATCCATACAAACTACACCCATAACTTGGGCTTAAGGGCACAGTATAAATCGAATTACAACAGCAAGAACAGCACGATTTAGAGGATGAATAGGCAAAAGGGCGACTTACATTTGAGCAATGTGCATAGTCATTCGTTGAAAACACGAGTGATCCTCTTGTTCTTAGTGAGATTGTTGAAGTAATACCAGTGTTGAGCATAGCTCAAATTCACAGAGAAACAAAATTCGAAGGAAAAAGTGTTACCTTTGGGTTACAAAAATGAGGAAATGTGAAGATCCACTGCTGATTCCTGTGGAGTTGTTGCACACAGAATTATTCAGGTTGTGGACTGCCTGAGGGTTTTTTTTTTTTTTTCCTCGTTCGTGGGTTTAATTACATCTACAATAACCCAAGTTCTTAATTAGACGTGAAGTTTATAAAAATTACAGTTATACCACTTCTAACAATCTAATTTTCAGCATTCTACATTCTTAAAATTTAAAATATGATATAATATTGATACAAATTGAATAAGATCGAATTCAATTACCTATATAAACCGATTGAAACATTGTGTTACTTTCTTCATAGTAAATGACAGCTATACTTTCCACAAACCTTAAGATTTATTTATAGTAATATGATCAATATGATAGTTGTTATATATATATATATATATATATATATATATATTTTTTTTTTTTTTTTTTTTTTTTTTGATTAAATTTAACTAATGTATGATTTACTATCTACATGTCATTCACAACATGATATGATAATTTTTTTTTTTATCAAAATCACAAATTGGATACAATTAAAAAAAATTGATCAAATCATGATTAAAATTGATAATTTTAAAATAATCGGTTAAAATAAAAAAAATTGTAAAGTATTATTTTTTTTTTTGACAATCAAGCCATATTTGATATATATATATATATATATATATATGGGGGAGGGGGGTGTTACTAGGAGAACTCTGAAATTGGGCTTTCAATTGCAATAAATTCATCATGATTTATTAAATATTTCTCGAAAAAAATTCATCATGAACTATAAATAAATCTTGATTGTTGAGAGAATTTTGAGAGACCTTTTAAATCTTGATTTCTTAGATACTTTTTTTTTTTTTTGAGAGTATTTCCAAAAATATTTGTTGGCGATCATACTATAATCCAGCCAAGTATGGATTCAAATTTTGAAGTTATATAATCGAAAATTTAATTGTTTTATTTAAAATTAACGAATATAATCTTGTTGTTCCATGATATCCCATTTTATGGAAACCCAATATGACTGCAACCATTAACTAAAGTAAAGCCCTTTTGGACATTGGCCCATGGGCCAATTTTGTAGTCCAACTCCTATGATATCACACTATTTCGATTGGGCCATCAAATTGGGTGAAATTTACCAACTCTACTATCGTTAAAAAAAGAAACTCTCTTTTCACAAGAACTAGGTGGGACTAAATACATCCTATCCTTTACTTATCACATTCCAATTAAAAAAAAAAAAATCAATTAATAAAATAAAAAAATTGAAATACCAATTTTACCCTTCAAAGAAAAAAAAACCCTTAATCTCTCCATTCTTCCTCCCTTTTCTTTCCCTCTATTTTCATCTTTCATGATTCTTAAATATTATATCTTTAATTTTTTTTAAAAATATAATAACAACTCAACATTTCACAGATCAATTAAATATATAAAAATCATGTAAAAATTATATGATAAAATATAAAAATATCGATCAAACTCGATTAACTTCATTCAGATCTGGTTGGTCGAACCCGTAAAAGTGTGTTCAACTACCAGAACCGAAGATATAGAAACACGTTCGGCCACCATGACTAAGATCAAACACGTAGAAGTATATTCAGTTATGATGATCGAACGAAATAAAAAAAAAAAAATTAACCTAAAGATAAAATGAATATTTTTATTGTTTTAATTTTTTAATTGAAAAATACATGAATTGGGAAGTGCTAAGTAATTGATGCGTGTATTTAGTTCCAAAAAAAGACATTAAGGCATTAATTTATTTTGTGGCCTGAAATTCCAATGTGCCGACACAAATAGGTATTTAAATTTTTTTTAAAGGAGGTATTTAATATTTTTAGAAACATAAAGTTAGTCTTTTTTATTTATTTGGGAAATTACAATAAATTTTTTATGACAAAATAAGGGACATATTCCGCCGTAATTAAATAAAGGCACTTTCGCTTTCTAAATTAATTATGATACTTTTGCTCTGAGTGTTGAAATTAAAACCACGCAACTTAGTTACGGTTTTGAATTTGATAAATAAATGAAATATATGTGTGGACATGTTATCTCCTTGGGACACAAGACTTATTTATTAAATTATGATTTATGCCCCACTAAATTCAAGTTATTGCCAAAAGCACCCGAAACTGAGGCTTATTACCAACCAACATAATACTGGGAGTTTTTGTGACACGCTCATTTATTGCTTCAAAAATGTTTTTACAAACTAAACAGATATTTCGTAGCATAACATGATATTTTGTAGATTAATTGTTGAAAAATCAGCAACAATATACTCCCATTCAAAATGTATTTTCAAAAAAAAAAAAATGGTCAAAAATTACGTAATATGAAAATATCACGGATATAACTTGAATAACCAAGAAATTTATAATCAAAAAAAAAAGAAAGGGAATCAAATTAAATATTTGAAAAATATGAGATTTAATTAAATGTTTCTGAATTTTAACAAAAATAAAATAAAATTGCACATGTCAAATTGTCAACTGTTAGAATTAGAAGATTTATATGAAATATGAATAGAGATAATCTTGAGTAAATTACCTAATAGTTTAAAATTTAATAATTTAAAATAAATGACGACTTCAAAAATATATTTAGTTAGGATTGAAGGAAGTGATGTACAATATGTGTATCTCAAAATTATTTCGAGCTAGTCAATATATAATACACACTATCAGTACTCTCTCAAAATTGTTTATATATAAACGAAATATAATGTGTATATATATATTATTAAATAAAAACCTAATATTTTCAGTTGTATTGATTGTCTTATTTATTATGCCATTAATTTATGATTAAGACGTTACCCAAATAGGTAGTCTCTTGGATTTTAATGGTTATCGGTTTAGGTAAGTTGTAGTAGGTTACTCGATTATTTTAATAAATTAATTCTGGTGGACATCTCAATCTGTACGTAATTGATTTGTGGATTTTTATTATGGTAACACATCACTAAATTTATTTCCGTCGGTTTCGAAATATATAAATTAAATTTTAGAAATAAATATGCTATTCAAAAAATACAAAATTTAAAATGACGTCACAAATTAATATTCGTGTAATAGAGCTTCACATCCATGAACCAAATTTATTTATACAAATTTATATGTCGATTATGGATTCACCCATATCCAAGGATGAAAATATCCGGATATATCCGCGATATATCCCCAATATATCCGTAAAATCAATTTATAGATATCGATATGGGCTGACAAAATAATCTGTTGTAATACCCCGATATATTTGGATATATCCGCGATATATCGAAGATATATCCTTATCGGTAAATAGTACACCTATTTTGCAATATATCTTCGATATATCCGGATATATCCAGGATATATTGCCAATTTATCCCGAATATATCCGTGAACTAGTTTTTGTTGGTTTTTTTTTTCACTTTCTATGAGTCTTGATTCAATGAATATGAGTAATGATCGTCGTATTCTCACGGCAGACATATCACTTCACAGCTTGATTGGTCTAGTCAAAATCCATTTTATAACCTACTACCTTCACATTACCAAATTCATGGAAATACAGTTGAAAGAAGTAAAGAAATATATGAAAGTTATCTTCATGTTTACCAAAGTATTTTAAGTTGGTATCAATATTGTTTGAAAGTTATCTCCATGATTACCAAAGTATCTTAAGTTGGTATCAATATTGTTTCACTCAAGATGACATGTCATCTTATACATTTGAACCCAGGAGTTCAAGTTATTACTAGGTCATGTATTAATTGTCAATGATAATTTGACATGTAAACCAATATGAGACAACATTTATATAATAGTTTATCTTTTAATGTTAGTTGTAAACATATCTTTTTGTTTGAAATTTAACTTCAATATATATTAATATTCATTGTAATATTATGTAAAGTGTTAGATACATTTTTCAAAAAAAAAATTCAATTTTTTTATTTTTTTTGCGAAATTACCGATATTTCCACCGATATCGATATATCCGTCCATATATCCGTAAAATCAAGGTACTGATATATCCACAAACACGGATATTTTTGTCCTTGCCCATATCACACGAAATTGAATTTAATGATATTCATATTCTGAAATAAAGCCATAATATAACTCTTGACTTTTGGACAAACTGGGAGTTGTACCACGTGCCGGGAGCGTGGCACCATGCATGATATTTTAATTTTGTAAAATTGATAATTGATAAACTATCTTATCTGAATGTCTCGCAACCAAAATTTAATTAAAAAATAATTTTTTAGCTGCAAGTTTGATGAACTGGCTAGAATGTCTGTCGTTTTAATGCATACTCAGATCTATATATATATTTAGATATATTTGTAGATGGTAAATTCTTCATTTGGATGTTTATATTTAACATTTATTTAAACAAACATAAGCAAAATAAACTTTGGAGCTCGTAATAAATAAACGAATTTTGGATATCTCGTGAACAAACTGACAATTTAGTTTTCGTATAGATAAGTTCACCAAAAAAAAAGCTCATTATGGCTCGTTTAATAATAATTAATAATAGTTTTTTGTTACACTTTTGATGAAAATTTACATTTTTTAAATAGTTTTAGAAGTATTACTTAATAAGAATAATTGAATTTTAATGCAAATCTATAGTTTCAAGTGGGCCTCTATAGTCTGCTAAAACTGTAATTTAGTGTCAAGAAAAGGAACCAGAAATTAGAAGCCAAACCAACTTTATGTGTCTCTATTATTTAAATAAAATTCTTTTAGTTCTGGTTTTTTCCAATCTGTCTTTTTGGCACTATGTTTAAGTATATTCTTTGCCTTGCCATCTAAGGCCAAAAGAAGTTCTCTTAATTGTTCTATTTCCCAATTTAAAAAAATCCTAAAAAAGAATTATAGGCCCACTTGTATCTTATTACGTAGACAAAGATTCATAAATAGATTTTTCACGTCATTTATTTAAGTATGCATAAGAGCGTCTGAAAGTAAGTTTGATGCACCAATGTCACCCTTCCTGTGTATTATTTTAAACTAAGGAAAAAAAAAATGTTGTGTTTGAATTGAAGAATTAAAATTTATATTTATTATTGATGTCTGAATTCATGAATGTTTTTATTTTATTTTATTTTCATTCTGAACTAATGGTAGAATAATTTAGGTGGAGTTTGACTTCACCCTACTTTGTACTTGTGAGTGTTTTAAAATTTTGAGGAAAATTTTGGTGAGATAATCGAAATTATGATTCGGAATTATGTTAAATTTTACAAATAGACATAAGAAAACGATATCAAATATATATATATATATATATATATATATATATAAATTTTTTATGTATATCAATTTTAAGGGTTATGCAAACAAAATATGTCTTATCATTATCCACTTTATTTTTCACTTCTATCAATTCTCTTTCTTTCTCTTTCTTATAGAATTATTTCTGCTAATATTTAAAAATTCGAAAATAACACAAAATTTATATGACACAGTCTCATAAATATAATTTTTGTGAGACAGAATCCAAGTTACCTTCTAATCAAACTTATTTGCATGTTTCACAAAATCCTATTTCAAGAATAATTATTAGAAAATTAAAGAACTTTGGCTCAATATTGATGAAAGGAGGTCCAAATTAGTTAAACTAACTGACCAAATCAAAAGTCTATATATATATATTTTTTTATTATTTTATTTTTTTTGAAATAAAATCAAAAGTCAAGAATTGGTTCCCCTATAAAAATATGTCTAGTGATCTGAGATTTAAGAAGGAAACCTAACCTATTTATAAGTAGCAGCCAGCTGAGAAACACTCGTAATTTTATAAACAGATTAAATGTTATGTACGGACTATATACGGATTAACAAATTAAATACAGTTTATTACCGTATTAGTTATTTTCTTTATTGTTTTTTTAACAAAACTGTCGCATTAGTTGGGTCATTACTGATTAGGTTGTGTTAGTCAATTAAAAAAGAAATTTAAATATCTACACATGGACAGACAGCCCAACCACGATACCTATTACTTTCCCCCCAAAACAAATTCATTGAAAGTTTTTTCCTTCTATTTTTTGGGCATCAAAATAGCTCCTATAACAAGTATAACTAGGGTTCTCTCTCATTATTCAAGAATCAAGACACAACTTTCAAAAGTCTAAGAAGGGTAGACAATTTCTATGAATTTCTCTCCACCTAATTCAAGGTGTAATCGTGTTCTTCATGAACATTCATAAAAATGTTGTTTTATTTGAGTCAAGGTACAATATTTTCCAAGTTTAATATCCATCAATTTTAAGATGTTCTTCGTTTAACAACTTATTTCTTGTAATCTAGGGCGTTTGAAGATCTTTAAAATTAATGTTTAATTGAATAAAGTGTCGAACTTTGAATTAACATCGTCATTCAAGTTAAAATTAAAGTGAGACAACTCTGATTGAAGGTTCAACTTAAAATTAAAAATGAAAGTGAAACTATCCAAAAATAAAATGGAGAAATTTAAAAAAATTATATTCGTTTTACTTTAATCCAAAAAAATGTTAAATTACATCACTTTTTCGCATTTAAGTTTTGCTAATTCAAAATCCGTTGCTACATTGAGAAAATCAAGTGCTACATGAACCATTCCAAAAGGCCTTGAAGTTTCAGTTGCCTTTCTTAAGAATTACTTCCCAATTTCTTTAAACATGAACTTAATTGGCTTATTAACGCAAATAAATTAAACTCAAAATATATTGGGCTCCACTAAAAAGATGAGCACAAATAAATGTACCAAAACTTTCTCTCTTCTATTTGTACCTAACTTCCCAATGTTTATTGTACCAAATGGGTGGGTACAAATATTTATTTGTACCCTTTGGAGATGTTCTTATGAGAGTTAGGTTGTTAATTTAGACCGATGATTTAAACTCAGGTTAATTGATCAAAAACTTAAATGAAACTGATCGACTGATTTATGAATTACTCACTTCACAAAATGAAATTATAAAATGATTTTATAATTAAGAATTTTACTCTTTTTAAGTTTACATAATATTTCTCACAAGAAATTACCTAATATAATTAATTGGTCTTACGGTCGGTGTTGCAAGATTAGGACAAGTGAGGTAGACAGATTTTAGTCTATTAATCTTGACGTCAATTAAAAATCTCTATTAATTGATTTGATAAGTGATATTCAACCACCCTATTTCGTTTGGGACACTACAGAGGCTAAAATGCAAGTTGTGCACAAATTTCTTCTACCTAAAAACTAAACAAATTATAGAACTTACATACTTCAAGAAGTATCCGACTCGACTCATTAGGTCAAATCGGCCTTATCACAATTATATATAAAATCATCTATTCTATTATTTGGGTTCTGATGTGACTAAAATTTCTCAGTTGACAACAACTATTCTCGATATACAATTACTAACCAACAAAGTAAAAAATAATTTCATCATTTTAATTTGCTGTTGCGAATATTCCTAAACTTACTTAAATATCGGAGGAAAATGTTATTGTTTTTCCTAATAGAAAGTGTATGTGTTATTACATTGCATAATTAATATAACAATTTTTCCTTTCTCCTTCACATCGTGTTTAAAAATTCTGATAAATAATTTTATATTTTAAGATTAATTAATAGAATAAATTGAAAAAAAAAACTGCATAAAAATATCAAACACGTGTGCCAAGTTATGATATCTCTCATGACAACAACAAGCACAGGCGCATCGTACGATATCTAAAAGAATCATGATAAATCTACTAAATCACTGTCTATTATTAGAAAATTGAGTAAATTATCTCTTTGTTTAATTTTTTCTATTTGGACTAAGTGAAGAGTGTGTAACCAATTTAATTTCTTATATCAAATGTGAAAAAGACGCATTAATTCTTTTTTCTACAAACAATATATTAAGTACCAGTCAACGTCATATGTGTACAGATAAATGTCATTATTGAATTGAGTAAAATAAACAAAAATGATGGCAATAAATTAGTTTGTGACCCGAAAAAGTAATTTTTTATACATTGGCTTTAGGATCTACAATCATAGGATCTGCTTCCTTTAAATCTTGATTATTGAGATTTTCAATCTTTTCTTATATAGTTATAAAATCTTAAGATGTTAGAATAATATTCTTCTCTCTTTTGACAAATTTGGAAGTAAAATGATCAAGCCAAGTCTCATTTGAGTTATACTTATTAGAAATTTAATAATTATTTTACTCTTACATGATTGTGTAATTATGGTAAAATCGTATTATGTTGTTTTTGTTTTTTTGTGTTAAGATCTAAGTTAACATTCTCAAGTGAATTTTTTCTACCAACCAGTAACTTAGTCTGTAGATGAAGAAATGATTTACATGTTATATATTATTTTAATTTTACTCTTGTTAGTTGGATTCCTTAAGTTGAATTCTTAGGTACATCACACTTTTCTGAATCGACTCAAGCTGCAAAACGGGATTTGACTGAGCTTTTTTATTTATATGATTTTTTTTTCTGTTTTATGAGGAAGAATTTAAATTGTATAATTGAATCTCGAAGAATATAGAAATGTCACTAGAATTATATATATATATATATATATATATATATATATATATAATATTATTGATATAATTTTATAGCGAAATTCCATCACTTAATTTAAATTTATTTTCATAAGTTAATTTTTATTTTATAGATTATTAATTGTAGGTACTAAATTAACCAGCAAAACAATCTTATAAGAGTTCTAACCATTTTATAAAACTTTAACTTCGATTTAATTAATAAAAAATATTTAAAAACTTATAAGTGATGCATCTAATTAAGATTTATGTTAAAGTCAAGGTTGAAAACACGAGAAAATATCTAAATAGCTAATAATTAGCGATTCCCACCGGTCTAATGTTTAACATTACAATAATTATTGTGGAGATCGTTTTACGGATTTCATTCTGTAAGGGTCGGAGAAAATATAATAAATTATATAATATCTTTATATGTATTATATAATATTTTTTTTTATATTAGATAATATTTTGTTATTATACAATATAATATATATACATAATATGAAATTATTATTTGATATAAAGAAAAATATTACTTAATATACAAAAAAGTATTACATGTTGTACTAGAAAGAAGAACGTTTGGACATCCTAAGATCCGTGCGTTTTGAGTGACTCGACCCAATTCTATTCAAGTCATGTATTCTATAATACAAAGTATTACATGATACACATAAAAATATTATTTGATATATATAAAAGTATTACATATTTTCTATAGTGTAACGCAACTCAAAACACATTCTATAAACTAAGTATTACCTAATATAATACACATAAAAATATTATATAATTTCTTATGTTCGATCCGACCCGATTCGTCTCATCCAAAACTTTAACATGAGTTAATATTACTCCTAAAATAGCTTTTATTTGATAAATTTATGGTAAAAAAAAAGTTTTTATTCATTTTGTTTTGAATCGAGTCTTTTTATCAAACAATATATATATCCAATTCAAAACAAAATAAATGCGTGAGCCCAATTTTCACATATAAAAGAACAGAAATTTATAGCCCTAAAAAATTGCTAGGGTAATCAATGCAGCACAAATTGCAACAGGCCGTGTTTTATTTATTTATTTAACTCTTCTATTTTCCAATTTCTTTTATGAATTATATTAACCACACTCGAGACTCAAACAAATTATTAGTAAACCCCAAATCACGAAAAATACAACCTAACAAACTCATGTCGTGTATAGGTAATTTCATTATTTAAATTCACTTATTATTTAAATTCAATATATTACTATTATATATATATATATATATTAAGTTGATTGTTGAAGGGGTCTAATTGTAATTTACACAAATTTTAACAATTTGACAGAATCTTAAGAATGATAGATGTAATTCAATTTTTTCAATTGACAATTAAATTCTTTGTTCGTGAAAATATTAATTAGCTCAAGATCCTACTTTCAAACTGTTCTGATTATGGACCAATCACGTTAATTACCACATTTATAATGGATTTGTATCTTCTGCTGGGTGAAGAAAACCAGCATCATGTGCTGGGCCAAATACGTCACCTTTTCATTTATATTATTTATTATTATTATTTTATTAATATTTCTCATCAATCAATTTCTTAATCTTTGTACCGTTTTCCATTCCATTTATATTATTTATTATTTTTTTATTAATCTCTTGTAAGATTTTTACTTTTTTTCTTTTATTAATAAGATTTTTTTCACTTCACTAATTCATTCCGCTTTTTTTTTCTTTTTTTAATTTTTCATTATCTTTATTTTTATTCTTTTTGAGCCAACAAATATTTTCTCATTTCTCTTATAATTAAAGGTAAAAAAGTGAGTTAATATAGTTGAAATGAAAAGTTTATTTATAAGGTAAAAAAATCAAATTAAATAAAAATATTAAACATAAATATAAAAATAAGTTTTCAAAAAGGAAATATATGGTGAAATGAAAATATCGACAAGTTCTAAAAAAAGTTAAATATTAATATATAGATTGATTTCGTTAATATCGATAAATAAATTAAATATTAATATATAGATCGATTTCGTTAATATCGACAAGTTCTAAAAAAACTTAAATATTAATATATAGATATTTCAATAATATATATGATTTATGTGGTTAATATCGACAAATTATAAAAAAGTTAAATATTAGGTCGTTAATATCGACAAGTTTTAAAAAAAAGTTAAATATTGATATGATTGATATCGTTAATATCGACAAATTTTAAAAAAGTTAGAATAATCTAAAAACATATTTTAATAGAACATATCAATAATATAAATAAATAATATAAATGAAATGAAAAATAGGAAATAGATTAAGAAATAATATTAAAACGGTAACGTATGTGGCCCAGCATGATGCTGGTTTTCTTACCCCCAACAGAGGATCCAAATCCATTTATAATACCAACATTTAAGAAAGTGAAACATGGTAGTAAAATTAAGAAACTACTAAACTAAATAGTAATAAGTAATTAAATGTTCAATGATTTTATGGACATGGAATCTATCGATATTAATCAATACATAAATTATGAATATACATGCCAGACAATTTATTTTATTTAAAAAATACAGTAGTTTAACATTTAATCAGTAATCACAAATGGAATATAATTTAGCAATTATGAACTTCATGATGGGGCCGTGGGGAGCTATAAAGGGCACTATGCTACATAATTTATCATACAGTTGGAACTACTAAAGACTTTGACTATCCTTATGTCATCTCACACGTTGCACTATATTCTTTTTTATTACAATTTCTATTGTCTATTTTGAAGTAAATTTTGTACTAAAATAACGTTATTGGTGACATAAAAAAAATAAAATTAAAATACCATTGAGAAAAGATGGCTGACATGTAGTTCTAACTTCCAACCCTTTCCTACGTAAACTTTTCTATTATTATTTTGTTTCTTGTCATTGTGTTAACCCAAAAATTAATTTTTTAATTGTTTTCTGATTCTGATCCATTACATTACTAACTACTCCTCATGATTTAATTATTCAATCTCAATTTGTGTTTATGTGATTGATTAAAGATAAACAGGTGTCTCTTCTGACAACTGTTCCCACAAGATTTCTCCATCGTTTTTCCCAAAAATAGTTTAATCGACAAATACGTACACGCATGTATGTATTATACATGGAAAGTTTTGCCATTTTCCTCACAGACGCAGATATGTTTCCCGCGAAATTTCCCAGCTTTTCTTTGTGAAATCGAAGCAAATCCTACAATTTGATTTCAATCTTTTCTTCTTTGCCCTCTCTCTCTCTCTGTGCAAAATTTCAATCTCTCACATCATTTTCTTGATTATAACTAATGCAATAATGCAGCAACAATCCTATAGTTTTCCGAATTATTATTTGGGTTTGTTGTGATTTTTTCTTTCTTTATTTTTGGGTTTTGAAAGTTTCTTCGACCACTGTTAGGAAAGTCAAACCATGTGAAAGTGAGAGCAAGACAGAGGTGAGAGAAATCCAAGTCAATGATCAAGGGTTTTATGTCATGAGAAAAATCAGACAACTGGATAATTCTTACACCCACATTTCACCTGTTCTTCCTTGTGTTTTTTCCCACATAGGACACATGTTTGTGTGCTACATATGTTATAAGGTACAGTGATTCTGGTTTTTTGTGCACCTTTTGATCTGTTTCAGCTATTTTAAGGGCCTTAAATGATGTTTAATATCATGGGCCATAATAAAGATTGAATCTTTTTGAGATTTAAAGGTGGGTTTGTGTGCTTGTCTTTTGGTGTCTTGTGAAACTTAGGCTTCCACTTTTGCTGTATCATTGCATATACCATTCCTTCTTCTCTCTCTAAGCTGTATTAGGTGTCTGATTCTCTCTTTAATCAACTGGGTTTTCTGAGTTGTTGAGGTATACAGAACCATTTCTTGAGCTTGTCTTGTTCTGGGAAATGTTTGTTTTTTGTTTGGTAGTTGAGAGAAGCTCCAGGTGTTTGATAAAAGTAGTTGCCCCTGAAGGCCTGCATTATCAGAGGGCATTTTGCTACTCATTAAGCAGGACAAGTCTTTTTAGTATTTAAAGAAATCAATTTCAGGGAGTTTTGAGTGTGTGGAAAATAGAATGAAAAGTGGGAAAAAGGGGAGAATAAATTTCAGCAAGATCTATTCATTCAAATGTGGGAAGAGATTAGTAGAAGAAGATCATTCACAGATTGGTGGGCCTGGTTTTTCAAGATTGGTGTGTTGCAATGAGCAAGATGGCTTGGAGGCAAGTCTTAGGAAATATGCAACCAATTATGTTAGAACAACAAAGTACACAGCTGCAACTTTCTTGCCAAAGTCTTTGTTTGAGCAGTTTAGAAGAGTGGCCAATTTCTACTTTCTTGTCACTGGTATTCTGAGCTTCACTTCCCTTGCACCTTATTCTGCGGTTAGTGCCATAGTTCCTTTGATCATAGTTATTGGAGCAACCATGGTTAAAGAAGGTATTGAAGATTGGCAGCGAAATCAACAGGTACTCTTAACTTTTTATCTTGTGTTTGATCTTTCTCTCTCTTCTTTATTAAAGTGCAAAAAGAGTATTCTTGTGCTGCCTTTTCCCCGTCTTGGCTTGCATTTGTAGTGTTTAAAGTGTTCGAGGAATTTATGTTCAATCTTACTTTTTTGGAAGTAATTGGAAATTGTTTGCAAAATTTGGGATGTTGAGATTTTTATGAAAATACCAAGATTTTTGATGGTTTACTGTGTATGAGTGTTTTTCCTTATCAAGGTAGATAGTTTAGTTCTTTTTCTATACTTCAATATAGACTTTAATACTGTAAAAGTGGTTTTCTTGGAAGATTGTTCAAGGAGAAGGAAAACAGTAAGATTTTCTTGATTGGGTTTAAAACGAGTATGAGTAGAGATGGTTTCATATTTCTTATGTTGTTTCTATATCTTGGTGATGATAATCGAGGTCTGAAACTTCAGGACGTTGAGGTGAACAACAGAAAGGTCAAGGTACACGAAGGTGGTGGAAGGTTTAAGCAAACTGAATGGAAAAATCTGAAGGTGGGGCATATAGTTAAGGTGGAGAAGGATGAATTCTTTCCTGCCGATTTAGTTCTGCTTTCATCCAGTTACGAAGACGCTGTTTGCTATGTTGAGACGATGAATCTTGACGGCGAGACAAATTTGAAACTCAAGCAGGCATTGGAAGTAACTTCATCATTACATGAGGATGAGCTCAAAGATTTCAGGGCCTTCATTAAATGTGAAGATCCTAATGCTAATTTATACAGTTTTGTTGGAACAATGGAGTTTGAAGGACAAGAACACCCTCTTTCTCCTCAACAGCTTCTTCTTCGAGACTCTAAACTACGAAACACTGATTACATATACGGAGCTGTTATCTTCACAGGCCATGACACGAAGGTTATTCAGAACTCAACTGATCCTCCATCGAAGAGAAGCAAGATTGAGAAGAAAATGGACAAGATTGTCTACCTTTTATTCGGTGTTCTGTTCTTGGTCGCGTTTTTTGGGTCAGTGTACTTTGGTATTGTGACGAAAGATGACTTAGGTGGGAGCCAAAGGTGGTATCTCAGACCAGATAATGCTAAAGTATTTTATGATCCAAGAAGAGCACCACTTGCTGCTATTTATCACTTTTTGACTGCTTTGTTGCTGTATAGCTACTTGATTCCGATTTCTTTGTACGTGTCAATAGAAATCGTTAAAGTTCTCCAAAGCATTTTTATCAATCAAGATGTGAAAATGTACTATGAGGAAACTGACAAACCAGCTCATGCTCGTACCTCAAATCTGAACGAGGAGTTAGGCCAAGTTGATACGATACTTTCAGACAAAACGGGCACTTTGACATGTAATTCCATGGAGTTCATCAAGTGCTCTATAGCTGGTACTGCTTATGGCTATGGCGTAACAGAAGTCGAAAAAGCTATGGCGAAAAGACGAGGCTCTCCATTGATGCTGAAAGGTAAAGGTAAAGATATTGTGGAGCCTCAAAAACCATTGGTCAAAGGATTCAATTTTGACGATGATAGAATCATGAATGGGAACTGGGTAAAGGAGCCCGATTCTGATGTCATCCAGAAGTTCTTCCATTTGCTGGCAGTGTGCCATACAGCTATACCTGATATTGATGAACAGACAGGAAAGGTCATATATGAAGCCGAATCGCCAGATGAGGCTGCCTTTGTTATTGCAGCTAGAGAGCTTGGGTTTGAATTCTTCAAAAGAACTCAAACAAGTGTTCATGTGAATGAGCTGGACCCCGTCTCTGGAGAAAAAGTTGAAAGGTGAGTATCTGAAAATTCAAGATTATTGATGGGTCTAAATTTATATTGTAATATTTGATCAAGAAATATCCTTACATTCTAAACAAGATTTGGTGATTCAGGTCGTACAAGCTGTTAAACGTTTTAGAATTCAACAGTTCAAGAAAACGGATGTCTGTAATAGTAAGAAACGAGGAAGGGAAGCTACTATTGTTCTGCAAAGGTGCTGACAGGTTGGTTGCTCTTACAAAACTTCATATGTCAAACTTCAGATTAAGTTATCTTGTTCACAATTAACCACCTTACTGCGTGTGTGTTTTTTCTTGCCTAATTGCAGTGTCATGTTTGAGAGGCTGGCTGAAAACGGAAGGAAATACGAAGAGGAAACGAAAGAACATGTTCATGAGTATGCTGATGCTGGGTTGAGGACCTTGATACTTGCTTATCGAGAACTCGGTGAAGAAGAATATGCAGCGTTCAATGAGAAATTTTCCAAGGCCAAGAACTCAGTCAGTGCTGATCGTGAGGAACTGATTGATGAAGTGACTGAAGAAATCGAGAAAGACATGGTTCTTCTTGGTGCAACAGCTGTAGAAGACAAGCTTCAGCAAGGCGTGCCTGATTGCATCGATAAACTTGCACAAGCCGGGATCAAGATATGGGTTTTGACTGGTGATAAGATGGAAACTGCCATTAATATTGGGTATACTCTCATTCCTGTTAATTAATCCTATTCAACATTGGGTATACATAGATTTTTCTCATGGTATGAATCGACTTTGCAGCTATGCTTGTAGCTTGCTCAGACAAGGAATGAGACAAATTACTATTTCCTTAGATACCCCTGAGATTGTAGCAGTGGAGAAAACGGGAGAAAAGGCGGCAATTTCCAGAGTATGACTTTACTAGACTATTATAACTTATGAGCAATTTTTATTGGATCATAAAATATGAAATGGTTTCTTATTCTTATTAGGCTTCAAAGCAAAGTGTGGTTCATCAGATTTCTGAAGGGAAAAATCAGGTGGCTAAATCAAGCTCAGAGGCTTTTGCATTGATCATTGATGGGAAATCTCTTGCATATGCATTAGATGATAATGTCAAAAATCTGTTTCTCGAACTTGCAATCCTCTGCGCGTCTGTAATATGCTGTCGCTCGTCTCCAAAACAGAAGGCATTGGTTAGTTTGATTTATTCTATGTCAATTCCTAAGTTTCATTACAAGAAGTATGATTGGTTTTCAATGTAAAGGTGACAAGACTTGTCAAAGAAGGAATGAAGAAGACAACTCTGGCAATCGGTGATGGAGCCAATGATGTGGGAATGCTTCAAGAAGCAGATATCGGAATTGGAATCAGCGGTGTTGAAGGAATGCAGGTGTAAAAGCTAATAGTTCATTTGTCATTAATTCAGAAATTCTTGTTAAAATAATTCTTGAATTAATATTTTTGCAAATTTTACCAGGCTGTTATGTCGAGTGATATTGCAATTGCTCAGTTTCGATTTTTGGAACGCTTGCTTTTGGTGCATGGACATTGGTGTTACAGAAGAATATCTTCAATGGTACTAACTTCATTTTTGACGTTATCCTTTGTTTGGGACATCATTTGATTTTGTACACCTGTTTCACTGCAGATTTGCTACTTTTTCTATAAGAATGTCACTTTTGGTTTCACTATCTTCTTATACGAGGCGTATGCTTCATTTTCTGGG
Source organism: Scutellaria barbata (assembly GCA_028654395.1). Lineage (NCBI taxonomy): Eukaryota > Viridiplantae > Streptophyta > Magnoliopsida > Lamiales > Lamiaceae > Scutellaria > Scutellaria barbata. The sequence continues at coordinate 30,559,040 of CM053647.1, forward strand.
CAACCTGCATATAACGACTGGTTTTTGTCTCTTTACAATGTGTTCTTCACATCATTACCGGTGATTGCTCTGGGGGTCTTCGATCAGGATGTATCTGCTAGACTTTGTCTAAAGGTATGTCTTTATATAGTTTAGTATAGTGGCCTAAATGAGATCATATAGCTCATGAGCTATTCGGGATCAACTCAAAAGAAAAAATATATCGAATTCAGCTCGAAAAATAATCGAGTCGACCTTGAGCTCGAGCATAGTAATACTTGATTCAACAAGTTTGTGAGCCTAATCGAGCATATGTTAAATTTACTATTTTGCAATTAATAGCCTATTTATTTATGTAAAAATTTCCATTTTTAATCATATTATTTGGGAATTTAAATTATATTATTAAGTATTATTCAGGAATTGAGTCAAGCGAGGTCGACCTCATATAGTTATTTGTCGAGTCGAGCTTCGAGTTTTATAATCGAGTGCGAGCTCAAGCCCAATAGTGCTCGGCTCGATTCGACTCACATACACCCTACATATCATCCATATACATGAATCGTCCTTTAGTAATTAGTACTCAAGTAATTCTTACTCGTTTCAACGTGGCAGTTTCCGTTGCTTTACCAAGAAGGCGTGCAGAACGTCCTCTTCAGCTGGCTCCGTATAATCGGCTGGATGCTGAATGGAGTTTGCAGTGCTGTTATAATCTTCTTTTTCTGTGTAAGAACACTCAACCCTCAGGGCTTCAACAAGACCGGAAAGATAGCTGATTACCAAATCCTAGGCGCGACAATGTACACGTCTGTTGTCTGGGTCGTGAACTGCCAGATGGCTCTTGCAATCAGCTACTTCACATTGATTCAACACGTATTCATCTGGGGTGGACTTGCTTTATGGTATCTTTTCCTCTTAGCATATGGGGCCATGCCTTCCACCATTTCCACCACCGCTTATCACGTTTTCATTGAATCTCTTGCGCCAACGCCTTCATTCTACATAGTCACAATCTGCTCGGTTTTCTCAGCACTCTTACCTTACTTCGCCTACAAAGCTGTCCAGATGAGATTCTTTCCGATGTACCATGGGATGATACAGTGGATAAGGTACGAGGGTCGAGCTGAGGACCCTGAATACTGTGACATGATCAGGCAGAGGTCTATAAGACACACAACAGTGGGTTTTACTGCACGTTCGTTGGCAAGAACGAACCCTTTGCAAGATCGGAAGCAGAGTAATCGATAAGACATAGTACCGCAAGGTCTGTACAGATGTATTTATCATATGTTGTACATTACTTTGCATTGGTCATTAGTTTGTATATGTTGGAATTAGCAGTGGGAAGGGGTATATTCGAATTTGTGATTTTTGATCACTTCGAAATCTTTTGAATATATGAATGAGAAAAAAGTGTTTTGTAATGTTTCATACATGGGAGTTTCATTTGGAACGTTGCGTTAAAATCTGCAACCATTAGACGATGAGGCCTTGCCTTGAGGAACATGAGTTGTCCAACTTTATATTGGTTTTGTTATGGTTGTAAATAATAATAATAATAATATACCTGCAATCATAGCTTTTTATCTTAAGATATTCCATCTCCAGACGTGATATAATTTTACATACTCAACAAAACTATTTTAATTCGAAATGAGACTTGTTATGCACCCCAAACTTATTTAACTACACTGGACAATTCCTCAATTGAGATACAAGACTTCACCCACCTCAATGTATTGTCATCTTCATATATATTAACATCTAATAATTCTCACATGTTAAAAAAGTCAAAGGGCTGCTAAAAAGAAGATACTTTATAATCAAAAGAAATTTAGCCAGTCACATGTGTATTAAACAACAAGTGTCGTTTTCTTGTAATTAAACAATATGATTGAGGTTGCTAGTAATAGATTAGGGAGATTGCCCAATACATTGCTCCAACATATTTTATACCACAACATGCTATTTTGACAATTTTTTGGTTTTTGCTTTTTTATATCTACAAGAAGTCATAACAACCTAAATCCAAAAGGGAAAAAAAAATTGTGAAGAAGTCATGATCAGTTATACATAAAATGAATAACAAATTAGGGAAAGTTAGATGGACCAAGTCATATCATTAATTTCTTAATTTCCCAGATGATAATGATATCATAATCATCAATCAGATTCAACCCAAACATGTACAAAGTTAATGAACAGAAATCCCTAATCAAGAATGAAACCCTAGGACACGGACAGGCCGAGATAATCCACCGCCGATTTCCCCAAAATGTTGGCAAACTCATTGAAGCTCAAGACGCCGTCGCCGTTGGTGTCAGCTTCCTGCATCATGTCGCTCAATTCGCGGTACGTGAGCGGGTGGCCCATCTTGGCCATCTGTCCGGCGAGCTCCGCCGCCGTGATGTAGCCGTTACCGTCGCGGTCGAAGGATCGGAAGACCTCCATGAGCTGGTCCTGATTGATGAGGACCTGCTCGTTCATATCGGGCAGAATGGCGTCGACCAATTCGTCGAATTCGATGGAGCCGTTGCCGTTGGCGTCGATGTTGGCGAGGAGGTGGTGTAGCTGGTCGCCGGAGGGCTTGAGGCCGAGGGATCGGAGGAGAGCGGCGAGCTCGAGCTGGGTGAGGCTTCCGTCGTGGTCCATGTCGAAGCGGCTGAAGATGTCCTTGAGCTGTTTGAGCTGATCCGATTGGATCTTAGCCATCATGACCGGCGGATGAGAGAGAGAGAGAGAGAGGGGGGGGAGATAGAAGGAGGAGAGATAAAGAGGTGAAAAGAGTTTGTTGGTGTAACTTGGTTTATGGAGGTGTGGGGTTGTGCTTCCTTTGGAGAATCAATCAATGATGAATGATGCAAACATAAAGCGCGTCGCTCCAGATATTAGAACCAACATCAATGAGACTATAGGAGGAGACTCTTGATTTATATACACACACAATATTATATATCTATATATTATCTCAAAAAAATACACACACACATATATATATATATATATATATGTTATTGGAAAGACTTGTCAACTATTCTCGGTGAATTCAACCAACTTGTAATTGTATCCAACTAAAGATTCTCTTTCCTAAATACAAGTACCATATCTTTTTTATGTAATCAAACTTTATAGTTATTTATATCATAAAATCAAATAAAATTAATTTTTTTATTATAATATATAATTTTATTATTTTTTTATCATAATTTAAGTAAAAATCTTCAATAATTCTTGTATTGATATATGTATATGATGCAAAATTGTTGACTGATGAGATAAGAGCTGAACTGTTATATATGTCCTATTAGCTCATAAATTAAAACAAATTTATCTATTTTGGTAAAAAAAATTGTTATTCTCATTATAAAATATCTTTTTTAATAAATATAATACAAAAACAATGCAATAATTTGACCATAGTGTATTAAACAAAATTGAGAAAAAAGAAGTAGGTAATAAATCAATGGTAAATATCGATTGGATTAAATGCATGTGGTCGATTCTTGAAGATGCAATAAATTAGTGAAAAAAGGGGGGCTCACTGCTAGTTGACTACCGATTTGTCACTTGTATTTATTAGAGATTTTTTTTTTTTAAACTTTATTCATCAAAACAAGTATTATTATATTAGAAGATATGATTATTTATGTGCGATGGATATACAGAGAGTGGTATTTTAAAGTAATATTTAGGCGAAGTAGCACCGCCAAGAATATGCAGCAGTTTCCTACCAAGTTCTGCTCTTTAATTGCCATGCAATGCCAGTTCATGCACGAGTGAGTGCAATTATTATTTAATATTTTATTCTACTAATAGGAATATTAATGATATGTTAATTTAATATTTGACAATCCAAAATTCCAAATATTAGAGAATTGAATAAGCTTTAACAGCCACATCGATCAAATCCATAAGATGTTGAAAATAATATAAAGTCTTAGCTTTATGATCTTTTTAAAATATATCTAATTTGTAATATATTTATTTCTAGTAATTCTATACCAAAACGCGGGCACTTCTCACATTCTTGATTTTTGGAATTTTCTAATAAAAATTAGAACATTGTATTCTTTTTCAGAAAAGTAGAAAAGCCAAAACTTGCTTTTTGTAAGTTAGGATTGTTGCATGAAGTTTCTGTAAGGTACAAGCATGCATTATGACCAAACATAAAGATAAATACTTTAAATTGATAAAAAATAAGTTACGAGTTTAACCTGAAAAGTTTGTATATTATTTTGTACAAATATAAAACTAATTTGAATTAATAAAAATAGTGTTAGTTTATACAAGCAATATATAAAACAAATAATTTAAATTAATAAAAATAGTGGAAAATTAATAAAAAAAAGTATCGATTTTAACCTTAAAAGTTTGTATATTACACCATGTAAAAGTAAAACTAATTAAATTTAATAAAAATAGTGATCTATACAAAAAGTATAAAAATAAATAAATACTTGATATTTTAAAATTAATAAAAATAGTGATTTATACAAAAAGTATAAAAATAAATAATAAAAAAATAGTGGAAAAGTAAAAGAATTAATGCGGTGTACGTGGATCGAACACGTGACCTTCAGATCTTCAGTCTGACGCTCTCCCAACTGAGCTATCCCCGCAATTTATTTATTTTATTAAAATATAAAAATATAATATCATATCGTTGAATAATAATACATCCTGGGCAGATTATCACATTTCATAAAAATCATGTACAAATTATGATCGATAAATCCATCAAAAGCACTTGTTTTATCCTCATTCAATGCGCCATTATATTATTTACTCTTGCATTACAATGAAAAAAACCCCGCTAAGTTAACTATAATTTAATTTCTTTAATAATAGTGCAAAATGAAATTGATACTTAATGATACAACATAAGAAACAGTTTTCAGATATATAACACCAATTCCTGTTCAATATAATTCTATTTATAAAGTTAAACATGTAAAATACACAAGAATGGTGAATTTCATGAGCAGAAGTGCAAAACTATGCCAACTTGATCAGAATTATACAGTGTATGAAAACAAAAGAGTTTGCTCTACTAACAGAAAAAATTTGCCCCAACAAAAATATAATGCCAAAATCAAAGACTCATTTAAAACCTAACTACAGCTCGGATTATAGATGTTACATCGAATGAAATATAACGAGCATATTATCCACTAGATACACCAGTCATATTTTATTAGGTACCTGTGTAGCATCTAATAAGATTGGTTCGGTCTAGAGACGAGGCAAAACGCGGAGGAAGAAGCAATAATCCCTCCCAGCTGAATTGCCATTGTGAACTTCAATGTGTCATTCTATCCGGGCTAATTATCTTCACTAACTATGCTAGCTATCTTGTCGGAAAAAGCCCGTACTAAAATCTTCACCACCGAATGCCATCCTCTCCATCAGTCGAAGTTCTGCAGACTGTTGTGGGTTGAACATTTCACTTTCCCCAACTCTCATTCCGTTTGACAAATCTGTGGAAGCTATAGTGTCCAATGCCCTAACAACCTGGAAAGCATTAGCAGATACGAAAAACACAATTAGCATATATACTGTTCTTGTTCTCGTTATTCGCTTTTTTTTTTTTAACAAAGAACATGTTCTCACTCTAATAACACGAGTACCTGGCCCATCTTGGGTCTCTTTACAGATGAATGGCGCACGCAAGCTGCTGCAGCTTCAACCATTCGATACATCTCACCATCGACATATTGTCTGTCAAGCCTTGGATCTGCTAACCCCCCAAACTCCATAGTCTCAAGTGCTCTATTTAATAGAGGTCGGGCCTGAAAGAAATAAGATAATTGACTTATGAATCTCTATTAACTTCAGCATTAAGCACCACATCCAGTAGCTTTTCGAGGATAAAGAAAACATTAAGCCTAGGGACAATAAGCATGAAAATAACACCTATTTACGTCACTTTGTACCTAACTGAGCCTAATTATTTCGAGAAAAGATTTTTAAAAAAATTAAAAGAGCAACAAAGGCTTAGGGCAAGAAGAAGTCAATCCAACAGGATACTGATTTTGAGAAAGAGATGAATAAGAGGAAATTGGAAATGATCAATTTGATGTTGAATATATTTTGTAGGGACAAATTAATGGACAGAGTACAAAATAAACTTCGTTCTTTTTTATTTCTTAAAACAAACTTCAACATTGAGCTTGATGATAATAAATTGACTATGACAATTAATAATTATTAGACTGCTGCTCTTTGGTATTATAAGCTAGAACATTTGTTTTTAGGGGCTTGTTTCAGGGGGAAACGTACCTGGAAGTTAGACCAGTAATTATTACAATAAAGAACCCAAGTCTAAAAAAATAACCCTCACTTGCAACAACATCCAAGAGGCTGGAAACAGATGCAAAAGTTATAGAATTGATCAAACGCATGCTTCCAGAAAGATGGACATGAAATGCCCAACCAATTAAATTATAGAAACATTTACAATTTAGTCATGCATTCTATGGAAAAAAATCTGAGGTATTAAAAAAGGCCATTAATTACGTGGTGCAGTATTGTGGGTCAAAGAAAAACTTTTGTCTAATGAACTTACCCACTCAACCAGGCTTTCTGCCCCTGAGGGCTGAGACGTATCTACAGGTTTGCGTCCAGTAATTAACTCTAAAAGCACAACTCCAAAGGAATATACATCAGACCTTTCAGTTAACTTTCCACTTGATGCATATTCAGGAGCCATATAGCTGAAACCCCAACCAGTTAGTATAAGTTTAATATATCAGTTCCTTGATGCTTCCACTAGTTTTTTTTTTTTGAACATCAAGAACAGTTCTGAGTGACCACTTACCCAAATGTCCCCATCACACGTGTGGTAATATGTGTATTTGCATCCATAGCTAGTTTAGCCAATCCAAAATCAGAAACCTTGAGGAAAGGGAAAAGGAAAGCTTTTGAAAATGTTCTAAATACAAAAATTGTAGCTTGTTAAAAAAAAAACACATACCCGAGCTTCAAAGTTATCATCCAGAAGGATGTTTGATGACTTGATATCTCTATGGATAATACGAGGATGGCCTGAACATTAAACAACATATCAAAAAATTATTGCCCTTCTCTTTAATAGGCTGGCTATAACAGATAAAATGCCAGAATAAATGGTAGACGAGAGTGTGCTATCCAAAATTCGTCATTGTATCTAATTACTCATTTATTAGCTATGGATTCAGTTGTAGAGTCCTTGAGTCTTATTTGCCAAAACATATGCTTTCTTTTTTATCACTATCTATCAATATATTCAAAGATGTGGAATGGGAAATTAAGAGCTTAAACATTACAATCTTCGTGAAGGTAAGCTATTCCACGAGCTGCACCAAGAGCAATCTTTACACGTTTAGCCCAATCCAAAACAGGCATACCTTCACCTGAAATGAGTTACAGTAAAACCAAATATCATTTCATCAAAAATCCATCCTTTAAAATTAAGAACTTAAATATTTACCATTGAGATGGAAATAGAGGTTATTATTAGGGACATATTCGTATACAAGCAGCCTTCTGCTTTCATTAGTGCAATAACCGACAAGTGAAACCAAATGGCGATGGTGTATTCGACTTATTATCTCAACTTCAGATTGAAATTCCCGTTCCCCCTGCGCTCCACCAATCTTTAACTGCTTTACCGCTACATCTCTACCATCTGCCAGTCTTCCTTTGTATACATACCCAAATCCGCCTTCACCCAAGATATTCTGAGCTGAAAATCCACTAGTGGCCTCAACTAGTTCTTCATAGGTGAACCATGACTTGGAATTTCCAAAGCCACCGGGTTCAGGGGGTGAATAGATGATTCCTGAGCCAGGGCCACTTCCATTAATAGGTGCTGACATTTGCAACTTCAGTAATGCAGTATCTGGGCACAGATCATATTTCTTAAAACGTTTTCCATATACAAAAGAATAATCCATCCTTGCTGAAATCTAATATACAAGTTCTAAAATATTTACCTGCTTCTTGAGAAGAGCCAGAAGATGTGGGAATAACGTAACCGCCATTATGTCCAGAAGTTTTCTTTCGCTTCCTCAGACAACATGCTGCAGTTCCCAAAATACCAAGGACTACAAGACCAATTACTAAAATAATTGCCACTGTACCTCCAGTACCAAGGCCCCCACCACCACTAGATTGTGAATTTTGTGGTGCATTATCATTGGAACTATTGGTGCTTGGAATTATAGACGGTGAAGGAGGGGATGGTGACAGAGGGAAGGGAGGAGGAGGTGATGTTTGTATTAAAGGTGGTGGTGGTGACATAGAAGGAGAATTTGAAGATGGTGGAGTTGCTGGTGGAGATTGAGGTGGAACTGGAGTTGTGCCAGAGTCAGGGGGTGGTGGTGATGAGTTTTGTGGAGGTGCAGGCAATGGTGGTGGAGGGGACCCTTCAGGGCGCTTAGGTAATGGCGGAGGTGGTGAACTTGTAGGGGGCATGGCTGGTGGAGATGGTGGAGTTGTAGTAGGAGGTGGTGGGGGTCTATTTGACAGCCAAGGTGGTGGTGGAGGTGGACTTTCAGGGGGTACAGATGCCAGGGGCGGAGGTTGATTAGTAGGAGGAGGAGGCGGTGAACTGCTCGAATTAGTTGGAGGCGGTGGAGAGTTAGCTGGTGGATCAACAGGAGGTGGAGGTGACGTTGGAGGCGGACTAGAAGGTTGAGGTGGTCGACTGGCTGGAGGTGGTGCATTGGTTGGAGGTGGCGGAGATGCCGCAGGTTCAGGAGGAGGAGACGATTTTGGAGGTGGAGAAGCCATGGTGGTCACAGATGGCGATGGAGGAGATGGGATTACACTAGTTGGAGGAGGGGATATAGGTGGTGGACTCACAATGGTTGGAGGTGCACTAGAAGGGGGTGACGTTGCAGGACTAATTGGAGAATTTGAGGATGGAGCTGACATCTCACCAGCTACCTAACTCTCGATCAACCAACTCTTTCACCATTTCTATCATAGCAACAACCATCTTAAAAAAAACTTCAAAATTATATGCAAGAAACCAAGCAAACTCCACAATACACTCGGAAAAATTCAGTCCTCCATCAACAAAGTATCCAGACCATTATAATTGCCTAACCTAGAAATCTTTTCACGCAGTATACTAACAACAATGCATGAGTCACTTTATACTCATATATTAAACAAGTGCATGAATCAAAATTGCCAAAATATTCAATCTAAGACGAAATTCAACGACGATCACCAGGAATCTGCACAAAAATCACTTTCCTGCACCGATCACAGTAATCAATTCCCAATTCTACGCAATGCCTAATCGCCAAAACCTCGATTAAACTCCAGTGAACAACTCAATTCCAATAATCGAACATCAAATTAGTACAAACCAGAATCCAAAATCACGAAACACAGCAGCGAAATCACAACTTCACCAAAATCAGGAAAATGAAGAAGGCCCTAATTCTCTCAGTGACTTGTGAAAAGGACAACACTCCGACGCGCACAATCACTTTTTTTTCTAAGTGGCGTAGTGATATCCAAACAGCAACATGTAAAAGGAATCCAATAACTCAAAAGGGGCCATATGATTGACGCCACATGTTTTTAATCCAACAAAGAATTTTCACCTTTCATATTCCATCTCAATTTCTCTTCATTTTTTCATCTACGAATCGGGAGAGCGCGCCGGTGCAGCAAGCTAGATCATTACAAAATGAGTAGAAAATAATTCTCAGTCTTTGGAAATTCTATCTCAAAATGGGGTCGATGAAAATTCATCCACTAGTTTGAATTTGAGTATCGCAGTGGAATTCTTCAATGGTGTGTCACAGTGTGCGTGTGTCAGTGTGTGTGAGAGGGAGAAAGAGAGAGTGCGCTCTGAAAAAATAATAAATAAATTCTTTAATCAATAGGATAACGTGGAATCGTGGATATTTCATTCTTTTTAATTAATTAATTAATTAGCTAATATTACTAATTTTGGATTGTTGAGATTATTACTCCATTTATTCCTCAAATTCAAACGACATATTCTTTTAATAAATAAAAAGACATATTTGGATCTAGTCCCTGAGTGTCGTTTTGGATGTTTTTTTAACTCTTAAGACATGATTGGTCTAATTTTTTTATTCTCTAAGATATGATTAAATATTCTTATTTGTCAATACATTTTTATATATCCATCTCTATCTCTCTATCTTTTCTCAAATTTTAAAAGAATGAGACTTGTCACTTGTGTACAACTAACATCCATACAACTAAGTTAAAAAAAAAAAAAATTACTTACACTATAGTAATTAAAAAGGAAAAAAATAAATTTTTTAATTTTTTTTTCTTACATGAAATTAATTTCGTGTGAGTAATTTTTTTTTTCCTTACACGAAAATTTTAAATACTATATTAAAATAACAAGATGTGCATTTTTTTTGTATTTTCGTGTAGGACTAAGTCCCATACAACTAAGTAAAAAAAAAAATTACTTACACTATAATAATTAAAAAGGAAAAAAATAAATTTTTTAATTTTTTTTTCTTATATGAAATTAATTTCGTGTGAGTAAATTTTTTTTTTCCTTACATGAAAATTTTGAACACTATATTAAAATAACAAGATGTGCATTTTTTTGTATTTTCGTGTAGGACTAAGTTCTGGCCAAAATTGTGTATTTTCATGTAATAATTGATTTTTTTTTAAAAATAATATTAATATATTATTTATGTCAGTGTTTCGATTATTTTTGTGTAACAATTAATAGTGTGTGCATTGATTATTTTATTATTATTTAATTGATTAAAATGAAGACATGTCCCATCTGTATTTGACTTATTCGAAAAAAATGGTAATTGGGGCACAAAATAAGGAAAATTGATAGATAAAGATTAGGGGGGTGTATTGGTTTAGAATTTCATAGGATTTTAAAAGACTTTTTTTTCGTAAAAAAATCCACTGGTATTCAATCAGGATTTTATGTCATTTAAAAACAATCCGCTGGTATTCAATCAGGATTTTATGTCATTTAAAAACAATCCACTGGTATTCAATCTGGATTTTATGTCATTTAAAAATAATCCATTGGTATTCAAAAATATAAGGATTTTACAGGATTGTTGTGTTAGATGGATTTTGACGGACTTTTTAGTGGTATCTATAAATATCAACAATCTCATCCAAACCCATCAGATTTTAGAGGATTCTTGAAGTGACTGTTGAAGTGCTTCATTCGGTAATGTCTTTTCACCTTTGTCTCTTCACCCTTATCTTTATACTATAATTCTATGAAACCCTTGTCTTTGTACTGTAATTCTATGAAAAAAAAATTGTGATTTATACTATAATTTTATGAAACCCTTGTCTTTATACTGTAATTCTATGAAAAAAAAATTGTGAATTATACTATAATTCTATGAAACCCTTGTCTTTATACTGTAATTCTATGAAAAAAAAATTGTGATATGTATAGTGTATGTATATACTGTAACTCTTTGTTTACCTTTGCAATTCTATAAAAAAAAATTCTGAAAACGGACTTGCAAATTCCCTAGTGGTTAGGCAGTCGAGTTGGCCCTAATAGGATTTCTTTCTTTGTATTGGGTGATGCTATTATACTGCAATTCTATAAAAAAAAATTCGTGATATGTATATTTGGCATTGGGTCAACCAATTCGAGAGAATATTTGGTATTTTTAAATCAAGGTTCACAATTTTTAAGTCTAGCACCTCCATTTTTATTTAAGATACAAGCAGAACTTGTATTAGCATGTGCAGCTCTCTTCGCACACCTCCATTTTTATTTAAGATACAAGCAGAACTTGTATTAGCATGTGCAGCTCTCTTCGCAAAGAATGTCGTTCTGATGAATTTCCAATTGAATCGACCGGTTAATAAAGACCATAACTTTGAGCCTATTATTCAAACCCAAAGCAAAGCAAGCTTGCTTGGAGGACTAGTATAGTTATGGATATGTGGATGAATCCTATTTAGTATAGTTATGGATATGTAGGAGGACATGATATTATGGAGAATTATTATTATTATTTTTTTTGTTATTGACTCTTTTTAAATTCTAATGTATGAAAAAAATCTTGAAATCTTATCGTACTTCATAAATCTATGAAGTTCTGTAAAATCCACAAAATCTTACAAAATCCATTAAAATCCTGATTAAAAAGTCTTTACAGAATCTTGCAAAATCTTAAAAGTCATAAAAATCCTGCAAAATCTTTTAAATCCGCATGACTTTTTTCAGCTTAAAAAGTCCTTTAAAATCCTAATCCAATACACCCCTAATGGCATGATTGGTATGATGGAATGAGTTGGGAATGGAATCACCATTCCTACCTTCATTCTCATTCCTTTGATTGGTATGATTTATAAGTGGGAATCACCATTCCTTTAGGAATTGTCATTACCATGGATGAGGGAATGGTCATTCCTTCATATCCCCATGGTATTATGCATTTCTTACCTACAAATGAATGAACTATATTTATTAATTCGATTATTTATCATTATTTAGTTTAATTTTTTACAAGTTAACTTCCCAAAATTAAATTATTATATAAAATTGTATAATAATATAAAATTATTTATAAAAAATATAATATAAAATAAAAAAATAAAAAAATCAAATAAATAATAAAATTAAGTAGATAAATAGAATAAAAATAAAAAATGAATATAAATTTTTAAAAAATATAGAGATAATATGAATATAATATTAATACAAATAAGTGTAGTCTAGTTTATATAAAAATATATAAAAAAATTATAACTAACTAAAATATTTTTTAAATAATATAAAGTATTATTTTAATAGCACAAAATCATATAAAATAATTAATAAAATTATCATAAAATATAATATAATTAACTATTATAAGAATATGTAAATAATAAAAAAATAATATATTAATAATAAAATAAAAAATAAAAAATCTAAATATGATATATCTTAATATTAGTGATAAGGGTGAGCACGGTTTAGAGCAAGTTGAGGATAAGATAATCTCTGAAATTGCTTCAAAGTTCGGAGATTTTTGGAAAATTGTAAAAAATAATCTCCAGACTTGCTCCGTCATATCGGTTCGATTCCTTCAGAGATTCAGGTATTACGGATCGGATCAATTCGAATTTTGGAAATTCAGAACTTTATAATATAAAATAAATATTTGTTCAAACAAGTCATAAACTAATAAAATAAATTGGTAATTTACTAAAGTAGTCGTCTTTTCTCGAAAATAATAAATTACATTCAAATTTTTTTCAAATTTTATTTTTCAAAATCTTTTTAATCTACATCTTATAAATGATCAATAGAAATTATTCATTTTAAAAGTAAAATAAATATACGTTTTATAGTAAAATTTGAAGGTAGGTATAACCTATAATTAGTGCATTGATTAATTTTTTATAATTTTTTAATTAATTAAATATATCATATTATTTAAATTAAATGGAATAAGAATATTAAAATAAAATTATAGTGAATGATAATTTGATCAAATAAAAATTGATTTAATGTTTTATTTGTAGTAATCAATTATGAAATATAATTATAATGATTATTTCATTCATTTTCTATTCCTTTACAATACCAATCATGGGTTCATTCCACCATACCAATCATGCCATAAGTCTTATATTTTATGGTATTTTTGGTCAAAATATAATTTTATGGTATTTTTGGTCAAAATATAAGAAAATGTGGTAGTTGTGAACATTTTATCTTAATCTTCAACCTCGTTCTTCAAGTAAATGTGACTAAAGTCTATACACACTATCTTTTATGCAATTATTTAAAACTATGAAATTGTTTCGTTTCATTCATAATTTCATATACATAAAAATTATGTATTACAATTTGTATTGATTTGAAACAAAGATTGATGACACAGATGAAAATATCCGAAAATATCTCTAATATATATCTTTGAGGCCTGCAGCAATATATTTCCGATATTTTTATTTTTTTACCCAATTAAAAAAAAGAGAAATTTTATCAAAATATCAGTAAAATATCGATAAATATCAGTATCGATTTCGATATCAGTTACTTCATGGTATAAATGACAAGAAAATAAGTGAAATATTGGAGAAATATGAAATATCGAGAAACATCGGTAAATATTACAATATCGATGGTTTTATGAAAATAGAAATTTTATCAAAATATTGGTAAAATATCGATAAATATCAGTATTCGATATCAGTGACTCTATGTATAAATAACAAGAAAATAAGTGAAATATTGGAGAAATATCAAAGAAACATTGAGAAACATCGATAAAGATACAAATTATAGAAAAATCTGTGAAATATTAAAATATATCGATAAATATTGGAGGAATATCGGTAACAAATATTGAAAAAAATATCAATAAGTATAATATATCGATATTTCCACTGATGTCGATACTTCCACGATATTTTCATAAAATTGAGATAATAATATTTTCATTAAAACCGATATTTTTACCTTGAAAATAAGAAATATAGGAGGGAGAAAAACCGACCAAACATACAAGGAGATAGAAGCAACTGCTATAACTACCAATGAGTTTGAACTATATTACAATAGACATTAATTTCACGTCACTCAATTCAAGTAAAAATAGGCTTTATGGAAAGAGACCGTCCACCAATCACAATAGACTATTATACAAACTCAAATTTGTATACAAGACAAAATTGATTCAACGACCAAAGTTCAATTTTCCTAAATTGATTGGAGTTTCTAAATTATTGATAAATTTGATCTTAAACCATTAAACGTCATTGTATTGATTTTTTTTTTAATTATTACTTTAAAAGTCAATTTTCTTATGTTAAGGTTTTCAAGAAGGATACTAACAAAGTAATTAACAAATACCCCTCTAATTTATGCCTGTCATGTATTTAACCCTTTTATTAGTTGACAATATGCATGAAATTATACATATAAAAAAATCGGGTAATTTTAAAGTCATTTTAGTATTAAAAAATTGAACAGTTGGATCAAAAATTATGAGACCAATTCATATTTTTTAAAATAGAAAGGGGGTAAATTAATGTATTCATAATCTTTAATAATTGTAGATTCTTAATTACAATATATATGGAAAAAAAAAGATACTTGTAATAAATTATATTAGTCTCTTATGTTTTATATCATCCTTCTCTTTAAATATATTCAATCCTATTTGCTATGATTATCGAATAAAGTTCAAATCAACTTATAGCATAACCAACATTGACTCGAGTATCGAATGGTATGGGCCTATGGGGTTCACAGTCCCTAAATCTTAACAGTTTATGAACAATAAAATCACACTCATTAAAAAAAAAAAAAACTAGTAGGCATATTAATAATGAGTAAAACACCAAAAATATTATCTGAAGACAATTACAGTTCATTGTTATCGCCCACATTTGGAAATTAACATAATTCCTTAAACAGGTGTATCTGAAGAATAAATAGCAGTTTACTCCAATATCATGAAACAACATACAATGTAGCAAGAAATAACCAATGAAAATACTATTTAGCCCTGTATTCTGGTAATAGCGATGTGCTTCTGCTTTCATCAAAACTCAATTTCTGCTCATGCTTCCTAGAATTACGTCTGGTCAAGAAACGGGGTAAATGACTTGGGGTTTCGACAAATTGAAGAGAGAACTAAATTTACCTGGTTACAAGTCATAGAACTGGAGGAATGGACTAGTTAGGCCTATTTGCTAATCTTGAATTTCTTCTGGAAATGATTTCAGCTGCCCATCTTTTTCCGGTTTCGGTTTGAAATTTTCCTTCATTGAAAAGACAAAACACGAGTCATTGACTAGGTCAGTAATAGCTCTTGTCTTAAATTGTAAGCAAAAATATAATCAGATTTACCTGCAGTTGACAGAAAAAATTCATCCAAGATCTTCCCATGCTCTGCACAGTTTCAATGACAAAAGTCATTATCAGATGATACTTCATCTAATAATTTAAGCATTCATTTGATAAAAACTCATGGATTTCATCGTAATTACTAGAATTTCACAAATAATATATTAGAAATACATGGCGTGGAATAACATTTTCTGGCACAAAAGTTTACCTGTTTCATACTCTAATGCTTGCAGAATCATTTCAACCTGATGAAGTGTTAGACATGTTAAGTATACAAGTTGAAAGTCTATCAAACAAAAGAATTCTGGAATTTGTTGAAGACTGGAATACAAGTTCATTTATTCACAAACATATGAGAAGATATTAGCCCAATATAAGTATATGCCATCCTTAAAGTACTATGTCTGAATTATGAAGATCCCGCTCATAATGCAAGATAGGAGTTATATTTCTTGAACATGAGTTCACATGATTGGAGAGAAAATACTAATGAGACAATACAGGGGGAGGTAATCCATAGCAAAACATAATAGTAGCATTTTTTTTAACCACCAAATTAAAATCATCAAAGTGTTGTTGAAAGGCTAAGAATGGGTAATACATACTTTGTCAAAATCTTTCACAAGGTTGGCCTCTAAAGATGAGTTGTTTTCATACTCTAACCATAGTTCTTTAATTTCTTCAGCTGCCAGAGGGATCAAAATACGACACTGAAACAAGAAGAAGAACAAGAAATACATATTATATATAGCCTTAAGCCCTAGTCAAACCTCTCATCCCTCCACCAAGAACCTTGCACATTTCATCCAAAGCTTCTTGCTCCATCTTACTCTTCTCATGCTTTGGCACACCATCAGATGGAGTTATATCTCCAACAATGGCTGCAAATTCAATATAATCAGTATTTCAACATGTTACCGAGATCTAACAGAAATAGGGGAAGAGCAATGGAACTTCTTGTTCTTAAGAAGCTCATATATATCACATCAGACTGGTAAGCTAGATGACCAATGAAGATCATTCAGATAAAGTTTGTGGCATTCTCAACTTGGACATCACCTGCTCGACTAAGCCCTATTAATCAGCTGCCTAATGAGAGGCCTTTGTGGGTCCAAAGAAAAGTCAAGCAAGCAAGAAATTGTGCCACAACAGTTGAACTCAAAGCATTATTTATCATAGTTCAAGTAGAATTTTAGACAATTGACCAGAACTCCATAAGATAACAATAATCGTCCACATAGTAAATTTTTTGAAGATAAACTTTCTCATAAAAAAAAAAAAAGATGATGATCTTTCGAGTCATAACATTAACCAATTATAGTGTCCACACATTATGAAAATGTTAGAGAAACACAAAGAGTATTATTATATCACCAAAAAATTCACTTTAGCTGCAGAAATGTTGTGATGCTGCCTGCTCAAATAGATTAACAATGGGGAAAAAGAACTGGCATGATGCAAGTGTAAAACAAAAGTAATCAAGCCAGAAAAATACGAATGTATCAAGAAATACCTTCTGCAATGTCGTGAACAATTGCTATTTTGACACACCTGTTTCATGTATAAGAACAATGTCATAAATCATACTTCCAAATTAACGCTTAACAAAGTACTATGGGTGTCATTCAAGAACAAAATAAATTCAACCACAGACCTTTCCCTGTTAACACCAGGAAGGTCATCAGCAATCAAAGCCATCAATGACATGCGGTACATATGATCAGCAATTGATTCAGGACCCTTTATACCATGATTGATCCATCCTTTTCGTTTTGTTGACTGTGAAGGGAAAGAGAGATTAACACCATCCTATTGAAAAGCAGATAATGACAGAAACAATAAATCAAAGTATTTGCAATATTTCATAAAGCAAGTAGGAGGCTGTTTAACCAGAACAATTTTGAAAGGACCCACTCAACATGTAAGTAGGAAAAAAATGTTTGTAGTCCTTTTTCTCCCTTCTATCATTTTCTTCATTACATGCTAAGCAACTTGGACGCAAAGATTTATTCACCGGATAAAACTTGTAATATATGTAATGATTTTCTACTTTTAACTACAACAGCACTGTAGGTGTACGTAAGTGTGAGGGTGTTGAGCATCACCCTTTAAAATGGTAGGCAAAAATATTAATCTGTCTCTCATCATATGGCAAAGGAAGGCCGAATAATCTAAATAATCCACCATACCCAACACTGGAAACTACAAAAAAAAGGGCAAGAACTGCATTTTAAACTGCTTTTATGAAAGGCGAAACATCCCCCCAAACCTTTTATAATCCTCATTTTCACACATATGATGCTACAAAGGATGTCACATCAAGTCCACCCTCATACAACAGTAATGGGGAGGCACAAAAGCGCAAGTACAATCCAACCTCCTGCAAAATAATTAGTCCGCTCTTAATGGATGCTCGTGGCACCAATATTACAAAAAAAAATAAAAAAAATTACAATCTTTACTCTGCTCGTGTGGTTTACAAGATAACACACAACATTTATTCCTAATTTTCCAGGAATGATCACATGACTTCTACTCTGAATTCACTCAATGCTTCTGCTGCAGCCTCATCAAAATTAAAATTATTCTGCACCATCATTCTCGCTAGATACATATAAAATGCACCACATGCAAAGGAACACCCAATCTTGACATTACGAATATCAGCATTTCTTATTTCCTTCATCCTTCTCTACTTTTGATTAGGGCCCAACTAAAAACCTCCTAATTCACCACCAAAAGACTCATACTCTATCAAAGACATGTCCTATTTATAAACATATTCTGCATCTACAGAGCTAAAAGCTAACTCAACCCAGAAAACGTTCACAAATCCACCCCCACACCCCCAACACCAATATAACCACAAGTTAAACAGGAGAAGCAAGAATCTAATTAAAACAAACTTATGTTTACATCCTTATAAATAAGTAACATGCAAGTGTAGAAATTCCCACATACCTTCAAACGGTGGCACAATGTGAGAAAATCAATAGCATCAGAAGGGGAGGAAGATGTGTGTGAACTGAGCGACCCTTGGGATCCTGATCCGACCCCGGAAAGAGTTTGATCCTTTTTGATGGAAGCCATGTTGGAAAAAACGAGTCTTGGTCTTGGTAGGTCTGAGAAAAATGGAATTTTGAGGGAGAATTTGTCGGAAAACGTTAATCTTTGCAAATTATTGGGTGAAACAGAATACGGGTTCGCTTTAGCTGCTGCCATAGATGCCATTGTTGCTATGCTTAAGAAACTTGCTTGCGAATTGAACACAGCTTTTACTGCAGCGACGAAAATTAGGCAACAATTTTTTTCTCAAATTGTGAATTTTCTCGTCAAATTCTTGTCCTTTTTCTAGGTTGGGCCTTTGCGGAGAATAGTTGACGACATCCGTAGGGTACTGCGAAGAAATAGGTCTTTTATATCTTGAGTTTTTATTGGCCAAAATTCAATTTCAATTTTGAAGCCCTAAATTTCTATTTCCATTTCCATGTCGTCACTTTCTCTAAAGAAATCTCTGAGAGAAATCAATTTATTAGCAATTCGAATCTGAAATTTCAACTATATAAACATGAAGTTTTCATTTCATTTGATTTTATTATTAAAGATTTAATGTGGAACTCTAAAGGAGAATTCTTTACTACATTACTAACTGAAATTTTGGAGTATTCACTGATAGTGAGACTAACCAGTAGGTTTACGGCCCCACACAACTATTAGCCCAAATTTCAAAATATCAGAGCCCAATGGAAGCCCAATTCTGAAACATCAGAAATAAGTTTGGGAGACATTTTTATTGCAAATATTAGCCCAATGTATATTTTGTCTTAAGAGAATTTTGAGGACAAAAAGCTACCATAATTCGTCGTTATGTTATAAATTAACATAATATATAATTATATCATACGACTCTTTTTATCAAGGAGGAAATTAAAATTTTAATTCACCTAATTTCATATAAAAATTGTTGTTTAAAATGGTGTATACTAAAATATTAGGGAAGGTTCGGGTATTACAAGAATTATTAGCTAAAATACATCGTTAGAAAACATTATTTACATGATTTGAAATAGACTGAACAGAAATTCAATCCTATTAGTTTCTCATCCAATCAGGAATATAATTAATTAATCAAATTTAATATCTCAGTTTTTCTTTAACCAAATCATAAGATGCCCACATTAAAACACTCCAAATTTCAAACCAAACGAAGTTGATATTTTTGATTCTCATCTATTCAAATTGAATTTAAGCAAAATATGAACATGACTTGAAAATGTCATAATTAGATTGCGATTTGAAAAAAAATTGTGAATTTAGGGTGCAATCAAGAAAAAAAAAATGCAAACTGAAAAAAGAAGAAGGTATTATTATTAACACACATACATTATTTTTAACATAATAATTATTACTTATGAGTCCATTATCCATCAACTCATCTTTATATATTTAAATTTTACATCATTCAATATATTTATTTTTGATTTATTATTTTAAATCACTTTATTCAAATAAAATAGATGAGTATCATTATGTAAATATATTTGTTTATTATTTTTCTAATAATCAATATATATTAGTTTTTTTTTTTTGAAATTGATCATTTTGAAGGGAACTTATACCATTTGAAATTAAACATATTTAAAAAAGTACATTGAAATTTATGAAATTACATATTAAAATTAAAAGAATATGAAATTACATATTAAAATTAAAAGAATAAAATAAATTTAAAAAATGAAATTAGAATTAGAGAAACTCAGAAAATCCAAAAAAATAACTCAAAAAAATAAAAACAAAAAACCTGAAAACACTGCGCGCCATCGCGTGTCCCGCACGCGCCAGTGATTTTACATGTCTTTTACAGATTAACTTCAAAAATTGTTGGATTAATAACTGTTTTTTGACAACCTCAAAAAAGTCCACTACGATTACTTTAAATAGCCATATCAAGTATCAACTTCATAATATACTATCTATTAATTTCTCTCTCTCACTTCAATCTCCACACACATGCCTGGAAATTTCGATCTGAAAATCATACTCAACAAGATGATCAAAAACTGGAGATGGGCTTGGAATTTCCTTCATCATCATCATCACTTGTTTTTCCAATCTGCTTGTTGCAATGATCTGGATCATGTTCTAACACGAGTACTCGATGCCTCTGATTCCACCATGGAATGCTCGATTTGTTTGTGCAGAATAGACAAGGGAGAAGAGATGAGAGTGCTCAAATGTAGCCATGTCTTTCACAGGGTTTGCTTTGACAGATGGATTGCATATGGGAATAATTGGACTTGCCCTCTTTGTAGAGACTATCTCAAGATTTTTACATTCGATGATGAGCTCAATAACTCACAACTTTTGTTGTTCAACTTTTGTGAAGTTAGGCCCAGCCATAGCCAAACATGGTGGCTACGTTAAAATAACATGGCCAGCTAGGGTTTCATTAACTTGTGAGTTGTAAGTACTTTATCAATGCTTTCATTAAGAAATTCCAACTTTATTCTATGGGACTCTTTTCTTGAAATCCAATTATACAGTGATTCAAATTTGTTTTTACAAGTTCATGAATCTTTATTAGTTAAAAGTTAATTGGCATAACTTGCAAGTATCCTTACAAACCATTTAGCTTCACCTTAATCTTTTGATCAAGGAAAGACGAAAAACTCCGCCAGCCCGTAGGTCCCTCAATTTGATGAGATGTAAATTGAGGGATATGTAAAAGTAACATATATCTATGTGGAAGAGAACCAACATGATACACAAACTTCCACAATTGAATTTTCAAGTTTAAATCAGTTTGAGAATTTTTATCAATATCACCAAAGACCTTACCAACTCGGTTGCGTAACCAACCCGGCTATGACGGCTCCACCTTAATCATAATGATACAATTATACGAATAATTGTTTTGTCATTATAGTTAGCTAGCTTTGATAAATGAAAGAAGAGATATACTCAAATGATCTACCTATTACAACACGTATCAAGTTTGACTATTATTTTTTAGCAGTAGATTCACAAATGCATCTATATATATTATTGGAATAGGTTTCAAGGTATTGAAGATTCATGCTCTCATTTCCTGCTTCCTTGATAAGGTTTTTTGAATGTAAATACTAGTTATTAATTATACAATTATGTCATCTGACTTTGTACATTTTTTATTTAATAAGACCACTCAATCCAAGAAATGGCCCAACAGATTAATGGGCTCAGTCCTTGGGCTTTTTTTTTTTTTTTTAAATATACAGAGTACAATGTTTTTTCAACAAAATTTGATAGCTACTTATGATTTTTTTTTTGTTAAAGTACGTGAAATTATTATATAGATCTCCTTTGGAAAAGACGACTTATTCATTTTATTCTGTTAATGTATAACTTAATTAATATAACCATTAGTTTCATATTACATGATATTTGACTGCAAATATATTAATTTATCACATCATCTTCTTTCTTGAAAAGGATATTTGACTGTAAATATATTAATTGTGTTTACAAATTTGATTTGGTTGTCGGCACTATTTTTACCAAGTTTTCGTGTAATGTTAATTTTGTAATGTTTCTAGCCAGCCGCTAGGTTAAGCCTGTTGGTACAATACCGTTATAACATTAAAACTGCAAAAGCAAATACATTAATCAAAACAAAATCATGTTTATTTATCTTAAAACCCAGTTAATACAACTCACCATTCGCAATTATAAAATACAAATTAAGTGTTTTTGTTCCATTCTGAACAGAAACAACCGACATAAAACTTATATGAGATCATTTATTTCATTCCGAACAGAAATATAGAAACGCTCATGAAGAAACAAGCCAAGAATAATTCTACTCCCATTTGGTCTTCATCTGATGTAAGTGCTTAAAATCATAAGACAATAACAAACTTGCATCCATTCTCTTGAAATTAAACCTCTCAACCAAAACATAACATCCAAACACAGTTCCATTTCTCTTCATTTCTTCCACCTTATTTATCTTCACTACCCTTTCATCCCCACTTATAAAACCTCCCCTGTTTTCCTCCCATTTCATTCTCTCCACCAATTCCACCCTCAATCCCACTCTCGTCCCTTCTCGTCCCGTCCCATCACTCGTAAACCAAATCACCCCATCAATGACTTTTTTCTCGTTCCACATCGCTTTATTTCCATTGATAAACACCTCTTCGTTTTCAAGTGAAGTATCAATCACCACTGAATTAGCATTCCCCTGTTTGCTATTCTTCCGCCAGTTGAAAATCTGCTCCCATCTTTGCTCGAGTGTCACTTCATAGTACATTGCTCGTTCCACCTGATCTCGCGGTGTTCCTTCCTTGATAAACATGAATGGACTATACCATTTTCCTACCACTAAAGGCTGACAACTTTTTTGCGAAACAGAGAAATTGAATTCTGGAAGACCAGCACGAAGCCTGGAGTCCAAGCCTCGTGCTATGTCTAGTTTAAAATTGTCAGGTGTCTTGCTATAAATATCCCACCCTTCCCGTCTTAAGAAATAAGGCGGGAAACCATCTGAAGCTAACGAGTTGGCAACGAATACGCCCATCCCGCGGCAAATTCCTTCGTATGGAACAATCTCGAATTGTTGATACACATTGTTTGGATCCAACGGCCTTGGTTTGACATCTTTGATGCAACGACAGAAACAGCAAGTCTTCTTATCTTCTTCCCTGGAACATGTGTGCGCTTCCCTGGAAATCAACAACTAGAATATATCGGATACAATAAAATGCATTACATTTAAAGAAAAATAGCATACGCATACCCTTTATGGTTCCCATGGGGAACAACTGCGTAGTAGTGATTGGACGACAAGGGGCGATTGGGAACTGGAATTAAGAAAACTGAATCAAAGGAAACATAGGAGCCCTGTCCTGTTGTTGTTGTAAATCGAATAGTCAACTCTTTGTTTTGTGGCAATGGCAACTCTTTGAGGGACCGATTCTTGCAAAGTCCGAAACATGAGTATGTTTCTGATTCCTCGTCTTGGATCACTAAGTATCCTGAACTCGGACCCTCTGGAGGGGTTGTAAGAGATTCTGGAGACTTAAGCAAGAGAGAAAGAGGCCTTGTCACATACATGCTTTCTCCACAACTTGATGTCCTCAATTTGTTTTCTTGTTTATATATGAACGAATTCTTGATAAGAAATTAATTTATTACATGACCTTCATAGGTAGCATAGAAATCGAAGATAAGGAAGCCACGTCTATTTATTAATAATATGGGTCAGTATATATTTTATTTCATTTGACATATTATATATCACATGAATTAATGATGGTCAAAGTCTTGAGAGCTCAAACTTATGGAAATGGACGCATATAAACCCAGAAAAAACCTTGGTATATAATTCTGGTCTTGTTTATAATAATTTCAGAAGAGAGAGAATTATACTGAGATTATTTTCTCAAGACTTTCTAAAAGTTGAAATCAGTTATTTATTATTTTAGGAGTCGTTTTTTTCTGTTTATTATTTTATAGTTTATAAATTATAAATCATAAATTATCAATATTACATTAGATATGACTTATGCATACATGGTATTAAAATCATCTATGATATTGGCCAAAAGATTCCTCATTCAAAGGAGTTGGATCCTTATAGAGTGGAGAGGGCTCAACAATTTTTAATCCATATGTCATTTTTAAACATATGGATCTTCATCCAATTTTTAATCCATATGTCATAAATACATATTTTTAAAACGATCTTCATCCAACTTTTAATCCAACTTTTACTCAAATTTGACAAGTCTAATAGAAATTTCCAGAGTAAGTACATAAATATTTGTCTACAGACGTATGTATGAGCATATTATTTGTTGAAGAGGTTGGCTTTTATGTCGTCTTCTTTCTTGATGAAGTTATTTGGATGGAAATAAATTAACTGTGTTAGCAAATTTGATACAAAGTATATACACTACTGGAACAGAACACTGATTAAGAAACAAACTTAGAATAAATCTACTCCCATTTGCTCTTGATTTGATGAGAATGCTTAAAATCATAAGACAATGCCGAAGATGCATCCATTCTCTTGAAATTAAACTTCTCAACCAAAACATAACATCCAAACTCAGTTCCATTTCCTTCATTTCTTCCACCTTATTTATCTTCACAACCCTTTCATCCCCACTTATAAAACCTCCTCTCTTTTCCTCCCATTTCATTCTTTCCACCAATTCCACCCTCAATCCCACTCGTCCCGCCCCATTACTCGTAAACCAAATCACCCCATCAACGACATTTTTCTCATTCCACGTCGCTTTATTCCCATTGATAAACGCCTCTTCTCTTTCAAGTGAAGTATCGATCACCACTGCATTAACATTGCCCTCTTTACCATTCCTCTGCCGGTTGAAAATCTGCTCCCATCTTTGCTCGAGTGTCACTTCATAGTACATTGCTCGTTCCACCTGATCTCGCGGTGTTCCTTCCTTGATAAACATGAATGGACTATACCATTTTCCTACCACTAAAGGTTGACAACTTTTTTTGCGAAACAGAGAAATTGAATTCTGGAAGACCAGCACGAAACCTGGAGTCCAAGTAGTGGCGGACCCAGAATTTAAAAATTGGGTACAATAATTATAAATATATATATAAATAAAATGTTATTTAAGATGTAAATCTATACAACTCCAAACTTGCAAATAAAAAAATAGATATGGTTTTTTTATAGTAATACAAGAAAAAAAATTCATTACAAATAAAAAATTGATATGATTTTTTTAAGTTTTGTTTGCTTATTTTAGAAGATTTTATAATACAAGAATTATTATTTAGTCACTATAAAAGAATTTTTTTAAATGAATTGATCTTCATTTTAAAGATATAAGAAAAAAGATTCATAGCAATAAAAAAAAATGAAAAATATCACAATGGACAGTTGAACCCCAAGATTTGAAAGATAACATCAAACCAACTAAGCTATATTAAAATAATATTTAAATTTTGCATATATATTGTTTTTTTTCCTAAGAAATTTGGGGGTACAGTTGTATGCCCAATGTTCCATGTAAGTCCGCTGCTGAGTCCAGGCCTTGTGCTCTGTCTAGATTGAAATTGTCAGGTGTCTTGGTGTAGATATCCCACCCTTCTCGTCTTAAGAAATAAGGCGGGAAACCATCTGATGCTAACGAGTTGGCAACAAAGTCTCTCCTTGGGCAGCAAATTCCTTCGTATGGAACTATCTCCAATTGTTGATGCACATTGTTTGGATCCAACGGCCTTGGTTTAACATCTTCGATGCAACGACAGAAACAACACGTCTTCTTATCTTCTTCCCTAGAACATATGTATGCTTCCCTGGAAACCAATGGCCAGGAGTTGTCATATGGAAATACACTATTAAAATGTTTTAAATTTAAAATTCATATGACGGAGTGAAAAAATTCACCCTTTACGTTTCCCATGGGGAACAATGGCGTAGTAGTGATCTGACGACAACGTGCGATTGGGAACTGGAATTAAGAAAACTGGATCAAGAGAAACATAGGTGCTCTGTCCCGAGGATGTTGTATATCGAACAATCAACTCTTTGTTTTGTGGGAACGGCAACTTTTTGAGGGACCGATTCTTGTTTCGGACTCCTCGTCTTGGATCACTAAGTATCCTGAACTCGGACACTCTGGAGGGGTCGTAAGAGATTCAGGAGACTTAATTAATTGAGAAAGAGGCCTTGTCACATACATATTTTCTTCACAGTTTGATTGTGAGAATTTGCTACGTGTGCAATATATGAACGAATTCTTGATACCAATGACCAAATATCAAGATTTATATCTCTCTTAATATTTAGTCTTTAAAATTAGATATTGTTAACAAAGACAGGAAAACCCTTGATATTTCTTGTTTGACAGGTTCAAAAAATTTCCCCGGATATTGCGCATACGTCTCGTATTTGACTATTCTCTAATACAAAAGTCGAGGTTACAAACAATATATAAATCTCGGACAAATATTTATTAATACCATTGTCATATAAGAAAACATATTTTTATCAACTAACATAAACATAAAAACTAAAAAAGATGTTTTCTTTTACTTATTTTTCATTTAAAACACCAAGGCATCTTGAGAAAATGTCTAGAGGCATATGTATGAGCATATTATTTGTGCAAGGTTGTCTGATCATTTCTCGATAAGGTTATTTCAATGTAAACATCAATAATTAATTTATACCAAATAGACACTTTGCAAACTCAAAATTATGCTAACAAACAGAAATCCAAGTTCAATTCAGAAGCAACTACTAAGTAGAGACAACCATTATAGTGACAAAAATTTGCAAGAATATTAAGACATCACTTGTTTCCCCCACTGCCATCCTTAAAAAACCATCTCCAAACGTTGTAGTTTCTGCTGATTCCCTGTTTCAATCCTCTTTCATTCATTGTGATCCTGCAAGAACCCCCTTTCCTATATACCCCTTTCCCTTTCAAACTTGCAAGATCATCAGAACCTTCATTGATGATTTCTTGCTTTAAGTCGAAGAACTCAGACTCATCCATGCCACTCAAATCGCATTCCTTAATCGGAAAAACACTACAAACCCTATTATCAATCTCCATTTGACGATCAAAGAAAAGCCCAGTTGAAATATTCTTGAAATCATCATTGTCTCTGAAACTGCAAATCTCACTATTTGCATCACAAAGATCACCATTACTTTTTCTCTTCCTGAATATCCTCCAAAACCCTTTGCTTTTCTTCATTCCCACACAGCTGCTATTGCTTCTTCCAAAAAAGATTAATTTCTTCCTTTTATCAGTATCGATCAAGAATGAAATCCTCCCAACACTCCCAACATCAATTATGTCTGAGCAAGAACATGAAGAGATGCGACGATTTCCGCATTCAGAGCACACCAATCTCACCAATCTGTCTTTCAGACAGTGTGGACAAATTCCGACATGAGATGAATCTGGGTGTTGATTGCATGGAATTTCTCTGAAGTATTCTGGGAAATTTCCATCTTCTTTCATGGCCAATATCAAATTGTGTACTCTTGTGTAAGCGAATTAGGGGATTAAAGAAACAAGCAGAAATAACAAGATATGATCAATGGTGGTTGCAATTTATATTATATGATTGAAAGTGAAGGATAGGAATATAGGAGAGAATAGGAGATCGATGCGATTGCTTATTTTAGTGGGAATAAAAGGCGTAAACTTTACGTCTTCTTTTGAAGAACAGTTTGCACGCATCATTGTGTGAGGTGAAGTGATTGTGTGATCTATGTTCTCTGCTATCAAGCAAGCTCATCTTATATTCCCTCTCAATTTACACTTTTCAGTATTTTTTGTGTCCTTTTTTTTTTAAGTATATATCATTCACATTTTTAATATTGTAATTGCACATGATATCTTTTTTGGGTCGTATAAAACCATATTATTTTAAATTTACTATATTATATTAGATTAATATGATGATCACTATTGTTTTAATTGTATAGGGCTGGTCCTGACATTTCGTGATCCATGATGAAAATAGAAAAAAATGAGCATATGAATAAAAGAATAATTTTATCTAATAAACAAATATAACTTAACACAAATTCTCCTGTGCACCTGGTGCACGGATCTTAGATCCGTGCAATCCGGGTCGACCCGACCCAAATCCAGCTAATTTCTTTTTTTTTTATTTATAAATTTTATATTTGAACTTTTATATACAAATGTTGTGACCTTTATGTATAAATGTTGTGACCTTTATGCATTGTAACTTAAAAAAAAGGAAGAATTTCAGCAAAATTTGTACATAGATACCTTTATGTAATATTCATGTGACCTTTTATATATATTCATATGACCTTTATGTACAAATATTCATACATTTATGTAATATATAAAGGTATATAAAGGTATGCATATTTATACATAAAAGTCACATAAACATACAAAAGGATCATATGAATATAACATAAAGATATTTATGTACAAATTTTGCTGAAATTCTTCATTTTTTTCTAAGTTATTTAACATAAAGGTCACATAATTTATACATAAAGGTTACGGAATTTGTATATAAAGGTCACCAACTTTGTACATAAAGGTTTTGCCCTGAAATAAAAAAAAAAAAAAAAACTAAAAGTACGTGGATTCGGGTCGACCCGGTTGTATGTACACCAAGTGTACAGTAGTCATACTCATAACTTAAACATCTCAAAATAAGAAGAATAAAATTTTCATTCAAATAGTTTTGTACATATATCAAGTTTTAATACATCAATTTCTTTTTTTTTTTTTTTTTTTGATATTTAAGTCAAATGAATCTGTCTTGATTTAAAAAAGAAAAAAAGAAAAGGCCAAAAATATTTTATAGTTATCAATTGTAATATGTTAGGCAAAATACAACATAATTATATATAGAGAGAGAGGTTGGATAAAGAATTGAGGCCCTTAATAAAATGGTAGATCCAAGCCCTCCTCACCCTAGTTCAGGCCTTCCTTTATTAATGAATTGACCAAACCATTAAACTCTAATTGATCATATACAATTAAATGGTAAACATACGATTATTATTATTAAATAAATTTAATAGAAGATACGACTAAAGAAAGAGAAAAAATATATCATCTACAAATTCCTCAACAAAACCATTAAAAATAGTTATAACTTATGCGTTTCCAGTTATAAAACACATAATTAAGAGTTCTAACAAGCTTTACTAGCTTGTCGTTTATAATAAATGTTATAATAAGAGTTTCAGAATCGTTTTATAATAAGTTAGAAGATAATTCAAGTACAATTAGTGTTTTATAAGATAATTTGAGTACGTTTAACTATTTATAAATGCAAAAAGAAACCACTTAAACATCATTAGAGAAGTATATTGACGAAACCATTTAACTCTGAGTTATCGTATGCACTTAAATGGTAAACATACGACTAAAATTTAATGTATTAAATTAAGTGAGTATGTTAGTAAATTCCAACTTTAATATCTTTATGTGTTATATTCCAAACACTTTTAAGATCATAAAAATATTAACATTGTAGAAAATACTAATCTATGTAGTCTTTTTTAATTCTATCTCCTTATTATATCAATATATTAGACTATAACAAAGTTTTTGAGAATTATTTAAACTATATTTATATATACTAATTAATAATTTTTTTAACCCTAAGATTTTCGAATTTTATTTTTCTAATTCTTGAACCAACATATGATAAGGATAGGTAATATAGTGAGAGCATAGAAGCAACTAGATGAGTAATGAATCTAAGGTTATAAACAAATCAGAGAAAATGATAAATGAGAATTGCAAGAACTGATGAATGAGTTACACGTTCCCTTAAACAATAGCATCCAGAAAAAGGCCAAAAAAAAAAAAAAAAAAAGAGAAATCATGAAAGTATAAATTGACAAATGAAAAGACCTATTTATGACCATTTCTTTTTCATTGCTTTTTATTCAATAGCGACTCTCTTGCCTAATAATAGGTACATTTTGTATTGATGTATTTGTCTGTATAATTATAAGAGATATATATTTGTATAATTATTATCTAATTAATTTCAGATCTACCTATTCTAATTTTTTTTAATGTAGGTATCATGGAGCCCAATGGTAAACACAGGGAATCGCATTATCCAATCTCTTAAATCGAGTGTGGGTACGTATATTATATAATTATTTTAATAAACGTGATTGATTTGTGAAAAATTGAAAATATTATTAGTACAATTTAAAAATTAAAAATATCCGTTAATTAGAAACGATCTGTATATATATTTCCAAGAAACATTTTAGATTTCTTGACGTGTTAGAAGTGAAAGCATGACTTCTATCAATGTATGTTAATTTTAGGAATCCGTAGGTATCAAATTTGGTTGACATTTGATTATGACTTGGAATGATCGTCTTTTGAAGTTCATCAATCGAATTTACGAATGATGATTGGATTATAATAAATCAGTTCATCAATCATTCCTAAACACGTGTGTTGACATTGAAATTTCCGAGAATAAAATATATAATTCAGAGACATGACAGGAAGAGTTAAGGTGCATGAATTTGGATTTTGATAATGGCAAAAAAAAAATATATATTTTATATATATATATATATATATAAAAGTTAAAAGATCTCGTGATTTCATCACAAATTATGGCCCCCAACTAGAAGGATATTGAGCTCAATTATGTGGTCGTGATTTTGAGAAATTCTATTTTGATTGGTATTTGCAATAATTAAAATTTAAAAAAGAAAAAATAATAATAACTTTTGGAATATAGTGAGCAACCTTAGTTGCATATGAGCAACACTATTGATACTAGAAACTATCAATGAGCAACAGATTCTTCTTCGTATTCTTTCATATACAAATGTAACATGTATAGTAAGAAAAAATCCTACCCGAAAAGATGGGTCGATTCCATGCATCAATCACTAATTCACTATATATATATATATATATATATAGTGAGAAGTGATCAAAATACCACAATAGATATAATCAATACACTTTTCTACCTTAATAAATATAACATGTATGTTAAATGCCCCAAAGTACAATTGAAATAGTGATTGGTCACTTCAAGTACAAAAAAGTCAAAAATTCTATGACACATATGACACAAAATGTTGCATGCATGACACAAAATTTTGGCATTATGTCACATGTGATATGTGTTCAATTTTTGAACATTTCCTTCACCATTATTGCCGTTTAGAAAATAGGTAAGAACCTCCATTTCCATTTCTTCTTCAACGGCCATTTTGTGAGATCAAATAAAAAAAAAAATTCACCCTCTTCCTCCATTGAACTACACGGCCATTTTGTGAGTTTGCCCATCAAAAATACTTCACTCTCTTTCTCCATTGAAGTACACGGCCATTTGCCTTGGTTTGGAAAACATTTCCATATCTTCCTCCCTCAAACTACATGGCAATTTGGTGAAGACAGTTTGAGAGGTTTTGTCATCAAAAATCTTACATTATTCGGTGCAGATTAGCACGCATTGTACGGGTTAGTAAACGGCAATTTTTTTTTACCAAAATTTTGCAATGTATTCATTAAATTAGGGCTGCAATAATGATGTATTTTTCTGCAATTTTTGTGAAGAATTAAGGCTGCAATTGTGATGTTCTTTTCTGCAATTTTTGTGAAGAATTAGGGCTGCAATTGTGATGCATTTTTGTGCAATTTTTTTGATGAATTAGGGCTGCAATTGTGTTATATTTTTGTGCAATTATGGTGATGAATTAGGGCTGCAATTGTGTTATATTGTTGTGCATTTTTTGTGATGAATTAGGGTTTTGTTTATAGTTTAGGGTTAATTGCAATGTAGTTTATAATTAGGGTTTAGGACTGAAAAAATCGTAATTAGTCCTAAAATGTGGAATTATATGGTTGAAAATGAGAAATTAGGGCTAAACGGCAATTTAGCAAAAAAAAATAGGGCTAAACGGCTATTAACCATAATAGCTGTTTAGCCCTAATTTTTTTGCTAAATAGCCGTTTAACCCTAAAATAGGGTTTTTTGGCGATAAAACCCTATTTTAGGGTTAAACGGCAATTTAGCAAAAAAAAATAGGGCTAAACGGCTATTAACCATAATAGCCGTTTAGCCCTATTTTTTTTTGCTAAATTGCCGTTTAACCCTAAAACATGGTTTTTTGGCGATATATATGTTGTAGGGTTAAACGGCCAAAAAAGGGGATCCATTTTTTTTTTGTAACACCATTTGTGATTAATAAGTAATGTTGTATTTGTGTACATTTGTTGTAGATGACTTATGAGTGGGTTCGTAAACGTTGTCAGGGCACGCTAGCCTACATTAACGGGTATACTCGTTTGAGTATACTAGCTGATATCAAACGTGTTTTGGGAGAGCACGGGGGAGAGTGTGTTGCGGATTTCGGACGAACATGTTTTGGCCATTTTCTACGGTGGGAGACCTCGACTGAGACATGCAAGTCGTTTCTTCATGTTCTCATGTCGAGGGAAATAAGTGGTCCGACCACCCCTGATGATGAGAGATGGTTTGCAATTGGAGAGGAGTATCACCTTTGTAAGTTTTCGAGGAGAGAGTTTGCTCTCGTCACCGGTTTGAGGTTTGGCGACTCCGATTTCAGCCCGGCTGGGTATCACCGTCCGCCAAGAAATGACGTGTACTACAGAGTGCATGCCGAGACCGCACACGTGACGCTGCAAGAACTCCTATATAGATTTCAGGGAGGGGAGTTCCGTGGGAGCATGAATGATACGGTGAAGATCTCGAAGATCCTACTCGTTTACTACATCTTACTTGGGGTCGACTGCAGAAAATGCTCGGTGGATATGTGGGTGTGGGCTTTGGTCGAGCAGGAAGAGCGTTGGGAGTCATTTCCATGGGGCAAGCTTTCTTTCCAGACGTTGCTTAAGTATATGGACCTAGTGCCAAAGGTTATTCTGGTCTCGGCCAACATCAATAGAACCCCCGCGTATCACTTCTATGGATTCTCGGTTGCTCTACTGGTAAGTATAATTAATTTGAACATTCTGTTACTCTTTTCGGTCGTTTTAAATTATGTTATTACAGTGCTTTGCTCACACATACCGTAAATTTGTTCACTGTGAAGATATGGACGTACGAGGCCATCCCTGTATCGTCCACTGTGGCTGGCCGGCGATTGGATACTGGACTGCACATTCCGAGGTGCTTGAAGTGGTCCACGGCGAAGTCTGTAGTGGACGTCACTGATGTTTTATCCGACGAGGTAATTTTATTACTTTTTTCAGTCTTGCTGCCGAAACTGCATACGGTTAATTTTTGCACCGAAACTGATGTTTCAAACTTTTTATGTAGGTTGACGGCGTCGAGTCCCTCATTCCGACTGTCGAGGAGATTTGTCAGCCGTATTGGCAGAATATTGATCGCTCGTTGAACGAGGGCGTGCAAGCTGCACCACGAAAGCGTGGTCGTCCTCCGACGACGGTTGTAGCTCTTGCACCTGAGCAAGATACACCCGATCCATCCACGAGGTAGCGTCGAGCTGCTTGGGGATCGAGGACCATACGGTCCAGACGACCACCGATGCCTCCGAACGAGCCTCCTGAGGAGCACCCGGTTCGAGACTTCGGTCATAGTTTCGACCAGCAGGAGGCCGAGCAGCATGGGCATGAGCAGCCTGAGGAGCACCCCACCGGCCAGCCCGACCCAGTTTTCGAGGAGCCGTACGCCGAGCAGCATGGATATGAGCCGTATCGGGATGCCTTGCCGATCAGTTACATACCTCCTTCCGACTTTGTACCGCCAGAGCCTTCGTACCCACATCAGAGCTCCGATCAGGATGGCCTGTTTCAGCGCCTCACTGGTTTTTTTGGTACTCAGTTCGACCAGTTGCGGTCTTACGTTGATCGTCGTTTCACAGATTTGTCAGGCCATGTAGATGAGCAGTATGCCGACCTGCGAGGCCACGTCGATGAGCAGTTCACGAACTTGCGAGACCATTATGATCGGCAGTATACAGATGTACAGGGCCAGGTTCAGGACTTGGTGCAGACCGCAGTGAGGGAGGAGACGCAGAGGCTGGAGTTGCGCATACCGGAGATCGTTGGTGATGAGCTCAGAGCATTCTTCAGCCACCGGCCATCATATCATGCCTCCTACTATCCCCATGCTGCTGGTTATCATTATTCACAGACTCCGTACACTCAGCCGCCCGGCAGTCATCGAGGTTGGGATCCTACTCCAGTGCCATTTGATTTGGGCACTTGGGCGGCGCCGGTTCAGGCAGGACCCAGCACCGGTTTTGACGTAGAGTCACCAGATTCTACTAGTGATTATGCTGGATCCTCCATTGCTGGGATTCCCGAGACGACTGCCGGCATTCGTCTTGTACGACAGAGAGCTTCGTCTCGACATGTTCGAAGTCCATTCATCCATGGATCTGCACGTAGACCGAGTCTGAAGCAAGCTGACCTGGAGAAATACATTGAGGCAGAACTCCTGGCGGCAGAGAAGAAGCAAGCCTATGAGATGTAAGTCGTACTTAATTAATCGTATGATATTCTAATTTACGTTAGTCAGGTTGATTATGTCCAGTGATTGACATGGCACATGTTTTTACAGGCGCAATGTCGGAGTTGGATATGGTGTTGGGCATGATTTCTTCAGCTCGTTTTTGGATCCGTTGGCGGACATGACCGATGAGGTATTTTTTCATCACGTGAATGTATTTTTTTGCTTGCTTATTACTATATTTTTACATTTGAACGTTTGTTTTATGTCAGCATCTCGACTTCTGCTTGGGGATTATGCAGAGCAATGCACTGTTTGCAGGGATTCGGGTCCACGAGGAGCAGGCTCACAAGTACCAGGTGTTGGACGTCCACTTCTTTGTAAGTATCCACATCACCATTTATTGCTCGTTTGATATATGTATCCATATACCTGCCTAGTGATTAATATTTGAACTTTGTAATGCAGAGTGCTTGTCAGGAGGTGTGGAACGTCACTCATCGAGGAGAGTCGGATTACAAGAAGTATAAAGCTCCGACCAACGAGACTTTTACACCGGAGCTCCTGGATCAACTTGCCCCGTACGTATTGGGACAAAAGCCCAAATGGTGACATGTGAAGCCCTGGTGGAAGAAGCCAAAAAATGTAAGTCCTTATTACTGGTCAAATAATAATTTTCGTATCAATTGATTTGTTGGAGCAACCATTTTGAAATGCTAAATGTTCGATCGGCATTATTTTACAGCTCGTCACCATTATGAATCTGGATGGGCACTGGGTGGCTTGCTGCATTTTTCTGGGTGCTCGTAAATTAGTACTCTTCGACAGCCTGCATTGGACATGGGACAAGAACAAGGAGCTGAGGCGTTATCGGCAGACGATACCCATTAGACGTGTTATACCTGCCTTGCTGAAGCACACAGGCTTCTACGACATGATGGCCAATGAGGGTACTCCGTTGCAGCCTTTGGATGACGAGTTGGAGCTTTCGACGTGCCCTGATATTACATGTTACGAGCAGCGCGAGGACCACACATGTGGTGTCTTTGCCCTCATGGCCGTCGAGAGTGCACTGACACTTGAGTGGCCTAGCCATTTGTTTCGGTTGGGTCTCACGAGAGCACGGCAGCAGATGGCGTTGACAGTTTTCAGATACTCCTCTGATGAGAGCACCATCACGGCTGAAGATATGGCCGATTAGCCTGTTTCTATTTTTCATTTCACTATTTTATGTATTTTCGGATGATGTATTGCCTTTATTCATTTTATGACATCGAGAAAAGAATTTTATTGTGTGGCATTCTATGAGCACTGTTTCAATATTGACTTTTATATTTGAGCTCCTCATTTTCGACCGTCCTCACAACAAAGTAGGTTCACAAAATATTCCATAATCTACTACAAAGTAAAAGAACTGCCGTACAAGTGGCACTTTCTTCTCGTATGACTGTCTGATCCACACAATGAGCACTGTTTCTTTTTTCTTTGCTTCGTACGTCTGTCTGTTGGAATCTCATCTGTATCACCAGCTAGATCATCAATCTCGCTTCGCTGAACGGGCGGTACGGGATTTGTGCACGTAGCTCTGTTGTGTCCAGTGCCGCCACACCGGCCACATGTTCCTGGTGCTCGTTGACTTCCAAAACTAGATATCCGACTTCTTCTCGGTCGGCCGGCTTGTCTTGGTCGATCAGGTGCAAGACAAAAAACGCTTCGAACCTCATCAGATATGACCCAATCTTGTGGATCGGGTACAGGGCAAACCTCACCAGCCCACATTCCTCTGAGTGACTCAGTGGTGTAGTACGAGCCAACGTAAGACGTCACTGCTTCTTTCGAAAAACTGTATGATGAGGAAAAATTAATTAACAGAGTTAAATTAATACAGAAATATTTATTCTGCCAATCATAATAATTACCTGATTGCTGCACATGCGTGGGCGCACGGGATCAAGTCATTTTGGAACACTGAACATGTACATGTGTGATGGTTGAGCTTGACAACCCAATTTTTTCTTCATTCCACCACCTTATCTACATTTTTTTTACCCAGCTTATCTACATGCATTTCTCGTCCCCGCCGCACGGCATCAACTAATCTATCATGTGCGGCCTTTGTCAGCTCATTTTCCCTTTCCTCAGCGACCGTCCTTCTCTCGACAAACCACTTTTCTTGAATTCGTCTCGCACACTCCAAGAAGGAACACACTGGTAGCTTCCGTGCCCAAAGAAGACGAGCATTCCATATCTCGGCGGTATTAGAGGTCATGAAGTTAAATCTTCGCACGGGACATTTCACCCGAGACCATCTCTCAACTTTTGCATTGCTCAATGTATCCAGTGCTCCTTGGATATTTGCTTCTACAAGCAACATCATGTACCTGAGATGTTCGATATGTTAGATAACAAAAAAGGTGCAGAAAATAAATAAGTACATTCTTTTATAAAACATACTTCTCGAAAAGCTGATCGTCGTAACAGTATGCCGCTTTATAAAACATACTTCTCGAAAAGCTGATCGTCGTAACAGTATGCCGCTTTTTTGAAAATCCCCACAAGATGTGAATCATGCTTCGCGAGATTTTGTTGGAGGTGGAAACAACATAAACCATGAGACGCATCTGGATAGACTCTACTGATGGCACTTGCGATGCTTTTATGTTGATCGGATACGATAAGCAGCTCATTTGGGCATCCGAAGGCATTTCGCACATGACCCAAAAACCATGTCCACGACTCATCATTCTCTATATCTCCAATCCCGACTGCCAACAGGAAAATCTGATCGTTTTCATCCTTCGTCACCGCCACAAATCCAATTCCCTTATACTGACCTTTTAAATGACACCCATCAACTACTACAACAGGTCGTGAATATCGACGAAATTCATTAATGGAGGCGGCCAGAGCAAAACACACATACTTAAATTTTCCATTACTGTAAGTTTCCAGAGCAGTGTAAGATCCTGGATTGGTTTCTTTCAAGACCTCTAAATAGGATGAAAGCATAGAAAAGGAGCTCTTCGGGTCACCATACGCGAGCTGCATGGCACGACATTTTGCTGTTAATGCGAACCTGCAAGTGAGCTGTAAACCATGCCGATGGTTCATTTCCTCGATGATGCCCCGAGGATTCAGCACCGAATTATCATTTCGTAGCCTATCAGCGTAGTACTCTGCGATCAACACAGATGGAAGTCGTCTTGGAGCAGATGTTTCCAGATCATAGCTACAACTGTGAGGCAACTTTATTGTGGAGATCTTCCAAATACCATATTTCTGGTGTGCATGGAGCTTGAATGGACAATCTGTTTGTTTGCATTGAACATACCATTTCTTAGTGTCCGACTTTTCCACTCTATATCCAACTCGATTCTCCAAGTGGTAAAACCCGACTTTGTTCTGCAGTTCAGCCTTGGTGGAAAAAGTGGCACCTTTTTTAAGACCGCTCGGCTCTGGGTTGTTATTGTCCAAATCTGAAGAAGCGTGCGGCTCGAATGGTGGAATATCGGGGATGCTCCATTCAGATCTCAATATGTACGTTAGAAAATCCTGATATGCCTCTCGTTGCTCCTGATCCAAAATGGCCTCATCTTCTTCATCCATCTCGAAGTCACTAATTATCTCGTCCGGTTCTGCCGTCTCGACATGATCGTCTCCGGTATTCGAACCTACAAGAAGGTATAATTAAACAATTATTCAATTATTTCATACGTATAATAAATTCATATGTGACAACTATTTAAAAGTACCTGCCCAGTGGTGCCGATCCTCAGGCCATTCTTGTCCTCGTTCGTAATCATACGTGTATGGATCTTCTTCGGAAGGACATTCTACGTTTTCAGTATATGATGTCGGAGGCACGTTTAAGTCTAGAAAGTTGAATCCTCCATAGTTTACCCGACCGCTTTCGGATGGCCAAGGTGACCACGTTTCAGCTGCAGTTTTTCCTTTTGGCGGGCCTCCCATCCAATTCTCATCACCTGTTGATCTACCGTAGGTCTCATCGTTCTGATTAGGTATACCCCATCTTGCATAAAAAGCTTCGTCATTTTTCAACCCAAAGGGAACATTTGAATTCTCCAAGTTGAAGGTCGTATGAGGGTCCGATTTCTGCACATTTAACCCG
This sequence comes from Scutellaria barbata, assembly GCA_028654395.1. Lineage (NCBI taxonomy): Eukaryota > Viridiplantae > Streptophyta > Magnoliopsida > Lamiales > Lamiaceae > Scutellaria > Scutellaria barbata. Next base: position 30,597,961 of record CM053647.1, read on the forward strand.
AGACCTGTGTCCCAACAAACACTTTGACGGGCCGGATCAAATACTTCATCAACAGTATTATTTTGCGCTGAATAAGAGGATCCTACGTTACAGGGTTCGGTCGAAAAACCACTAGCGCTGTAATTATCACTTGTATTTGACACAACAGGATCGAATACTCCAACATCCATCCTTCGAAGGAAGACATAAACAACAAGATCGTCTCCAGATATGCATAACATTCTTTCCAAATCAGAGTCATTCTTTATTTTGATCTTTCTAACTCTTTCCTTCATCTCCACTAACGAGTGGATCACATATCCCCAACAATTCATGTCTGCATGTACAACTCCATGAACACCGTCTAATAAATCAGAAAATGTGATTTTTTGAAGATAAATCACCTCTCGATAACCATTTACGTACTCTAAGCCTTGCCAATGATCTCCAAACCAAATATTAACAACTCTCAAACTCATTTTCTTCTTCACAATTCGAGTCTAAGCAAATAAATTCGTCAGTATGCAGTGCAAAATTAATTTCAAACAACGAAATGCAGTCGAAGATATAAAGTGTTTAATTATATTCTAGAACAACATATTCAGTGAAAGTGTGGTTCATTCAGTGAAAGTGTGGTTGTTTCACTGAAAGTGTGGTTGTTTCACTGTTGTCTATTGCTTCATTATTCTAAACACTGACACTTCTATTGTTTAAATCTACATTTTCGTAAAAAATTGTCGTTTTTAGCCTTTCACAATAATTAAGGTATTACACGGCAATTTTTTCAAAAAAAAATTAGGGTTAAACGGCAATTTACCCTAATTGCCGTTTAACCCTCAAAAAATTCATTAATTGCCGTTTAACCCATAAAACATCATTAATTGCCGTTTAACCCCCAAGATTAGGGTTAAAAGGCTATTTTCCAAAAAATAAAGGGGTAAACGGCCATTATTGTAAATTGTCGTTTACCCCTTAAAAAATTTCGAAAATTGCCTTTAATCCTTTAATTTCCATTTACAACCTATTTTGCACCTATATAGGGATAAACGGCAATTTTAATAAAATTTTAGGGGTAAACGGCAATTATTGTCAAATTGCCGTTTACACCTTAAACATTTTTCAAAATTGCCTTTACAACCAAAATTAGGGTTTTCAAACATATTTATCAAAATTTGAGGAAAAAAATTAGGGCAAAAAAATTACCTGATATCTCTTCACGGCAATTTATTTTTACAAACGCAAAAAATTGTTCACTTGTAGTATGTTGAGATGAAATGAAGGATCCGCAAGTAAAAATGCAATATAAAGTAAAAATGCAATATAAAGAACAAAAACATACACTATTCACAAGTCACATGCATCAATGATTAGTACATTCAAGTGATCAATCATGTGTTGTGTAAAAGTCAAAAAAAGGGGTAAAAAACAACCAAACTATATCAATTAGGGTAGAAAAGATACACACTATATCAATTAGGGTACAAAATAATCACCCCTATATAAATTAGGGTATTTTGGACCCCTATCCCTATATATATATATATATATATATATATATATATAGTTTTGATAAGTCACGCACCTAAAGAATGCCCATCGTGCGTATTTCTTTAAAAAAAAATTATTTTTTATATTTTATATTATACACACACAAAAAAAAATTAACACTACACTTCACTCATAATCCCTCATCAACAATTCATATCTCACACAATTTTCCCAATTCTCATCCAGACAGATACTATCATAAAAAAATTGAATTAATAAATATTCTTCAAATTCTCATCCATACAGATGTTACCATGAAAACTATTGAAAATCAATTAAATGAAATAAAGAAAAATATTCAATTAATCGGATCAACCACCATCGCCAAACAATCATACTTGGATGTTTGGCCAATGGAAGCACAAATGACAAAGATATACACAAGGAAAATTTTCAACTTTTTTCAGGAAGAAATGTATCAAAGTCATGCTTATTTTGTGAATTTGAAATGTGATGATGAGTTGCAAACAATCTATACTATATCTATGACTCATACAAGTTCAACATTAAGACAATGTGGGCTTATATACACCAAGAGTTCATATGTAGTTGTTTACAATTTGAGTTCAAAGGAATTATTTGTAGACACATTTTGGCAAACAGACCTTTAAACTTCCATCTAAATTATATTCTACTGAGATGGACAATAAGTGCAAAGAGTGGAAGAGTGAATGATAATCATGAAAAGTGGAAGAGTGAACGATTATCATGGTGCTGACATTCATAATAAATCTCCTCTAACAACACATTCAAAATTGTCACAAATGATTTTATTATAGTAGATTATGGATGTCTCATTGCAGATGGTTCTAACAACAATTAAAACATGTGTACAACGTTGAAAGGGTGAAACGTTCTTCTACGAGAAAAGAATATGAATGAGATTAATGATTGTTTCACAAGTGAGAGTAAAAGATGTGGTAAAAGGTATAAATTATCAAAGGAAAAATAATTTCAAAAGCAAGAGTTTGTCGTGGTTGTGGCATTAATGGGCATGACAAGAGAAATTGTTTCACATCATTGGAATGATATAATATTTTCTTATCTTTTTTCTTTTCTAAAAGTTTTTTTATTTAAAAAATTATAATACTGATTTTTTAAATTTTTTTCACATGTGTAGATTCATTATAGTTTATCGTGGTTATGACATTAGTGGCATGATCGGAAAATTTGTTCCACATCATTATAGTTTGTCATGGTTATGGCATTAGTGGGCACTACAGAAAAAATTATTCCACATCATTATAAGTCCATCTTGATAGAATATATTTAGATGGAAGTTTAAAAATCCGTTTCACACGAAAATATGTTAAAAGGTGTCTACAAACAATTCCTTTGAACTCAAATTGCAAGCAACTACATGCTAATGCATCTAAACTCTTGGTGTATATAAGCTCTCGGTGTCTTAATGTTGAACTTGTATAAGTTCTGAATATAGTATAGATTGTTTGCAACTCTTGATGTATATAGGCTCTCATTGTCTTAATGTTGAACTTGTATGAGTCCTAAATATAATATAGATTGTTTGCAACTCATCATCACATTTTAAATTCACAAAATAAGCATGATTTTAACACATTTCTTCTTGAAAAAAGTTGAAATTTTTCCTTGTGTTTATCTTTGTCATTTGTGCTTCCATTGGCCAAACATCCAAGTATGATTGTTTGGCCATTGTGGTTGATCCAGTTATTGGAGCAAAAATCATGCTATACTTATTTGTGTTATATGTTGTATCAATTATTATAACATCACCAAAAAACTACGTGAATTAATTAATTGAATATTTTTTATTGTTTCATTTAATTGATTTTCAATTTTTTTTTCATGGTAGCTTCTGTGTAGATGAGAATTGGAAGAATATTGATTAATTCAATATTTTTCATGATAGTCTGTGTGGATGGGAATTGGGAAGAAGGTGTATGTATGAGATGTGAATTATTGATGAGGGGTTATGAGTGAAGTGTAGTATGAAAAAAAAGATTTTGTGTATAATATAAAATATAAAAAATTAAAAATTAAAAAAAATCTTAAAAAAATGTGCACCGTGCGCATTCTTTAGGTGCGTGTATAATCAAAACTATATATATATATATATATATATATATTTTTTTTTTTTTTTTTTTTTTTTTGAAAATTAAATTTTGAAAGATTCTCCCCCAATATAATCTTTACAAAAACTTGAATATCGTGAGACACGGATCTTTGTTATACACAAATAAAACTAATTTGTATATATTGAGAGTCAACCGTTAACAGAAAATTGAATTTTCAAGAAATATATACAAATCACAAGATTATATATATGGTAAAATAGAGAGAAATCTCACGAAATGTCTAATTACAATTAGGAAGATCCTAAAGAGGAGGACTATTGTCTAATAGTTTTTTGCCCATTAACACTGGTTAAATTCTTTTCTCTTTCGCACCTTTTAAGTACTGAAATTTGATGGTCGCATGCAAAAGATGAATGTTGAGATTCATCCAACATTTTATTGAATCAAAGAAAATGAAAATCAGGAACGAGATAGAAGCTTCCGTCGATGAAGAAATCCCCTATCTGCCTCTAGATATCATCACAGACATCCTTGCAAGACTTCCTGTCAAATCTCTCTTGAAATTCAGGTGTGTTTCAAAATCATGGCTTTCAGTGATTTCTAGTTCCAGATTCATCAAAACCCACCTCAATTATTCGAACAAAAATCCAAATTTCACGAATCATAAAATCTTGATTAATCTTTCAAATAAATGTAACATCAAACACTTGTCAGTTCCGTCGTTGTTTTTAGGGCATGCAACTCTAAAACCTTCTAACATTGGTTATCCTGTAAAAGTCCCGCACAATTTCATTCGGATTGTGGGTTCTTGTAATGGGATAGTATGCATTGCCATAGATGACAATGATATCTATTTATGGAACCCTGCAATAAAAAAATCAAAGAAATTACCTCAGGCAGTTGAGAATAGAGAGGGTTGTTACTATAAATGGGGGTTTGGTTTTAATGAGTGTGATGATGATTACAAGGTTGTGGAGTTTCTTGTGTCGGAAAATTCAGAGGTGTATGAGTTGACTGTAATGATTTATAGTTTGAAGACCAATTCTTGGAAAAGGATTGAGGATTTCAAGGGTGGTATTCCTGTGGATGATTGTGGTTGGTATGCAAATGGGAAGCTTCACTTTGCAGCCTGGATTGACATCGAGTTATTTAGCAAGTGGGAAATTGTTTCTATTGATTTGAAGAGTGAGGTATATGGCATGTTGGAGCAGCCAAATTATGGGGAGGGTTGTTCTGCCTGGACATTCGAGGTGGTGGGAGATTATATTTGTGTTCTTTGCGACAATCATACATCTTATTCTGATGTTTGGGTTATGCACGAGTATGGTGTTAAAGAGTCTTGGAGTAAAGTTGTTTCAATTCCTTGTGTTGATATTCTTCCTGGATTTCCTTACTCGAACCCATTGATGATGATGATGCCAGATGGGAAAATTTGGTTGATCCTTATGTTTGATTTTATTGTTTACATTCCTCAAAATAGTAGTTTCAAGATTCTTAAGAAAGCTGATGTAAATCAGTTCTATGAATCAAAGCTCCATGTTGAAAGTTTAGTTTCACTTGGAGTGGAAACAGAGGAGGAACACCATTGATTGCTGAAAAGGTATGGCCATTGCAAATGAATTGTTCAATTAATAATGAAGTCTTTATCAGAGTTAAGATTGCTGGAATGCATGAGTTATGAAGCCTTTATCATATCATTACACTGATTAAGTTAACCGGGATCTTTTCCTGTTTATCTCAATGTCCAAACCACATAGTATCTTATGTTTTATCACGTGCTATAAGTAGTTGTGGTGTGAAGCCACAATCCGATTAAGCTATTTTTTAGCAACATTTAATGTGTTGTTACTAGTTATATAAGCTTTTATGACAATATTCTCCTTTCTTACACGTACACATGTTGGTCCTTCACGTGGCAATTGAGGTGGTTTTAGTAATAGGACTGACGTGTAATCTAAGTGGATTGTCTTTATGAAGCATACTTCATCTTGTCTAGAATATTATAAGTTCCTTAAACATGTATCTTGTTGGGACGGAATATCCATTTTCACATATATAGTTGATAGTAACAATCATAAGTAGCAACCTCACCATCCTAGATGTTAATTAACTCTGTTTCTCCCATTGCATGAAGTGTTGAAGATGGTACATTCTGGTCTAGTTGTGAGGTTTTTTTGCATAATAAACCAAATCCAATGCATGTATGAACTCTTCTCGTTTTGTGACTCCAGAACATTGCCTTAAAGACCAAAAGAAATCTATAATATGAAATAATGTGTATACCATTTGCATTAGAGCAACATATTTTTGAATTGAAACTAGATAAACTTTGAGCTTGAGATGAAGCCTTTGTTTTATGAACAGGTTTGCCTACATTCTCAAAGCCGTTGAAATGAGGGATTGATCAGTTTTGCTATAGAGATTGTTGGAGCAGGTAGAGTCGTAAATCCATTCTGAAGGCGATAACCAGCATAGAGAGCAGTAAGATGCTGGAGACCAAAATTTATCGATATTTAGGTTTATAATTTACCCATTAATTTCCTAGCTTTAAATCAACCATCTTTCGACTACCATTTTCTTGTTTGTTATTGAATTCCTAGACTTTTGTAGTACTTGTCATGTGTTTTGAACCATCTTTGGACTACCAGTGTTTTGTTTGTTATTTAATTCCTAAATTTTTTCTACTTGTCATGTGTTTTAAACCATCTTGTGACTACCATTGTGTGGTTTGTTGTTGTACTTGCGAAGACTACTTTTTTTTTTTTGAGTACCAATTCTAATTATATTTAAATTGGGTTGCACATTATTTTTCAAGAAAAAAAGATTTATTAGTAATTTATGTATGCCATGTAGGCTTCAACAATGTTCAACATTATCTTCAGTTGCTATCAAGAACGACACTTTGAGGTAAATAATTGAGCCCCAAAAACGAAAATAATAAATTTGCCCCTTTTGATGATGAGTTTTATTACTTGTTATTAGTTAGTTATTGGACGACATATTACGAAAAAAATTGTTCTAGGAGAGAATATATATATATATATATATATATATATATTTTTTTTTTTTTTTTTTTTTTTTTTATGCATAGAACATTATTATTTTTACATGAAGTTGCTCATAAATTCATTATATACAAATGTAACACGTGATAAAAAAATAAAAAATAAAACCCTATTTTATTGATGTAGAAATATGCAGTGCATGGGTCGATGACTTGATATACTAAAATGTTTATCATTATAAACATTCCAAAACATCCCTATAGAATTTCAAAATAAAAAATATTTATCCAAAATGAGTTTATAAGGTGATTAATTTAATTTTTATAGAGGTTACCATAGTTTTCACAATATAGTGAACAACACAGTCAAGCCTACTTGAATTGAGAAATGATTGTAGATACTACAAATACATTTTATATCTGTTAAAGGAAAATACATAAAGAACACACCAAAAAATGGAAAATATGAAATAAATTTTTTTACGCCAAAAATTAAATAATAGTATTAAAAAATGGTATAAAGGATCCCATAGTAATAACTGCGACATTCTGCAAACTCAAAACTGGAAAGAAAAGTTCATTGTTTTTTGCCTCAAACAATTCTTCTTCTCCTTCCCACCTTCTATAAGAATTTCATGATGAAGGGCAAAATCAAGTGTCCAGATTCCTTCGCCTTTGTTCAATCAAAGAGAATGAGAATCAGTGAAGAGATTGAAATTTCCGGCGAGGAAGAAATCCCCGATCTTCCATCGGAAATCATCTCAGATATCCTGAAAAGACTCCCTGTCAAATGCCTGCTCAAATTCAGGTCTGTTTCGAAGTCATGGCTTTCTTTGATTTCTAGTTCTGAGTTCATCAAAGCACACCTTAATTACTCCAAAAACAATCCAACTTTTGCTAATCAGAAAATCATGCTTACTCTTTCACACCCTCGTTTTAATCTGAAACACTTCTCTGCTCAGTCTCTGATGGCTGGAGATGCACCTGTTGCGTCTGAGATTGATTATCCTAGAAAAAGCCCGTATAGGGCTGTTTGGAATGTGGGTACTTGCAATGGAATATTGTGCATTGCCCTAAATGAAAAGGATATCTATTTGTTGAACCCTGCTATGGGAACATCTAAGAGAGTGCCTAGGGTAGATGTGAAAAGGAAGATTGGTTCTTACTATATTTGGGGGTTTGGTTATAATGAGGCTGATGATGATTACAAGGTTGTGGGGATTTTCTGTGTGTATGGGTGTGGGGGTGAGTATGAGTCCACTGTGATGGTTTATAGTTTGAGGGCAGATTCTTGGAGAAGGATTGTGGACTTCAATAGTGGCATTCCCTTGGATGATTCGGGTAAGTATGCCAGTGGCAAGCTTCACTTCGCAGCGGGGATTACCATTGATTTTAGATGGTGGAATATTGTTTCCATTGATTTGGAGACTGAGCAGTATGGCATGGTGGAGCAGCCGGATTATGGGGAGGGTTGTTCCGACACGTGGTTGGGAGTGTTGGGAGGTCGTATCTGTGTCCTTAGCAACTGTCATACAATTCGGGCTGATGTTTGGGTGATGAGGGAGTACGGTGTGAAGGAGTCGTGGAGCAAGGTTGTTTCGATTCCTTATGTTGAGGATCCTGGGAGATCTGTTTACTCAACACCATTGCTGATCATGCCGAATGGTGAAGTTTTGGTGGTCTTTGGCCCGACTTTTGTGGTTTACAATCCTAAAGATAATAGTTTCAGGCATCCTGAGACAGCTAATGTTGATCAGTTCCTTGGAGCGGACCTTTACGTTGAAAGTTTAATTTCTCTGAAACTAAACTAGAGGCGAAGACTGGGGGACAAGCATCATATGCTGTAGAAAAGGTAAGATCTTTTGAAATGAATTGTACTATTTATGAAGCCGTTATCATATTATGAAGCTTTTATCATATCATTATGCTGATTGAGTTAATCACAATCATTTCTAGTTTATCTCAATGTGCGTATCTTCTCTGTTGTGGCATGCTATAGTAGTTAGTTGTAGTGTGAAGACCCATCTGGTTAAGCTATTTCTTAGTAGCGTATTAATGTGTTTTAGATAGGATTTTATGAAGATATTATATGCCCTTAAGTACAAATTTTGGTCCTTCAGGTGGCAATTTAAGCAATTTTAGTAATAGGGCTGACGTGGTATTTAACTTGATCGTCTTTATGAAGCATGTATCTTCACGCTTTGTATTTTAGTTCCTTAAATATATAATGTCGTTAATAGAAACAATCTGTTATATCCTTAGAGATGTCATAAGTAGCAATGTCATCGGACCACGTGTTTACTGTGGAGTCTAGTGATTTCAACAACTTAGATCTTAGTCCTCTTTTATATCTTCAAGTTAAGTAGTTAAGCTTGAAATAGTCGGGTTGTCAAGATGAACTATGTTTTTATTGCAAAATTACCCAAATCTGATACTTGCATGAACTCTTCCCGTTTTGTGACTCCACAATGTTGCTTTATAAATCAAGAGTCTTCTGCCATGTTTCCAGTAGCATTTTCCCAACTGTTTTGAATGAATTTAACCAATTTATATTTCCAACAAAACTTATCATAGAACAAAACTGGCAAACCATGTTGTGTCTATTCCATACTAAACATGTACCATTTGCATTAGAGCATCCTGTCTTTGAAACTAGAAAAACTTTTAACATGAGATGAAATCTATGTATTGATAGGTCTGCTTACATTCTCAAAGCTGCTGGAATAAGTGCTGGACTGGTTTCGTGATCAAGATTGTTGCAGAAAGAATAGTTGTTAATCCACTCCAAAGAATATGATGACCATATAGTAAAGATGCTGAAGACCAAAATACATTGATTAGGCTACCATTTTGTGTTGAGTTATTTACTTTACCCAGTTTTGTACTTTTTTAAGCGTTTTAAACAATCTTGCGACTATCATTGGGCTGTTTCTTGTTTTTAAATAATTAAACTAGTTTGTTATGATTTGAACATTGATGTGGTGGCTGTTTTGACACCACAAAAGTGATATTGAAATTTTGGACCTGATACATCTTGGTGCCCGATGGATATTTGGAAATATAAGTCGGAAGAATATTATGTTTCCTTTTTTCTGCTTTTTTTTTTTTTTTTTTTGGGGGTTTGAAAATGAAGTTCAAGTAAATAAGAGTCAATCTGAAATTGTTAGAAATGTTCTAAATGCTGCTATCAGCTTACAAAATGTAATTCTACGTAGAAACCAAGGAGCATGTTAATAGCACACATCATATTTCGAAGGCCTAATAGACCACAAAAATGAAGAAAGAACTAACTAAATCTTGGTCCCAAAAAAAAAAAAAAGAATTATATCATCGATTTCAAATACATACAATCTCAGTATCTGAAAACATACACGTACAAACATTGTCTTTGCCATATTGATAGCATTTTCCAGGCTTACTCGAAAGGTCAAGTGTTGGCTGAGTTTCAACTTTTGCAACTACAATAGTGAATCAGAATACATAGACCTAGTCGAATCCATTAAACTATATTTAGTTCCCAAAAAATTGTAGCCAGGTTGCTTCAACATTCTGCATGCAGTATACATGCTAAGTAGAAATTTCCAGCTAGTGACTGCTTCGTAGAAGAGCCCAACATCGAACAGTACAATCACATGAAGAAATGGCACAAAACATTGGTAATAATGGAACACAAATATATAATAGATAACAGTCGAATTATTGTGTGGAAAGTTGACCTCATGGTACTTGGGCAGCGCACTTAATTTACAGAAACCACAACTCAAGCTTCTTTCCTTGTTATCCTGCATCGAGCAAATGGGAAGCAAAAATCAATTCTATGAGAGATGTAAGGGTTACTCAAACAGCTCGAGCAGGTGACTTTACAAGTGTGTCAAAGACAAATAACTCATTTTATAACCACAGAACATATAAGATGCTCTTCACAATGTTAGCATTGAAGAGCTATCATGTTCCAAGTGCCAAAGTTCTTTACCTGAAGCAGTAGATTCCCAGGGCTGATGTTATTTCATGAATAACTGATGTGGCAAAATGGAGATAGAGCACCACTGTGAATAGAAAATGTAAAAATGAGGTTCAATGCAGTTCAAGAGATCCAGCAGGAAGGTGAAAGAAAACAGTTTCACTGGTTGGTAGATTTAGAGGGCAAATGGTGAATGAGGATGCATGTCCATAGTACATGGAATGCAGCAATGTTATACCTGTGTACACAAAGTAACCAAGAAGAACCCAGAACTCATCAACCAGAGGAACTCTGCCACAATATGAAGAACTTGTAAGTGTTAAAGTCAAAATGCTAAGAAAGGAGAGGGGGCGGGGAAAGAAGATGACATCTCCCAGTTCTAGTGGCAAATATAGCAGTATGGAAAATTTATGGCATACGTACCCATCATTTAACCGAGCGGTGAGAGCATTTGCAATGGCGAAGGGCAGATAAAACAAAGACTGTAATTCCAAAAAAATATATAGTAAAAGGCTTGCATAAAAAATGTGAACTTAGCAAAAATACATTGTGGAGAATAACTTTCCAGAATAGGAAGACCTAAATTTTTAATATCAATTGTAAATTTGAACAGTATTATCAAATGTCAAGAAGATGCAAACAATACTAAGGATTTCGTATATAAAAATGAGGGTCATACCATGCACATGTTTGTTTTCAATCCCTTAGGTTCATCACATAAATGAGCAAGAATCATCCTTCCCTGAAAAAAAAGAGTATTTTAGTGTTAAATTAAAAGGCATTTCAGCATCAGCTACAAACATAAACCCCGTGTCACAGAGTTTATAGTGTGGCCCAGATGTAGCCATGTCTAAGCCGAATAGGTTTTTACCAAATACATTAACTCAGTCGTTATCAGCTTTGGCAAATGAAGATAATAGAAGGTTTGTAGACACCAAGGAATAGCACCTATATTTATACATATATGGAATCCAACAATTCTTTGGAAGATAATAAAAGTTCAACTGATATTATGAGCAACATTTTTTAAAATTTAAACCTACAAATGGAAGTGCAATATGTTACTCCCACACACATTTAAACATAAGAGATCTTACCACAAGAAACCCGAATGCAAGCCCTGTTCCCGTAACGACCAGATGTGGATAGTTGCCCATTAGATCAGTGGGAGATAGGTAATCCCTGTGAAGTTGTTATACTCAGTAATTTACCACAAACAAGGCTGAACAAAAACATTAGATATGGAAAATCAAGACATACCACACAAGAACTCCACCCATTAGCACAACAAAAGGATAAAGCTGCCAAGAAATGAGAGAGAGAAATTAATTCAAAAATTGAAAAGAAGCAACGTATTGTCCATGTATTAAACAGATTACCATTGCCAAGGCTAGCAGCATGCTTCCTTTTCTTGCTTTAACAACCTTATAAACATTGTGTACGCTGCACAGAAGCACTTCATACTTTAAATCCTATACAACATGCAGCATAAAACAATGTTGAAGCCGCAAATGGTTCAGAGTATGGGCAACCTACTAAGGTGTGCATGGTAACTCTCACAGATTACAATTAAGTGCTGTTAGAATTTATTTTAATTTTTTCTTTTTAAATCTATGTATCTTTCTTCTGCCAGAAAAATATGGCTCTAGAAAAAAAAAAGACAGTAAAGTTTCATTTATTCAATACTACATCATTAGCTCCCAACAGCATACATGATGTTAATGCACACAATCTTAAAGTTGGATCAATATTATCAACAATGAGTAGTAGACAGGATAGTATATTTGAAGTCGGATAATTATTAATGTCTTCAAAGGGCAGGTAAGTCTTGTATCTGATAAAATGGTACTCACTTGAATGAGACCGTTGGAATAACGGCAAAGCATATCATGAGAAACAAAACAGCGTTGTTCATTGTGATTTCTGCAGAAATAGAAAATGAAATCATCAGTAGCTGAATTGAACCAACATAGAAATATAAGATATAGAACTTAAGCAACTGATTATGAAAATTACAATAGTCTTACATCAAGACACACTACATTAGATAGAAATTGTTTCAATAAACTGAAATGGAGTACTTCATTGACGAACCTTTCTTAAACATTATCTACTATTAGATATCTACTATATCTTTCTTGGAAAGACTTACCACTTATATAAGGAAGCCAACTCAAGAGTGGGATAGACTTTCCAAAAGGTTGGGCCCACCACTCAGCGCCTGAAGGGGGAAAAATTTACACTCAATCCTCAGTATCTGTATGCAGATTTATAATAGCAAATTGATTCAAGTTTCTACTCTTGGGATAAGGAAGAAAAGTGAGAAAAATACCAACAAAAGCTGTAAAGCAGTGGACCACATATATCAACATTAGACCTTCCGTAGGTCCATTTATAACCGGAAGAATTAGAGTATTGGTAAAGAAGCTGTACAACAAACACGAAGACAGATACATTAGGAAACACAGAGGAAAGATAGTAGATGCAGAATGGTTTCATATGACAAAGATATAAGGGATGTTTGTTCCCATAATTAATTTCTATTTTCAATTTTCAGTATTTGCAATGAAATTATAAAGTTGTATTGGTTTCTGTGCAAAAACTAAAAATAATGTTCGGATGAACGATTTTGGAATTTAGAGTTATAGATTTGAAAATGAAAATATGTTCAGTCAAACATTTTGATGTGTGTGAATGTGGAACTTTTTTGTAATGATTGTATAGAAAATAGGTTTGGACTATAGGAGATTGTCTAGTGGAATTCAAAAAGGTAGAAATTGGTTTTTCTAATGAATTGAGATAAAACAAACATGATTTCAATTTTCACATAGTAGAAAAGTGAAAATGTGTTTTTGAAACTGGGACCAAACATCCCAAATTTTCTTACATACCCAAATATATGAAACACAGCCCTAATCATTTTAAAAATGAGGCATGGGACCAAACATCCCAAATATATGAAACACAACCCTAATCATTTTAAAAATGAGGCACTTTTAGTTCATTAAAAATGTATGTTAATGAAACATAAATTTAACTTACTGTTCCCATGTAGCACAGTAGAAAGGAACTGCTGATATAACCCAGAACCAGAAAGTATTCCGCCCACACATGGCAGTGCTTCCAAAGGCCAAGGCCTCAAACTAAAAAAATTCATAATCAAACTTCAAGAATCACTATAACAACTTCTCTATCTAAAAGGGGAAAAAAAGTAGGGAGGTTCAAGGACATACCGCACATGCAAGAGCATCACATCCTGCATTTTTGTGGGAAAAATAAATTGCAAAGGTTAATTCTCAGGGTTAAATAGATGAAGAAAAGAGTAGCAAAGATCATTTATGAAAGAAGAGAAAATCGAATGCTTAAATAGGAAAAAAAAAATGTAATGTAGTTACGGACTTACCGTGATCAAAAAGTTCTCCCAATGGACTGGAGGAACTTGTTCTTCTTGCTTGTTTTCCATCAACAGCATCAAAAGTCTAGTGTGTATTTTCAAATAAAATTTATGATAAACTAAAGTAGGGCAACTTAAATCACATATTTGAAAGAAACTTGCAAACTTGGTCATGCAAAAAGTTCTAAACTGGGACTCAACTTATACACTCTACAAATTAAAATAAAATAAAATAATTTTTACTTCCCAATCACGTAACATCTCAATAACATTGATGCAAGAATTTCAAATAGATATTTAGGCTGAATTAAACTTGAGCATACTTGGTATAAGAAGAGCAACAACCCATGGGCAAAATGAACCCATCTTGGTGGAGGTGAGTCCAAGTGAGGTGAATATACCTGCACAGAAGGAATTTAGACAGTCAAATACAGAGAAGAAGTATCTACAGAAACAGACAACAATACAAAGAGTAGATATCCAAAGTTAGGAATAGCATTAAACAGCCGCATATTAACAAACTTCCATACATTTTATATGCTACTAAGCCTTTAAAAGGTAACTTCATTAAAATGGATATAACACCTCATACAAAACACACACACAAACAGAGAGGGAGAGGGAGAGAGATAGAGACTCACATATCCAAGCAATGCAGAGGTAACGAGAAACATGAATCCCATAAGTGTGATCTGTCAATCAACAGAATAAATAACAAGCAAATAGCTCGAGAAATTGGAAGATTGGACCTACAACTTATAACTAAAAGATATGGTGTTCAAGTAACACTAACCATGTTGGGTCTGGTCCAGTCCAAGAGCAAATGGAAACAAAAAGTAGTTAGTGACCATTATAGGAACACCATAATTATACAAAATTATCTCATGAAAAAGGCATTCAAGAGGATAATCTGGAATCAACATGCCCGGTACTTAAACCATCTTCATTTAACAACTACCAACACAATAACCCTATAGGATATATCAGCTTCTAATGTCATCTAAAATCAGGCAACAATAGAAAATGTTGCTACTAAAATACAAGTTGTGCTTCTCAAAAAGAAATCAAGAGAAACATAGAGACAATTTTAATCTCTTATTTTGGGCAAGGAGAGATCCCCTAATGATAGAATAAAGCAATAGAGAACCATGAGCAAAGCTATAAGTTTTCATCAAATCATATTTTTAATCAATCACTGAATAAACCACCTTATATGCTCTCAATTTGACCTGATTAGTTGATTTAAGCATTCCTTGCATGAAGAAAAATCTGACATTCTGAAGGTCAAGATTTTGCACAGCTGTAAACACAAACTCCTAATATGGAGAGGTGTCCAACTTCTCTACAAACTTAATGCTGACAATCATGTTAATAAATCATTCATTAACTCATGGAAAACAACTCTTACAGCTTCCTGACTCCGGGTAATATATAGCTGTTAATCCCTAAATTTTTATACCCATTAATATACGGTTAACGTTTAATTTTTTTAAGCAATTAACAGTCTAGGATGCTTCTAAACCTAATCGAACCAACTGTTTTTGCTGAAAAGTCTCATATTTTAGCCAAATTACATAACTTTATCTTCAATTTCTCAGAGCTATGCAACAAAGTCGACCACTTTTCCCTCTTACGAATGTATTTATACAACATACATAATTAAATACATATCATAAATTGTTTTTAACAGATTCAATACTGTCAAGAACCCACCAGCCCAGTCAACTCAGGAACGCATATCATAAACGCAAACTACAATTCACAAAAATAAGGCCTTCAACAAATGGAACAGCAGCAAATAATCACCATATCCCAGCATTATAAGCATAGCATCGAAGTATTCAAACGAAAGGAAAAACTTACGGCATCCAAAGAGGGAAGAAATGAACACAGCGCGACCAAAAGGGCTGCAACACATATTTGGCCATATAAGAGTGATCTACTCCACTGTACTTGTATCTATGCAGAGCAGTAACTCCATGCGCTCCTATGTATCCCATTCTTTCCCTATTTCTTTAAATTTCTTATTGCAGTTACACCTCAAATGTACAACTCTTCAGAAATCCTACATAAAACCTGCATCAAAGGATTGAGCTTATATTTAGCTCAAATCTGAACTGAAAATTTCAAAAACATAAAACCGAGAAGCGAGAACGGCAAATCGAATAACGAATCTGGGAAAGCATGCATACATAGAGTCTAGAAATACAAAAGTGAATATATTCGAGTTAAAAGGGGAAGTAAAAGGGTGAGAGAAGGAGAAGTCTTCGGAATTTCACCTATCTTCAACTAGAGAGAGTGATCTGTGTTCATGGGGCAAAGCCAGAGCAGAGATTCACGAGTTTTTTACTTTTATATTTTCTGATTTCCTATGACTAAAAAGCGACCGTCTCTCTCTCTCTCTCTCTCTCTCTTCCTCGTTGATGAAAAAGAGATTTAAAAGGAAAAGAATATTTAACACGCTTTATGACTACTTACCAAATTAGTGACTTGTATAAAAATATGGAAAGAAAAATACAAGTACAGAATTATATGTCTATATCACTATATTAGCTTGTCATTTTCCTCTCTTTTATTTTGCGTGTGTATTTTTACAATAATGTTTTACATGTCGTCAAGATTTAAGTATGCTTTTATATTAGTTAATAGTACTTAATTTTTTTTTCAAAAAACATATTGAGTGGGCCCTAGCCAAATTAAATCCACTTGAATTTTACTATTAATCCACCACCATGATGGAGTTTATTAACTATAAAAAGATACTAATAAATAAAATAATGTAATAATTTTTATACATACTTAATACCTAAGCAACACCAAAGCATTTTAACTTATTTTTCAAGAAGTGTCTTCATATATGTAGGTCAATTTTTTCACCTTGATATGCTAATATGACATGCCCTCGAAAAAAAAATATTAATTTTATTTCAATCTCCCAAATATTATGATAAATATTACAATTCAATATTGAAGATAGAAAATATATATATATATATATATATATGTTTGATTTCAATCTCTCAAATATGATGGTATAATTAGTAGAAAAGTAGAGCAAAGAGAGGATTAGACCAATTGTACTGTGCTTAATTTTTCATATTATTACAAACTCAATCTTATTTATGTACACCAATATAAGATCATTTATCTTAAATAATACTTTATTATACTTTTACATGACCATCACATAAACATATAGAATAATACTACTACCACACATATTGCACATATAAAAATAATGAAATAAAAATAAACATAATTTTTGGTGTCCCATGTTGCAAGTTGGTTGCCTAGGTTTACTTAACATTGTGGTATGGATAGAGTAGCATAGGGACATGCATGCACACCCAACAATGCTCATCTATCTCCAACCCCTTTGTCTACCCCAACTTGCAATTTCTTTGTAAGATTTTACATTTTTATTTAATTCTATTACAACTACATAATATGATTCTATTTTTCCTAATTTGTTTCTCATATACACTAGTTTCATGAATCTTATATCGGTATATACGATTATTTGTTTGGGTCATTTCATCCCCCTCTATTTGGGATATTAATGTTGTCAAAAGAAGTGTGTGTAATGACCAAAAAATTTAATATTGTAGAAAATTGGAAAGACGAATAAAAAACATTTATTGAAGCAAATAAATATCTAGAAAATCTGCCATTAGTTTCAGTGTAATGTTAGAAGAAAAATGCAGAATGTGGCAAGAAAGTCCCACAGTACTACAAAATTTGCTGAACGTACACCCTTCACTAACAGAACTCAAATGGAGGTGATTTGCCTCAGAATCACAGAGATCAACAGATCCATGTAACGCCTATAATATTCTCGATGAGAAGGGTAACCTTACAAAATGTGGGAACCAATGAAGATAAAACCTATGAATCGAAAAATTACGTGTCAAATAATGTTAGTTTGGTTATCATACCGAATTTCGCAACGAAAAACCCCTGAACAAACAGATTCCGAGACCACCAACTGCAAATGATGCCAATATCATCAAATTTCTAGTCGCGCCATTGCCAGCGAGTCCACTTCTCTTGCGTCTTATGTCTTCATTCGAACTTACCCCCAGTTTTTCGTGTAAGAGATTGCTGAGGTTGCCCAGCTGGTGCATGACCTGGCGTTGGCTACGTGCAATACTTGACAGCTGTCAATTAGTAGAATGGCACAAATCAGACAGCGAATAAAGGGACAAGATTTAAAGTAGGTTTCTTGTTGTTTTGTGATGAGTACCTCTTCAAGTAAAGCAGAGTCTTTTGCCAATTGGGAAGAAGATGAAGAATTTGGCATCATCGATCCAGTTAACGACCCGTTCTCTAAACCGGAAATGAAGTAAGAAGTTGGGGCTGACCCATTTGAGGCTTCAGCTTGTAAGGGTATGTTGTGTGAACTAGGAGAATGTTTTTTTCTTGTAAACATGGTATTTAGCTCTTCAATGCGAGACGTGAAATCATCCATTCGGTCGTTTAGTGTGGATATCTGTTCCGAAAGATGGGTCATAGCTCCCTATCACCAAAAAAAAAAAAAAAAAAAGATAATAATAATAAGACGAAGTGATGGAGATCAGCTATGTTATTGATATTTTATATTGATTTTGTTTATCCTTATCTATTTAGGATTCTAGGTTGTATTAGTATAAATAGGAGTTGTTATTATTATTGTAGATAGTTGATTGATTTATAAAATATTAAAAAAGGAGTTTTCTCCAATTTATATTGTTTTTCGGTATTCTTAGAATCAACGGATCGTAATATTATCTTTATCACACCTCTGTCTGCATCACGAAGATTAGATGATGTTTGGTCATAAGGGTCAGACCATACCTGATTTGCTAAAGTCGTTCGTGAGTCAGCTGATCTGTCCTCGAACCTCCTGTTTATCTTGGACAGGTCTTTGTCCCTGTTTGTTGAATATGAATGTGACATGCCACTGTCCAAAAAAACATCACAAGTTCAAGCACAAAAAAATGGCCAAAAAGGATTGCTTGTATGCTTAAATTAAGCAGTGAAGACGAAATAACGTTTAAGCAAACGCACCCTCTAAGATTCTTGTTTCTTGCTGCCGCCCTCTCTGCTGAGGCTCGAGAAAGTGCCTCCTTAGGGCTTGAAGTGGAGTCCTCGTCTATACTGAGTTTGGTTTTCAAGTCATCAGGCAATGCCTGTCAAAGTTTTCGATTAGAAGTACCATGTGGAAGATGAATAGATGAAGGCTAGACTAGTTAACATACCATAACCTCATTGACAAGTTTCTCCAACTGTATTTGTTCGATATAAGTTCTCGGAACATATGAACCTTCCAGTCCTAGTTGTTCCGCCACACCTTTTACAACAAGGCGATCTCGACCTTGTACCTAATTCAAACAAAAAAAGATTTCAACTATATCTTTAGCCAACTCCATTGGAGAAAACAAGCTGCAAAAGAGCAAGGGTCACTTGCTAAACTAAGTAGTTCTTAACATCAATGTATCAGATTAATTGAAAACCATATAGCTCTATGGTCACTAGTTAAAAACATGTGTAGCTATAATTAGAGTTAGATCAGTGATTTGGAGCTTTTATCACACGCTAACAAGGAATCATTCAATAATTTTCTGAACAGTCATCAGCTCTCAATCCAGCAGAAATTCAACAAGAATAGTTGAGCTAGCATATTTGTTACTCCAAAGAATTCACGAATAAAAAAAAAAACAAAAAAAACATATAAATGATGGATAGGAAACAAGACTACACTAAAGAGAGAAATTATCAGCACATGAGAGCTAATATGATAATAGGAGGAAATGGAAGATGAATGCAAAGGCAATAAGTGCACCACCTGAACATAATGACGATTTAACTGCTCAAGCCAATCAATTTTCACACAGACCCTTTCGTCACAAAAGACATGGCTGCTTCTTTTGAGGATGGCTGCTATTGTGTATCCCAAAGCCATTAATCCACCAAGGAGCCGCACGCTAACTTCAAAAGTTATTCTTGGAGATATGACAAATGGAGGATCAGTGACCCATTCCTAAAATGCACAAATATAGCACATTTTAGACAAACTGGAAAACACTGTTTTTTGATGTTATTATAAATTATCAAATAACTGTCATGCAATCCTTAAGAAGAAATAAAACTTGAGAGGCCAGTTAATTTCATAGTAACTTACAGAAGATCATGATATCGGAAAAAGTAATAAGCCCAATAGGCAGCGCAAAGAAGTAATCACAGAAGGGTTGAGGTTCAGAGACCTCTCCAATTTAAATTTAACTTTCTGGGAGATCTGAACGATCTCTAGTAGAGTGCAAGTGTTCAGAAAAACAACAACTAAACCTTTGGTATCAGCTATATGGATCATATTTGGCCACCGTGTTTGGTCAAACACATATTTTCATTTATATTAAATATAATATGTCTTTATAAAAAGACCATTTCCAATTATTTTTAGGCCTTCCCCTTCTCCTTGTAATAATTTAAATAACAAGAAAACATAGGCAGGTAAACATCAATGGTGATTAGGTCCACACACTAACTTCTGTTTTTACAAAGCACTGGATTCTACAAATGAAATAATGTGAAGAGGAGCCAAGTATATATATATATATATATATATATATATATATATATATATCAAATTTATTCTGTTTAATTATCTGTGAATTCAAAATAGGAGGCAACACAGAAAATCTTCATTTTCTCTGAACAGCCCTGATCAGTAAATGCCATGCTAGGATGCAATGTCATATCAATCATAAAATGTACTAAATATGCCAAAATTAGACATGGCTGATACATAGATATATATATATATATATATATATATATATAATGTGGCAAAAAGGAATGGCAACATAATCAAGAGTCCTATAAATTTTTGTGGATGGTAGAAACAGACCTCAAACATGAGGTTGTATTTTCCATCTTTATTGCGCATCCTAAGATAAGATTGGCAGGTCTCTGGATCTTCACCAGGAGGTAGCAGATATATGTCATAAGTCTGTTCAGTGCTTTCTGTATGATCTTCAGACATGACAGGTTTGATTTGCTCTGTTGTCAAACTCCTCGTAGACTAAAAGGACATGTACCAAGCAGTTATATTTATGGTAACCACAGTTAAACCTAAAATAATAGAACCCTTTTAACTATCAACCCACTCTAAGTAAGGTGGTACCCAGCAAGGTCCCAACCTCTTTTTTAATTGGAAAAAAGACCTTTTTGACTGAAACATCAACTAGTGTATTTGGTTCAGAGGTAATTGGGTGAGCTTATAAACTAATAGAAAGATTTTAGTAGATGTTTGAAAGCTTGTAAAGCATCTTGAAGTGGTGATAAACATTATTTGGGAAAAGAACTCATAAGTTCCCAAAATAAAACGTAGGATCTTGCAAGCTCCTTTGTACAAACGTAAGGTTTTAAAGAACTTCAATAATCTAGTCATTTTGATAATAAAATTGTTATTGCTAACAATTTAAAAACCTCATGAACTTATTTTATCCACACATGACAACCAAATATCTTACAGGATGTAATTCCTCACGAGATCTTTTAAATATGTAATAATACCCTTCAAGATAGAAACTTAAAAGGATAGAAGGTACCTTAAGGATATAAGTAGGACATTGGAATCCAGTAAATGGGTTGAATTTGTTGATAATTTTTATTTGTGCAGTACGGAGGTCAGGCTCAATAAAAGCCTTATACATTGGATATACCTGTAGAAAATTCTAAGTGAGAACTTTTAGATAGGATATAAGGAATTTAATGACATATTTAGCTTAGGGATCAGGAAAATGAACTGTTTCAGATATTTGGTGTATTATTTCTTCTGGTTCCTGTCCAGCACGTTGAATGTCCCGTAAAACCCGTTTAACAAGATCAAAATGAACACCACCAGTCACAGATACTCGAAGATCCAGTAAAGGACGCAACTTTTCACTTAAAGCATAGATTCCCTCAATAATCACAATACGGGAGCTTGGCACTTCAAGTGTCCTGACATCACCGTGTGATTTCATGAAATCAGAAAACAAAAAAAAACAAAAAAACAAAAAAAAAGGAAAAAAAAAATATTCTAGTGGGCAAATAGATCAAGGAAAAACATTTAGACTCTGCTCCACATTCCGAACTTCAAGAAAATGGTTGTTCTTAAAAGATAACAATGATATCAGCTAAAATAAAGATTATGACTAGGAAACCAAGAACATTTGATTAATCAGGTTTAATAAGAATTAGACCTGAAATTTAAAATTTACTAATCTCCTAGGAGTAGCCATGCATTGCTTAATGATTCAAGCAACTCTTTAATTGAATACTGAAATTTCCAGGGTTAAAAAGAAAAGGACAGTAAATGACAGGATATGGAGAACATATTGAAACTAATAGCACTTGAAGAGAACAATAACCACATCAAAGCTGTTGCAAATTAGCCATTACAGCTTCTGAGTAAGCAAGATTTAAGATAGTTAAGCTGAAACAACAGTAAGGGATTTGCAACCTGTATCCTATGCGGGAGCTGGATTTGAAATCATATACTGGGATTTCAACTTGCTTCCCTTCCTTCAGATCGTGTATGTTTTTCAGCAAAGTATCGTAGTCGGTCAAGCGTGGATCTATATGCAAAATACAGCTAAGAAATTTGTTATCTATTCACGTCAAGTGCATCTGCAAAAATGTTTAAAAGTACAGGCACAAGAAACTAGTAATAACTCCAGGGCCTCAATCTGGTGTGTTTAGAGCAAAAAATAAATGCATATGTGCACATGAAATAATTTGCAAAAGTATATGAAGGAAGAAAATGACTGGATGATGATCAAAGAGTATGCAACCTCAATAAATATGTAAATAACTGTGTGTACTACTGTATCAGCATGTAAAAGAAAATTTATCATCAGAAATGAAGACCATGTTGCCGAATATTTTTTCTGTTCTAGCACCAATGTGATATCGGTCATATTCGTTGGGATTCCAGAAAGGAATTGGAACATACTAGCAATACAAGTTCATTTTTTTAATAATAAACTGGAAGCATATCGCACCCAATTCATATTCTCTTAGGTTAGCCATCAGCGTAATACCAGTCATGCTCGTTACATTCCAGAAGGGAATTGGAGCACACTCAAAATACAGGTTTATATTATTTATGATAAACTAAAATCGTATCTCACCCAGTTCATTGTATCTAATGTTTACAAGTTACTGATGCAGCTACTAACAAATTACTCACCTAAACTGCAGGATTCTCAAAAAAATTGGTTCAGTGCCTTCCATCAATGATGGTATCACTTTATCCTAAGCTAAAGAACTTTCAAAGGTTTCATAGTAAAAGATCAATTGTCTCCGCATTGAGCAAGCTATATGTAATAAATCCTGAATAATTTATTACCTATTGTCATATTGTGCCAATTGAATAAAACATCTTGAAACATCAAAGATAGGCTTCAGGCTATACAGATGACAAAGGAACAGATATCATATTTCAAAAAACAGATTAATGGGGAGAAAGAATAAAGCTTCAATAGCAAAATCAACGTATAACGAATTTTAATTTAAAAGCAAACGTTAGTGGAGAAAGAGGTTTTTGAGGAAGAACATATCATACCATCAAAGTTTCCATCTATAATTCGACTTGCATCATTATAGTTGTCCATTGAAATGACTCCAATGCTTGGCATAAAGTTAAGTATCTTCTCAGTGAATATGGTCTTCCCAGCACCAGAGGGACCAGCTAGCCCTATCAATATGAGTCCCTCGTTCTTCTGAGCCAACAATTGGCATGCTCGGACTACAGCAAAAAATCCTTTCTCAAAAGATAAACCATCAGGAATCGCAGCAATCTCATAGCGGTTTGAGTCCTTCCTTTTAACCAATCGAACTTGATCTTTCAAGAGGCCATGTTTCCGATGATTTAAATCATCATTGTAAGCATCTTTTGCCATTGATGTTATACTTGATCTTTCTTCTGAATTGCAAAGGAAGATTATGAAAATGTTCGCCATAGCATGAACACTTAGGAACAGCTATAGGAAAAGGCTAAGAATACTTATGATGTCACAATACAATGTAACAAATTAAGATTAGCTCCAAGTATGGCATCATTCTATGCTGCTCAAAAAATATAATATTTTCAATATTCTGAGTTGCAGTTATTTCTATTCTAAGAAAACCATAACAGTTCATCCATCCACAGACTAGATCAAGATGAACAATAGAAGTAACACATAACATATAAGAGCTTCTCATGAGCATACTGCATACCAGATCAGCAAAACCCCAGAAGTAGCCTCCAGTGCACACAGTCCACAATTAATTAGATGAAATTATAACGCAAGAATACTACAGACAATAGAACCAGCTAAAGAATCAATTACATAGGGATAACATTATAACAAAGTAATGTACCTATGCCAAAATCACACAGGTTACATCAAATTCAGCTTAACAACTCAACCATTCGTCAACCACAGAACGTTTCATACCAAACCACATGCCAATGCACTGCCAACTCCAATAAAAACTAAGGAAGCCACAGGCCACAAACAAGTTCGTATTAATAAACATACCAAAGTAATATCAACAACTCGTCTTTTAGTCCTAGACAATCTTTACCATTTAACTGAACCAATGTTCAATGAAATAAATATCAACAACTCATCTTTTAGTCCTACACAATCTTTACCATTTAACTGAACCAATGTTCAATGAAATAAATACGCATTAGTGCACACTGACATCAAAACATGATCAGCATTACAAGACTGCAGAAAACCACAAACCAAACACATAACCCAGATTGAAAAGTAACAAGAAAAACAACATCTTGATATCTATTTGGATCTGGAAACTAAAACTAACCCAATAAAAGATACTTCTTGCAACAGAAAAGCTAACAAGAGAGCCCAGAAAAAAAATAAAAAAAATCAACAACAAACAACGAGATATGGGAGGAAAACTGAAGATATTTGGAAAAATAGATATCAAGAAAACATGAATATTGAAACAAACACGGACCTTTCTGTGCTGAAACTCTGTTTTTCAGTTACGAGTGGGGTTCAATTCAACTTCAGTAAACGGAAAAGAAAAGAAAAGCGTAGAAGCTTTTGGACACACTCATTAATGGGGTGGTGACGATATTAATACGTGTGCATTTTCTTGATTTCTGCTGCTTTTCTACGTTTTCTTTAATTTAATCCGGATAAGAATTGCCAATTTGCTTGGAAAGACGGTGGGATTTTCTTTATTTTTTCAGTGATTTTTCGGGTAGCGGAATTCTTGAGAAATCGACACGACTTTGTAGATGGCATACCGCCGACTCATGGAATGAAAGAGGCCTGATCACACACACATTACTCCTTTTTATAAGTTTTTTTGAATTAATTAATTAATACCTTCTTCTTCTTTTTTTTTTTTTGCCCTTTTTTTCCTTTCGAGAGTTTTTGTTATTTGTTTTTCTGTTTTATGTTTACTGGGGCATTAAAAATCGTATCTTTGAGATTTGAGTTTTTATTAAATGATGAAGATATTAGTAGTAACAAATAATTCTATAAAATTGGTGAATGGATCTTTCAATTATAGTGTTCTATTTGGACAACTTTTCACACCTCTTATATGTTCCATGTGCTCAGGTGTCCGTGCTTATATATTCTTCTTCGTATTTTAATAAATATGTAATACATGTTAGTTATGATATTCTTCTTCGTATTCTAATAATTATGTAATACATGTTAGTTATGATATTGATACATTTATATTATATTAGTTGTACATTTATATTGATATAAATATATAAATAATATACATAAAGATATGATTATATTGATATAAATGTATAAGCAATATCACATAAATATATAAGTAATATCACATGAAAACTATATTAATATAACATAAAAGGTCAGCACATGAATTAAAAAAAGAATCAATTCAAGTGGGTCGGGTCAGATGGAACTTAATAAATGTGTATTAGATAATATTTTTTTATATATTATGTAATACTTATGATGTATTTTGAGTTGAGATTGACTATAAAAAATTATTTAATACTTTTATGTGTATAAGTAATATTTTTTGATATATCAGATAACATTTTTGTATTATAGAATACATGACCCAAATTAAATCGAGTCAAATCTCTAAAACATGAGCGGATCCTAGGATTGTTCAAACATTCTTCTCTCTCAAACAACATATAATATTTTTATGTATATTAAATAATATATATATATATATATATATCACCATGAAATATTACCTATTATGTAAAGTATTACCTAAGGTATATTATATAAAGTATTATGCACAAAAGTATAATTGCACACACAAAAATATTATATAAATTGTGTATTTTTTATAAAATATTTATCTATTATATAAAGTATTATCTCATATTGAAAAAATATTATCTAATATGCATAAAAATATTACATAATCTTTTATATTCAACCCGACTTGCTCTATCTCACGAAATTCAATTTGTGGAAAGATCTTACACAAGACTCACTCATCTTACAAATCTCATAATTTGAATGTTTTTTAAAGAAATAATAGGTGAATTATATTAACCAACTCTCATCAAATTGTTTAATAGAATTTAAATTTGTGAGAATTGCAATTTCAATAATCATATTTTAGTGCATGTAGACATAGCCTAGTAGATCATCTCTCAGTCCTTACATGATCTCGAGTTTGAGTCCCCCACTCTCAATTATAACTAAAAAAATCAGAATTTTAGCATAAATCTTCTTAAACGTTTTGGGTGGAATAATATTTACATTTTAATCCTTCAATTAAATTCAAATACAACTAAAAAATCAGAATTTTAGCATAAACCTTCTTAAACGTTTTGGGTGGAATAATATTTACATTTTAATCCTTCAATTAAATTCAAATACCTTTTCAATTTATTCATATTTGTGGTGGATGATGAGACAAGTTTAGATATAATGTAACACATATCTATTAAATATATAGCATCATAAACGTGTATTTTCTAAATATAATTTTTAAGTACTTAATATACACAACAATTTCATATTTGGAATGAGCATTATGTTATTTCACCATAATATGTTGTATTTTTTTTCACCTCGAAAAATTTCGATATTAATTTTCATATTTTTATCAGCATGTTTCATCAATATGCTTTATGCACACATATTTAGTTATATTTATATTGCGGTGGATGGTGACATAATGCAATCGTAAGTATATTGTAAGTTTATAACACGTATCTAATGAATATATAATATTATAAATATGTATTTTTCTAAATTTACTTTCTAAATATTTACTTTCTAAGTTTAGTAAATCATTTATAATGTATATGAGCCCAAAGATCTATATATAGACTCCACCTCAATTAAAGATTTGAAGATGATTTTGGATTTAATAATAGCAAATCATTAATAATTGTTTGAAATTCAAAATTCTCGTTTTAAAATAAAATTTTCATAAATTTAGATGGATTATATTGGACTAACACGGTAAAGTTAGGTGATTATAGTCTAATCGAGTAGATATTAATATGAATCATTTATATAAAACAAAATTTCATTGTATATAAATCAAATTCATTTTCACAATTTATTATATGGTTTGTATCTTACAAAAATCATGCTATTTTGATCAAGGTAATTTAAAGATGTGTTCAAATTGAATTGAAAGAAGCCATAAAATTGTGAAAAATGTGAAAGTTTGGAGAAGAATGTAGTTGAAGGTAAGGACCAATTCGAAATAGTTGGATAGACATTTTGAAAAATGTGACAATCATTAAGTCCAACATCGTAGCTACCAATTTTAATCACAAGCCATATGGAGTTAGTAGATTCTTAGGCTATGTCACTTCATTCATTGTTGCCTTTTAATGCCTTTTTGTTTTTAGTGCATTATTCATTTAACCAAATCAGTCAATGATATGTGAAGCAATAATAACAAATAGCATACTCCTAAAAAATTCATATAATGCATGTACTCACACTTATTACACTGTTAAAAAGAGGTTCAGATTCAAATTGTACTCTCATCCATATTTTTCAAAGTATCCATGGAAATGAGTTTGATTGGTAAAGTACTTTTCATTTAAGGAAACAATAATATTTTGAGTTTACAGAGACTTTCAAGAACACAATCATTTGATCTTTTGTTGCTTAAACTAGTGAGATTTTTAAATAGTTATTATGATCAAAATAGTCTTTTGATTTGATGATATGATTCATGCATGTTTTCAT